>CM072514.1:64354808-64437308 GCA_036898135.1 Oncomelania hupensis | reverse complement strand
TACATCACCGATAGGTTCGGGTTGACTGCAAGGGCGTGTAGTCGCTGAAGAGTTGCTTCGTGAGCGAACAACAGATCGGGACTACGTTGCTGCCGTAAGACTACGTCGAGGGACAGTCTCGGAGCTACATCGCCAGTGTTACAGAGAGCGGCGAGCGAACGTCGCGTCTACTTCAGCACAGGAACGTGTACATCAACACCAGCGTGGTGCAGCGTCGCATACGACGAGGATAGCGGGGCCTGCGTCAGCGAAGGCGACTAGTGACAAGCATCAGCGCTACTGCAGAAAGCGTGCTGTTCTAGAACAGTCTAGAAAGGTACAGCACAGTCAAGAACTTTCAAGAAAAAGAACTCTACAGTCAAGAACTTTCTAGAAAAAGAACTTTCCAGAAAAGAACTTTCCAGAAGCATCAAGATGGCTGACTTCTGGCAGAAAGGGTTTGAACTAAATCTAAAAGGCAAACAGCTGACGGAGTACGTCAAATGCCAGGAGAGAATATTGCGTGAAGAAAGAGAAGAACAGCGAAGGCGCGAAGAAAGAGAATTGGAAGAGAAGCGTCTAGAAAAAGAAATAGAACTAGAACAGAAGCGTCTAGAAGTAGAAGAGCAGCGTCGCCGTGAAGAACGAGAATTAGAAGAGCAGCGTCGCCGTGAAGAAAGAGAATTAGAACAGAAGCGTCTAGAAATTGAACAGCAGCGGCAAGAAAAAGACAGAGAATTCGAGCTGAAGCGTCTTGAGTTCCAGCTAGAAATGGCGCGTATCCAGCAACAGCAGAATGCGCCACAAGTTATCAGTGACAACAAAGCTCCAAAATTGCCAGCATTCGTCGACGGGAAGGACCAGATCGACAGCTATCTGGCGAGATTCGAAAGGTTCGCCGAAAGCTCCAATTGGCAACCTCGAGACTGGGCGATTCGACTAAGTGCACTTCTGACAGGGCAAGCGCTCGAAGTTTACACCAGACTGTCGAACGATGACGCCAAAAACTACGACGTCTTGAAAGAGGCCCTATTGCAGTGCTACAACTTTACAGAGAATGCCGGCCTAAGTCAGACGAGACGCCAAAGCAGTTTGTGGAGCGCCTGTCGTCATATCTACACAAGTGGGTGGAGTTATCAGGCGAAACGAAGTCTTACGACAGTCTCCATGACCTGATCGTGAAGGAACAATTTCTCAATGCCTGTCACAAGGACCTAGCGACCCACTTAGAAGAACAAAAGCTGCAGACGCTTAAAGATGTGACTGAGGCTGCTGAAAGATATCTCATCGCTCATGGGAAAACCCTGGGGCCACCCAGCGCGACGAAACATTTTCAGAAGACTGGAAACCATGTGAACCAGATCCAGGGGAGCCAGACGAACCAGAGACAGACGGACTCCACGCCTCCTCCCAGGGAAGGGCATTCAAGAGGCTGTTTCACTTGCAACGCTACAGACCACAGAGCGGCTAACTGTCCTCAAAACAAAAGTAGCGGACAGCGGAGCAGTACGGACAATGCAGCGGCGGGCAACCGACAGAGACGTTTCTCCAATCTACGGCAAACCAGTAGATCTGACCATCAAGTGTGCGGCGGGAGCGTCATTCTTCCGAGTGAGACCGAGCGCGCAGCTACTCCCGCGGACGTGCAAGAGTGCATAACCGATGGCCAACTTCTCCTTGCCAACGGGAAATCCATCCCCGTCGTCGCCAGCGCAGCTGTGACCGTACAGAGCATGGCTGTTTCCAAGGGACGCGTCGGAAATCATGAAGTGACTGTTTTAAGAGACTCTGGCTGCAGTGGGGTCATCGTCAGAGAAGACCTAATCGCTAAAGAACAGTTCACTGGCGATTCAAAATGGACACTTATGGCCGACAGCAAATGTGTGAGAGCGCCAGTTGCGAAGATTCATGTCAACACCCCTTTCTACATAGGCGAAGTCGAAGCGGTTTGCCTGAAGAAGCCGCTGTATGATTTGATGATCGGGAATATCGACGGCGCGAGACGACCCGACGACCCCGATCCAGAATGGAGTCCTGCCTCAACCCAACGCGTCGAAGTTGTGGAGGAGGATCCATTGCCATTTCCCGATGGAGACCTTACAGAGCTGCTACGGGACAATGTGGTTACTCCGGCTCAGCCCTGCCGACCAGAGATCGTCGGTGCTGTTACTACCAGGGCCCAGGCCAAGAGAGACAAGACGTCTACGCCACTGAAGGTCGCCGACAACTCTAAAGCTGCCATCGTGGACAGAGATAAGCTGATTCAGCTCCAGGAAGCTGATAGCACTTTAAACAAGTACAGGAACCGCCAAGATCACGTGACCAAACGCAGTGGCACGGTCTATTTTGAGGTGAAGGCCAAGATCCTGTACCGAATCTTCCAGCACCCGAGGGTCAACGGAGGGAAACCACTACGTCAAGTCTTGGTACCGTTACCTCTAAGGCGCCAAGTGATGGAAGTAGCTCATGACTCTATCATGGGAGGTCACCTAGGCATCAGAAAGACGTCAGACAGAATCCAGGCGGTGTTCTACTGGCCAGGGCTTCATGCGGACGTCAGCCGTTTCTGCCGATCATGTGATATTTGCCAGAAGACCATACCTCGAGGAAGGGTCCCGAAAGTGCCTATGCAGAGGATGCCTCTGATCGACCGACCTTTCAAGAGGGTGGCCTTAGACTTAATCGGCGAAAAAAGACCTCCGAGTGAAGAAGGTCATCGGTGGGTACTGACTTTAGTGGACTATGCGACTCGGTACCCAGAAGCAGTGCCACTGAAGAAGATTGACACTGAAATTGTAGCAGAGGCACTGGTGGACATGTTCAGTAGGCTTGGAGTGCCTGAAGAAATTCTGACAGACCTCGGGACACAGTTCGTCTCTGACTGCATGAGGGAGGTCAACAGACTGCTGAGCATCCGGCTTTTGACTACGACACCCTACCATCCGATGTGCAACGGGCTCGTCGAGAAGTTCAATGCTACGCTGAAGTCCACCCTGAAGAAACTGTGCAGCGAGCAGCCCAGACAATGGCATCGCTACATTAACGCCTTACTTTTCGCCTACAGAGAAGTACCGCAGGAGTCCACCGGCTTTTCTCCGTTCGAGCTGCTGTACGGAAGAACCATCCGAGGGCCGATGCACATCCTAAAAGAACTGTGGACGAAAGAAGTAGACACCCCAGAGGTGAAGAACAGTTACCAGTACGTGTTTGAGCTACGGGAGAAGCTGGAGCAGACTCTCGAGATAGCCAGAGAAAACCTGAAGAAGTCCCAGGACTGTGGAAAGCACTACTATGACCGTAGGGCTGTGAACAGGAAGTTCAAACCTGGCAACAAAGTGCTGGTGCTGCTACCTACCGATCATAATAAGTTGCTGATGCAGTGGAAAGGCCCGTACGAAGTGGAGACCGTGGTGGGAATCAACGACTACAAGGTGAAGGTCGGCCAGCATTCCAAGATATACCACGCCAACCTCCTTAAGCTGTACGTGGAAAGGCCATCAGAGACTGTGCACGCAGCCACAGCAGCTGAGATCGACAACAGCTTTGACAGCGAGAAACTGTTAGAACTGGGAGACTTCCACAGCAAAGAAGGCATCGATGATGTTAAGCTAGGACCGAGCTTGACGGAAGGTCAAAAGATGGAGCTCAAGGACCTTACGGGCGAGTTTCCCCATAGCTTCAATGATGTCCCAGGCTCTACGACTTTGGTCGAACATGAGGACCACACCCAGACCTGGAAGGAGCATCTGCAGACCTTGAGGGAGCTGTTCCACCGTCCCGCAGAAGCCAACCTGACCGTGAGACCCAGCAAATGCATTCTGGGAGCTGACAACGTCGACTGCGTCGGACATCCGACGGGAGAGGAAGACAACGGAGGATGCACTGACTCCAGGAAAGCCCACGAGATCACTGTCTTTGACCCTGGGCCGATGACGACCGCAACTGACGAGGGCGCCGTTTCCTTGCGGATGAAAGAACATTGTCTGTGTTGGTGAACTAAGAACATCGGTAATATCTAAACAGACTTGAAAATGAAAAACGTTGACTGGGTAAATGATCTGTGAACATTGACAGTATCCAGAAAGATTTGCAGATGAGAAACATTGACTCTGTGTGAATGAACTGTGAACATTGACAGTATCCAGAAAGACTTGCAGATGATAAACTTTGTGTGAATGAGCTGAGAACATTGACAGTGTTCAGACAGTCTGAAATAAGTTTTAATTCTGTACATTGTTTGTGCATTACGTTTCAACGTTGTTGAAAGAAATTGGGTAAATTTCTTCTTGAGTGGGGGGTTATGTTACGTTGAAACGCGAATGATAGTATGGCTGAAGCGTGTACGATAGATCTAATCGTTTCGATTTGCAAAGTATTCAATAATGGAGTTTATTTACCTTTGATTTGAGTTTGCATTGTTGTTAGGAGAGGCTTTGTATAACGTTGATAATTTTCGTTAGTCGATATTGTTGTAGAATCTTCTGGATCGGCTTGTTTACTATCGATCGAAGATTCGGGATAATTGTAGAAATTTGAAGGAACGATCCGGAAGGAGAAGAAATGTGTAATGACGTAAGCCAGTGATGACGATCTTTTATTCGATTGGTGGCAGTGCGTCATTTCTACATTGTTCGAAATTCTTCCGGAAAAGAGAGAGGTTATTTAATCGTGTGCCGAGTTGCTGTAGAGAAAGAGTGAAGTTGTTGATAGTGACTTGGAGAGTTGCTGTGAAAGTTGTTGAGTTGAGTTGAGAATTGTATGCAGTTGTTGGTGTGTGCTGAATAAAAGTGGAAAACTTCATACGTCGACTTTGTGACTTGTATGCTGTTTGGACGGGCTGTGTGAATAAACGAATCTGAGTTACACAACTATCAGGAATTCAAGCATCGGGGCTGAATCAGATACTGATAGAAAACACCATCATCGAACTGAGTGTAACAATGGCCAAACAAATTCTTATCAAAAACAAGTACAATACATCTTTATTATATCAAATTAGGAATTTACATAACAGAAGAGGCAGAGAGTTAAGGAGAAATTACATTGGATGAGTACATAGACTCACATTGCTATGCACGCGAGTCAAAAACTAGCAGAGCTCAAACATTTATATTCTTAAAGGACGAAGTAATTCAACAATACTCAAAGAACTGTCTAACGTCTGCGTTCAGTTATGTGAAAAAGAAGACATTAAACTACTTATGGTACTGAGGATCCATTGGAGTGTGGAGTCTTCAGTCAGTACATAAAGAAATTAAGTTCACTGAAAACCAGACCAGCTTACAAGAGAAAAAATTCTACATTTCTTTGCAGCGAACTCGAGGAGCTCCAAAATACGAAAAAAGGTCCAGACAGGTTCATGCATGATGGTGACATCACCAGAACAAAGTCTGTGCTAAAAGGTTGAAAGTTCCTTCGGAATAAATAATATGTCCTGGCCTAAATAAAGTCTCCACCCTGCAAAATCGACTAACAAGAGGCATGCAACAGCTACTTTTAGTGAAGATGACTCATACAAAACAATTTCGCAAGACCAAACCACAAACTAGACTTTATGCACCAAAAAAACAAAAACCTCATCAGGGATGATTCTCCTAGTCAGGCTACAGAAAGGTTAACCAAACTATAAGAGCATCTACCAGACAAAGACTAAATTAATTTGAACAAAAGAAATTCTGGAACAATTCAAAAAGAGTTTGCGACTAGAAAGCACAGATCTCATTAGAAGAAATGATGTTCCAAGGGTCGACAATTCTTTTAGGGACAATATCTTCTGTCACAGATACATAAAGAAAAGAATCGAATACGACCATCTAACAGAAAAAGACTACATTACTTTGAAGCAAAGAAATTCTAGACTGAAGCTAAAAGGGTATGCGACTAGAGAGGAAATGTCTCACCGGAAGAAATTAAAATGTCTTCTTAATTCTTTGAAGGAAAATATCTTCTGCCATGGCTAAAACAAAGTACCCACCAAACACGACCAGCTAACAGAAGAAGAAGATAATACAAGTTTAGGGTTTTTTACCCTTCAGGAAAAATTCTTCTACCGTGTCAAAAGAAATGATTTCACCAACGACTTAAGAACAGCCAGCTTTAACAGAATAAGAAGATCCTATTACTTTGCAACAAAATCGAGGGCTCAAACTCCGTACAAAGAGTTCGCGACCAAAAAGGCCTCAATCGAAAAAAAAAGAAAAAAAAGAGTTTGTTCTATAAAAGTGTTTTTATTATTGTTTTTTTTTTTTAAATAATGGCCTGTCTTCTTTGGAAGGTTTGTAGAGGTTCAAAGACTTTTTGTCGAGGTTCTAGTTCTCAGATCTCGAACCTCTTGGACAAAACACGGTTCTGGAACCTCCACGAACGTTCCAATTAAGACCGGCCATTAGGGACAAATCTTCCACAGTGTCTGAAGAAAAGGTGAAGACAAGTTATCACCAAACAATTTAGACCAGCCACCTAACAGAAGGAGAAGAACGTATGACTTTGAAGCAAGTAGAGGTCCCAAGCCCGTATAAAGAGTGAACGAGCGACCAGCAAGACCCCACCAAAGAAAGTATGCGCTAAAAGGCTGACAGATCCTCGGGGACGAATCATCTGTCAAGACTGCCCATCTTGGTTCCCCTATAGCTCATTGTTCTCCTGTTGACAACCGCTTTGGCTATATACTGACAGTATTTCTTTAGCCAGGCTAGTGGAGCTGAAGACCACTGCTGAGATGAAGTCTTTCCAAATGATTTGTAGACATGAATGATGCAAAAGTATGTACTATGAAAGTGGAAGTTAAAACATTACGAATTCTTGCACTGCAATATTCCAGCTAGGTTGATACAGCAAATAATGATGATGGGTAAGGTGGTGGAGTGAGAGGATGGAGAGAGAGATGATCAAGCTCAGAGGTGATTAAAGGTGATGACAAAGAAGATAAAAGACAAACAAGGCAGAAGAGGGGCGGAGGAGAAGAAGAAGAGAAGGAGGAAGAGAAGAAGAAGAAGAAGAAGAAGAAGAAGAAGAAGAAGAAGAAGAAGAAGAAGAAGAAGAAGAAGAAGAAGAAGAAGAAGAAGAAGAAGAAGAAGAAGTTGTTGCATCAATTTTTATTCATCAGATTAACAGAAGTTGTACTGATAAAGAAGAAGAAGAAGAAGAAGAAGAAGAAGAAGAAGAAGAAGAAGAAGAAGAAGAAGAAGAAGAAGAAGAAGAAGAAGAAGAAGAAGAAGAAGAAGAAGAAGTAAACACAACAATAATAATAGCGACAACAACAAAAATAACAACAACGCCGACAACATCTTCAATAGAAAGCTAATCATACATTGGCTGGACAATTTTAGACTGTGGTTGCTGACACAGTTGTTTTGGGGTTTTGCAATTCTCTTGCACATCCATCAGTGGAATGAACCATTTGCGAAAGTGGTGAGAAAGAAGTGCAGTACACTTTTTTTCCTTATCAAGTTCTTCTTTCTTTATTTCAAACAGTGTAAACAGTGAGGCTTTTTTTTTTCTCTCCAAAACTGAAAGACATTTTGTGGGATTGGAAATACGCAACAGGTCCTGTTCTGCTTTGTAAGCAAAGTGTTGCTTTGTGAAGCAAAATGTTGCCCTGTGAAGCAAAATGGTTGACAAAATAATATTTGTTTGACACCCACATGTATCGTTGATTTTGTGGGTGCCGCCAATGGACAAAACAAAAGGATTATAGATGGAAATTCCGATCCTTGAGGGGAAAAAAAAAACTTATCCAAAAGAAACAAAAATGTAACCATTTATTTTTTCTTCTCCAATTTCCTTCCTTGTAAAAACATAAAATATTTCTCACTCTGGTTTCAAATGACCAAATTTGTATTACATCGAATTTGTACTTTTCTGTTCTAGCAAATGAATTACTGCCACTAATTGTGAGGTATTATTTTCCGATTTGAGGAGTCATCTTCCGAAACGTGCAGTTCATCCCAGCAGATTTGTACAATTATTGTTCCCTTCCTATGTTTAGTTCCCAAGATTTAAGATCAGCTTGGGAGCTATTGCCACATAAATCAACCTTTTTGCAACAGGGTGTCAAACAACACGCAAGGGAGATAATTAAAACACAGCCAGCATCTGTCAAACAAAAATAGTCATTTCTCGTGGGGTTTTCAATTAAACGAGAGAGAAAAACACGACAAACACAACGGACACCTGGGTTTCCTACATACACGCACAGGCACACACGTCCACAAACACACATAAGGCGACAGACTCTCTCTCTCTCTCTCTCTCTCTCTCTCTCTCTCTCTGTCTCTCTCTCTCTCTCTTTCTCTCTCTCTCTCTCTCTCTCTCTCTCTCTCTCTCTCTCTCTCTCTCTCTCTCTCATTTTTCTTCTATGCGTTCTTTCCTTCCAATTGGGGAAATATCTGCAGACTTCGAAGGTCAAAAAAAATATTAGCGGACTCCACCGGAAGAAGGAATCCCTTGAAAGTGGTCGCGTACTGAGTAATCGTTTTCCTGTTTAAAGGAAGTCTAAGTAAAAGTCAGGGTCATACACAACAGCTAACAATGTGAATAAATCGTCGTATGAATTGATTACTTCTTTTCTTATTTGATGATATTAGTTATGCGTCTAGAGTAGACTACTTGTTTTAGATTTAGCGATATATAAATATTTTTATTTTTTTTCTTCTTCTTCTTCTTTTTACACGTCTTCTTTTTCTTTTCCTTCTTCTTCTTCTTCTTCTTCTTCCTATTATTATTATTATTATTATTATTAGTAGTAGTAGTAGTAGTAGTAGTAGTAGTAGTAGTAGTAGTAGTAGTAGTAGTAGTAGTAGTAGTAATAGTGTATACCCAGCTTGTTCAAATACTTTATTGGTGCATTTTATTCTCTGTAAAATATTGATCTCGAGTGCAGATTTATTTCTGATTTGTTCGAGGTTAATTATTGCTTTTTCGTGCAAAGCCTACACATAGCTTTATTTTGTGACCAGTTTTTAAAGACATCGGACAAACAAACGTCCTTGAATCATTCGAAGAGAATGCCTAGTGCTGGCCTAATGCTGGTCAAACACATACCAGCGCGCATACAAGCATGCGTGGATAGACATAGACACACACACATTGAGGGAGGGAGAGAGAAAGAGAGAGAGAGAGAGAGGGGAGAGGGGCCAATAATGAAGCTTTTTTCCAACAATGTTTTTAATTTGATTTAGTTTATCGTCTGTGATATTAGACAATTTATTAAATTATAAACAAATGAAGAAACAATTAGAATAAATGAATTAAAATGAACAAAAATGAAAAACAATAGTTTAGTTATGTAATAAAACCCTATGGTTACCGCTTATTTATGATCTACAATAAGGAAGAAAGCAATAACTACATCGCTGTTGATGTACTTCGTTCTCAAGTATATACATTTCATCCAACTCACTTCACAACAGCTCACTTACCCAACATTAATTCCATTCTGTCTCAAGCCGAATCGTTTGTTTAACCAAAAAATAAACAAACAAAACATAAACAAACAACAACAAAAAGAAAACGATCTCCTTAAACCTCAACACAGGCTAGGCATTTAAGCAATGGGGAAACATCGAATATCAAGACCACCCACACTAAGAGACCCATTTCATTGCTGAAACCTTTGTTGTATCCAGCTTTAATGGCAAGATGTATCAACGCAACAAACCCTTCATGGCCTTTCACATGGCGGCTCCGTTGCCAAACATGTATAGACTATAGTGCCTGCAACATTGCCTACACGAACGAGATCAGAGAAAAGTTGAAGTGCTTGCCATGGAAGCTGTACCGACAAACTAGGCTTTGGACCATGGAATAGCATCACCTGGCCTGGTAGCTCAGCGGATAGGGAGCGGGTTGCCTATGCCGAAGGTCGCGGGTTCGAACCCCGCACGGGACGAGTTTAAGAGACATTAAGGTCACCGAGGGTTTCCTCCGGGTACTTCGGTTTCCCCCGCCCCTTCAATAACGGTATTGGATGCAGTTTGTCTAAAATGTCAACAATCCTATCCTATCTATCCTCACCTATCCCGTAACTCAAAGGTCGTTGGGGCACCACAGATGATCGTTTAACCAGCATCTTTCTCTGTTCTCAGCAACCCTCATGGCTTCGTTAAAAATTTCAACAATAACAAAATTTGAAATTTTCTTTTCGTCTTCAAGTATAATAGCGCTTTGCTTTTACACCACTTGCTTGTGTGGTGAATGTGTGTTTGTTATGTATGTAAGAGTGTCTGTAATATGTGAGCGTCAATGCTGGTTACAGATCGCTCATATAGCATCCATTATTATTATTATTATTATTATTATTATTATTATTATTATTATTATTATTATTATTATTATGGGACAGCCAATTAGACGAATTATTTATTCATTGTTTACAGGGTCCAGCGGACTGCAAGAGCCGAATTAGGACCACAAAATCAAGACCACAACTTCGCTGAAAGAGGACTCACCCCGGATCCGCATAAAAGATCTTCCGAAACAACCCTAGTGGTAACACTGAAGGCACTCCACAAGCCGGTCCCTTTACAATAAAGACATCCCACGCAGGGACGCTGAGGTTATACTCTAATTTATCGAACCCCCGTTTACAAAAACAAACTAGAATACAAACATCATTATAAAATATCAGCAAAACACATACATATAAAATGCCTACATTGCCAAATAATAACATCACAGGAAGCCCCAGTGACCACCTGCCAGAAAGCGTCCAATATTCCCAAGCTGATCCAACAGACCTCAAACACAAATGAGGAGTTTGGTCCCAGAAGAGTTTTCAAGAAAAAAGATAGGTGACTGGTCTGGCGAAGAAACAGATAGTGTAGTAGATTGATAGAACAAAGTAGGAATGAGAAAAAAAAAAACAAAGAAGAAAGACAGCGACAGTGGGAATTTAAAGCACTACATTTCCAGAAAGTGGGGATACTATTTATACTGAAACCCCCGGCACCCTCACGGGGATTAAGACGAATTCGGTGCCTGTTATGGAACACATGACCAAGAAGGCTCGATTCACTGGACTCCTTCGAGTGAGAGTATATAAACCGAGTCCTAGCCTGTACCACGCACGTACTCCATATTCGAACGGATTTTAAAGATCCTGACACTCGTGTCCAAGATGGGGGCGAGTGCCACCTACACAAATATACTACTCAAAATAATACAAGGGCCACTTGGACATATCAGTCAATCGTGGCCTTGGGGGCATGGTTAGAAAAGCAGCAAAAGCGCTGCCATTTATACCCAGAAAAAAGCGCCGATTGTTGAACTGAACTCAGAAAATGCAAGCCTTTCGCGTGCAAATCACTTTTTAATGTTGAAAATTTTACTTTATTAGCAAGACAACAGTAAATTAGGGTCATTTTTTGTAAAAGTTGGGTTTGTTTTTTAACTCAGTGCAGAAAGTTCAAAACTCACACATGTGGTTACTTGTCAGAATAAGATTGTCTTGAATGTTACTGTACAGGATAAGTTTTGAAATAAGCAATATAAGCGATATTATTGATAGCAGCAAAAAATAATTAAACTAAATGAAATATGAGAGTGGCCCTTCAATTATTTTGAGTAGTATACATCCAACAAGCACTAGCTTATACGCCCCTTCTTTCTCCCCCCACCCCCTAACCCAATCCCCGTCGCCTAGGAGTGTGCTCTGCAGTCGTCAGGCAGCCAGTGTGCGCCTCGAGTAAGAGCCTGTATCGACCAGCGCCTGGAGTAGCTCTTGCGCTGAAAAGCGCGCTAGATAAGAACAATGAAATAAAATATCAACAATCTTTTTTAAAAACAAACACAGACAGAAAGTTAGGAAGTTCATATAAACAACGATAGGTTGTTTTTTTTTGTTTTGAAGTCTTGGTCTCTACGACGACTGGAAGACTGGAAGCATGTTTTGAAAGACATACTCTGGGGTCCCAACCCGAATGGCCATTCCTAAACCTTCTGTGGTCCGTTTGAATGGTAAACTGCAAAGCAACAGCACTGCTGGATTTTTTTTTTACACGATGGCTAAGTTCCAAACCCGTTTTATGCATGCAGCGGTGGCACACAAAAGCGAAGATCCCAGCAAATGTGAAGGGTTTTGGACGCAAGCTGCACTGATAACCATTAGACCGTGGGGGGGGGGGGGGTGAGATTGGGGGGAGGGGGGGGAAGGAGAAACTCATACAAACAGGTACGGAAACTCCAGTTGTTGTGGAAGACACGAATATGAAGATTCGCCTTCAGAACGAGGACTGGAGCGTGGTGAAATGTGAAAGATGGGAGTAAATAAAATAAATCTTGCCTCAAAGAACTTTGGATTTTTTTTTTCAACAAGAATATAAGTAATCTACAAGGCAAACGGTTTAACATGTAAGCGTGTGTGTTTAAACAGATCGCCGCGCTTTGAGTCGGACTGCTGAAGCAGGAAAAAGCGCGTATAAGTATCCATTAATCATCATCATCATCATCATCATCATCTTCTTCTTCTTTCTTCTTTTTCTTCTGAAGCAGGAAAAAGCGCGTATAAGTATCTATTCATCATCATCATCATCATCATCATCATCATCATCATCATCATCATCATCATCATCATCATCTTCTTCTTCTTCTTCTTCTTCTTCTTCTTCTTCTTCTACTTCTTCTACTACTACTACTACTTCTTCTTCCTCCTCCTCCTTCTTTTTTAGTATTGTAATCACTGCATTGACTTCGAGCGGACGAGTTCACCATTTCACTTACTTGGGCAACTATGTGCAGCGCCTGGGTATGACGGCCCAGCTAAACTAGTCCGCCTCATTTGGCGGTGCGACAACTGTGCAGTTGGACAACCTGAGCAACCAGGTTTCGCGGTCCAGTGACGCCACACCTCAGCGTTCTCAAACGAATCAATGCTAAACAAATTGCCTTCTCCTACTGATTCCCTCTACACTCCCACCTCAAACCGGCCCCCCCCCCCCATACCTACCTCCCCCATCCATTCTCAAACAAACCCCAACCCCCACTCCACCCTACACACAATCCTCGCCCTTGAAGAAGAAAAAAAACAACAACAATAACACAACAATATCGAAGACACACCAGAGGTAGGCAGAGGAGACATGTGGGAAGAGAGTATTTAAAGGGAGGGTATACAAGAGCAATCAAATAAGGCAGCGAAGCGTGGGTTATCTCCCGTCCATGCTTCTGTCGCTAAAGATTTGGGCTTGGCTATCGCAGATGCGTTCTCGGAGTTCGAGCTATGACGTGCCCGGAAGGCGTTTGCAGCCCGTCCATCACAGTTATAGCCTGCAGCAAATAGCAACTTAGATCTTCGAATGCACTCCAGTGTTACTAAGAGATTGGGACGCTAACTTTCGTGATTACTAAGCTTACTGCTTCTTCTTCCATGTGATGGTTCTTTTTCTCCTCCTCCTCCTTAGTTCATCATCATCATCATCATCATCATCATCATCATCATCATCATCATCATCATCATCATCATCATCATCATCATCATCATCTTTTTCTTCTTCTTCTTCTGGTAACAATCGAATGTCTATGCCCCCTCCTCCTCGTTTTCGTTTCTTCTTCGTCTTAATAGTAATAATAATAATAACAACAACAACAACAACAACAACAACAACAACAACAACAACAACAACAACAACAACAATAATAATAATAATAATAATAATAATAATAATAATAATAATAATAATAATAATGCTATCACGCACTTTTACTGCAGACTCAAAACGCAGCGATCTGAAAAGATCGCTATTATAGAAGGCAGAAGGGACTCTTTTTTTTAAATGTAGATTGCATCAAATACCATTATTGAAAACAGGGAGAAAACCCGAATACTCGGGAAAAAAACTCATGTTCTGTAAAAAAAAAAAAAGTATCGAAAAAACCGGAGTACCCGGAGAAAACCATGGGCGTCCAGAAAAATCTCGTACCAACGTCACGTACTATGGAGGTTCAAACTCGCGACCTTCGGCACAGAAAATCATCAACCTATCCACTGTGCTACTTGGCCTTCTTCTCCTTTCCTCCTCCTCATCCCTCAACTTCGTTCATCTTCTTCTTCTAGCAACAACTAGGCAATGAATGCTTCCGTTACTCAGAGATTAGACGCTAAACCACCAGAACAAACATCCAAAGTTAGATCCTGTAGCGGCCAGCGCCTTCTGCAGCTTCTAGCTAGAGCTGGGGAAGAAAAACAAAACTCGCTGTATTAGAACGATTAAATAAATAGATAACTCTCCCAGATGTTTCTCCTCCTTACCTGCCGATAACAACCGGAGAAGTCAAAACAGCGAAGGAAAGCAGATTAGAAAACACCCTCACCCAGCTTGTTCCGGCAGAAGGTTAGTGGCTGGTCGCTTCCCAAAAAAACGAATAGTAAGTAAAGCTTACCTTACTATCCTTTTAGACCTACTACAGAATTGAGATTTCGAGGTTTAGAAGTCTTGAAAATCTTCAAATGAGACCACTATTGAATTGAGCGAGTCTGCATGCATGTAGAAGCAACTATATACATAAATACAAAAAAAAATTATTCCTACATAGCGCACTTATAACATTAAAGAACTGCTCACGGCGCAGATGGAGACCTTAGCAAGATGAGCATCGATTTATCACGCAATTTACTATTTAGGTAACGTCTAAACGAAAGGCTGTTACTATAACTATATTTTTACAAAAAGTCGGGTCAAGTCATTTTAAACAGAGTCGACGCGACATCCAAAAAGAAATGTTGCTTTATAAAAATCAAATTTAAAGCCATAACTTCAATCAGTAACTCCTCACGCAGTTATTTTAACAATGTTTGGTTTGTTTGCTACAACTCCTCTACAAATTAGTTGAAGTCGACTTAAAACAATTAAATCCATCTCAGCTAAATCCGGTGTGCCAACAAAATAAAATCAAATCAGTGGATCGGGTAAGTTAATATTTCAATTTAAGTCTGCAGCTAGAAATACTCGGAAATGTTTGGCTGAAGTGCGTCATTTCGCTAATGTCAATAAAGAAAGTTGTCGTGAAAACGCACAATTTTATTTCATACAAAACCTGAAGTGTATTTAAGTGATGGGAACTTTGTATTTTCTCTGATGTTAGGTGCAAATAGGTTATACTAAATGACGTGTACTCCTCTACAGTACGAGGTCGAGGCAGGAACTGCACGAACAAGTCATTTCCCGTTAGCAAATTACATTCATATCGATCAAAATATTGTAGGATAGTGGTAACAGGAAAATTCAATATACTGAGAGATAAAACGGCAAACCAGGTTAAACTCACAACTGCTGCCCTGACAAGGTTGAAGCCCATTTGGAAAGACAGGACCATCAGTCTACATTCCAAAGCCTGCTGCGCTCCCTTGTCATCTCCATCGTCCTATATGCTTGCGAAGCATGGACCCTCACAGCAGATCTCAAACGAAGAATGCAAAGCATGGAGCTGAGGTGCTACAGAAGACTTCTTTGTATTTCCTATACCCAACACATCACCAACGACGAAGTCCGACAGACCATCACACAAGCCATTGGACAACACGATGACCTGCTCACAGTGGTGAAGAAACGGAAACTCCGATGGTATGGCCACGTCACCAGATCATCAGGCCTTGCAAAGACTATTCTGCAAGGCACAGTGCAAGGAGGTAGAAGAAGAGGAAGACCGAAAAAGAGATGGGAGGACAACATTCGAGAATGGACTGGTTTGACACTGAGCGAAGCCATCATGGCTGCTGAGGACAGAGAAAGATGGAGTATGCTGGTTAAACGATCATCTGTGGTGCCCCTATGACCGCCGAGTTACGGGACAGGATAGGATAGGATAGATAGACTAAAGTGGATCTCACCTATCTTTTTTTAAAAAAACAAATTTAACCGTAGTCACCTTTGTGGTAACTGTCAGTGACAGTATTTGTACGGTCATGACGGCCGACAACTGTCTCTTAAAAGCCGTTGGCGAGCCCCGAATGTGAGTGCCTAAATCGGAAGTCAAACAGCAAAACGGACTTTCCTGTTTGTGACATAAAGAATGGAATCACGATGGCTCGAATGAAAACTGTCTCTGCAGCTATCCTATCCTATCCTATCCTATCCTATCCCGTAACTCGGAAGTCGTAGGGGCACCACAGATGATCGTTTAACCACCGTACTCCATCTTTCCTTGTCCTCAGCAACCCTGATTGTTTCGCTCAGTGTCAAACCAGTCCATTCTCGAATGTTGTCCTCCCACCTCTTTTTCGGTCTCCCTCTTCTTCTACCTCCTTGCAGTTAGGGTGCGGAATTTAATCCAGTCACAAGATATGGTGTACTAGCATGTATTTGCAGCGATTACAACAGGCAAACGGTCAATGTATATCAAGATCATGAGTGATTTTCAGGATTTGTGACGGAGGAAGGGAATTCCTATCTTTTCCGTTGCGCTTTCAATCGCATTCGGCAATCTCCGGAAACGTAAACTTTGCTTGGGGGTTTCGACACGCTGACTCGAATTCGGTTCCAAAGAAAATGGTTACGCGTTCCGACTATAGCTACAGTAGGGTTTACACTTAAACCCCTTAAACCCCACTAACCCCTTTAAATTTTCGATACCTGCAGGAATGAACTAACCACAACGCTTTCACGCCACCAACAGTAGAGTCTGGTGGTTCAAAACATTTCAGTCCTGTGACTCCTTCGCAATGCTTCTGTACCAAGCGGAGTAACAGAGATTGCGTAGCACGTTAGACATGTGAAAGCCTCAGAGGACTATGGTACTCTGCAGGCAGGTTCCGTCCCTCTCTCGGTGTTTTAAAAGTCTGGCATTCTCAACGAGAGCAGCCCGAGGCATAAAACTGTCCGAATAACTGCTCGTCTCGACTTCCATACAAAACACTATCTCGAAGGAAAACAAAATGAAGTCTCCCCTTGTTCACCTATAGAAACTAGAATGTACTGGTTAGCTAATATACATACTCAAGCGTAAGTCTTCCTTTGTTCCATGTCGATACAAGAATGTTAGTGTTACCAAAAGTCAGTTCAAGTTTTGAGACTGTTTAGACCGCTTTGAGCAACAACAAGAAATAAACAAACAAACAAACAAACAAACGCTTTGAGCAACAACAAGAAACAAACAAACAAACAAACAAACAAACGCTTTGATCAACAAACGAAAAAAAAGTTGGGGGAAGGGAGCAATTGTTAAGGGGGTGGAGTCGAGGCTGACAGTTTTTTTTTCATAGAAACTATTTTTTAACAGAAATAATTTACTATGTGGGTAGAGACGAGTAAAAAGGTTGAAAGAATTACAACACAGTGGATTAAAAGATTCTCTAGACGTGTATTTTCGCAAAAAACGCTTTCGTCAGGAGTTACTAGCTAACTAATGTCTGCCTTTTTCGGCCCCTCGTCGATTCTCCTCTTTTGAAATCAAAACAGCAACGGTAATAACATTGACGTAAGTTAACCTGCTGAGGAGGCTGTTTTAGGTCGTTTTCAAGCATGCTGCTCTGAGCAAGGGAAGGGGGGGAGGGGAGAGGACGACTTGATAGTTTTCTTTTATAGAAACTATTTTTGAAAGAAATACTTTACTGTTTTTTTGCTTTGCGTTCCTCGTTGACGCTCTCTCTCTTCTATGGAAACCATAAACAGCAACGGTAATAACAGTCAAGGAAGCTAACCTGTTGAGACTGTTTCAGACGTTGTTCATGCAGCTCTCGTCTAAAAGGATTCAGCTGAACTCTAAAGCAATAAAGACGCAAGTCTACAAAAGTGGGTTGAGGCAGGCGTGGTCGTTTTCTAGATAACCCACTTCTGAAAGGACTAATTTTAAGTTTCTACTTGTCTATCTTCCTTTAAGGGCACTTTCTTAACATAAAACACGAATTTGCAGCTGAGCGAATTACTACTGATGTAGGGTTAACTAGAGTCGTGCTATACACAACCACTATTTTAATTATTTTACATCTTGGCGTAATTGTCTTCTAGACATTCTACAATATCTAGACAAGATAACTTAAATGTGTGTTACTGAAATATATCTATATATCTAATCCATCAGCCATACAGGTCGTTGGGGAGACATGATGGGTGCTGTCGCGGAGGGTCTTCCTCACTTCAGACTGTCTGTTGCTGTTGTCAGGAAGCGGGACATGTCCAGCGCCATCCATATTTTGACATCGTCTGTCCAGTTCTTTCCTTCCTTCCTCTGCGCCTCGAAACTGAAACAGGTATCTTATTCTCCTTCTTCTTCTCATTCTTCTTCGTCTTCTTCTTCCCCTCCTCCTCCTCATTGTTGTTGTTGTTGTTGTTGTGTTATTGTTGTTGTTGTTGTTGTTGTTGTTGTTGTTGTTGTTGTTCTTCTTCTTCTTCTTCTTCTTCCCTTCCTCCTCCTCCTTCTTCTTCTTCTTCTCCTCCTCCTCTTCCTTCTTCTTCTTCTTCTTCTTCTTCTTCTTCTTCTTCTTCTGCTCCTCCTCTTCTTCTTCTTCTTCTTCTTCTTCTTCTTCTTCTTCTTCTTCTTCTTCTTCTTCTTCTTCTTCTTCTTCTACTTTTCATTCTTCTTCTTCTTCCTCTCCTCCTTGTTCTTCTGCTCCTTCTTCTTCGTCTTCTCCTCCTGCTTCTTTTTCACATTCTCCTTCTATTTCTTCTTCTTCTCCTTCATTTTCTTCTTCCTTCTTCTCCTTCTTTTTTCCTTCTTCTTCTTCTTCCTTTCATCCTTCTTGTTCTTCTTCTCCTTTTTCTTCCTTCTTCTCTTTCTTCTTCTTCTCATTCCTTCTTCTTATTCCTCTTCTTCTTCTTCTTCTTCTTCTCCTTCTTCATTTTCTTCTTCCTAATTCTTCTTATTTCCTCTCTTTCTTTGTTTCTCTTCTCTTTTCTTCTTTCTTGCTAACTTCTTTTCTTTTTGTTTTTTTTTTCTTGTTCTTCTCCTCCTCCTTATTTTTCTTCTTCTTCTTCTTCCTTCTTCCTTTTCTCCTCTGTCTTCTTCCTCTACGTTTTGCTCTTCTTCTTCTTCCCCTTCATCTTCCTCCTCTCCTCCTTCTACTTCTTATTTCCTTTCTTTCTTTTTCTTTTTCTACTTTCTTGCTTACGTCCTTTCTTTCGTTGTTTCTCTTCTTCTACTTCTCCTTCATCTTTTGTTTTTTTCTTCTTCTTCTTCTCCTTCTCCTCCGTCTTCTTCAGCTAGACCTGTGCAAAAGGAAAAACCTTCAATGCTCTTCCTTAGCATCATGCAATCAGGAGCGACGAATACAAACGTGTTTCATTATCGTAATCGAATCGAGCAACACTGTGGGAGCCATAGGCCTGACAGAGAAAGAATCAAGGGTCCAAGACTTTCAGACTTAGCACGCGATCAAGACCTTAACCAGGAGGGTTAAAAAACAAGTTTTAAAAAAAGGAAAGAATAAAATAAAAGAATAATGTGCACCGAAATCACACGCGCTTTGAGGTTAAAGTTATTAAGATTAAGGCTGAGGTGGAGGTCAAGTTAGTCCCGCGAGGTGATTTTTTCTGGTCAAGAAACAGATTCAAACTCTCTGTTACACATTAGGTGGCAACTAGTTATAAGTGTGAAACACACGCTCTAAATTTGAGTATTTTCGTCGACATTAATAATAACAAGAAGACTCGCAGTCTGGGTTCGGTTTTCATGCAGACGAGCCTAAAATAACTTCGGTTATTAGAAATAAACAAAACTAAATAAAACAAGGGTGTCGGATAGCGCAGTGGTTGGAGCACTCGCTACTGTGTCGCAAGTTAAGCGCCGTCCAGTGCGGTTAGCACTTGGATGGGCGACCGCAAAACGTGAAGCGACAAATAACAACGCCCCCAGTTGACTCAACTGTGACTGAGGGTGGGGAAGGTAAAGCAGCGAGGGAGAAAAATGGGCATCACCCTCATTACGCTGGCCCAAGATAAGTGTGATCTCCAACATCACGCTCCCCTACGGCCACAAGGCTATGGGACTACCTTAACCTTTTTTACCTAAATAAAACAAATGCACCCATAAACGTTTGTAAGGAACTCTCTTCGTTGACAATAGGGCTACGATAGGGAAGAGAGGGGAGGATGCACGGTATGCTCTTTTGGTTTCGACTTCAAAAGTTTATAACAGGTATACTTTCCACGCAATTAAAGAGTCGACACAATTATTGTAATGACTCAAAACCCCACAGGATACATAAACCGGTCCTGTTGTAAAAAAGAACTTATAATAAAACCGATCATAGCCATTCACAATGCGGGTTGAAGCCCTTGGCGAGACTCGCGAGATGAGGCGGGATGAATAGTTTTTAAGCAGTTAACACGTTTTTAGTTTATTCATGTGTAACTTTTAGGCTGTTGGTTGGAATGCATGCATAGATGTTGGCAGAGAAATAAATGTTTAGGTACTTGCAGCGGCAATTATAATCTTTGGCTGTTGGTCACGGGAATGCATACATTGGTGTTGGCAGAGAAATACATGTTTATGTACTTGCAGCGGCAATTATAATCTTTGGCTGCTGGTCACGGGAATGCATACATTGGTGTTGGCAAAGAAATAAATGTTTATATTTGCAAACACGTTGTGGTCAAGAAAACTCCATGCCAGAAATGTTAAGTCCTGGTAGAAGAAGGAATGTTTGCGTAGATGGCATATGTTATAAAACTGGCTAGGATCAAGGGTTGCATGCCGGATATGTTTATTGTAAGCTATAGCAAAAGGTTTATATGGTCGAAACCAGGCTGCCGGAACTGTTTATTGTAGGATGGAGCGGATGATATCGGTCAATTAACAATGCCGAGGCTGTACCTAGTGTCCGGCAGGGCGTGCCCTGAGCCTGTCAGGTAGAGGATAGGTGCGGACTGCTAGACAGAGAGACTGATCGGTGACGTAGACTCGGTGGACTACCTTTTGTGGAAAGGGCAGTGACCATTGGTACATATGATTGGACAATGAGCAGGGTAGATTAGGATATAAGGGAGCGGATAATCCTGTTTAAGAATTTTTCTAGAGAGGGCATTCACAGAGAGTCTAAGGAGAATCTTGCTTGGGACAATTCTGGAGAGACAGAGAGAGTTGAAAATGAGAGTTTAATAACTAATTTTACGCCAGAAGTCCTGGAGTGTTGTAATGCTAATTTCTAAGTTATATTTGTGAAGTTTAGTGTAAAGGTAGATCTTTGAGGAAGTGAAGTGAACAAGGGTGTCGAAGATGAGGTAAGAACACAACTTATTGAACCTCCTTTCTTTTGTTGGTTACATGTGCATGCTAATTCTTTGTTTGATGATTGTAATGTATTAAGATAGATTATTAAAAGACATTCAAAATGAATGCATTGTTTCTTGTTTATATGGTAGTGGAGACTGGTTCTGTTTTGCGTGTTCTATAAACTATGATTGTGTTAGTTAAGGCCCGATCCCCGCACAGATAGGAAAGTAGTTTAGTTAGGTTAACTCTCATAAGTTAACGCAACAGCGACGCGTTACACATGCTTGGGATGGCGTTGCACGCATTCTGATTGCTGGACATTCCGCTGAGAAGACAACACGAAGTCCGCCTGCATGGGTTAACACATGTAATTATCCAATTTATAAAAATAAAAAAAAACCTGAAATCTTAGAGGCACAGAAAATAAATAGTTGATTGCTGAAGTCCTGCGATTCGTTTATTGCCCTTTTATGGCCTGTCGTAATTGGAAGGTTCGTGGAGATTCAAAAACGGTTGTTGAGGTTCTCAGATCAGAACGTTGTTGAGGTTCTCAGATCAGAAACCTATGTCCTGAACTTTTTTTTTAAAAAGCTTCAGCTACCTAGGTTCGGGATCTGAGGACCTCGAAAAAAAAAGTTCTTGAACCTCCCCGAACCTTCCAATTAAGACAGGCCA
Organism: Oncomelania hupensis; assembly: GCA_036898135.1. Lineage (NCBI taxonomy): Eukaryota > Metazoa > Mollusca > Gastropoda > Littorinimorpha > Pomatiopsidae > Oncomelania > Oncomelania hupensis. The sequence goes on along the minus strand of CM072514.1, from coordinate 64,415,513 downwards.
TTAATTGAACAAGTTTGCATTCTTCTTCTTCTTCTTCTTCTTCTTCTTCTTCTTCTTCTTCTTCTTCTTCTTCTTCTTCTTCTTCTTCTTCTTCTTCACGAAGAAGAAGAATAAGAAAAAGAAGAAGAAGAAGAAGAAGACTTCTTCTTCTTCTTCTTCTTCTTCTTATTCTTCTTCTTCTTCTTCTTCTTCTTCTTCTCTTCACGAAGAAGAAGAATAAGAAAAAGAAGAAGAAGAAGAAGAAGAAGAAGAAGAAGAAGAAGAAGAAGAAGAAGAAGAAGAAGAAGAAAGGAAGGAAGGAAGGAACAAAGGAACGCTGTGTTTTATGACATTAATAAATTGAAAGCATTCATCTTGAAGAGGAGAAGGAAGAAAAAGAAGAAGAAGAAGAAGAAGAAGAAGAAGAAGAAGAAGAAGAAGAAGAAGAAGAAGGGACGTTGAAGAATAATGTGTAAACCCATCATTGGTGGTTCAGTGTTGATTTAGGTCCCTCTCCTCTCTCCACTTATGCCTCGTGTTTTTCTTATCCCTGTATGCCATATCGCCAATGATGGGTTTACACATTCTTCTTCTTCTTCTTCTTCTTCTTCTTCTTCTTCTTCTTCTTCTTCTTCCTCTTCTTCTTCTTCAGCTAAGATGAACGTACAAAAACGGCCATTGTTCAGAAGAAGAAGAAGAAGAAGAAGAAGAAGAAGAAGACCCGGAACACATTGGTCGAAGGCTACCAGAAGCATGGTTTACTAGTCGCCTCAACAGGCAATAAAGCATGCTCTCATGCTTCAGAGCACTGCTACCTATAATCTTCAAGCTCTATAAAGACGGAAAAAGCGCGATTTCACTGTAAATATATAAAGAATGTTGCTCTACAACATTCCGCTCTTTCCGTCTCAAAAACCCATTTGCCTTCTTGGATTCTTAAATTGTATGAAACCAAGTGAGGACACTATCCGGCGTCAACAAACGGTTGAAAAATATTCTCAAACCGTTCGTAAAAGACAGTTGACCTAGAAACAAATACAGTTTGACCTAATTCGTCCCCTAGAGGAGACGAAACTTACATTTTCTAATTTTATGAGTTGATTGGTCAATGCTCCTAGGGCTTGATGAATATAGGAAGCAGTGCTCTGAAGCATGAGAGCATGCTTTATGGCCTGTTGAGGCGACTATTACAGCATGCTACTAGTAGCCTTCGACCAATGTGTATCGGGTGGAAGAAGAAGAAGAAGAAGAAGAAGAAGAAGAAGAAGAAGAAGAAGAAGGAATTGTCCACACGAAGAAAAATGCGTCTGTCCAGAAGATGAAGAAATTGTATATCCAGACTTGTAGCGCAAGCCCCATAACATTAAAACGGTTTCGGTGCCCAACAGTCAAATACGTTTTAAACCATAAGCTCAATCATCTACACCCCTCCTCCTCATCTTCCCAACCCCGTCGCTCCCTCTCCCTCTCTATCCAAAGCCCATTCCTAACGTGATTCATCCTCGTTTTCTTCCTTCCTTTCTTCCTAGTCATGAATTGCCTTTTCCGGCAAAACATTATTCAAAATATTCCGGTCCCAAAACGCTTGGGGGCTATTTTGCAATACGACCCGGACATCAGCAATACATGTAGCTCGAATCAAATTTAAAGAGATTTCGTCTCGATTCTTTATGTTGTAAGCTGCAAACTCGGTATTATTATCCCCTTGCGACTGCCTGGGAACTTTACATGAAAATGGGAACGAAATCATGCATTAATCAATCGAAATTTAATACAAATTGAGAAGAAACAATACAAAATCGTGTCGCCTTGACCTGCATAACCCAAGGGTTCAAACCCCAAGGATTCTGCTCAGCAGGGGGCCACCTAAGGCCAGACCGACAACTAGGGGACAACCTCCCGCTGGCAGCCTCAAGTGGAGGGGGGGGGCAATCTCTCCCAAGCGTGACCAGTTGCATCCCACTACACCCAAATACCCTTGCAATTTAAAATAACGGGAAAGCCGTGTGCCATATCTAACTAAATTTTTTTAAAAGAAAGAAATACAGCAATCAATAAAAGGTTAAAGGTAGTCTCATAGCCTTGTGGCCGTAGGGGAGCGTTATGTTGGAGATCACACTTATCTTGGGCCAGCGTAATGAGGGTGATGCCCATCTCTCTCCCTCGCTGCTTTACCTTTCCCATCCTTAAGAGAGTAGTACTCAGTCAACTGGGGGGGGGGGGGGGAGGGCGTTATTTGTCGCTTCACGGTTTGCGGTCGCCCATCCAAGTGCTAACAGTACTGGACGTTGCTTAACTTGCGACACAGTAGCGGATAGCGCAGTGGTTGGAGCACTCGCTACTGTGTCGCAAGTTAAGTAATAAATAAATAAATTTAAAAAAAATTAAAATGTTAAAAAATAAATAAATGGTGGGTATAGACGTTCCGTTTGAACGTTCATTTATTCCACCAATGAAGATGTGGACAGGATGAATGTAGTGGAATTAATGTTGCGACTGTTCATCGTTTTCTTCGATCGTTTTTATCTCGACAGCCTACATCTTCCCTTACGTCCTTACTTTCGTTCTGCTTGCCGAAAAACAATGTATTTGTTGATCGTGTACAACGTGACAATGTAGAATGAAATAATTATGCAGTAGAAAACAGCCGTGATCCTTTTGATTTACCATGGTGATGATGATGGTGATGATGATGATGATGATGAGGAGGAGGAGGAGGAGGAGGAGGAGGATGACGACGACGACACTGTTATTGCTGTTGCTAGCGCTAGTGATGCTTATTTGATGACGACCACCATGGATATGTTGACAATTATTCCACCGTTGCTGTTATTGCTGCTGCCTGCTTCCTGCTGATTCACGAAGACGACAACCACTATGGTCAACACCAGCAATAATTTAACAACTATCCACCGACACCTTAATTAACAATAACAACAACAATGGAAACAACATCTTACCCTGACAACAACAACTACAACTACAACATCAATAACCCTCTCACCTCCACTGCCTTTCGCCAGCCAACATAACTTTTCTCTTTAAATGCATCTAACCACCATAACCTTTTTAGCCTTTAGATGAAAACGCCGACGACGGTGGGGATAACGGAGCTATAAAAAAAAGAAAAAGAAATAGGGTCTCATAAAACTTCCCTCTTTGCTTCTTGCAAGTGACAGGGATGGAGTTACAACCAACAGGCGTCCCTTGCCCTATTCTCGTCAGTGCATCCCGTAATATATATCATCGCTGCATCGTCTCAAAACCTGTATCACATTTCACCAGAACGGCACGAGAGGCAGGAGTTATGTATGGGATCCCCTCTTCTGATGTCGAAGCATACACCGAGTGTATTTCACTTGAGATTTCGTCTTATTTCATGTTGTTTGTTGCTGTTGGGGATACGTCTCCTTTTCCCCTCCCTCACCCTCCCCCCCTCTCATCGTCCTACCCCCCCTCCTTCTCCCTTATCCCCACAACATACCTAATCTTCTTGTTTTTTTTCTGTTTGTCTTTCTTTTTCTTCTTCCCCTGTCTTCTTGTTGTTATTCTTGTTGTTCTGGTCTCTCTTTCCCCTCCTCCTCCTTCTTCTGTCTTCTTCTTTCTTCCTCTCTGCACTTGCTATCGTTAAAAGATTAGTTGAAAATAAATGCTTTTTTATCTTATTTTACTTCAGCTGTTGTGCTCCTTCTTCTTTCTTCCTCTCTGCACTTGCTATCGTTAAAAGATGAGTTGAAACTAAATGCTTTTTTCATATTTTACTTCAACTGCTGTGTTCCTTCTTCTTTCTTCCTCTCTGCACTTGCTATCGTTAACAGATGAGTTGAAACTAAATGCTTTATTCTTATTTTACTTCAACTGCTGTGTTCCTTCTTCTTCTTCCTCTCTGCACTTGCCACCGCCCATCTCTCTTTCTTTCTTTCTCTCTCTCTCTCTCGCTCTCTCTCATACACACAAACAAACCACCCCTTTCCCTTCCACGCTCACTTTCCCCAACAACCCACAATCCTCTCAAACCCAGACATTGCAACACCAACATGCACTAACAAGGCAGGACTTCTTTTACAATATGCCTGACCAGGCAAAACTGCTGCGGCTGATGCGCGGACACCAGGCCATCCAATTAGAAGCTGCACAATACAATCTTCCAATGCGGATGCACGTATAAGTGGATCAAAGAAAACACACGGACACAAGTGTCCAACAAGGTTCCAACGGGAGCACAACGTATGTTCCTTCAGGCCTGGGTGATAGTGAACATGGAAATGGGGGGGATAAAAAAAAACTGGGGAAAAAGACAGACAGTAGGGCCGGGTAGCTCAGTTGGTAGAGCGGCTTACTAGTAACCGAAAGGTACCTAGTTCGAATCCTGGATTGGCTAACGGGGAACCATATCATTTTTCCCTTACCATCAACTGGCTCGCTGGTGTCAGAATAAAGTGACCAGTAGTCGCCTATACGCTTCGGTGTCGTGTGACTATAATCTACAGTAACAGACCCAAAGTGCCTTGAGGGAACATAGGCATGTGGGAATTTAAGAACTGGACTTCAGAGAATACAAGACCTGGGGGGAACACCGGCTTGACCCCTGTACGAACACTTTTTTTCCTGCCAACACGGAAACTCTTCGACTTTTGCTTTCGAAGTTTGGGGGGGGGGGGTGGTTGATTTACACCAGATTACAACGTGCTCCCAGTCAACGAAAACAAGAGAAGACGCTCATACAATTCGTGGATGCGACACATGCTGTTAAAGCTAATTCCATTATTTTGTATTGCGAACAGTGCTGTTTTATTTAAACACGCTAAAAAACCTGCCAGTTTGGAGATTCTAACCATGGAGAAATGATCTAGTGCTTGCTGGATCTTATTTATGTTAGCGGTTGTGGTGCTCATCCGTTTAGGAAAGGAGCGTTAGGATATTTGTAAGACCGTGAATGCTACGCCCTGGGGAACAGACTGGACCAAGTTTTATACTCTCATCCGAAGGAGCGATAGGAAGAGATTAAACCAACAAATACCTGTGTTAAGAAGAGCTACGTACTCATCTTCGATTTTCAAGTCAAGTCAAGACACTTTATTACCCAATGAATTCAAAATACATAGGATTTTGTTTGGGTGCGGTAAAACATTCAGTCCCTCTACAACAACAAACAACCTTTGTTTGTTGTTGTTGGAGATGTAAACTTTCATTATAATGAACCACATCTCTCCAGTATGGTCAAAATGATCAGTTTTTTGAACATGTTCAGTCTTTCACAATCTGTTAATCAGCCAACTAATAATAAAGGTAATATAATTGATTGGGTTATGCACCGTCCTAAAGACGATATTGTTCAGTCGACCACCGTCACTCAGGAGCTTGCCTCTGACCATTTTTGTGTGGTCTGTGACCTCAGTGTTGTAGCTCCTCCTGCCCCTCCTGCTTACAGGAAAGTTCGTAATATGCGCGCTATGGACAAAGAGGCCTTTAAGCGCGACCTCAGTGTGGAGGTGTCTCCAGACCTCTGCCCTTCTATGGAACAGCTGGACGCCACACTGAGTGCTGTGCTAGATAGACACGCTCCCGTCACCCGCCGCAAGGTCAGGGTTGATCGGTTGGAGCCGTGGTATACGAGTATCAGGGAGGATCTCCGGGAGGCTAAGCGACAAAGACATCAGGCTGAGAGGAGGTGGTTGAAGAGTGGTCTGACTGTATTCAAGCAGATCTATAATGTTGCCAAGAGACGCGTGACGCAGATAGTACATAGCGCCAAGTCTGCCTATTTTAGCAACAAGATCTTAAACAGTGCAACTAGTAGGCAGCTGTTTGGTGTCTGTGATCACCTTAGAGGTAAAGAGAGGAACAGTGTCCTTCCTACCACGCATCCTTTATGTCAGCTGCCAGACATTTTTTGTAATTATTTTATTAAGAAGGTTGCTGATATCCGCAGTGACCTTGATCGTGATGGCACATTCTTGTCACTTGATGATGAGCCCATTGCTGTCTGTGATGCTTCACGTTTTGATGTGTTTCAGCCTGTCACTGTTCAAGAAGTCAAAAATGTTATTATGAAATCAAAACCTACCACCTGTTCCCTTGATCCCATGCCCACTCCTCTGTTGCTTGATTGTCTGGATCCACTTCTCCCAACCATAACACACATTGTGAATGAATCTTTGTCCACTGCAACTGTACCTATGTCATGTAAAACTGCTCTAGTTAAGCCTTTACTCAAAAAGTCTGGTCTTGATAAAAACAGCCTTAAAAATTACAGACCTGTATCCAATCTGTCATTTTTGTCAAAAGTCATAGAAAAGATTGTCTTGAGTCAACTGTTTGCCCATTTAAACTCTAACATTTTGCTCAGCCCACATCAGTCTGCATATCGCCCATTTCACAGCACTGAGTCAGCATTACTTAAAGTTACAAATGACATTCTTCTCGCTCTGGACGGAGGCAAAGTCTCGTTGTTGACATTACTGGATCTATCTGCTGCATTTGATACCGTCGATCACGAAGTTTTATTCAAAACACTTGAAAATCATTTTTGCATTTCTGGTTCTGTTTTGGCTTGGTTCAGATCTTATCTGTCCGATCGCACGCAATCAGTTGTAATTAGTGACTATGTTTCCGACAAAGCAGACATGGTATTTGGAGTTCCACAGGGTTCGGTCCTTGGCCCAGTTTTGTTCGTAATGTATACGAAGCCTTTACTCTCGCTGATCGATAAACATGGAATCAGTAATGAGGCTTTTGCCGATGACACTCAGCTCTATAAGTCGAGTCCACCAACTGAGATAGATGCTTCTGTCCAGACCGTGCTGAGTTGCATTTCTGATGTAAGGGCATGGATGACGCAGAATAAATTAAAACTAAACGACGATAAAACCGAAGTCCTGATGATAAGCAATAAGAAAGCATCATACACTTCTTCCCTCCCAAATAGTTTTCGTGTTGGAAGTTCAGATATTACTTTCTCCTCATCTGCAAGAAACCTTGGATACTTTATGTCCGACGACATGTCGCTAGATACTCACGTTACTCAAGTCTGTCGGTCAGCCTACGCCGCTATACGTCAGATCAGTTCCATCCGTTGTTATTTGACGGTTGAAGCCACCAAAACCTTAGTCTGCGCTCTTGTGCTTTCCAGACTAGACTACTGTAATTCTCTTCTGTCAGGAAGCCCAAATCAGATTGTAAGTAAATTACAGAAAGTTCAAAACTCTGCGGCAAGACTAGTCCTTAAGGCCAAAAAGCGAGATCATATCACGCCATTACTCCATAAACTACACTGGCTCCCAGTACAAGCCAGAATTGACTATAAATTATCTGTTCTTTGTCACAATTTCTTTTCTGATTCCTGTCCCTCATATTTATCTCAACTACTCTCGGTCTATACTCCTTCCCGCCAGTTGCGCTCCTCTGCTGACTCGCGCACCCTGTGCATCCCTAGAATCCGCACGAAATCCTACGGAGCGAGAGCATTTGCTTATTCTGCCCCGAAACAATGGAACACTTTACCAGCACATATTCGACTTATTCCAACCACACAAGCCTTCAAGCGAGCACTTAAAACACACCTGTTCCGACAATACTACTCTGACTGATTATATTTTATTTTCTGATCCTGTGCGGCTCTCTGGGATAATGACTGTCTTGACTGATGTTCGATATGTGCTATCCATGCCTGATTTTTAACTTATTATTGTTTTGTATACATGTATTGTCATTGTCAATGATTTTAGTGTATGCCGCAGATGTGTCCTGATTGTTTTTATTGTGCTATGCATGGCTTTGTCACTGCTCCTGTATTATTGTTATGACTTCATTTTTAAGTGTGAGGTTTTTACGTATAATGTGTAACATATTTCCTAAATTAAGTTTTTACGTACAATGTGTAACATATTTCTTAAATTAAGTCAATGATTTTAGTGTGTGCCGCAGATATGTTTTGATTGTTTTTATTGTGCTATGCATGGCTCTTTCACTTGTATTATTGTTATGACTTTATTTTTAAGTGTGAAGTTTTACGTATAATGTGTTATATATTTCTTAAATTAAGTTTTAATTGTGAAGCACAGTGAGCCTGGGCATTGTTCAGGAAACTGCGCTATATAAATTTACGTTATTATTATATTATTATTAACCTTCCACTGGACAATAAAACACTAAAATACTCTGATAGAAAAAAGTTATTTAAGGAATAAAGCACAGGCGCACGCCCACTCGCAACCCCCACACGCACACGCATACTCACGCATACCCGCATGGGTATCTAAATTAAAACATAATGAGATAAAATACATTAAAGAATCAGAATTGCACCACTTACACATTATCGCAATTAATAAATTGGCGTTTAAGTATAACACCTCATGCTCTGTGGATAACTGAGGACACTGGTACTGAGAGGGCGGCCTCGGGGAAGAAGCTGTGTCTAAACCGGCTAGTTCTAACTTTTAGTGCTCATTTTAATGTTTTTGTTATACAAGTAAAGTCACGGACAGATACCTTTGCATGTAACTTTTGTGCAGTGGATGGGATGGAAAAGCACACTATAGTCAAACAACTAAGAATGCATTACCTTTGAAAATAAATAAATAAGAGATAAGATAAGATAAGATAAGATAAGATAAGATAAGATAAGATAAGATAAGATAAGATAAGATAAGATAAGGTTTATTAGCCATATGTCAAATCAATACAATTTGTACACTAGGAATTTGCCTTGGTCAGCGAGCATGCATACAGTATTGGCACATTCACACATGCATACCGGCTATGAATTTTGATGTTTACTGTTAACATTTCATGTAAACATGTTTGGTTTTAATGTTACAATGTGATGTGTGTTAAGAATAGATGTGTGAATGTGCCAATACTGTATGCATGCTCGCTGACCAAGGCAAATTCCTAGTGTACAAATTGTATTGATTTGACATATGGCTAATAAACCTTATCTTATCTTATCTTATAACTTTAAAAACAATATTAAAACAAAACAAAAAAACAAAATTAATTAATTAATAACTAATACCATCAAGTTAAACTCTGACAAAAAGTGCTCCAGTCCGTGTGTGCTCATTCCCTTTGAAGTTTAGAAAACGTATATAATATAACCTGTCTGTATAAATGCACGCCTCACTTCCTAACATACAGAGCTCAGTAGAAGACGCTGGAAGACACGGCTTCAATACTAAAAAGCCAGTTAGCAGCCCTTCCTCGAACTGTCTCTACGCTAGTGAAAAACCTCATTGGGCGAGGAGGAGAGTGGGGGGGGGGGACACATGACTGTCACTGAAGCGGACTGACAGAAGTTAACAAGTTCGCAACAAAACCAATAGCTTATACTATGACCGAACGTCAGCTTCCATTCCTCTTCTTCTCCCTTCTAAACAGCTAAGTTTACATCTTACAGCTTAAGTTTTCACAGAAGGGAAGTCGAGTGGTGTTGTTGTTGCTTAATCTGATTTATTCTTCTTTTTCTGTTTCTTCTTCGTCGTCTTCTTCTTCTTCCTTCTCCTCCTCCACTTCTTCTTGTCCTTCTTTTTTCTTCTTCTTCTTCCCTAATCTTCTCGTTCCGTCTTGCTATACACGAATTCCCGGAAATGATGCTGAACACAAAGAAACCCAATCCCGACACTATTTATAGGTCTCGCTTCCGCAGCACGCCAATCAAAACTCTCCGCAGTGCGTCTTGGGGAATGGCGTGACCAATCAGAATCGCCGACACGGAACGATTGCCTTTTCAACGATATTTCAGCTTTGACGATTTGATTTCTGTTCGTGAACGATCTGGAATCGATGAGAAAATGCTTAAAAGACAATTAGGGTGCGAGCACACATCACGCCCGCGTGCACACCGTACCATCACACACACATAAACAAGTTCATCAAAGAGTATTTGATTAGCGCGCACACACACACGGTGACACACATAAACCAGTTCGTAACAGATTTATATTCCATCAGTTTTCATTAGATCTTAAGAGTTCAAACGCGCACGCATATACGCAAACGCAGATGGAAACTGATGAAGGTGGTTATGATGGTGGTGATGGTGATGATGTTGCTGCAGCTACTGATGACGACGACGACGATGATGATGATGATGATGATGATGATGATGATGATGATGATGATGATGATGATGATAATAATGATGATGATGATGATGATGATGATGATGATGATGATGATGATGATGATGACGATGATGATGATGATGATGATGATGATGATGATGATGATGATGATGATGATGATGATGGAGAAGATGGTATTGCTGCTGCTACTGCTGATGATGATGATGCATGTGCGCAAACGAGAGACAGACCGAGTTATCGCAGTACGACAACTCCGAACAAGGGTCAGTACAAAAAAAGACCATTCCAACATCCAGGGCACTCAACTAGATTACATGATTCACATCTAACACCACACCAAAGTCCCTGTCCTGTTCCCTAATACACCACTATGCTACCCCACTACACAATGATATATTGCCCAACAACACATCATTATCCTACATTTACCACCCACCTAACGACATACCCATACACCCACGCGAGCGCGCGCGTACACACACACACACACACACACACAAACTACTGTACTCTACCATGCCATCCTACACGTATCTTACCCATCCACATCCATAACACACTACATTATTTACATAGCACTATACGTAACTGCATCCATACTGCGTAACTTCACTTCGGGCAGAACAAAATTAAAATCTATACTAATAACAATGTAGGAAGTCTATTGGTAGTAGTAGTAAGCTCGATTCGTTTCCGTAACACGAGGCTAGTCCTAAGTACAGTAGCTGCCTTAGTCTTGACACTCCCCACAAGACCGATCCCGCTAGAAATCATTGTTTGAAAGCCCATACTTGTTTCGGGGACTTGGTTTTTTTCCGAGGTTTGCACGTGAGTGTTTACCGCTTAAAACTGTATAATGAACTTGTCACTGCTGACAACCTACTTTTAAGCGTTATGGAAAGTTCCCATGTATTTTCGGTACAGCCAAAGTTAAACGGAAAAAATCCGTTGTTTGTAGATTATAGTCACACGACACTTTCGCATATAGGTGACTACTGGACCGATTTATACTGACACCAGCGGGCCAGTTGTTGGTAAAGGGGAAAATAATATGATCACACGTTGACCAATCCGGGATTCGAACCAGCGACCTTTCGGTTACTAGCAAGACGCTCTTACCAACTGAGCTACCCGGCCCCTCGAAAAAAAAAATCCAACAGTATGTGCTCTTATATAGCGCACGTAACAACTCAAACAACTGCTCAAGGCGTTGGTTTGACGTCACGATCTAGCTCTCTCTCTCTCTCTCTCTCTCTCTCTCTCTCTCTCTCTCTCTCTCTCTCTCTCTCTCTCTCTCTCTCTCTCTCTCTCTCTCTCTCTCTCTCTCTCTCTCTCTCTGCTAGAGTGTTTCAAAGATCAATATTAGGACCTTTATCATGTTTTGTCTATATAAATGATCTTCCCTTTCATGTTGCTACTTCGTGTGAATTATTTGCTGATGACACCACTATGGGCAATACATTTCGTAAAGACCGGATAGTTAGGGAACACTAACCATGCCTTGCGATGATGACTTAAAGCAGATGTATAACTTATCAAGGGATATGTTGCATTTCACTTGAAGGGCGCATGGCGAGTTGATTGTCTTCTTAAAGTTTTTAAAGGACTAAACGTTTTCGTTTCACTTTCGGTAAACTCCGAACAGACCCAATCAACCATTTAAATGTTTTTGCCCCATGACCCAGCACTCAACAGTCTACGTGGAACTAGTGTGAATGATCTGAGCAAGTTTCAAGAATGTACTTTCTACTATTGGATTCCTTTATTATTTTAAGCTCTGCAAAAGACGGAGCCGTCTTTCCAGTAAGACCATCACTTTTAGGAGAAATGGTGCCTTTTATGCAGTTCAAAAGTGTTACATTGACTGTATCAGGCCACTTATAGTTTTATGACGTACTCATCCACAAAACGCTCTTCATCTTTCCCGTGTATCTGTATTAAGACCAGGCTTGAGAAAGCGAAGTCCCAACAAATCAACTTTTTTACACTGGGTTTTACATTGGCCTTATAGGATTTGTTTTATTGCATCCTTATTCAGCCCTGCAAAGCTCATCAGCAGTGGCACGCATTTGCGGCGAGATCGTAGTCATGGGGAATGCTGTGTGTTATGTACGGAGCTCCAGCTTTTACATTGTCATACATTGTTAAATATGTAGGTTTAGGTACGGTTCTTCTTTTAAAATAGGCAAAAGACGCATCGTCGCTCTCATATAATTTCAGTAAGACCTAGTAAGCAAAAGTGTGAGCGAGCGCGCGCGTGTTTAATTCAAATAATTAATTGTTGTTTATTTGTTTGTTTATATATAATTTTATTATTCACGAACATAGTAATCTGTTATATGTAAATATTGTGCAATGTATGTGTGTGTGTCTGTCTGCCTGTCTCTTGACGTTTGCTTCCCTTGGGCTGGTCTGCGTTTAATACTGAACAAGACAAGTCAAAAGCGCTTTATTCCATAAAACCCCAGGGGCACGTGGATACAACAAAAAAGAATAAAAATAAACATAAAATAACCATGAAAATCATAAAATGCAATATAAAATACATATGTACATATATTACAAAAATAAAAGTTAATATTTCCCACTTGCGTTCTAAGACACATAATAAACATTTACAAAATACATATTCATTATTATCACACAACACAAGCATACTACATACAACTTATGTCCACACAATCTGATCACAAATCGCACGCACTCTCTCGCAAGATTGGGTGATAAAGAAGGGGAGAAGTGGGGGTACAAACTAGTATTAGTATTGTAACTAATTGTGGGACTGTTTCCCATTGCTGTGATTTGATATTTTACTAATATCGTGTCAATACTTTGTTTTGCAATAATTGCTGTATTTCTGATATTGTATTTTAATAAATTTATTAATAACGAAGTTGTTTGGTTTCTTTTTTTGCATGCATGTGCAATAGAGGTGCATAAAGTGTGTGAATCTCTTAAGTTTAATATCTTTGATGCAATGTTATTTATTAAGAATATTTTTGGGAATGCTTTTAATTATTCACATGCGACACATTTCATCATACCGATGCATAATTCCTTCGATGGCAATACAGATTTTTTTAACTGAACTGAACTGAACTGATTTGAATCGAAGTTATATTCTTTACAATTTACAGCTTTTGCATTGGTTTTAGATTTTATTTCCTGTACGGAATAGTTTTATTTATTTAATTTATAGTGATTTCCACTCTCTGCACGATCCGTCACTATCGGCAATACACGCAATAAGGACGGGATTTAGGGAAAACTAAAACTGTCTTGCGGCTTTAAATAGATTTACAACTTATAACAGGAGAGGTTGCATTTCACTTGAACGGCGTATGGCGCCGTTGACTGTCCTTTTTTAATTAGAGGGAGAGAGAGACAGACAGACAGACAGAGAAAGAGTCAGAGACAGATACAGACAGAGAGAAGCCAAAAAAATTACCAACACAAAATTACAAAGCGAGATTTACAAGTTCCCTGTTTGCTTTGGAAGGTGACGGCAACAAACAAACTAGTTGTAATTTACACTGCGAAACGAGAGAGACTACAATAAACAAAGCTGTCATGCGATTAAGACCACAACACAACGCCATGTGATGAGCAAATAAAAGCAAGCTGATAGCGAGTGCCGCTAACTTGGAGTAAATTGTCTTTCAATGTGCTTTCGATGACTTATTTGTTTATTTTGGTTTTCATTTTTTCCACCAGTCTATAGACCATCAGTCTACATTACACCAACGACGAAGTCCGACAGACCATCACACAAGCCATTGGACAACACGATGACCTGCTCACAGTGGTGAAGAAACGGAAACTCCGATGGTATGGCCACGTCAGCAGATCTTCAGGCCTTGCAAAGACCATCCTGCAAGGCACAGTGCAAGGAGATAAAAGAAGAGGTGGGAAGACAACATTCGAGAATGGATTGGCTTGACACTGAGCGAAGCCATCAGGGTTGCTGAGGACAAAGAAAGATGGCGTACGCTGGTTAAACGAGGATAAACTAGGATAGGATAGGATAGGATAGGATATAGACAATCAGTCTACATTACAAGGTAAGGCTGCTACGCTCCCTTGTCATCTCCATCTTCCTATACGCTTGCGAAACATGAACCCTTACAGCAGATCTACAACGAAGAATACAAAGCATGGAGATGAGGTGCTGCAGAAGACTTCTGGGCATTTCCTATACCCAGCACATCACCAACAACGAGGTCCGACAGACCATCACACAAGCCATTGGACAACACGATGACCTGCTCACAGTGGTGAAGAAACGGCAACTCGGATGGTATGGCCACGTCACCAGATCATCAGGCCTTGCAAAGACCATCCTGCAAGGCACAGTGTAAGGAGATAGAAGAAGAGGTGGGAAGACAACATTCGAGAATGGATTGACTTGATTGACACTGAGCGAAGCCATCAGGGTTGCTGAGGACAAAGAAAGATGGCGTACGCTGGCTAAACGATCATCTGTGGTGCTCCAACGACGTCCTAGTTATGGGATAGGATATGATAGAATAGGACCAGTCCATGTCCAGACTCAAAATTGAAGAACAGTGTAATAATTACCTTTGAAATAGTTTTCAATGATTTGCTCTGTGTGTGTGTGGGTGAGTGGGTGAGTTTGTGTGTGTGGTTCTTGTTGCTGCTGCTGCTTTTTATTTTCGATGCCATTTGTTTTGTACACTTGTCTGTCTGTATTTTGATAACGTACTTGCGTGTATCTCGTAATCCAAGGACACGTGACTTTTAAAAGACTCGGTGTAAATATGTCCCATCGTGGGTGTGTGTGTGTTTGTGTGTGCGTGTGCGTGTGTGTATGCGTGTGTGAAGAGAACCTGAAACATCTTATTTTTTGTCCAAACACATGGTCTTGCCATATTTTACCATAACACGTCAACACGAAATTCTCTCTCTCTCTCTCTCTCTCTCTCTCTCTCTCTCTCTCTCTCTCTCTCTCTCTCTCTCTCTCTCTCTGAGAGTGGAATACAGGCGTGAAAGGGTCACAAGCGGTCGCTCCTACTCTAAACGGTTGTAAATTCTGCCTTCTGTGCCTTGTATGCATACTCTCGATAAAATGTAACTATTAAACGACAAGAATAACACACCGGCTATCAATTAGCAGCGGTCCTGTGCCATAAACAATAAATCTTCATTGATTTGGTAACGAGAGAGAGACCCAGAGAGACAGACAGGCATACAGACATTCAGACAGACAGACAGACAGACAGACAGAGACCCTTAAAATAGTCCTGGACATCAAATATCAACCAGAACAACGTCATCGTCCCTTTAAAGTGCGTTGTTTCTCCCAGCACAATTTACAGATGCAAGAGTAATTATGGCAAATATAAACAAAACAAACTAACCTGCCACAATTTCGTCACACCTTTTTTTTTAAAAAAAAATGCAGGAAGCAAAAAACTGTCAACATAAACAAAGCCCAATCCCCTTTAAATTGAGCCGTCGCTGCCCGAAGCCCGCTCGTGCGTAACTTCGGGGCTGAGAGCAGCCATTTCAGTTGATGGAACGAGGCTAATGTGGTACTTTGATTTGTTTTTGTTTCTCGTTGTTGAGGTTTTTCAATGTCATGTTATGGGCTATATTATATAGGCTAGCCAAAGTATTTAAAGAAACGTGCATGTAATTTGGCGTGTGATGGTTGTTTCAGTGTACAATTCTCCCTTGCTTACCCATTCCCGCTCGCCCAGGAGTGTGCTCAGTTGTTTGAGCGTCAGATTGTGCACTCTAGGCCGCAAGTGGGCCCTTCTGGCGGCTTGAGTTAGACCCTGTATCGGCCAGCGCCTTGAGCAGCTCTTGTGCTGAAAGAACGCTATACAAGATTGATAATTGTTTTTTTAAAAAAATAAAAATATAATTTAAAACATTATCGAAACTTCACAAAACGATCGCCGATAAGCATCATATTTGTAAGACGAGAAGTTGGTACAAAGCATCTGATAAAACGTTTTCGTTGTTTAAAAGTTAAACCGAGTCCATTCCCCCCAGGGGCAGATGGATTTGCCTCAAAGAGGGTTCCCGAGTGGATAATGCCATTTCGTATGCTCACGTACCAGCCTATGCATTCACTCACCAGTTCAAACTGCTGGCTCTCACAGACCAGACAACAGAAGTAACTCGCTTGTTTGTGGTTGTAAGCCATTCAAGAACAATGCCTATTGTGGGCAATGTTTTATTTTACCTCTAAGAGTTTCAGTCGATTGCTTGGGCACATGACTTGACAGTTTTGGATCTGGTCAACCATCAGACTTTTTTTTTTCTACAAGTCTAGATGTGGTTCTGTTAGTGGTAATTGACTTTTAGTTTTAAAAACAACAACAACATGGGTCTGAATGAACAAAGGGTGGCTGTTAGTAATTGCGGACGGGGGTGTTGGCAATTACGGAAAAGCTGTTAATACTTTACTTCAATGATGGGATGAAACCAGTACTAAATCACCAAATCAAAGACGTTTCAGATGGCGGCAGTCCACTAGGCAGTGAACCAAACATATCCAAAATTAATAGCTAAAATATATTGCAATTTACCTGGAGAATAAAAAAAAAATACACCGAAAAAAAAGTATAGGTCGACCGCATAGACACACACTGGTACGTTTCGCCACCAATATTATGTATCATGGGCAGACCTGTGCACATCTACGGATTTTCCGTATTTTCTCCGATTTTCATGAGCAGAATACGGAGCTACGGATTACTTATTAAAATTCCGAAATTCCGATTTTTTTACTTAAACATTTTTTTTACTTTTTTTTAAAGATGTTTTTGACTAGTTGTGCTTAAAAGACGTTTTTCGAACCGGAAGCGCGAGTTTGTTTCTAGTTCGTTCAGCATTTGTGTCGTTGCAATTTCATACTTGTGATTAAAAAAAAATTATGGAGCCAGCTTTGAAAGATAAAAAAAGAGTGAGAAGAGATAGTGAAGAGGATTCATCTGACCCAGCTCCGTCATCAAAAAAGAAGAAAACGGCACAACAGTGCTGGAAATCAAGTTATTCAAAAGACAACAAAAAAATGTAACAGTGTTGATGCTTTAGCTTGGCTTGAATAGATTGTAATTCCCATTCTACTGCCTCGTAGTGTTTCAGTTTGTGTGCTTTGTGAGCAGAATTATGTCTTGAACTGTCGTTACAGCTTGCTACTGAAAATTTTTAAAAACTACTGAAATTTGGTTTGTTTGCTACTGATGAGCATTTTGAGTGTGCACAGGTCTGCATGGGGTCTGAAAAGTAAAGATGTCCGCAATTGAGGGCTGACCGCAAATGCGGACACCTACCCTTACGGCATTAAAAAGCGTTTTACATCACCAGGGCGAGGTGACCATCGTTCAGATTCGTGCCGTCCTTGGCAATTACGGAACTAAAAGACTGATTCTGACACGTTGGATTCGTTAATGGCAAGAGCTGTAGAGCGTAACAGGCAAAGAGAAAAGGAGGATGCCGTGGAGTTACAAAGCGAGATGTTGAAAGAACGTAACACTCCTATAAAGACATGTGTACTCGTTCCAATGCAGAACAGTTCATGTCGGTGGTGATAAAAGTCTGTCACTGAAGGGATTGGGGCTCGATTCTCAACAGAGACCAGAATATTATTTCTTCTTCTTTGTTTTAAATATTATTTTTGTCGTAAATGTTCTTCACTATTAATTTAATTGTTTTTTTTAACTTTACTAATTCATTAATATATTTACCAAATGACTAGTTCATTGATTTATTAAATTATAGTAATTAATATTGCATTAATACTTTTATTTACTAATTTAGTTTGATTTTCAATGAGTCGACACTTTGCTTTAAAGACTCTTCGTACTGTATTTTCGACTTATCGCGGTTTGTATTAACTTAATGAAGAAGATTACATATTGATGATATTCAGTCATATTGAACTTACCTGTTTGCGTAACAACCCAGAGCAGCAGCACATGAAACAAAGAACAGGAGAAAACAAACATTAATACAATAAAAATGTGTACATGTCACATCAACATCATCATCATCATCATCATCATCATCATCATCATCATCATCATCATTTTCTTCTTCTTCTTCTTCTTCTTCTTCTTCTTCTTCTTCTTCTTCTTCTTCTTCTTCTTCTTCTTCGTCGTCGTCGTCGTCGACGTCGTCGTCTTCTTCTTCTTTTAAGCAAAACAACAACAAAAACAAGCGCGATACAAAATGCGATGATAGAATCCATCCGTCACACTCCGAAGCCCGAAAAACTAAATTAAGCGTCAGCTATAGAAACAGAAAATGTAAGAAAATACAGCGGAAATAATTTCTGTTTGGGGCCGGGGAGAAATACCAAAAAATGCAAACTTTTCCATCCATCTTCCACAGTTTTTGCAGAATGTAAATGCCTGCAAATGTTTGTTTTTATGGTGGTTAAGGTGTGTTTGCTTTTATTACCCACAACGTTTTAGCATTTTATTTTTGGGTAGAAGTGACTTTTATTTAACGTTTAACCATCGTACTCCATGTCCTCGCCAACCCTGATGGTTTCGCTCAGTGTCAAACCAGTCCATTCTCGAATGTTGTCTTCAAACCTCTTTTTCGGTCTCCCTCTTCTTCTACCTCCTTGCACTGTGCCTTTCAGGGTGGTCTTTGCAAGACCTGATGATCTGGTGACGTGGCCATACCATCGGAGTTTCCGTTTTTTCACCACTGTGAGTAGGAATTAGACTAAATGTGTGAAAGCTTGGACGCTTGGTCTCCACAAAAAATCCAGACGATGGACATGGCACAGTCCCGGCGGGGAACATCACAACCAGATCGACTACATCATGGTCAAGAAACGCTTCAAATCAAGCATCAACATAGGCAGGACACGCACTTTTCCAGGAGCAGACAGCGGAAGTGACCACGATCTCGTGATGATGTCTTTCCGGCTCCATTTGAAGAGAGTAAATACAGCAAAGTGCACAAGGCTGAAGTTCGACCTGGACAAACTGCAAGACACGGAGGTGGCAAAAATATTTCAGGCCACAATTGGAGGGAAATTTGCACCACTGCTTATTTTGGGGGCAGGCGAAGTAGATGTCAACACCATGACCAATACCTTCAACTCAGCTGTAACAGATGCCGCCACTGAGATCCTTGGCAAGCACCGACCAAAGAAGAAGCCGTGGATCACACCTGAACTTTTGGATCTGTGTGATAAACGAAGAGAGTTAAAAAAGAAAAAGAACACCTCACAGGGAGCTGATGTCTACCGAAAAATCAACAATGACATCCGAAAAGGCATGCGCACAGCAAAGGAGAACTGGATAGAAGATCAATGCCAGGAAATAGAGAACAATCTGAACAAGAACAACAGCAAGAAGGCCTACCAGACTGTGAAGCGGCTGACAAGTGTTAAACAGCCCAAAGTCTCCACTATCCAAAGCAAGTCTGGCATTTGCCTTACAGAAGAACAAGAAGTCTTGGACAGATGGACAGAGTACTGCTCTGACCTTTACAACCATACACCAAATAGAGACCCATCAGTTCTAGCATGTCCCGAGAGCAGAGAAGAAGAAGAAATCCTCCCAATTCTCCGGGAAGAAGTTGAGGCAGCAGTGCAATCGCTGAAGAAAGGGAAGTCAGCGGGAGTGGACAACATACCAGCGGAACTGCTACAAGCAGGAGGAGAAGCGATGACTGATGCTCTCACCATTATCTGTAACAAGATCTGGCAGAGTGGGGAATGGCCTACACCATGGACCCAGTCGCTTGTCATCACTCTTCCCAAAAAAGGTAACCTTCAGGAGTGTGAAAATTACCGCACCATCAGCCTCATCAGCCATCCCAGCAAGGTCCTCCTGAAAATAATACTCAACAGGTTGAAACCACAAGCTGAACAAATCATAGCTGAAGAACAAGCAGGATTCATGGCAGGGCGAAGTACCACTGAACAGATTTTCAACCTCAGAATAATCTGTGAGAAATACCTTCAGCACCAACAACATCTATATCGTGTGTTCATAGACTTCAAGAAGGCATTTGACCGAGTCTGGCATGCAGCTCTATGGGCAACCATGAAAGTGTACAACATCAGCCCGAAAATTATAGAAGTCATCAAAAGCCTGTATGACAAGGCTACCAGTGCAGTCCTCCATAACAGCGTCATCGGGAACTGGTTCAGAACAACAATCGGTGTGCGTCAAGGATGCCTACTCTCTCCAACACTCTTCAACATCTTCCTAGAGCGCATCATGTCAGATGCTCTTGCAGATCACGAAGGCACAGTCAGCATAGGGGGCAGAGCAATCTCCAATCTTCGTTTTGCGGATGATATTGATGGATTGGCTGGAGAGGAACAAGAACTTGAACAGCTTGTACAGAGGCTTGACACCACCTCCAGAGCTTATGGAATGGAAATAAGTGCAGAGAAGACCAAAATGATGACCAACAACACCAATGGCATCAACACGGACATCAAAGTACAAGGCCAATCCCTCAACACAGTGCACAGCTTCAAATATTTAGGAGCCATTGTGTCAGACAATGGGTCTCGACAGGAAGTCCTCTCCAGGATTGCACAAACAACTGCTGCCCTGACAAGGTTGAAGCCCATTTGGAAAGACAGAACCATCAGTCTACATTCCAAAGTAAGACTGCTGCGCTCTCTGGTCATCTCCATCTTCCTATATGCTTGCGAAGCATGGACCCTCACAGCAGATCTCCAACGAAGAATACAAAGCATGGAGATGAGGTGCTACAGAAGACTTCTGGGCATTTCCTATACCCAACACATCACCAACGACGAAGTCCGACAGACCATCACACAAGCCATTGGACAACACGATGACCTGCTCACAGTGGTGAAGAAACGGAAACTCCGATGGTATGGCCACGTCACCAGATCATCAGGCCTTGCAAAGACCATTCTGCAAGGCACAGTGCAAGGAGGTAGAAGAAGGGGGAGACCGAAAAAGAGGTGGGAGGACAACATTCGAGAATGGACTGGTTTGACACTGAGCGCAGCCATGAGGGCTGCTGAGGACAGAGAAAGATGGAGTATGCTGGTTAAACGATCATCTGTGGTGCCCCTACGACCTTCGGGTTATGGGATAGGATAGGATAGGATAGGATAGGTGTGAAAGCTGTTTATAAGGCTACATAGTAGCAGTTATAAGGTCCAGCGATGAAAAATAAAATCGTTCACTTCACCTTTTTTTCTGCCTGTTTAATCGTTTTATTTTTAAATACGCCAGTTTCACTAATTTAGACCTAAAAGTGTGAAAGCTATGCAACGAACACTTAAAAATTGGTGGCAAAATATCTGCAAAAAAGACGACTATTAAAGGAGAGATAATTGACCACTCAATCTTCAGCAGTTTTAAAATAATTTTTTTTTTGTAAAATGTCTGTTTGTCTCTTCTTAATTTACACAGAAATATTGTATATCCCGAATTTCAACCGGATTCGCTGAAACAAGCAGACATACACAAACAATGTCGAAGCTATCTTGGGGAACTTGTCGTGATGAAAAACAAGAATAATAATAATGATAAATCGCAGTGATCCGTCTAGTATCAAATTGAAATGCGCTCACTATGCTTGGTGGTGAGCTCAGCCATTTTTGGTGCCGGTGTGAATTGCGCAAGCGCCAAGAAGAAGAATCAAACATCCTTCCGCTTCCGGTGTCGTTCCATCATGGCCGCAATCTTGCTTCCTGCTCTAACTCTCCAGTTTGCTGGAGCGAGTCGTAGCCCGATATTTCATGATTTGTCTCTGTTTCGGTTGTGACAGGACACAATATTTCACGCGGCAAACAGAGAACAGATCGCCTTCATAAACTTCGGCACTACCAGAAAACAGCAAGACATCCATCGGAATGGAGTGTAAAAGGCAATGGGCGACTGCTATGGAGTTTTAATAGAGTACTACGCACGCCACGTGTCAACGTCAAGAAGTGATCGGAAAATCCTGTAACATTTCTAGCACGTACATATTCATTTAGATGCACTGTATGTCGCTAACAAATTGATCTCACAAATCTAAAAGTGCTAGGACTAGATGTGTGCCAGTATTTGTAAGTGCAGTACATGACCTCTTCTTCTTCTTCTTCTTCTTCTTCTTCTTCTTCTTCTTCTTCTTCCTTCTCCTCCTCTGCTCTTCCGTCTCCTCGTCATCATCATCATCCATTGCAAAGAGAGGATTGCGCCGTCGTCGTCATTATCATCCTCGTCATCACCATCGCCATCATTATCATCCACTGCGAAGAGAGGATTAAGTCAACGCTTGAATACAGCCTGTATAGCATTATACTGTCAACACGACCGATATTGGGGTCATGTTCTCGCAGTGTTGCGCGTTAAGTTGACAACAACAATAACAAAATCAAAAGGACCACTGGATGCGAACGGTGAAAGGGAATTAAGAGAAACGGTAACAAATGACAAATCGTACTGCCATCACTGTCTTTGCGAACCTGAGAGGTTAAACGGGCACGCAATGAGGCGAAAGTGCTAAAGTCTGAAAATCACTACGCTGTAAAACAAGAACAAAACAACAGAAGTTCCATCACCTTGATCAGCTCTTTGTGGTGCATGGCAGGTAAGTGCGGTATTAAAGTGGGCAATTGGGGCGGTTGGAGTACACCCACCTTAAACGCGATCAGCTCCTTCAGTACGAGCTCTTGGACCTGGGAATGCGCAAAATGCATTAAGTGTACTGCAAAGACGGCTCTCGAGTAAGAGTTTAGTGTTAAACCCTCCTGGGGATGGTAGTGCGGTCAGCCAGAAATCCACAAGCAATACGGTCCGCAAGGGTTAGATTTTTAGGAAATATGTTGTCACCCATGCGGATATGAAATTAGGGTCGCTTTAGCAGCAAAAAGCACGGCTGGCACAGTGTAGTGCCACCCTTAGCAACGGTGCATAGAACTCAACAGGTTACAAACTCTATCGAATCCTAATCTACTTCTAAATACATAATAGTTAGTCTAATGTCACATATGTAAATACACGTAATTAAAGTAAATTAATAAATACAATCTAAAGCTACAACTATTGCCGCCCACTATTCAATAAAACGGCCAGTAGGCAAGGCAAATAACAGCAATACGATGACCTAATGCTGACTGCCACTTTAATGTTTTTTGGTGGTTTTTTTGATCGAACCTGCAACTGTTGAAACCCGGGCTCACGCTTTAGCTGTTCGGGGATTTCCTGTAAATCTACTTTAGAACTATAAAACAATGGGGCGCCCACCGGGAATCGAACCTGCAACGTTAGTTTTATTTTTTAAACGGGCTCGTAAGCCATCATGGTTGCTGAGGACAGAGAAAGATGGAGTACGCTGGTTAAAAGATCATCTCTGATGCCATGCCATTACGACCTCCGAGTTGCGGGATAGGATAGGATAGGACAGCTTCTAAAACCTCAGCTATTCTTGGACCCCTTGTTTAAAGCTGCTTTCGTTATATATAGAGCCGCGGGAGTGCAACGCAAGCTACGAGTGCAGACGGTATCGTGCCAAACTGTCACATCACGCAATGGTAGGACATCAAAGGAAGTAAAGTGTGCAGATGCCGTGAGCTTCCTATATATATTCTATAGCTATAGGTTGACAGGGAACTCTGCGAAACCCCTAGTGAGGTTTCGTGTGGTCCATGCGAACGGAATAACTAAATGTTTTGGTTGTTGTTATTGCTGTTGTTGCACTTTTTTTCTTCTTCTGCCCCTCCTCCTCATCGTTATTGTTTTTCTCCTCTTTTTTTCTCCTCATCCTTCATCTTCTCCTCCTTCTCCTCCAATTACATCTAGCTTCAACTTGATGTTTCCCTCTTATATGTGTATATACATTTCTACACTTGACGTGTTCTTATAATCTAGCGCTTTTCCAGCTTAAGAACCGCTCAAGGCGCTTGCCAAACCAGAATCTAACTCAAGCCTATGCAGGGTTGGACAAAAATTCAATTCCGTCGTCCGTAACGCTCACGCAAAAGGGGCCGCATGCATTAAAAAAAATAGAGTAGTTATTCCGGCATATACAGTTATTCCAGTCTTGCAGACCGCTAGTGCATGAAAACGTAATTGCATATTCTCTGTTCTTATGCCGGTATAAAGTAATACCATCCTTTTAGTCTGGATACATCTCTTATTCCTGTTTCCGTCGTTGAAACAAAATGGCCGCTGTTGTTGTGCATCGGCAATTTTTTTTTTAACTACAGTTATCTCTTTCTATCGGGAAACTCTGGGCCGCCTCCCCTGGGGAAGGCGTAGTCGCAGCCAGTGGCGCGCCCAAACCCAACCTACCTAACATTATTTGTGAATTTTGAAATTTTGCTGGGGGAGCAAACCGGAGTACCCGGAGAAAACCCCCGAGACGTTGCCCGAGTCCAAAGTAAATAATATTCGGAGAAACATAACGCCCAGATGCCGTATCGAACCCGCACCTGTCGGCGCCATTGGTTTCTGGCTTGTGGACAAGGCAAGTTAGTCCCGCCTTAGCCCACTTGGCCACAACGCTCGCTTCTTTTTTTATTTTTATTTTTTTTTTCAATTTTAAAATCGAAGACGACTATAGGCTTTTCTCGTGATCGAATCCATCCCTTGAAATATTTGATGATGTGGAACTGTATGACAACTTCAGATTCAGATTGAACGACGTTATAGACCTAACGGAAGACATTTCTGAGGACACATTTCTTAGTCGTGAATCGGGACGGATCTCTGCCGCTACAGGTTCGTTCGTTCGTGACATAATTGAATGTCCCAAGACACGTGAGCATGTATGGGACGTAAATAGTATATTAAATGTTAATTAAGACGTGGCTAAAACTGTTCTGATGCCACCCCCTTTCAGGACAACATTAAAATCAATTTAAAAAAATCAGGGAAGGGACAGTCATTCATTTCAAATAAACGAGTTTCTCATGGCACTTCCTTTTTATGCTTTGTGGGAATATGGCGCAGGCGCAGTAATAATAATAATAATAATAATAATAATAATGGACATTTATATAGCGCTATTACTTGTCTTTTTATAGACAAGCGCATAGCGCTTTACATGAAAGGAAAGAAACAAACATGAAACAACTTACAATATTGCATTAGAAATTATACAATGAGAAAAAATAAAATAAAATAAAACCAAACACACAACATCAAACAAAATACATAAAGTTAACTTTCTGCAAACAACTTGTTTGCAGAACTTGTTTAACAAGTCATCACAATCACAGCAAATCCATAAGCATAGCCAAAAGCAGAACAAATATGAGCTGCGGCTAGGGTCTATAGAATGAAGGATTTAGTCAGGATAGTAGAGTTTGAAGAGGTGAGATTTTAGAGCTTTCTTGAATGAGGGTGTGGTCTGCTTGTGTCTGATGTTGGCTGGAAGAGTGTTCCATTGTCTGGGTGCACAATAGGTGAATGCCCGTTCTCCGTACATTTTGGTGTTGGTTTTCTGAATGCAGAGTGTGCGAGAGTCAGAAGAAGAGCGAAGAGTGCGAGAAGGGACATAGACTGACAGCAGATCTGACAGATATGAAGGGCAGGTTCCAGAGAAGAAATTGTGGCACAGTACGGACAGTTTGTATTTAATGCGGGCCTCTATGGGTAGCCAATGAAGCTTACGGAGTAGCGGAGTGATGTGATCGCGCTTTTTTGCCCTAAAGACTAGCCTAGCAGCACAATTCTGGACTTTTTGAAATTTGTCTATGAGATGACTCGGGCAGGAAGCCAGTAGGGCATTACAATAGTCTAGCCTAGACAAGACTAAAGCACAGACTAAGGTGATGGTTGCTTGAAGGGTTAAGTAGCAGCGGATGGAGCTGATCTGACGCAAGGCAGCATATGCTGATTTACAAACTTGTGCAATATGGAAATCAAGCGTCATGTCACTCGACATAAAAAAGCCTAGATTTCTAGCCGACTGAGAGAAAGAGATTTCATGCTCTCCTACACTTACAGAGGTGGGCAAGGTGCAAGCTAAGGCAGTTCTGGTCTTTTTGAACAGGAGAACCTCTGTTTTATCATCATTGAGCTTTAACTTGTTTTGTTTCATCCAGGATCGGACATTAGAAATGCAATTCTGTACAGTCTGGACATTGGTATCGATTTGTACCGGAAGACTTGATTTTAAAAGCTGAGTATCGTCAGCAAAAGCTTCAACAGTTACATCGCGTTTTTGAATCAGTTCGAGCAAAGGCTTTGTGTACAACACGAAGAGAATCGGTCCAAGAACTGACCCCTGCGGCACACCATAAGTCAAATTTTCCTTCTTTGAGAGCACGTCAGCAATGCTGACAGTTTGCGTACGACCTTGGAGGTATGACTTGAACCAGGCCAAGGCATTTCCTGAAACTCCAAACTGCGACTCGAGAGTTTCGAACAGAATATTGTGGTCTACAGTGTCAAAGGCAGCCGATCAGTAGCACGAATTACCCTGTTCCAAATATAGCACATAGTACTTGCCACGAGAGACTATTTAGACCCTGCACTAAGGCTTCAAGCCTCCAACGTTCAGTCTGCTTTGACCTATATAAGTTCAGTCGCTGACTAGCAGACGACCGAAGTTAGGTTGTTCTACACATGGGTAGGCTACAGTTTTACTAAGATAAGTCGTGACCTCATCCAGCTGACCAATCACCCGCAACCCCCACTAGGTGGCCTAACTATTCTCGTAGTCTCGCACGATAGCAGACTCCAGCGAGAGGATAGTTAGTCTTTGCCTGAACAGCGCGGTAGACGGACGCACGTTGTAAAATCTCTCTCGGAAAGACTAAAGCAGGCGACGGGTGAAAATCATTCATGGCAGTATAGCCAGGGCCTGACATTGTCAAGAAGACGAGCAGGCATCGTGGTCCACGGCAGGGAAGAAATCCTACAGAGAGGCAACCCTGACACGTGGCCTGCAACCTTGAGCAGCGAGAGCATTGGGCTCCACTATCTCAATCGTCAACTACCAAGAAGAAGAGACAACAACACCGCATATCGCCGATAAAAGCTAAGTCCTCCGAAACCGTGCCCAAACACTGATCTACGATAGTCTATTCGTCCCGAAAAACAAATAATATGACAGAAAGAACTCATGAGACAGCAACAAATATCGAGAACAGTAGCTGCATAGACCCGTCAAGGAGCGAACTACTCGAAGTTAAATTTGGACACTTAAGTTAGTGTAGAGATTAGAAGACTTTGTATAGAGTAGAGGAAATAAATGTGTGATATTTACTGTTAACAAATGACTGGACTACCTATGTTTCATAGCCGTGCGAGAGCTAGTGTGTCAGTAAATCTTTACCATTTTCTCCATGTCTCTATAATCCTATCCGCAAACAGACCGAGCTAAACATATAAATGTATTAAGATTAGTCATAGGGTGATTAAACTAGCCGATCCCCGCAGACGAAAGACGAGTGGGGAATAGCATTCCATTGTGCAGAGCCCAGTAACAATAGACCTACCGTCACAGTAATAGCTATTCTGTAATACATATTCCGCTGGAGTGCGTCATGCATACCAATGTGTGATGAAAAATGTTCTGGAATATCTATACCGGTTTAGCCGATATTCTTACATAAAGTTAATCCCTTTTTTGTGCAAACGACCCCAAGACGTTAAAACTTCTTCCATTAAAGCCTCCCAAGGCGAAAATTTACCGCTTGACGCGAACGTCTCACAGTAGACAACTGAGCAATCTGAAACGACCCTAATCTTTAATTCACATAAAGAACTACAGTCAAGCATTTGGGTGTCGCTTTTGATAACAGACAATAGCAAGATGTGTCATGTACGTCGTGGCACTCACCGAGTCTTCAAAACCGAGAGTGGGCATCTGTTAAAAATCCATGGTGCTGATGAAACAGATGCATCCGTGCTAGAAAGTTAGACCTCGGTTTATACTCTGTCCTAAGGCATATAGTGAAACTTGTAGGAAGATTCGTGGAAACGTCCCAGTTTCAGTAAAACAATAAAATAATTATGCCTCTCTTAAAATCCCCAACGGGCAATGATTAGGCGATCAGTAATGTTGCACCTTCCTCTGCATGCACGTGTCACAATCACAGACAGACGCATGGTCCGACAAAAACAAAGGAAGTGATAGAGAAACTGCTCTCGTTACTTCACAGGAACGAATCACCTCACTTCAAATAAGAGCAATAAAATAATGAATTCACAGAAAATGATAGTCCTTTCCTGAACAGCAGAAGATGATCATCCGATCCTCAGTACTGTCACGCTAACGCTGTAGCAGTCTTTCTCTCATAAAGGGAACGGGTAACTAAAATGATCTTACACATTTTTTATTCAATCAGCAATGATATCAAGCTAAATGTATTTTTAACATATAAAATACAATTTATAACTTTGTATCCTGAAGATGTTGTTGAATTTCTAGACATATCTGTCCCAAACATATCTGGAAATATTTGAAATAGTCGAGAATCGGATCGAGCCAAAATGTCGGTCCGTCGGTCGGTACGTTGGAGGCCATAAACATTACCTAGGTTAGCCGCCTCCCTCCCACGCCATCATATTTTCTCTACCGCAAATGTTAAGGTCCCTGGAGTCATTTTGTTCAACATCAAGGTCAAGGTCACTGTGCGCCGTACCTAAAAACTGGCGTAGCTCATATTGATAATTTGTAGTTTGCACAAAGTTTGATTCGTTATTTTTTAAATTAAAAAAGCTGAGTCCCAACACCGACAAGAAAATTAACAATTTTAAAAATGTTTTTTATTTCGCAATATGTGTGTGTCTTGAAATACATTTGATTAGCTTGCAATCTGGTGGTTTTCTATCAAAATGCTCTCTCTCTCTCTCTCTCTCTCTCTCTCTCTCTCTCTCTCTCTTCTTTCCTTTCCTCTCTCTTTCTCTCTTCTTTCCTTTCCATAGCCCCTACCGTCCTTTTGCAATGCAGAACACCTTCACTGTATCAGGTTCCTCTGCAGCATCCATGCAACTCATTCAGCTTACATTCAAAGATAGGGCTGAGCTTGTGGGGCAAAATCA
Organism: Oncomelania hupensis; assembly: GCA_036898135.1. Taxonomy (NCBI): domain Eukaryota; kingdom Metazoa; phylum Mollusca; class Gastropoda; order Littorinimorpha; family Pomatiopsidae; genus Oncomelania; species Oncomelania hupensis. The sequence goes on along the minus strand of CM072514.1, from coordinate 64,386,475 downwards.
ACATCTTCTCCATAATGCCGGTACAGCAGCTTCTCCTTCCTATAAAGCATCAAGTGTCTTCCAATCAATGGATTTTGATGGAACTGCAAAGGATATCGATTATAAATTTCAGCGGGATGTGCATGGATGGACGGTCGTTGACGCTAGGGAGAGGGAGTGGAGAGAAAAGGGTGGTAGAGGAAGAGAAGGACGGGGAGAGAGAAAAGGAGGTGAGAGAGAGGAAGAAGAGACAGAGAGATGCACACATCAAGACAGAAAAAGAGGAGAGAGAGATTACATTACATTACATTACATTACATTACATGATTATTGCTTTAGATCCAGCGGATTCTTCCGATCCAAATCAGGACCGGACAACCCCTGATCCACATAAAAGATCTGGTGAAACAACCCTAGTGGTAAAACTGAAAGCTCTCCACCAGCCAGTCACTTTACAATAAAGACATCCCACGCAGGGGACGCTGAGACTGTACTCTAATTGATCGAACCCCCGTTTACCAAAACAAAATAGAATACAAACATCATTATAAATTATCAACAAAACACATACATATAAAATGCCTACATTGCTAAATAATAACATCATAGAAAGCCCCAGTGACCACCTGGCAGAAAGCGTCCAATATTCCCAAGCTGATCCAACAGACCTCATACACAAATAAGGAGTCTTGTCCCGGAAGAGTTTTCAAGAAAAAAGGTAAGTGACTGGTCTAGCGAAGAAGAAGATAGTATAACAGATTGGTAGAACAGAGCAGGAATGAGAAAGAGCAAATGAGAAAGACAGCGACAGTGGGAATTTAAAGCACTAAATTTCCAGAAAGTGGGGATACTATTTATACTAAAAAAACCCGGCACCCCAACGGGGGGTGGGGGGTGGGGGTGGAGAGAGAGATAGAGAGACAAAGAGTTAGAGAGTGAGATGAGGGTGAGAGAAGAAGAAGGGAAGGAGAAAGGAACGGAACGAGAGACAGAAAGAAAAAAAAACGCTAGATAGATAGATAGATAGATAGATAGATAGATAGATAGATAGATAGATAGATAGATAGATAGATAGATAGATAGATAGATAGATAGATAGATAGATAGATAGATAGATAGATAGATAGATAGATAGATAGATAGATAGATACGAGGTGGAGAGGGCGGAGTGGCGCGGGGGTGCGAAGGAGGGGAAAGAGGCGAGATAAGGAGAATATTGGAGAGATGAATGAGAAGGGCGAGAGCTAGGGAGAAATTCTGCAGGACAGCAGCTGTCCTTGGCTACTCTCTTCCCACAAGCAACTAATGCACGATGATTACAATGTATAGAACTTGGCCGCAAATCTAATGGAGAGAGATGCAATGATAATGGTCCTAGCATGACGACCTTTACATTACATGATTATTGCTTTAGGTCCAGCGGACTCTTCCGAGACAAATCAGGACCAGACCGATACAATGTTGATTCCGTTAATGATTTTAAAGTTTGATAATTGATGAAGTATATTGTGTATGCTAATAATAGTGTATGATAATTGATGATGATCGATTCGATCTATACAGAGTAATATTATATACCAACGTTATATCGATGTTCGCATTTTGTTTCTTTGAAGTTTTAACGTGAAATGTAAAGCGGACACGAATTCTAAACACCGTCTGTGTAATCTTAAACAACAACAAAGCAAGTGATGCAAAGTTGCTCAGATACCATCGTTGCTTCACAGGAACGAATAATCTCACTTCAAATAACAGCAATAAAATCATGAAATCACAGAAATTTATATTCATTTCCTGCACACTAGAAGATGAACATACGATCCTCAATAATGTAACGCTAACGCTGTCAGTCTTTCTTCATAATTGGAATTGGTAACTAAAGTGACCTTACTAAAATCTCAATAATAATAATAATAATAATAATAATAATAATAATAATAATAATAATAATAATAATAATAATAATAATAATAAAAGTTGCGACGGTGGGTCTATTGTTGCTGGGGTCTGCACAATGGAATGCTATTCCCCACTCGTCTTTGTTTGCGGGGATCGGCTAGTTTAATCACCCTATGACTAATCTAAATACAATTATATGTTTAGCCCGGTCTGTGTGCAGATAGGGTTACAGAGATAGGGAGAAAATGGTAAAGGATTCACTGACACACTAGCTCTCGCACGGCTAGCTATGAAACATCGGTAGTCCAGCCACTTGTTAACAGTAAATATCACACATTTATTTCCTCTAACTCTATACATAATTTTCTAAACACTCTATTAACTTAAATGTCCAAATTCACTTCGCCTAGTTCGTTCCTTGATGGGTATATGCTGCTAATGTTTTTTATATTTGCTAATGTCTCATCATTGGGCTATTTGTTCTGGTTGGCCTAATGTTCGTTTTCAAGAGAGTGGACTACTGCACAGTCCTTCTAGATCAGTGTTAGTGCGTTTCTTCTTGCACTTAGCTGATTCGTTGAGGTGTGGTGATGGTGTCAAAAAGTAATGTATTTGACATTAAACACGTGACAAATTGTTACCAACGGGAAATACATGTAATAAGTTCTTTTATGATTAAAAATGGGTTAGAACTTTCAAAAAAAAAACTAATTTAATATTGTTTAGTAATGGACAAGAGCCTAGATTGCTTCCTAAAATCGTGATTGACAACACTGAACTTAAGTATGTGAAAGTAGTAAAATTTCTTGGAGTTTATCTTACAACAAAATTGAACTGGAAAAGGCACATTGATTATCTCACTCAAAAAGCACTTAAAATTTATAATCTTCTAAAAATAATCAGTAGAAAACCTTGGGGACAGGATTCAAAAACCTTAATACATCTAGCTTGTTCTCTGATGAGATCTAAGTTAACGTATGGGCAAGAGGTTTACTTTTCGGCTCCGAAATCGTATTTAAAAAAGTTACAAAGCCTAGATAGCAAAGCTATAAAATTAGCTCTAGGATTATCAGTCCATACACGTACTGAAAAAGTCTATACATTAGCAGGGATAATGCCTTTACTTGATTGGAGAAAATTGGCTTGCGCAAAGTACATTGTGAGAGCAAAAGCAGTCCTGAATTATAATAAAGAAGAGATATTGTTAAGATCTGACACAGACATGCAAATGCACATGCAAAAAAAGTTTCTTCTTTTGAAACAATTGCAACATATACAAAAGATCTTATGCAAACTGTTCAAGAAGACTTCGTAGTTCTAGATCCAATTTCCTATACGTCTCCATTCCCACCGTGGGAACTTAAAACAGCCTATTTTGATATTCATTATTGTACAGAAAATAAATCTAATAATGCAGCCATACTGGCCACAAAGGCTCGAATACACCTGGAAAGCAAATATTATCAACATTTAAAAATTTATACAGATGGTTCTGTGCTAGAATCATCCGATGTAGGAGCGGCATATGTTATACCAGAATTCAATGTGAAAGAATCTATTTAGGTAAGGGGATTTCGATTTTCACTGCAGAATTAGTAGCAGTTTTAATGGCGCTAATTGTTGTGTGTGTAGATTCAATGACCGTCATGGAGGCTTTGCAATCAAACAAGTCTAAGGAAAGAAAAGAAATTGTTATTGAAATAAAGCATAAAATCAACAATTTAATTGTTAACGGAACAGATGTAAGTTTCTGCTGGATACCGTCACATAGTGGGTTTCTCTATAATGACTGGGCAGATAGGGGGGCAAAACAGGGTGCCTCAAATTTGAACTCCAAGGTTATTGAATTGAAGAAATCCCCTATAGAAATACAACATCATATTGAACAATTTTTACTTCGACAAATTATATTTGACACACATTTTGAAGAGCAGAGTAAAGTCTCAAGAGCTATTTCCTCAATGGCAAATCGAATATGGCTCAATGCAATAAGACCGAAATATTGTAAAAATGTTTTATGTGCCTGTGACAGACCTTTGTCTTTAGAACACATGTTGTTTGCATGCTCTACTATTGCCCCTATTTTACCGCTGGAGATGAACGACAAAACTTCCTTAAAAGAACTTAATTATCCTTTGTGTATTACCTTAGCGAAAATACTCTTTGATTCACCTGTTGCAAGATTAATATGATCGTTTAATTTTTATTTTATTTTATTTTATTTATTATTATTATTTTTATTATTATTATTATTATTATTTTTTTAATTTATTTTTTTCTTTCTTTCTTTCTTTCTTTCTTTCTCTATTTATTTATTTATTTATTTATTTTTTATTTATTTTTTTATTTTTTTTTGTCTTATCATCTTGATGAATTAAGACAATAAAAATCAACAACAACAACAACAACAACAACAACAACAACAACAGTGATGGTGTCTCCTCCTTGGTTGCTGACTATTGGGCTATCGGAGTTCAGTGCTCGATGTTCCCCTGCAGGCCGAATGTCAGGGTTGACTCTCAGTGGTCTATCTCATGCATCGGACCAACACGCCTGCTCGTCTGCAAAACATAAGACGAGTTTCTGCAACGCCTTGCTTAATACGGGTGTGCAGAGCGTCTAAATGAGGGCAGAAACAGCCCTTAGTGATAGCGTCCACTTATACAAACAAGAGACGATCAACTTCTATGTCCGTGGTCCACTGGAATCTCCAACATAATCCCTACACATATACATATATCAGGGTTATACTAAACACATGGATAAGTAATTAATATAATATACATTCTCCGGTACAGCCACTGGTCTGCACTATACTACACAAATGAGAAACAACAGTTGGACAGTAGAGGTTACCTCGTGGTTTCGAAAATCAGTCGCGGGTCAGCCACGTGGTCAAGCAAAGTTTGACTAACATTTACAATGATAAAACATGGCAAGACTTCACAAGCATAATCCAACAATATTATCAATAAATCGCAATCAAACAAAAGATTGATCATTTACCTTTTTCACAATGTCAGGCTGTGGCTATACTGCGATGAATGAATTTCCCCGTCACCTGCTTAGTCTTTCTGCTAGAGAGATCTTTCAGCGTGTGTTTTTCTCGTTTGAGATTTAGACAAAGAATGACTACCTAGCCTTGCGGTCACCCAAAGCCCGCGAAATCTCGTGATACCTGAGCAGGGGGTGGTGGCTATACGTCAGCGCGATGAGGTCACTGCCTACCCTAGCGAGAGTTAGCTTACACATGCTTAGCACAGTCCTTTACTTCTGTCGTCTGCTAGGCATCGACTTTAATTTACAAGGCTACAGCAGGCTGAATCATTTGAGGCATGAAGCCTTAGTGCTGGGTCTAACTAGCCTCTCGTGACAATTGTAATCATAATAATAATCATAATAATGCGGTCTGAAAGATAAGCAGAAAATGTGGACAAGAAATATGAAGAACACAAAAGAGCTACGTTACACATGGCAAAACAATACATCAATTGATACCCCATTTCAATTATTCACCGAAAGTTTATTTTTTAATCTATCCCCTAACCAACAAACAAAATTAAAAAATACAAAACAAAACATCAAACAAACATTTTCTTTATTCACAGTCACGGAAAGCACACAAGACGGGTTAATGTAGAGACGATTCTGAAAGTAAAGTAATCCCCGATAGAAGCATCATTGAATAAAATTATGATCCGCAACAATTTGCATACAGAAAACAAGGAAGCCTGTTAATCAATGTTAAAAGTGAAAAATCCATTCTAAACAGCGGAAGCGGACAAATAAAGAAAACAAACGTGTCCAGCGAGTGTCTAAGGAGGCACTGTGGTCTAATGGTAGTGCTTCGGCTTGCGGATCAGAAGGTCCCGGGTTCGAGCCCTGGCCGGGCCATTGTGTTGTGTCCCTGGGAAAGACACTTTACTCCTGTTTTCCTACTCCTTCGGATGAGAGTATAAACCGAGGTCTAGTCTGTGTCACATACATTCCATCATAACGGACATTAAAGATCCTGACGCTCATGTCCTAGACGGGTGAGTGCCGGTGACAAGAAAACACCCAGCATGCACCGAGGTCCTTCTCCCCCATCCCTGGTTGCCCAGGATTGTGCTCAGTTGTCCGGGCGTCAGACCATGCGCCCAAAGGCCTGCGGGTGGGCGTCTCGGGCGGCTTGAGTTAGATCCTGTATCGGCCAGCGCCTTGAGCAGCTCTTGAGCTGGAAAAGCGCTATATAAGAACGATTAAATAATAAATAATAATGCGACATCCGAAACCAAAATGTAAACTTTGATAACACAAACGCTCGGTTCTCACGCTTTAGTTCTCTTGCCTTAAACAAATATCCCACGAGAAGAAACAAAGTCAGCACATACGCACGATGTTCATACACACAAACGCTCGCACACACACACACACACACACACACACACACACCTACACACACACACACACAAAATGTGTAAAGAGTTTTACAAGGCACAATGTATTTAGCATCTTTGCAGCTAAATGTGTGTGCGTGTGACCTTTATTCGCTGACAAAAGAAGAAGAAGAAGAAGAAGAAGAAGAAGAAGAAGAAGCAGAAGAAGACCCCATTGGATTTCCTTCTTCTTTCTGGAGAATCATTGAATTCAGAATTTCAGTTCCGGTTAACAGAATTTGTGAAATTTCCATTTCACATTCGTCTTCATTCTGGTAAAATGACTTCTAATTTAGTGGAACGAAAAATAAAATAAAATAAGATTTTAAAACATGACCAATGATTTTTTTTAAATAAATTAAGGGGGCTGAATGAGTATTCCAGCTTCTCTTTTTTTATTTTCTTTTTTTATATATACAATTGAAATGTTGTTTAGCAATTTCGATCTTGGTGTAATAATTTATCAACTGAAGAACTGTTTTCTTTCTTGCTAGAAACAAGCAATTATGTAAAACATTTAATGCAAAGATAATAGAAACCCCGGCTACAGGGTGATTTACACACAGCCAATTAATATATTTGTGTGTGCGTGTTAGCGCTTGCGTGTGTGTGTGTGTGTGTGAGAGAGAGAGAGAGAGAGAGAGAGAGAGAGAGAGAGAGAGAGAGAGAGAATACGAATACTTTATTATGTTAAGCATCTCGCTTTGGGGAATTGGATTCAAGGGTAAAACACTGAAATCGAAAGTTAAAATATGAAAAAAGTAAAACAGCGGTATTCTCATCGCGAAAGGAAGACCGACGCGGAATCGTTTATTGAAACACTAGAATCAAATGTCACTTTTTTACGAATTTTCACAGGAGGCTGTCGATCGCGCAATATCTGTCGTTGGTGCTGCTGCTGTGCTGATCGTTGTTATGAATCATTCTGGCACAACGATCTGCCATCTCCTGGAATATTCAACTGGAGTCTGTACGCATTCTTGACCTACTGACTTGTACACGTTCTAAAATGTGGGTAATGTTGTCATACTTTGTATCATTTGCTGGCAGAGCTGCATGGGATCCGTGTTTTGATATTGGTTGACATAGGTCACGACGACGTTTGACACACTGAGCTTGACTACATGAACGTCCTTCGCACACGCTGGGATTAGGGTTGAAGACGATAGCGAATCTCTGGGGCCTGGGTTAACTCTACCAACAATAGGACGACGTTTAGTTCGGACGCCTATGAAGTCACCCGAGCTGTGCCGCCTACTGGGTGCGGAGTATGAGCGTGCGACTTGGAAGTTTTTGAAACCTGTTCCATTTATAGCACTATTCGTGCTATCGATCCCATCGCCCTTGTGGCTTCTGCCGACTTTCGATTTTGATTTTGCTGCATAACATGGAAGGTACGACGTGTGTGTGTGTGTGTGTGTGTGTGTGTGTGTACGTACCTAACCATAACAGTGGGTTTATGCATAGGTTACACTTACGTGCAACTGGGTTTAAAAAAATACTGGGTTCCAAAATCTGAAACTCAGTTTTTTTAAAACCGGCTTTGCAAAAGGAATAACAAAAAAAGTGTATACACAAAGTCTGAGCGAGAAACCCACAATTGTGGTTGAGTCAACTTTGAGTTTGAGCCAGTTAACACTCCGCGATGTGTGTTTTCGCTGGTCAACCAGTCGAATACACGCACTGTCAGGGGAAGTAACTCGGAACGCCACACGCTACGTGCCGGCTGGCAAGATGGAGGTATGTGTTTTTTCGTTTTATTCAGTTGTATTTTGTCCTCCTGTCTCTGTAAATAGTTCTTTAATCTATATTTTGTGCTTCTAGGATGTGGCTTTAAAATGTTCCCTTGTTAAAATTTCAAGCTTTTTCTGCGTGCTTTTGTACTTTTAAAATCATAACAATTTTCGTGTGGATGTTGTGGTCGATTGTCAACACAGGGTCTGCATTTTTGTTTGTTACTTTTTGAAGAACACAAAAATAAATTTGCTGCATTTTAAGCGTCCTTGTATGTGATATTAATGAAGAGTCTTGTGAAGTCTCTTGAACATTGAAACAGTTACCATGAGAAATATATGTCTCCTTTGTTCACACTGGGGTTTTCAAAACTTGCATTTTTTCTCATTTACAAAAAAGACGGTCAGTGAAGATAGTACAAGAAGTAAATAAGGGAGGTATTGATGTGTTATTTTATTCATATGTAGATTGATTAAATAAATGTTTAAAAATATTTTTGCAGAATAACAATTTTAGTAGGCAAAATGCAATGTTATCAGAATAAAAAACAATAAGCTTTTAACATGTACCATTTATTATACTGCAACTTTTATTTTTCTGTATTTTCCTTGTGTTCTGATGTAATTTAAAAAAAAACACATGTTGCAACAAACAGTAAAATACAAAATTCTGGCTGCCGTTACCTACATAAGTTATAGCTTTTGGTTTATGGTTCACCTGTCTGTTTTCCTTGGATGAAGGGAAATAGAATATATGAAAACTGATTGATGCATTAAACTGTTTAACATGAGTGTTCGTATTTAATTAGCTATTTCATTTGTTAAATGTCTTTATCTGTTTTGCAGACAACTGGGAGTGTTTTTGCTGATGAAAATGAAGAAAAATGTGATCTTGAAAATTTGTGAGTACGTTTAAAATCTGTCTGTTATTGAGCTTATTTATTCCGGAAATCCAAATAAAGGTTTAATTTAGATGAACACCATATGGGAATAGTTTATAATTTCAGTTTTTGTTTTCTGCTGTTTACCGACTTAATATTCCTCATCATGTAGAGCTTTGGCTTGCGGATCTGAAGGATCCGGGTTCGAGCCCAAGCCGGGGCATTGTGTTGTGTCCTTGGGAAAAACACTTTACTCCTGTTTCCTACTCCTTCGGATGAGAGTATAAACGAGGTCTAGTCTGTGTCGCATACATTCCATCATAACGGACTTTAAAGATCCTGACGCTCAATAAGACGGGTTAGTGCCGGTGACAAGAACACACTTAGCATGCACCTAGGTCCTTCTCCCCCATCCCTGGCTGCCCAGGATTGTGCTCAGTTGTCTGGAGCGTTATTACGATGCGCCCAAAGGCTGCAAGTTGGCGCCTCGGGCGGCTTGAGTTAGATCCTGTATTGGCCAGCGCCTTGAGCAGCTCTTGAGCTGGAAAAGCGCTATATAAGAACGATTAAATAATAATAAATTAATATCAGTATTATTCCTAGACTGTTTTTAGCATGGTCATATTTTTTGTAATCATTCAGCTTGTGCTGCCTACACATTTAAAATTGAGTAACCTTTAGATCTCATGCTGTCATTCAACACATTGATAGTGTAACATTAATAGTTCCTATCCTATCCTATCCCGTAACTCGGAGGTCGTAGGGGCACCACAGATTTTAGTTTAACCAGCGTATCCCCTATGCTGTCTGTGCCTTCATGATCTGCAAGGGCATCTGACATGATGCGCTCTAGGAAGATGTTGAAGATTGTTGGAGAAAGTAGGCATCCCTGACGCACACCGATTGTTGTTCTGAACCAGTTTCCGATGGCGCTGTTGTGGAGGACTGCACTGGTAGCCTTATCATACAGGCTTTTAATGACTTCAATAATTTTAGGGTTGATGTTGTACACTCTCGTGGTTGTCCACAGAGCTGCATGCCAGACTCGTCAAACGCCTTTTTGAAGTCTACGATTACATGATATAGATGTTGGTGCTGTAGGTATTTCTCGCAGATTATTCTGAGGTTGAAAATCTGTTCAGTGGTACTCCCCCTGCCCTGAATCTTGCTTGCTCTTCAGCTATGATTTGGTAAGCTTGGGGATTCAATCTGTTGAGTATTATTTTTAGGAGGACCTTGCTGGGATGGCTGATGAGGCTGATGGTGCGGTAATTTTCACATTCCTGAAGGTTACCTTTTGTGGGAAGAGTGATGACAAACGACTGGACCCATGGTGTAGGCCACTCCCCACTCTGCCAGATCTTGCTACAGATACTGGTTCCCTTTCTTCAGCGATTGCACTGCTGCCTCAACTTCTTCTCGGAGGATTGGGAGGATTTCTTCTTCTTCTCTGTTCTCTGGACATGCTAGAACTGATGGGTCTCCGTTTGGTGTGGTTGTAAAGGTCAGAGCAGTACTCTGTCCATCTGTACAAGACTTCTTGTTCTTCTGTAAGGCATATCCCAGACTTGCTTTGGATCGTGGAGACCTTGGGCTGTTTAACACTTGTCAGCCGCTTCACAATCAGGTAAGCCTTCTTGTTGTTGTTCTTGTTCAGACTGTTCTATATTTCCTGGCACTGATCTTCTATCCAGTTCTCCTTTGCTGTGCGCATGCCTTTTCGGATGTCATTGTTGATTTTTCGGTAGGCATCAGCTCCCTGTGAGGTGTTCTTTTTCTTTTTCATCTCTCTTCTTTTATCACACAGGTCCAAAAGTTCAGGTGTGATCCACAGCTTCTTCTTTGGCCGGTGCTTTCCAAGGATCTTCGTGGCGGCATCTGTCACAGCTAAGTTGGAGGTGGTGGTCATGGTGTTGACATCTACTTCACCAGCTCCCAAAATGAGCAGTGGTGCAAATTTCCCTCCAATTGTGGCCTGAAATAGTTCTGCCACATCCGGGTCTTGCAGTTTGTCCAGGTCGAACTTCAGTCTAGTGCACTTTGCTGTGTTTACTCTCTTCAAGTGAAGCCGGAAAGACATCATCACGAGATCGTGGTCACTTCCGATGTCTGCTCCTGGAAAAGTGCGTGTTCTGCCAATGTTGATGCTTGATCTGAAGCGTTTTTTGACCATGATGTAGTCGATCTGGTTGTGATGCTCCCCGCCGGGACTGTGCCATGTCCATCGTCTGGATTTTTGTGGAGTCCAAGCGTGTTTGCCAGTATCAAATTGTTGTATCTGGCAAACTCCAACAGTCTCAGACCCCTGTCATTTGTCTCGTTGTTGCAGTGGGGTCCACATTAATAGCTAGAGCACCATTTTCCGATCTGCATCTACTCCATTTCCCAAATTGTTAGCTGTAAATCTGAGTAAGCATAATTATTTTAATAAATTCTATTATTCCTTTTTTTCCCAGAACATCCTGTTATGCCTCGAGTTTATCCGGTTGCGGAGAAGTCGCTGTAGTCCGACGACGACCCAGGAGGCGTTTGGAAGGAAGACGTCCCACTCCATCACCATCAACATCTTCATCGCCTTCATTGTACTCATCAGGTGACAGCTGGTGTGTGTCAGTACTTATTGAATTTTATAATTTTTACCACCTGTTTGAGTGATGTATGTGTATTTGGTGTGTGAGAGGGTAAATGAGGTGAGCTTGTATGTTGGTATAGATCGCCGCGCTTTGAGCCTTGGGGAAAGACGCGTACATAGCATCCTGTATTATTATTTATTATTATTTACTGAGTAGCTAGTAAGCATAGGAGTTTCTATAACTTTTTTATAACCTGGTTGCTAGTAGCTAGTGTGTCGAAGTGGTTAGTGGGAAAAAATGCTGTCCCACTTCCTCCAGGCTTTTGTGCCCTTTTTTCCCCAACCTCTACCCCCTAAACTTTAAATGTGTTTTGCTTGTTTCTTTTACACATTAAAGAGGGAGAGTAGTACATTCATGTACAAGAAAATTAAAGTCCAGAATATAATATTTCATTGATGAATCAGTAGACAGTATTGTCAGTCAATCCCTTTTTGTTGTTGAGCCAGTTCAAGCCTTTACTCTTTTCAACTTCCATTCCCTTCTCCCACCCCAGGCCCACCACCGCACCCTTTGACCATCCTCATCCCTTGGTTTGAAAATGTTCTTATGCCGCTGTATTTGTTCTGTTGTTTAAACCCTGTGTTCTGATGCTGCTACTTGTTCACAGGAGGGCTGAAGAGCAGCATGCGGATTCTAAAGACTCTAATTCATCGGAAAGTTCAGTCAAGAAACAAGCTAGAAAAAGGCGTCAAAGCCAGCAGACCGAAATGCATACAACATACCCATCATCAGCTTTGTTGCTGCCATCAGTGCTACAACGTTCTCCAGGGTGTGAACCAAGTGCCATGAATCGTTTAGATATAGAATATATATTCAAATTTGTTTGCAAATCTATTCAAGATGAGTCCAAAATAGTAAAAAAAAATTGCATGTTTAAATGTTGTCTGTCTGTCTGCCTTCCATCTGTGCAAAACTTTAAAGTGGCTAATTACACGAGACCTCGAAAATTATCAGTGATTGAATGACTACACTTCAAGGTCAAGGTCACAGGTTCAACAAATGTTAGTCAAGCTATGTCAATTTTCCACAAAATTTCTTGTTAATCCTAAGTTATTAATATTAACTAAACTTCAGATTGTTTGATGCATGATAGGTATCAATGAGACGCACATGCATATTTTGTCAACCTTGCTCCAAAATGAAGGTCACTGGAGATGTCCAAAATAATAAAATCTTTTGCTGTAGTTTATTTTATCGTACATGAGTGCATTTATAGCTGGAGGTCAAGGTCAAGAGCATCGAAATATCAAAGCTTGTATTACTTTGCATTTTAAACCCACCGTTTCAATCATTTAACTTTTTTTTCTGGCATCTCGTTTTTGTGTTATTTATAAGGAGCATGTGAGTCATATAGACTTGCCTTTCCAGTGATTGATGGTGTTCATCATGTTCAAAGCTTTTTGAGGTGCTACTTGTCATTAAGTAATGGAAATTTACTGCTCTGTATTGTGTAGACTAGTTTTTAGGCCAGTTTTGTTATGTAGTAGATTTCTGTCTTAAACTTAAGAGAAAGTGGTGGATTAATCTGGCAAAGTACCAACTTATATTTCTTTGCCAAGTTAATACATATGTTATTCTCGGGGTTCTTGTTCATCAAAAAGCAATGTCAAGACTAATGACAATATAATAATATTCTGCTCTTCACGTGGTTTTATGCAACCTTTGAGGTACTGAAAAAAAAACTAATTATAAGTGGTTGCACTCAATTGATCCTTATTCAGAATATATTAACGTAACGGGAAACCATAAACAATTTATGTAAAACCTAACTAAATAAAGTTGATAAAAGAAAAGTAATAATAATATATACAAATTATGCTCTACTAGACACTTTCAAAATAAAAATGTTAACAAATTATGTCTGTGTTATGTTGTTCATATGTTTGTTTTACATTACCAGTTCTCTGCTTTTTTATTTTTCCATTCCTATTCTTTTCCAATGAAGATTTGTATACTTTTCCACCCTTCTCATTCTTTCTTTTCCTCTGGAGATTTTATGCTTTTTCTCCACGCTTTTCCTCATTCTTCTTCTTTCTATTAATTCTTCTTTATACTCCTCATACTTTTTCTTCTTTCGCCTTCTTGCCTTTTCTTCAATGATTTGATTTAAATCTGGAAGTAAAGTAATAAACTGAACATGAAAAAATTATCCACAGTTAACATTTGAGAACGACAAGATATCTTTTTTTGCAGATCTTCCAGTCTGGATTCAAATTAAAAAATCTTTAAAACCATATAATACAAAGTAAATGTAAGCAAAGTAAATATGACAAGAATGTTTGCTTAATGCAGAATTTTTCTTTTCGATTTTTACTGACACCAGCTAATAATTTTTTTTTTTTTGGGGGGGGGGGGGGGGGGGCTATGGGGAGAAAAAGAGGGTCACGCACTGACCTATCCAGAGGTACACTGTAACAACCTCAGACCTTTCGGTTCTCAGTTCATGGCTTTAACCACTGAGCTACCGCCCAGTTCTTAAAGTAAATGGCAAAAGTCTATCCTTCAATAACAGCTCTAATTCTATACAGTAGCCTATATACCAACTGAAAATATTGTAATTGAAATTATAAAAACAAAATCAGAGGAAATTCTGAGCAATAGTAAAAGTTGTTTCATTAGTTGAATTAAACTAAAAGTGTCAGTGTACTGCACACACGTACTGAAAATCTTGCAAATGCAACCTTGGCCATTTATACGTTTTGGTTGTGTCCGTGTGTGTGATAAACCCAGTTTTTCCACAGAAACCCAGATGTCCAATATGCATGTGTAAAAACCCACTGGTATCAAATGAACCCACTTTTTCATAGCGCAATTTCTCCTTTTGTTTTTGTCAAAAATGAAAACGATTGTGACAGATAACCTTACAAGAGGCTATTGTATCCGTTGAGTGAATAGGAATGGTCTGTAATGAAGGGAAAGGATGGAACCCAGTTTGCCTTGTTTTGAACATAAACCCACTATTATAGTTTTGAACGTATGTGTGTGTGTGTGTGTGTGTGCGTGTGTGTGTGTGTTTGGGGTAGGTGCGTATGTGCATGTGTGTGTGTGTGAATGTGTGTTGTTTTTATTTAGGTTGATTGCTAATTAATTTTTAAGTTTTTTTTCTTTCTTTACATTCAAGTACTATTTTTGTTTTTAATTCTTTACTAATCTAGTACAGTGTTTTAAAACTCCCTTCATATGGCTGTGTCAAAAAAAAGTCAGCCTTTGAGATCCTAGTTTTTGGAAGTACAAGACCTAAAAATTGCTAGTGCAAAAGTTCCATTTAAAGCCTATAACTTAACAGATTTATGTAGAAGAGAAAGAGAATAAATTTAAAAAAGAGTACAGCTTTATGGCGACAACAGATTTATTTTATTACTGAAAGCTTTTTCAAATATATTTGATATTAGAGTTGAAAAAAACCACGCACACCTTGTCTCGAGACTGAAAGTTTCTCGACGCTAGCCTGAAAGTCGAGCTCATAACCCCGGCCTCTGGTGACCACTGTGTCTGCACGGACTTCACGTCCGTCGCTTGTCCCGGTGTAACAGGCCGGAATATACCCCTGGCTACTTTATACCGTGGGTATAATGTAGCCTAGGCGGTTTTAACCCCCTGGGTATAGATCAGCCTAGGCCAGGTCATACCCCTCGCGCCCGGAATATACCCCCACCTAAAGAGATTTCACTCATGGGTTTGTTGTACATGACCGTTTGCGTGACCAACTCTTAGGTAAACAGCCTTTTGCTTGCGTGTAAAAAAAAAGAGTGAACTCAGCTAACAGCCTTTATCTTGCGTGTAAAAAAAAACAAAAAAAAATAAAAAAAATAAAAAAAAATTAACCCTAACCCTATCTATCTATCTGTCTATCTATCTATCTATCTATCTATCTATCTATCTATCTATCTATCTATCTATCTATCTATCTATCTATCTATCCGTCTGTCTGTCTATCTATCTATCTATCTGAGTGCATCAGAACAATTACAACCATAAATTAAAGAGTAACGTGAAGGATAAGGTCTTCCGTAGTGGGGGGGGGGTATAATGGGCAGGAGAGGGTTAAACGAGCCTAGGCCAGATAATACCCAGGGGTATAGTCTGGGCTAGGCCAGTTTGTACGGGGGCATAGTCTGGGCTAGGCCAGTTTATACCCTGGGTATACTTGAGGCGGAGTATAATCTGGCCTGCTACACCGGGACAGAGGTTTGTCGCTAGTGCTACTGTTACTGTTGCGTAGGAGTAATGATTTATGTCTATCAATAAGTGAAACCATGATAGCATTTTCAGGCGAAACCGGCGGCAACGAATTTAATGTCAATTTAATTTGGTCACTTGCCAGATCCTTTCTTAATTGACTGGAGGTCTCACCACGTTTTCTATCTCTTTCCAACTGTGCGGCAGTCTTGACACAATTATTTATTATCAGTCATGGTGGTCGTGTTGTCCTTGTTCACTGCTGACCGTAGGCGTAATACAATTTGAGTTCTCGGACCTTTAGCTTCTATTTTGTAGGAAAACCACACATTTTCACATAGCAACACCTCCAATGTAACTTCCAACGCGAGTGGCAAACCACTTAGCGGCATGGTAACGGAAAGTTTGATTTTTCAAACTATGAATTGTGGCGAGCACTCGTGAAAGCGTCTTGCTGGTAGCCTGACAAGGGGGATGAGGGTGGTGGGCACAGAGAGAGAAAGAGAGAGAGAGAGAGAGAGAGAGAGAGAGAGAGAGAGAGGGGGGGGGGAGAGAAAGAGGGAGGGACGGACAGGCATAATTTACATCTGTTAGCCTGTTCGTTTGTCTCTCACCGTTTATCTCACTTCCGCACGAAATGGTTATTGGATCACTGTCGGTCATGAAGTATCGTTTCCTATGATACAGCAACGTGTACGGCACGAGATTGCAGGACAACTGGCATTTGAACATTCAGCGGTTTTCAGACGTGAGATTCACAGGCAGCGAAATAATAGTGGAGAAGATCCGGCTGAGTCATACACCTACATTAATAGGCACAATGTATGGCAGTCGACTAAGAGGTTTTGTGTATGACACAGGTCTGCAGAGGCTACGTTCTATTCTTTTTTGCCGTGTCTAGAATACTTCTGAGTAGCAGGTAGCCAACCACGAGTCATAATACTGTACTATTTATTATATTTATTTAATCGTTCTTATATATCGCTTTTCCAGCTCAAGAGCTGCTCAAGGCGCTGGCCAATACAGGATCTAACTCAAGCCGCCCGAGACGCCCACCCGCAGCCTTTGGGCGCATGGTCTGACGCCCGGACAACTGAGCACAATCCTGGGCAGCCAGGGATGGGGGAGAAGGACCTAGGTGCATGCTGGGTGTTTTCTTGTCACCGGCACTCACCCGTCTAGGACATGAGCGTCAGGATCTTTAAAGTCCGTTATGATGGAATGTATGCGACACAGACTAGACCTCGGTTTATACTCTCATCCGAATGCTATATGCGCCGCATTGCTATATCACACTCAAATTGCAGCGATCTGTAACCAGCATACGCGCTCATGCACTTGTTACAGACACTCCATACATGTGGGGTGTAAAGGCAAAACGCTATTAAAAGACAGAAAAGCAAATCGAATATTACTGTTGACATTTTAGATAGACTGCATTCAATACCATTACTACTGATTAGCCCTAACAGTGGATATGGATGAAAAGAGCGTCAGATATATAATGAATCGGAATCGCACGTTTTAGATCTGGCCACACAAATTCAAATAGCCCTCTAGTGATGACGACACATATAAACCACCCATATCAGAGGACGAGGGAAAAGAACTAAGAAAGAAAACAACAAAATGGGGAGAGGTTGAAGGGGGTTGGTGGAGTGTTTGGGCGGGGAGAGAGAGGGGGGGGGGGGAATAACCCGCAGCAGACTAAAAAAAAATGTACTCAATATGCGTATATCGCTAGCATGTTCTTTAGGAGTTAAAAGCCAAAAGTGAGTTGTCGAGCGTAGTTTTCGTTCCGTTCATTCCTGGGTTCGGGGAAACCAAAATTTCGTTCCGTTCATTCCTTGGTTCGGGGAAACCAAAATCTCAGCTAAGTCCCCGTCCTGTGGCTGGGGCCGGCTGCGGATGACTGAGCGCCTCTCAGGTCACACACACACACACACACACACACGCGCACACACACACGCATGCACACACGTTTTGTCGATCGCGCGCGCGCACGCACGCACGCACACACACACACCCGTCTGCCGATCTTGTTAGAACAATAATGCAATAAATAATTGATTGATGCGGTCTCTACAGGCGGATCCTCGATCTCTTTTCAAACGGCTACCTGTCTAGAACTTGTGAAACTAGGTCTGGAAGCATCAGTTTCGATCAAGAGGAGTGACTATAATTATTCAACAGTATACAACGCTCGCATAATGCATGAACAACAAGTCTTTATCATAAGCATAATGAGCCAAGCCAAATTTCACTTACGCGAAAAGAAACAAAACTTAAAGGGTGAGGTGGAGTGGAGTGGGTAATGGGGGAGGAGGGGCCGGTGTGTGTGTGTGTGTGTGTGGATGTGTGTGTGGGTGTGTGGATGTGTGTGTGTGTGTGTGAAAAATATACAGTAATTTTAGAAGTAAAGAATGCTAAATGAATATCTGATATTTCTAGATTGGGTTTTTCATAGTTGCAAAATTTCAATTTTCAAGACGCATAATTTACCAGCCGAGACAGAATCTAGAAAATGGAATTGAGAACTTCATTGAAGATGGAGGACATAATTGTCTAATGTGATCCAAGATTTAACTATTTTTTCCCGTAGAAACTAGAAGGTACAGAGTTTTGTTGCACAATAGTAACACATTACAGAAAACAGGACCGCTAGAGGTGAGAATATAGACATTGGGGCAAATTAATTAGTTATTCATTGCTTACAGGGTCAAGCGGACTGCAAAGAGCCGAAACAGGACCACAAAATCAAGACCACAACTTGGCTGAAAGAGGGTTCACCCATGATCCGCATAAAAGTGGCAACACTGAAGACACTCCACCAGCCGGTCACTTTACAATAAAGGCATCCCACACAGGGGACGCTGAGGCTATACTCTAATCTATCGAACCCCCGTTTACAAAAACAAAATAGAATACAAACATCATTATAAAATATCAACAAAACACATACACATAAAATGCCTACATTGCCAAATAATATCATAGAAAGCCCCAATGAACATTCGGCAGAAAGCATCGAAAATACCCAAGCTGATCCAACAGACATTACACACAAATGAGGAGCTTTGTCCCGTAAGAGTTTTCAAGAAAAAAGGTAGGTGAATGGTCTAGCGAAGAAGATAGTATAGTAGGTTCATAGAACAGAATAGGAATGAGAAAGAACAAAAAAGAATGACAGCACCGGTGGGAATTTAAAGCACTACATTTCCAGAAAGTGGGGATACTATTTATACAGAAACCTCCGGCACCCTCACGGAGGGTGGGGGGGGGGGAGGGGGGATTGGTGCAAAGTAAGCCGTGGGGCAAAGTGGGCCGGTAAGTTTACACAAAGTGTAATATGAAACACGGCCTATCGAGCGAAAATAAAGAAGAAAAGAAGCTTGCTTCAAACCTAAATATTACATTATGCTCGAAGCAAGTCAGAGAACAACTTCGGTGATTTCGTTTTCGCCGGAATTGGCCACGCTTCATAATACACTCCGTTTCACAGCATCCGATTTCTCTTTACCTACAGACAGGCGATAGCTGTTGAGTTGCTTCCATTTGAATAGTTTAATGGGGAGTTTTCCATCTTCGAAACAGATGCCTGTACCATAAGTCAAGGATAATAGTTCATTCATCCAAGCATCCAAAATGAGTGAAGGAAGTAAATTCACAGCTTGTACATGGAAAAGTACCAAGTTCTCGCAGAAGATACTACAACTACTACTACTACTACTACTACTACTACTACTACTACTACTACTGCTGCTGCTGCTACTACTACTACCACTACCACTACTACTACTACTACTACTACTACCACTACTACTACTACTACTACTACTAAAGCTGTTATATAGCGCGATTCCGCAATAAAATTGAGCTAACGCTCATTTAAAATGGCGTATGAGCCCTGGGGGAACATTTCTTCGGAGGGGAGGAGGGGGGGGGAGAACAAAATCAAATCAGCAAAATCCAACCCCTAGTCAAAGCAGGCTGGCCGGGTAATAAGAATAAGTCGTCAACTTATTCTGTATCGTGAAAAACAAATATTTATAATAAGAATACTTCTTATGCGGAGATGCATTTTCCTGGTTTTGGGAGAGAGGTTAAATAGAAAATTCAATTCATTTTTACATTTTACAAAATAATACACCCACGAAATGAAGTTCATTCACTTAAACTCTACCCGAATGACTGAAAAAAGGCACAGACTACTCTTATATTCAAAGTTAGTAACAACTTGTCCTTCGGTAGTCTTTGGAACCCAACAATCTATCATCTATACAACCTGTCCTTTGCAGCGGTCTCTGGAAATCTCCAACTTATGCTAGCAACAATTCAGCCTCAAATATAAGAGCACACCAGTCAACGTGAGTTCTAACATCTGTAATTACTCCTTTTTGCTGCGTCTGGAAATCTAGCACTCTTTGGAAATCTTGTGGTTAATCGCCTTGTTTTCTATACAGAAGGTTCGATTCCCACCATGGAGCGAATGTATGTAACTTCGGTTCCAGGCTCTTCAGGCCACTGAGGAGTTTTCTTTCAGATACTCCGATTTTCTCCATCCTTTCACTAATGGTATTGGATGCAGGCAATCTAAACTTTCCTCCAAAAATATAAAATTCGATTTTCTTTCCGTCTTCTACTTTCAAGATCGCCTTATCTTCTTCATACAACTTCTTTGAGTGATAGATGTGTGTTTATTGTGTATGTGTTCAACCGTTTGCCGTAGCGACAAGGATGGACGTGGACGTTAAACTTCAATGTATACTACTCAAAATAATTAAAGGGCCACTTTCATATTCATTTAGTTTAATTATTTTTTGCTGCTATCAAATAATATCGCCTATATTGCTTATTTCAAAACTTATCCTTTACAGTAACATCCAAGACAATCTTATTCTGACAAGCAATCACATGTAAGAGTTTTGAACTTTCTGCACCGAGTTGAAAAACAAACCCAATTTTTACAAAAAAGACCCTAATTTACTGTTGTCTTGCTAATAAAGCAAAATTTTCAACATTAAAAAGTGATTTGCACGCAAAAGGCTTGCATTTTCTGAGTTCAGTTCAACAATCGGCGCTTTTTTCTGGGTATAAATGGCAGCGCTTTTGCTGCTTTTCTAACCATGCCCCCAAGGCGACGATTGACTGATGCGGATAGAGGCAGAGCTATTGTATGGCTTCAGGAAGGGGTGGGGGTGAGAGAAGTTGGCAGGCGGCTGGGAGTGTCCCATTCCGTTGTCCAAAGGCTGCGGGAGCGCTTTAGCAACACTGGAAGCGTCCAAGAACCAAGAAGGTCCGGACGCCCCCGCGTTACCACTGCAAGACAAGACCATTTCATCACCCTGTCAGCTCTGAGGATGAGGTCCGCTACAGCAAACACTATCCGAAGACAGCTTCACGCAGCCAGCAATGTTAACGTCAGCGACCAGACAATTCGCAACCGTCTACACGAGGCAAACCTGCGATCAAGACGACAAGCAGTACGGCCTTTGCTCACCCCAGCTCACCGTGCAGCGCGTTAAGCCTGGGCTCGGTGTCATTTGGTGTGGACTAGGCAACACTGGTCAAGGGTGCTCTTTACAGACGAGTCTCGGTTCTCCTTGTCTTTCAACGACCGTGGAGTGAATGTTTGGAGGCGTCCACGGGAGCGTTTTGCTGATGTGACGGTGCGCGAGCATGACCGCTTTGGTGGTGGATCTGTCATGATGTGGGGTGGCTTCGCATTAAACTTCAGAACACCCCTGCTCCAAATTCATGGCAACTTAAGCGGTATTGGCTACAGGGATGACGTCATACAACCTAGGGTTCTCCCAGCTCTGCAGGCCATTGATGAAGGTGCCATACTACAGGACGATAATGCCCGACCCCACCGAGCGCGTATCCTCAATGACTTCCTGCAGCAACAGCACGTCATAAGGATGGATTGGCCGGCTCGATCACCCGATTTGAACCCCATAGAACATCTGTGGGATGTCTTGGGTCGACAGACACGGTTAAACCTCCCTCCATGATTTAACCTTGAAGTTCTGGCCCAAGTTCTCCAGCAAGAGTGGTTGGCCATCCCAGGAATCATCCTCCATAACCTGATACGGTCCACGAGACAACGATGCCAAGACTGCATTGATGCAAACGGTGGCCACTCCCGATACTGACTCTATATATTTTTGGTTTCTAAAGTTTTGATTTTGTAAATGAGGGGTATGTGCAGTTAAATTGAATTTACTCGAATTTTAAGCGACTGATGTCTTAAATCTTTTTGGTATTGATGCAGAAATGATTGCAATAAAATATGATGAACTAATAAATTGAATTCGTGTTTCTGATTTCAAGAGAGACCCATATATCCAAGTGGCCCTTGTATTATTTTGAGTAGTATATATGTGAGAGTGTTTGAACCATGTGACAGCGCGCATGTTGGTACAGATCACCGCGTTTTGAGCCTGGTGGGTAATTTGGGAAAAAGCGTGCGTATAGTATCCAGAAGAGACCTATTATGATTATTATTATGATTATTATTATGATTATGATTATGATTATGATTATTATTATGATTATGATTATTATTATTATTATTATTATTATTGTTATTATTATGATTATTATTATACTATTATTATTATTATTATTATTATTATTATTATTATTATTATTATTATTATTATTATTATTATTATTATTATTATTATACAGTCTAGCAGACTCTTGAAATCCATCACTGATAACCTATTACGTCTCACCGTCGGCTTCTCGATAGTGGACACTGAGAGGACTGCTACGCTTCAATTCAATTCGATTATTTTCTTCTTCACTCACAGCCACGGCTCTGAAAGTTAGCTTCGATTGACGAA
This sequence comes from Oncomelania hupensis, assembly GCA_036898135.1. Classification (NCBI taxonomy): domain Eukaryota; kingdom Metazoa; phylum Mollusca; class Gastropoda; order Littorinimorpha; family Pomatiopsidae; genus Oncomelania; species Oncomelania hupensis. The sequence goes on along the minus strand of CM072514.1, from coordinate 64,363,902 downwards.
AACGATGGGGGTCAAGACAATGACGGATGAGGGATGGAATTCAATTTCATTCAAACCGACCAAATGAAAATAAAGAGCTGGTTTTGTAAGTAAAGCCAAAATATAAAATACAAAGACTCTCGATTTAGTCAAAGTATTAGAGATAAGGCCGCTGTGCTCCCTTGTAATCTCCATCTTCCTATACGCTTGCGAAACATGGACCCTCACAGCAGGTCTACAACGAAGAATACAAAGCATAGAGATGAGGTGCTACAGAAGACTTCTGTGCATTTCCAATACCCAGCACATCACCAACAACGAAGTCCGACAGACCATCACACAAGCCATTGGACAACATGATGACATGCTCACAGTGGTGAAAAAACGGAAACTCCGATGGTATGGCCACGTCACCAGAGCATCAGGCCTTGCAAAAACCATCCTGCAAGGCACAGTACAAGGAGACAGAAGAAGACGGAGACGGAAAAGGAGGTGGGAGAACAACATTCGAGAATGGACTGGTTTTACACTGAACGAAACCATGAGGGTTGCTAAGAACAAAGAAAGATGGAGTACGCTGATTAAACGATCATCTGTGGTGCCCCAACGACCTTTGAATTACGGGATAGGAATGGGATAGGATAAGATTATCAGATAAATCTGGGAATATATAAAAGTATAAATACACGCTAATCTGCCAGGCTATCCTGTGAGTTCACCCGATACACATTGGTCGAACGCTACCAGAAGCATGCGTTTTTAGTCGCCTCAACAGGCTATGAAGCATGCTCCCATGCTTCAGAGCACTGCTTTCTATCACCCGATACACATTGGTCGAGCGCTACCAGAAGCATGCGTTTTTAGTCGCCTCAACAGGCTATAAAGCATGCTCCCATGCTTCAGAGCACTGCTTTCTATACGCTTCAAGCTCTATAGTCACGAAAAAGCGCAATTTCACTGCAGTGAACTCTTGAAAATAGACAAATGTAAGTTTCGTCTGCTCTAGGGGACGAATTAGGTCAAACTGTATTAGTTCCTAGGTCAACTGTCTTTTACGAACCGTTTGACAATGTTTTTGAACCGTTTGTTGACGCCGGATAGTGTCCTCACTTGGTTTCATGCAATTTAAGAATCCAACAAGGCAATTGGGTTTTTGAGACGGAAAGAGCGGAATGTTGTAGAGCAACATTCTGTATAAGCCTATATTTACAGTGAAATTGCGCTTTTTCCGTCACTATAGCGCTTGAAGCGTGTAGGAAGCAGTGCTCTGAAGCATGAGAGCATGCTTTATCGCCTGTTGAGGCGACAAGTAAAACATGCTTCTGGCAGCCTTCGACCGATGTGTACCGGTGAGTTTGATCTTGTGGTTGGAATATCGCGCGGTCTGACAGCATGGCAAACCACAGGCACCCGTACAGGTAGGTCAGCGGATTCTATACTTAGATAGTTATTGTTTATAGGGTCCAGCGGACTGCAAAGAGCCGAAACAGGGCCACTGGATTCTAGACTCGCTAGTACATTCCTATACGGACGCCTGTAGTATAGTCAGATGACAGTCCGAGACCAGCGCCAAAATGTGATAATTAACATTTTCTCTTGCATGGCTGTGAAGAAAGTCAAAGATTTAAAAACATAACAAAAAAAGGTTATGTGAGTACATTTATGATAGATAAAATCAAATATTGCAGAAAGGGTGGGAGTTTTGGAGGGGGAAGAGGAAGGAATCTAAATCATGGGGAAAAACATGCCTACAGCTATCAGAGTGTAATAACCAGTAACAAAAGAAACGCATTTATTATGCGTCAGTAGAATAGACAGAAGGAAAAAAAATCTATTACTGCATACGGCGCGGCAACACTCATCTATTAAACCGTTGAATCTAATTATGAGTTCACCATATATTAAGTATAAGTGTACGGGAAATAACAACATGCACATTATTAACAGGTAAAGTAATGTTATGACATATTAAGTATTATAACGTAAAACCAGATAGGCAACATGACAAACGTGGATAATATAAGCCGTTGAACTTTCCCACCCACTTTCAATTCTCTCATAACACACACACACGCACACACCCGCACACATCCACACACACACACCTACACACACACGAACAGACACACACGAACAGACACACCGTCCCACGAACGCTCTACTCCTCTCTCTTCCAAACCCTCTCTCTCTCTCTCTCTCTCTCTCTCTCTCTCTCTCTCTCTCTCTCTCGGACGGACGCACTCACACACACATTTGTTGCCAACAAAGCGCATGGGTCTGAGCCAATCCAACCGGACTGATGATGATGATGACGATGATGATTATGATGATGACGATGATGATGCTGCTGCTGCTGCTGCTGATGATGATGATGATGATGATGATGATAATGATGATGATGATGATAATGCCGAAATTAGTCTCGGATGAAGATAAGGATTTAAAAATTAGTGAAGAACATTTATTATTATGAACATAAAAAGATACTTCCATGGCGACGAAAACGAAAACGACAATGACGTCGCGGACGACGACGACGACGATAACGATGATCTCTGTAGATAGTGCAGCAATTTATTGCCCAAGCTACACACTACGCTACACCACATTACAATACTGTTATGTGCGCATGACAACTAACACTACAACACTCACGACTCCAAGCAATGAAGGAGTTGTTGCCTTTATGATGATTATTGTTTGAACAAATAATGTCTGGGCAAATTAGATATTTGCTTGTTGCTTTTAGGAGGGTTCTGTCGTTGTTTGTCTAAGCTTCAACGCAAAATCGTGGTGGGATAATTTTGTTTGGGTACAATGCGCGTGAATGCGGCTAATCATGATTTACCGCAGATAGACGCATTCGTCACAAAAAAATCGAAGTATTTTGACCTACGTTTTGTTGCTGTTATTGTTATTTTTGTTGTTGTTATTGTTGCTGTTGTTTTTATTGTTTTCTTTGCGTGAGCTCCTACCATCAAGATAACAGAGGTATAACGTGGATTCTACGAGTTTCAAAATAACTGTCTTCCATAAGAGCATCTATTTCTAGCATAATAGTTATTCTACAGAGAAAATTACACCGTGATGCGGTTCTTTGTCCAAAATGGTCTTTGGAAAATAACGTCAGAAAAGTGGTCTTGTGGGTGAATAATGTTAAATAAAAGTGGTCTTTGGGAACATTACAATGTTGCAAAATAGTGGTTATTTGTCATATTTAACTTGTACTTTTCATACAGCAAAGAGGTCTTTGGGAAATAACATTAAAACTGTGATAGTGTTTGTTGTTTTTCTTTGCTAGCGAATCCTGTAATTACTGATTCACAAACACACACACACATACACACGCACACACGCATACACACACTCCATACACACCACCACCATCACCACCACAAACTCCGCAGCAGTAAGCCTGTATAAGCAGTCTCTCAGCGCTTAGTCTGGCTATTGAATAATGAGACGATTTTGTATACAAAACGTTAAACAGACCCAACGTTTTGCAAGTAAACAGAACCGAAGAATCAGACTGTCTACTTTAACACTGTCGGTAATTGCATGAAAAGTGACTTGGCAAAATCTAGTACATAATGTCTGATTGGGGAGGTGCTGGTAATAATTTGTTATATGGACCCTTCTTATTTTATAGCGCACAAGTTAAAAACTCTGGATAACTAAATCACTTGAAGAAGAAGAAACAGAAGAAGAATAACAACAACAACAATAATAACAACAACAACAACATCAACAACAACAACAAACAGTGATATACACTAGAACTCCGTTTATTCTAAAATTCTTACGCCGTTTTAAATCAAACCACAATGGCAATGGGAAACAAAACAACAACAAAACAAACACAGAAAGTGTAGGCTACGTTTTATAGACCTTCCAAAGATTTATTAAAATGACACTCGGGTAGAACAATGTCCTGTTAACGCCTCTATAACTGGCGGAAAAGTAAAAAGGTTCAGTACGTATTATATGGACTTTTGTCTCACTTAATAGAACGCGCCGAGTGTCTGGCTCGCTACCAGTATAATTCAAAGTATAATTTCAAACCGAAAGAATTCGAATTTATGCGTGGAAATTCCAGATTAATTCGATAACATTTCAGTTTTTAGCCGTTTGAATACAGAGATTTTCAGCAGACCAGGGGAAGCAACCTTCTTTGATGACATTTTTGCAGCAGGCTGAAGTAAGCGGTATGGTTAGATTTTAATGACGGTTAAGAAAATGTTAATATACAAAAGCAGGGGCCTTATTCTGTCCATCGGCTATTGCTGAACTTCCCAGAGAATATATTTGCAGCATTTGAATTCAGATAAAATCTACAAAAGAGACTTAAAACGAAAGGAAAGTACCGCAATTCAAAACGAATCTATCTACCAAGGCAGCTTTCAAAGAAATTGCTTTAGCTTTCGCTCTAGACTTTTCCATGTAGGGTACGTCCCAAATCTCACAATGGAAGACAAGAAGTAAGTACCGTCCCTCTTGACGAATGAACACACCAAAGAAATTGCGTTAGCTAGCTAGCTCTGAATCTCTTCACTGTCGTGTACTCCTGTAAGTCCCACTTTCCAATACAAGAACCTCCACTTTAAAAACACTCAACCCAGTACCAAAGTACCAATGGCATTCACGCGATTACAAAAAGAACCATTGGCTTTCTCTAATATTTCAATTGTAGGTCCTTGCATTCCGTCTAATTGAGTTAAGACCGGCTAAAGACAAAATACTAAACAGGAAAGAGAAGTCAAGCTGAAGAATATTTAAACTGTATGGGACTGAATGAAGTTTCTATAGCCGTTTGGTTTTGAAATGAATGGATATTTTTGTCGTCGTTACTTTCACCATCTAACAGCGCAAAGCAAAGAAAGCATCTTAAGTTGTGGCATATATCGAGCGTTGTGGCCAAGTGGGCTAAGGCGGGACTAACTTGCCTTGTCCACAAGCCAGAAACCAATGGCGCCGACAGGTGTGGGTTCTATCCGGCATCTGGGCGTTATGTTTCTCCGAATATTATTTACTTTCAACTCGGGCAACGTCTCGGGGGTTTTCTCCGGGTACTCCGGTTTGCTCCCCAGCAAAATTTCAAAAAATCACAAATAATGTTAGGTAGGTTGGGTTTGGGCGCGCCACTGGCTGCGACTACGCCTTCCCCAGGGGAGGCGGCCCAGAGTTTCCCGATAGAAAGGGATAATAAACTGTAGTAAAAAACAAAAACAAAAATCAAAAAAAGATCATAGCACTAAATAATTATACTACTCGCAATGTCTGTGATTTTAGAGGGCGAGAGATCATCTCTCGCATCACTTCTAGTGTTGTCAACTGTATTATTACCCTCTATTATTAATGGCTGTATAAACATTTATTATCTTCTCAGCTATGGCTCTACACGTTACCCTGTTTGCGGCATAACTTTGGCAATTTAGCACTAACACCATGTACTCGTCCACACGTCGTCAAATTATGTTCAGTGACCCATTGCTAAAGGTTATTACATAATCATATCGGTTTAACTCCCCCCCACATAACTGAAAATTTCTCCCCGATACCTTGACCTTATCTGTACCAAGTATACCTCAAATAATCAGGCGCACACCTCGGTGCTTCACATTTCGAGTTCGATTCCCGGTCACACGAACCATTTAGAAAACTGTATATTACGTTAGCTCTGATGTTTGCCTACCCCGGATCAGTAGTTTAGCTTGTAAGCCGGTGCTTAGGGAATAGCTGCGGGTGGAAGAAGTTTTAGATTTAAAAACAAGAAGTCTGAATTAAGATGCTTTTTCCTCCGTCCGTCCGTCTCTCTCTCTCTCTCTCTCTCTCTCTCTCTCTCTCTTTCTCTCTCCATTTTCCCTCTTCCATCTCTCTCACAGGTCCATACTACCTGCAGATTGCTACATTTCGCCTGCAGGTAATTGTCGGTCACTCAGGGTTATTTGCTCCCACACCTAGACTACCGCTACCGAGTGCCAAGAAGAAACTGAGCCCCCTCCTTCCACCCTCCCCCCCAAAAAAGAAGAAAATTAATAAAATAAAATAAAAGAAAGAAAGAAAGAAAGAAAGAAAGAAAGAAAGAAAGAAAGAAAGAAAGAAATTAAAAACACATAATATAAAAATAAAAATATTTTTTTTTAAATTGCAATGCCCATATTACTTACATGCTCCTTATGGAACTTTCCATATTTATCATCAAAATGACTGCCCAAAAAGAAAAAGAAAATGAAACAGTGGCATAAAAACGCAAAGTAATGCCGACTTGATCTTTCTAGGCTCTTGACCTTGAAATGACCTTGACCTCCAGCTCCAAATACACTCACGTACTATCAAAATCAAATAAACTACAGCAAAGGTTGTTATAGGACAACAAAGTGACCTTGGGATGACCTTGACCTTCAGTGACCTTGATCTTGGGGTGACCTTGATCTTCACGTGCCCTCTCATGCTCATGTATGATCAAATAACCCAATGTTGCATACTATGGCTTAAATAGAGCCATCCCACTGTACGATGTCATGACCTTTTTTTTTCTCTCCTCGGGTGCATTTCTTTGTTGTATTTATGAGTTGAAATGAAATCGAAAGAGAAATTTCCCGTGCCCGTAGCGAAGTTTGTTTCTTACTCGATTCAGCTCTGAAAGATGAACGTGTTAATCGGCTGCCTGTCGAAACGCGTGATAGCTCAATTGGCAGAGCGGCGAACTCGTGTTACACAAGTTGCGGGTTCGATTCCCTTTTGCCCCTTTTGGCTTCCGAGCACTGGCCATCTTACTGTTACTACTACTTCTAATAATAATTAACATTTGTACAGCGGCCTTCCTCACTAGAGCTCATACAAAATATGAAATACTATTTTTTTTGAAAAATATGGCAAAGTCCAATGGTTGTTTCAGTGTATAGGTTTCTTTTCTCCTCCACCCTTCTCCTCATCCCCGATCGCCTAGGATTGTGCTCAGCCGTCTGAGCGTCAGACTGTGCGTCAAAAGTAACAGGTGGGCGCCTCTGACAGCTTGCGTAAGGTCCTGTATCGGAAAGCTAAACACCTTGAGCAGCTTCGGAGCTAAAACAAAGCGCTATACAAAAATGATAAAATAAATAAATGAAATAAATAAAGTGTAACTCAGAGGTCTAGCAAAAAAAAACAACAGACATTCTTCGTCGCCTGCTACGTGGCGTCATGTGATAGGATATCCCGGGTTTTCCAGTGCAGCGAGCGAAGAAGAAACATATATTCGCTAATCGTTTAAAAAAAAAAAAAAAAACAAAAAAACAACGCACACACTCCCTAATCAGGTGATTTTTCTTACACCACATTTATTAAACGAGATTGTCTAGACACTATACAGTTCATTACGAGACTTCCTCTCAAATTCATACAAGCCGATACATAAACCAAATGGCGGAAATGACGGTTCTAACTTCCCGCCCGCTTAACACTTGGACGTGCATTATGACTACTTAACTTGACCTTGTTGCTCAGGTGAGCGTTGTGGTGCGCCTTGCGCTTTTAGGTGAATGTATAAACCGACGTAATAATGTATAATCTGCGTACGCATGCATTTTCTTCGGCCAGACTTTATACCAGACTACAGCTAGCTACTGCAGGCGAGTGCATATCAGGTACAAAATCACAACCAGCAAAATGCTACATCCTATCCCTTCTCTTCTTAACCTCCCACTCCACCCCCTTCCCTCCTTCTCTCGTACCGTTCTTGGTGGAGCTGCTCAGCGGCTGCCGTACTTTCGCTAAGAAGGCGACCCGAATTTCGTCAGCGTGGAAGATGAACATTCTGCAACCAACCAACCAGCCACTCTTACTTGTTTTGTTTCCTGGAGTTGGATTTGCGATAATATTTAAAATGCTGAAGGCGGCGTCCCTAATAGAAAGAAGAAAAGAAGAAGAAGAAGAAGAAGAAGAAGAAGAAGAAGAAGAAGAAGAAGAAGAAGAAGACACCCGGTAAACATTGGTCGAAGGCTACCATAAGCATGCTTTAGTAGTCGCCTCAACAGGCAATAAAGCATGCTCTCATGCTTCAGAGCACTGCTTGCTATACGCTTCAAGCTCTCTAGTGACGGGAAAAGCGCAATTTCCCTGTAAATATATATAGAATGTTGCTCTACAACATTCCGCTCTTTCCGTCTCAAAAACCCATTTGCCTGCTTGGATTCTAAAATTGTATGAAACCAAGTGAGGACACTACCCGGCGTCAACAAACGGTTAAAAAGCATACTTAAACGGTTCGTAGAAGACAGTTGACCTCGAAACAAATACAGTTTGACCTAATTCGTCCCCTAGAGGAGACGAAACTTACATTTTCTATTTTCATAAGTTGATTGGTCAATGCTCCTAGGGCTTGGACAGTATAGGAAGCAGTGCTCTGAAGCATGAGAACATGCTTTATGGCCTGCTGAAGCGACTACTACAGCATGCTTCTAGTAGCCTTCGACCAATGTGTATCGGGTGCAGAAGAAGAAGAAGAAGAAGAAGAAGAAGAAGAAGAAGAAGAAGAAGAAGAAGAAGCTTCCTGTGGCAACTGCTACTTCTAAGCGAAAACTCAGCACCTGACCACATTTTTTTTTTAAATGACACAAATTCTGTTTACACTTAAACACGATGCCAGCCAAGGACGATGCCGCGCAGATTTTTCATGTCAATGGGCAGTCACGGAAATGCAATCAAAACTCCGCACTTCTCATCTTCCTGATAATCTACCCCCCTCATCAATCACCCCTCGCCTACCCCACTACCCTCCTCGCCATCCTCCCAGCCCATCATATCCATTCACCCATACACACACAACACACACACACATACACACACATCAATCATCTTCCCCACCCTACACTCACACTTTGTTCGTTTGTGAAACAGAACAGGTGAACTGGAAGTGATAACGTACATGCTTGCTCCCTGATGAGGTTTCTTCCCAAGAAAATTTGCGCAGAAAGGAACACGCGCCAGCAGCACTGAGATTGTGTTCACAAGGATATTAAGGAAATGCAGGTTGGAGATGCTGAGGAGAAAGTAATTCGATATTTGGACGCTGAGCATTCAATCTTTCATTTGATTCAATTCAATTCAAAATAATATTTTTTTTAAAAGTCTTTTC
>CM072514.1:64319808-64352308 GCA_036898135.1 Oncomelania hupensis | reverse complement strand
AAAACTCTTCCGGGACAAAACTCCTCATTTGTGTGTAAGGTCTGTGGTATCAGCTTGGGAATGTTGGACGCTTTCTGCCAAATGGTCACTTGGGTTTCCCATGATATTATTATTTAGCAATGTAGGCATTTTATATGTATGTGTTTTGTTGATATTTTATAATGATGTTTGTATTCTATTTCGTTTTTGTAAACGGGGGTTAGATAAATTAGCGTATAGCTTCAGCGTCTCCTGCGTGGGATGCCTGTATTGTAAAGTGACCGGCTGGTGGAGTGCCTTCAGTGTTACCACTGGGGTTGTTTCAGCAGATCATTTATGCAGATTAGGGGTGGGTCCTCTTTTGGCGAAGTAGTGTTCTTGATTTGGTGGTCCTGATTCGGCTCTTTGCAGTCCGCTGAATAACTAACTAACTAACCCGAGTGTGTGTTTGTGTGTGTGTGTGTGACCCCCGTTGGGGTGCCGGGGGTTTCAGTATAAATAGTATCCCCACTTTCTGGAAATTTAGTGCTTTAAATTCCCACTGTCGCTGTCTTTCTCATTTGCTCTTTCTCATTCCTGCTCTGTTCTATCAATCTGCTATACTATCGTCTTCTTCGCTAGACCAGTCTCCTACCTTTTTTCTTGAAAACTCTTCCGGGACAAGACTCCTTGTTTGTGTATGAGATCTGTTGGATCAGCTTGGGAATATTGGACGCTTTCTGCCAGGTGGTCACTAGGGCTTCCTATGATGTTATTATTTAGCAATATAGGCATTTTATATGTATGTGTTTTGTTGATAATTTATAATGATGTTTGTATTCTATTTTGTTTTTGTAAACCGGGGTTCGATAAGTTGGGGTAAAGCCTCAGCCGTCCCCTGCGTGGGATGTCTTTATTGTAAAGGGACTGGCTGGTGGAGGGCATTCAGTTTTCCCACTAGGGTTGTTTCAGCAGATCTTTTATGCGGATTGGGGGTTGTCCGGTCCTGATTTGGCTCGGAAGAGTCCGCTGGACCTAAAACAACAAGTATGTAATGTAATGTAATGTGTGTGTGTGTGTGTGTGTGTGTGTGTGTGTGTGAGCGCGCGCGCTCGCGCGACATTTTTGGACGAAAATTCGAGAGAGCTACGGAATGAACAACACGTGTAAAGCGCATCGGTTCGAGGTTGATTTTTTTGTTGTGATAAGCTCATGATAACTGAAATCGAACCCGGGTTCTTCGGCACACGATTTAATACCACAATTACGTCACAGCGAGGCATCTCCAGGACCACCCGAGCGTGTGCCAAAGTTTTGGGCGAAAATTCAGAGCAAGAGATGGTACGAATAGAGAGCGAATCCTTTGACAACATGATAACACGGATAACATCACAAGAACTTAGGTCACAGTGTATCAACTAGCTAAGAGACCACCCAAGCGTGTGTTTAAAAGGACCACCGGAATGAGTGTAATGTTTTTCGCACGAAAATTCACAGCCAAAGGGTTGCACGGCTCTTTGCACCCATAGATTGCTTGGACGTAATCCTTTGATAAACTGACAACAAATAGCGTCCTAAAAACTTGTGTCACAGTTTATCTAGCCAAGAGCCTACCCAAGCGAGTGTGACATTTTTTTAATGTATTTATTTATTTTTAAAGGGGGGTGGGAGGGTGGGGGAGAGAGAATGCAGAGCAAAAGAATTCCAAACTGATATTTCAATATATCCCTATAGCGCTAGAAAGAAGCCTTTAATAAATTGATAACCACAAATAACCTCACACAATTGATTTCACAGAGCATCTAGCAAATAGACTACCCGAAGAGTGACAGTGTGAAATTTTGGACGAAATTTCAGAGCAAGAGATGTCACGGCGATTTTACATCTAGAGAGCTGAGACGAAGTCCTTTGATAAACTGTTTACAACAAATAACATTACACACAAAAACGTTATGTCACAGTGCATCAACTAGGTCGAATCCTTTGATAAACTGATACCATGATAACAACAAATAACATCACCAAACTTATGTTACAGCGTTATCTAGCGAGACCACCCCAGTGTGTGACAGTTTGGAGCGAAAAATGCAGAGAGAGAGAGAGAGAGAGAGAGAGAGAGAGAGAGAGAGAGAGAGAGAGCAAAGGAATTCAAGACTGATCTTGCATCGTTTCTATATAGTGCTAGAAGGAGGGAAGTCTTTGATAACCTCAAATTTAAGGAGAACTGTTCTGGTGCCATTTGAACGAAAATGCCGACCACGAACAATGCAGAGAGCAACAGAATTCGAGACTGACCTTGCATAGTACATCAATGTTAGGGCTAGAATGCAGCTTTTTGATACACTGAAATTCACGAGGATAACTTAGATCTAGTGTGATGTCGTTTGAACGAAACTGCAGATTAGACCATTAAATAGAGGGCGCTAAGATTAATCCCGTCGATAAACTGTTGATATTACAGTCTCTGACGTTTATGCAGCACCATGGGGTGGATTCACTTGAAGGTGCTAACGCAAATCTGATTATGTTACTGATTATGTTTACGATAAGCCCTGTACCTACCGCGCGGCCTCCTCTTCGCCAAGATGAAAGCTCTAACGGCTTTGCGAAGAAAATGTTAATATACTGCTGCTTGTGATGCATTCAAGAAATGGTCAGGTTGGGCCTTTAGTAGCTCTTTGAGCGTCGTATGTGTGCAAAGAAAATATGTTACAATATCACATACTAACGTTTATATTATATTATTTATTTACTTATTATACAATAGGTATCGGGTCATTTACTTTATCAGGTAAAAAAAAATATTCAATATAATATGGATGGAAATTGTTAAAGCACGCGACCACACACGCACGCACACTTCTACCCCTACTACAACTGCATGCTGTGATGTAATTGAAAGTGCCATGGATAATTATAGGCCCTATATGCTCTTTATGAAACTCGCAATAATTAACATGAAAATGATGCCCAGGAAAAACAAAATAAATAAAATGGTGGCATTTAAATGCAAAGGAATACCGACTTTCATCTTTCTAAGCTCTTGACCTTGAGATGACATTGACCTCCGGTTCCAAATACACAAATGTACTATAAAATAAAGTACAGTAAACATTGTATTATGCCAAAAAAGGTGACCTTAGTATGACCTTAACCTTCAGTGACCTTGACCTTGGGATGATCATGACCCTCACGTGATCTCTCATGCATTTCTGATCAAATCAAATAGCCCAATGTTGTTGCACATGGGTAAAATAAACAGCCGTTCCACTGTACGATGACTTATTTTTTTTATGTTTTTGCAAGGCCTAAAGTGACCCTGACCTTCCAAATCAACAGCAAAAACGGAACATATATGAACGATAAATCTCTCAAATCTAACCACATACAACAAGTTTGGGCTTATTATCTCTCACAGTTTATGGTCAAGCTAACTTCAAAGTACCTATACAAACCGACTGGACAGCTTCAGTTAGGTTGACCAAATGTGCATAGTTTGTGTGTTCCTTTGATATCTATCAGGCCTCAAAGAATCATAGTAATAATCTAGGGAAAAAAGTTAAGTTTTGTGAAAATTTGTCATTTTTTTGACTAACATTTCATGACTCTGTGACCCTGACCTTGAAGTGAAGACATTCATTCACCGACCATTTTCGAGATCTCGTGGGTATACACCATCTAACCAAGTTGGGCTGTGATAGTTGAAACAGGCTCTGAAGCACTTAGCCACTTTAAAGTTTTTTTGTAAAGACAGATGGCGGACAGACAGACAAACGGACGGACATTTTTCCTTTCGATATCCATTTTCGACTATTTAGGATTCACCTTGCACAGATTTGCGGAAATCTGGGAAACATTTTTGGGGGGTGATGAATACATACTCACACTGCTTTGCATGCGAGTCAAGAAAACAAACCTATCCCATCCTATCACGAAACTCAAAGGTCGTTGGGGCACCACAGATGATCGTTTAACCAGCGTACTCCATCTTTCTCTGTTCTCAGCAACCCTCATGGCATTGTTCAGTGTCAAACCAGTCCTTTATCGAATGTTGTCCTCCCACCTCCTTTTTCTGTCTCTCTCTTCTTCTGCATCCTTGCACCGAGCATTGCAGGATGGCTTTTGTAAGGCCTGAAGCTCTGGTGAGGTGGTCATACCATCAGAGTTTCCGTTTCTTCACCATTGTGAGCCTGTCATCGTGTTGTCCAAAGGCTTGTGTGATGGTATGTCGGACTTCGTTGTTGGTGATATGATGTGCTGGGTATAGGAAATGCCCAGAAGTATTATGTAACACCTCATCTCTATGCTTTGTATTCTTCATTGTAGGTCTGCTGTGAGGGTCCATGTTTCGCAAGCGTATAGGAAGATGGAGATGACAAGGGAGCGCAGCAGCCTTACCTTAGAATGTAGACTGATGGTCTTGTCTTTTCAAATGGGCTTCAACCTTGTCAGGGCAGCAGCTGTTTGTGCGATCCTGGAGAGGATTTCCTGTCAGGACCCATTGTCTGATACAATGGCTCCTAAATATTTGAAGCTATGCCCTGTGTTGAGGGATTGGCCTTTGACTTTGATGTCCATGGTGATGCTTTTGGTGTTGTTGGTCATCATTTTGGTCTTCTGTGCACTTATTTCCATTCCATAAACTCTTGAGGTAATGTACAAGCTGTTCAAGTTCTTGTTCCTCTCTAGCCAATCCATCAACGTCATCCGCAAAACTGAGTTTGGAGATTGCTCTTCCCCCTATGCTGACTGTGCCTTCGTGATGCGCTATAGAAAGATGTTGAAGAGTGTTGTAGAGAGTAGGCATCCATGACGCAAACCGATTGTTGTTCTGAACCAGTTTCCGATGGCGCTGTTGTTGAGGACTGCACTGGTAGCCTTGTCATACAGGTTTTTGGTGACTTCAATAATAATGTTAGGGCTGATGTTGTACATTATTATGTTTGTCCACAGAGCTGCATGCCAGGCTCGGTCAAACGCTTCCTCGAAGTCTACAAACACATGGTATAGATGTTGTTGCTGCTGTAGGCATTTCTCGCAGATTATTCTGAGGTTGAAAATCTGTTCAGTGGTACTTCGCCCTGCCCTGAATCCTGCTTGTTCTTCAGCTATGATTTGTTCAGCTTGGGGTTTCAACCTGTTGAGTATTATTTTCAGGAGGACCTTGCTGGGATGGCTGATGAGGCTGATGGTGTGGTAATTTTCACTCTCCTGAAGGTTACCCTAATTGGGAAGAGCGATGATGACAAGCGACTGGGTCCAAGTTGTACTCCCCAGTCTGCCAGATCTTGTTACAGGTAAGGGTGATGGCGTTAATCATCGCTTCCCTTCCGGCTCGCAGCAAATCCGCGGGTATGTTGTCCAGTCCCGCTGACTTCCCATTCTTTAGTGATCGCACTGCTGCCTCAACTTCTTCTCGGAGAATTAGGAGTGTTTCTTCAACTTTCAACGAACGCTGGGTTGCAAAATCAGTTCTGCGGGGATTACCAGTCATAATTAGTTGTCACTTTTTCTTTAAATATATTCATCAGATGAACTATATTAAAATATATGCTGTGAAGATAAACAAAAAAACGTCCACTATTCCGCAATGAAACATGAAATGCGGTATGATGTGGTGTTATGGAAAATGTCCAGGGTTTAAATGTTGAGATAACTGTATGACGATGGGACTGTGAATTGATAACCAATGTCAAATGAAATCGCACGACGCAAGATTTTGCCGAAGATGTTATTATTATAAGCAATGGCATGCTACAAAAAAACGAAAAATGGCAGATAGTTTGTAATACACGTTTCATTAAGATGAATGTTTAAAGTGTGCCTGATGTCATTTTTGTTTCAACTTTCACAAGAGATAGTATAGTCTACGCATAGAACAGTGCATTAATTAATCCACAGAACTGAGGTGAAAGCTTCACAAATTCTAGCAGTCGTTATGCGAAACTCGTCACGCGTCAGATGTGCACAAATTAGCCGCTTGGTCAATTCACTATAACTCCTTGGAGTATGTTCCTCACACCCCGCTGCTTTAATCTCTATTAAGCGGCTGTTCCTTAATTCTAAAGGGGATTTTTTTTTAAATTACTGCTATATCAACTGACCTTTTTGCGGTTGGATAGGAATTTTTTACTCTGTCTCAATTGCCCTAAATACTACACACGACGAAATGACTGAATATATAAGCAAACCTTCAATTTTAAGCGTAAATAAGACTTCTTTTTGGCGCAATTTTGATGTCGGCGAACTTCAAAGATAAACTGTAGCTTGATACTAAATGTCAACAGGAACCGCGGGATGCAAGAATCAAGCAGAATAACCTCTATACTGTAAAGGTTGTAAGCCTATTAGAATAAAACACTGATTGCAGTTCTAAAACGGACAAGTCAAAGATAGTATATCTTTGTTCGTCATTAATTTTATAAATATACCATCACAATTTAAGAATATGTCGGAATAATCGTGGACATGCTTGCGAATAAGGTTTAAACCATAATGTTATCATCACGGACTTCTGTGAAGAAATGGAAACATGGTGTCTCCATAATTCTTTTTCATCGGATTATCTACACGCACATGTGGGTCCTACTATAAATTGATAGCAAATGCCAGAACAAACAGAGGGAAGATTGCAAAGAAAACGCAGACGATGTTATCAGTATTTATTTCAGGCGCCTATGAAACTTGTTTCTTCATATCTCCAGGTGCATATGACATATGTTTTTAATCTGACATAAGCCCAAAAGGTGGACATGTTAGAAGTAAGACTACAAGATGTTATCCTTATTAATATCAAGCGCATATGAAAGTGACTTGCTGATGATATCTTCAGGTGCAATATGAAATATGTTATCTATCATAGGCTCGCTATTTTCTCATCACGTGGTTAATATGAAAGTCGTTATCGGCTAGCTAGGGGTGCTACGTTGAAAGTTAAATCAACAAAATCTGCAAAAAGAGAGAGAAAGATGATGACAACTTGAAAGATAGAGTAGAGCTAGATTTACTCGATCACACGTTGCAAAAACTACATGTTAGATACAACGATACAGACACACAAACATAGACACACACACACACAAACATAAGGAATATACGGTCACCACGCTTTATTAGTAAAAACAATGTTTTAGACGAGTCTAATCTTCCAATCTTTCCCTTAACAAATTAACATAATGCATAACTGTTAACGTTGAACAGGAAATCATACAACACACACACGCACGCACACATACACACACCTCAACCACAACCATCACCACCACCACCATCATCATTTTCATTGTCACGAGGGGCTAGTTTGGACCCATCACTACGGCTTCACGCCTTAAATAGTTCAGCCCGCTGTAGCCTTTGTACGTAGTCACCTATATGCGAAAGTGTCGTGTGACTATAATCTACAAACAACAACAACAACAGCCTTTGTACATTAAAGTCGCTGCCCAGCAGACACAAGTCAGGCCTGTGCTAAGCATGTGTAAACTAACTCTCGCTAAGATAGGCAGTGACCTCATCCAGCTGACGTATAGCCACAACCCCCCGATTGGAGGCGCTCAGGTATCACGAAATTTCGCGGGCTTTTGGCTGACCGCAAGGCTAGGTAGTCATTCTTTGTCTGAACCTGAGAGTCTGAGAGTCAACCCTAACATTCGGCCTGCAGCGGAGCATCGAGCACTAAGCTCCGATAGCCCAATAGTCAACAACCAAGGAGGAAAGGAGGAGACACCATCACCACACCTCAACGATTCAGCTAAGTGCTCAAGAAGATATGCCCTAACACTAGTCTAGAAAGACTGTGCGGTAGTCCACTCTCCTGAAAATGAAATTTAGGCCAACCAGAACAAATACCCTAATGATGAGACATTAGCAAATATCGAGAACAGTAGCAGCATAGACCCATCAAGGAGCGAACTAGCCGAAGTGAATTTGGACTGTTAAGCTAATCCTAGCTATAGTACGTTGTGGGCATTTAAGTTAGTATAGTGTTTAGAGAATTATGTCTAGAGTAGAGGAAATAAATGTGTGATATTTACTGTTAACAAGTGGCTGGACTACCTATGTTCCATAGCCGTGCGAGAGCTAGTGTGTCAGTGAAGCTTTTACCAGTTTTTCCCTATCTCTATAACCCTATCCGCACACAGACCGAGCTAAACATAATTTATTAATATATTAAGACTAGTCATAGGGTGATTACACTAGCCGATCCCAGCAGACGAAAGACTAGTGTGTAATAGCATTCCATTATGCAGAGCCCAGCAACAATAGACCCACCGACACATTCATCATCATCATCTGAGAGACGGGCAGACACAGACTTCGATGTTAATAATAACACAATGGGCACACACTTCCAGAGAAAAGGAAGTGTGTGTGTGGGGGGAGGAAGGGGGGGGCGTAAAGGAGAGGAGCGAATGGGAGAACCAGGGGACGTTAGGCCACATTAATATAATCATTCATATTTAGAACAGTCAAATCTCTTACCTGACACGGTTGAAAAATGGTCCAGCAAAGCAGCACATGAAACACAAAGCACAACAGAGGCATTAAATATGTGTACACTCTATCTGCATCATCCAAGTCTAAAACCTCAAAGAATAATAATGTACACATGAAAACAACATCAAAACAGCTTATAGTACATATATTACACATTTTGTTTAAAGCAAATGTTTTACTTAAAACAGAAGAGAGAGAGAGAGAGAGAGAGAGAGAGAGAGAGAGAGAGAGAGACAAAGAGAGAGAGAGAGAGACAGAGAGACAGAGAGAGAGAGAGAGAGAGAGAGAGAGAGAGAGAGAGAGAGACAGAGAGAGAGAGACAGAGAGAGAGACTCGGCCATTTTTTAATTCACAACAAGGATCCAGATTTTAGGCGGGAACCTAATCTTGCAATCGTCCCTCGTAGTATCATTCAGACTCACATTCTGCGATTTTCAGACAAATATGCCAACGACAAGAAAAATATAAATATTATAACACGACAAAACAAATAACTATCTAGTATGCAAACAACGAGAACGAGAGAGAGAGAGTGAGAGAGAGAGAGTGTATGAGAGAGACAGACAGACAGACAGGCAGAAACAGACAGGCCAAGAGAAAAGACCAAATTAGAGAGGTGGAAGGTAAGTTAAGGGGGGCTGGGTGGGTAGGGGTTGGGGGGTGGCGGGAACAAAGAGACCGAAAGAAAAGTGTGGAAAAATTAAAATTACAGACGGGAAGTGAAACCCGACAAAATAGCATCACAACCAGGGCCTTTGTTTTACGAGTAAATTGGCCTCACAACATCATCAGCCCCGAGTAGACTACTTCGCTACAGTCCATTGGTTTTGTGATAGGTACACAAGTCAGATAGCGAGGGAGGTAAGAAAAAGAAGATAGGGAGAGAGAGAGAGAGAGAGAGAGAGAGAGAGAGAGAGAGAGAGAGAGAGAGAGAGAGAGAGAGAGAGAGAGAGAGAGAGAGAGAGAGAGAGAGAGAGTGGGAGAAACAGACAGACAGAGAGAAAGAGAGAGAGACAGAGCGAGAGGGATAGAGGAGAGAGAGGAGGAAGAGATAGCGGGAGAGAGAGAGAGAGAGAGAGAGAGAGAGAGAGAGAGAGAGAGAGAGGGGGGGGGGAACGGGCGAGAAATGAAAGAAAATAACAGCATCGCCAAACAGCTTCCTAATTGTTTCAGGAATTCATGCCATTACAGCAACCCAGCAATACTGTTATTAATACTATTATAATTTAGCCCCTTGTCGCCACATCGAGAAGACTAAAGTAATTCACTGCTCTCCATTGGAAATAAGTTGGGGGGTACAAATTACACAGACAGATAGAGACACAAAGAGACAGACAGAGACAAAGAGATGTGTGTGTGTGTAGGTGTGTGTGTGTGTGTGTGTGTGTGTGTGTGTGTGTGGTAGGAGTGGGAAGGATGGGGGGAGGGAGGGAGGAGTGTTTAAAAGAACGCCAGAAAGCACCAAGCGAAAGATCGTAGCTTCAATTTAGGCCATATCTCTACCCTATCCGGGGTGTCGGATAGCGCAGTGGTTGGAGCACTCGCTACTGTGTCGCAAGTTAAGCACCGTCCAGTGCGGTTAACACTTGGATGGGTGACCGCAAAACGTAAAGCGACAAATAACAACGCCCCCAGTTGGCTCAACTGTGATCGAGTACCTACTATCTTAAGGGTGGGGAAGGTAAAGCAGCGAGGGAGAGAGATGGGCATCACCCTCATTACGCTGGCCCAAGATAAGTGTGATCTCCAACATCACGCTCCCCTACGGCCACAAGGCTATGGGACCACCTTTACCTTACCACCTACTACCTCCACCCCAAACCCTCTTCTTGTTCTTCGCAATACTGTGGATACCCCGTATTCGAGGAAAATGATTCCACAACTTTTGGCGTTCGCATGCTGGGTGTGTTCTTGTCACCGGCACTCGCCCGTCTAGGACATGAGCGTCAGGATCTTTAAAGTCCGTTATGTAGGAATGTATGCGACCCAGATTGAACCTCGGTTTATACTCTCATCCGAAGGATGAAGGAAACGGGAGTAAAGTGTCTTTCCCAAGAACACAACACAATGCCCTGGCCTGGGCTCGAACCCGGGGCCTTCAGATCCGCAAGCCAAAGCTCTACCAATAGGCCACTGTGCCACCCCGCCAGCGTAAAACGCAGAAATTCACTGTTGGTCATCTCCGTCCACTAAAAGAGTGCGTATGGTATATCAAAGCCTTGGTGAAAGTATTACTAATCATGTTGCTTTTTAAAGGTGCGGTCTGACGTGAAGTGAAGTAAACAAAGCAAGGCATCTGCTGCTAGAAGCAAGTGCGTTTATAATGCTATGCCTTGTGAAGCGGTCACACGATGAGAAGTTTTGCATAAGCAGTCTGCGTGGAAGCAATGCGCAATAAGTCGTAACTCAGTTACCTCCCTTTCCGTCAGATTGACCCTCACAGTAGTCCATGAGGTCTTTTTCAGGGTTTGGTTTCTGTAATTTTGACTTCTAACATTCCCTAATGCCTCGTAGCTTTGAATTAGATCGAGGAGAATAAACGTATCGTCTTGTTTCAGATTTGCTAATGGCCCAGTAGCTTTTGATGCCGCCATGATCGCTGAAATGATAACAAAATCGTTTTCGTACGTCGGCTCTTCTGATTGGCTGGCATTCAAATGCTTCAGCGAAACAACCCAAAATGTTAGAGCACGCTCTAAACTGAAAACATTGGCTTTGCTTCACATCGGCGCTTTGTTGCTGTAATGCTTTAGGTCTAGTCACACGATAAACATAGTCAAAACTACGATGTTTCGTGTTTTACTGGCTGTTTCGCTTCTGTTTCACTTCCCGTCAGACCGCACCTTAACTCCCGACGAAGCGTTTAAAGCAAAACACGTGTACAAGAGAGTAATTTGAATCTGGCGCGGTTCATCTCCTTCAGTCTTCCTCGTACCCAGTGTCTGAGCCTGACGAGACCAACTCCCTCCCTACATCACCGATGAATAGGGAGCAATCAAATTCTATGACTCAGAAAGCCCGGCTATGCTGTCGTGTCAATTAGCCCCCTAACCCGATTATGCAGGAGCCGCAACTGCGCTTAAAGGTCAACATCATTGAAACATAAAACTGAGCACAAAATATCTACATAATAAAAGAAGTCACATGCCAAACAAATTTTTTCCGAAAAATACTGCCTTTTTTTAATATTTAATAAAATCTACTTCGAATAAACTTTTGCACCTTCGAAAAGCCCGCTCACGTGACCACATGGCTCGTGACGTCAAATGCTGTAGACAATATAGAGTCCGATAGTGCCCCTTCTCTACCAAAACGCAGGAAAACGAAGAGCAGTGGCCTAAATTGTGCCGTAGGAGGTTGTACAAACAAACAAGCGGATGGGTTAACATTGCATAGGTTTCCAAAAAACGAAGAAGTGCGAAATAAGTGGGTGAGATTCGTGCAGGAAAAGCATGTAAACTTCGGTCCGAAGTACGGGACACCAACTGCGTCGTCAGCAATTTGCGCAAAACACTTCGCTGAAGACTGCTACCCCCCGAGTTTGGGATGAAAACAATACAGACATTAAAGCCTGGCTCTGTTCCAACGATCCAAAGTCCGTGTGCCATTGCAACAAGCGCCTCAACAACAGCAACAGTGATTCAAGTTACTAGTAGTAGGCCTACTAGTACTGCTTCAACTTCAACTAGTCACAGTGGCTACTACACATCCATCGTCTGCTATCAGTTTGCCGTGTGTCAGGAAAGTCAGAGGAGCTTTTCAGAAAAGGGAACGCAAGAGGGTATACATGTATACAACGTATAATTATTTGTTTATTATTACAATTAGTACTCGGGGGTCGAATTCGTTTCTAACAGAAGAGAGCACTGCTGTAACACGACAGATCGAGTGAAGAAACACTGCTTGTCTCGCTTGTAACTTCTTCGCAGTCGGCCATTGTATTCAGCTGCTGACGTCACTGCGAAGGGAGATCAGCGATAGCTGCGTTTTAGATTATTACTTCCCTTACCCTTAATTACAGGTAGGAAATCCCACTTTCAGTGATCGATATCTATTAAACGGTAGAGCTTTGCTTACCGAATTTTTTGCATCTGGTATTATTTAGTAAAGTTCTTTCAGCAGAAATTTTTTGACCGAGCACTGTGGTTGACCTTTAAAGTATCCTTGTTTTGTAATATTGTATGCTGGGTTACGAACCGTCGCGGCATAGCACAAGCCATTAGTACCTCTTTTGCCAGAAGCACGGTGATAAGTCATTCTGCCGTGTCGTGTCGTAGGTGGGTATTGTGTGTATAGAAGTATAATATACAGAGATTATGGTGAGGGTAAGGGGGAGAGAGAGAAAGAGTTTGCAGCAAGAGAGAGAGAGAGAGAGAGAGAGAGAGAGAGAGAGAGAGAGAGAGAGAGAGAGAGAGAGAGAGAGGGGTCAACGCACATCGCCCCTCCATCACCCCTCCATTCCCACACTGACAGAATGCACATTGAAGTTTAACGTCTACACCCATTTGCGACATTGCAGACGATGATAACCACCAATCCAGGGAAAAGAGTTAGGGACTTAACTCAACAATACATTGACCCCAAAACCCGGACAGATACACACACGTAAAAATTGCCTCTCTCGAATTGGCGTTTGCTGTACCGTTACTAGCTATCGGTATTATTCTGCATCATTAGTGTTCACCATTTCTAAGACCCATAGCCATAAGGATGCATACAATACACAGTGCCCGGGTAATGGGATTCCACAGCTCGTTAACTTTGTTTCTGGGTTTTGAATCACAGAGTAATAAATCATCAACATAATCACCGATGTCACAGTTATAGACTCCCAACTATCATGTCAGTCATCAGCCTGTTCATCGTCGTCGTCTTCGTGGTGGTCATCAACCATCATCAAATTTATCAAAATGGTTGGAGGAGGGGGTAGGTGGGGGGGGGGGGGGAGTTCCTCACCACGGGCTAACGCGAGAAAGATATTTACACTAAATGCGGACAACTTCCAGTCCATTATGAGATCAAGTGATCGATACGTTACAATGGTCGAAGAAGACTGATATACGATTTATACAATGAATAAAATAGCCTGCAAATGTGCATGTACATGTGCGAGTGATTACACAATGATACAATAACCTGCATATGACCAGAGTGAAAGTCAGTCTCCCGTTTCGCAGCTGGAATACGGTTGTCAGATGAACTTTCTAGATGTGCAAAGTCGTTGTGGAATTATTTGTTGATCTTTCTGCTGAAGTGCAGGTATTAGGCTGGCATTTCATGAAAACTCTATAAACTTAATAAATATATAATAACAACAACAATAATAATAATAATAATAATAATAATAATAATAATAATAATTATTATTATTATTATTATTATTATGTTTATTATGTTTATTATGTTTATTATTATTATTATGTTTATTATTATTATTATTATAAATTAAAATGTACATAGCACAGCAACGAGACAAAACGAGACAGACAGAGGCGTCGAAATAGACACGCAGAGAGACAGACAGGCAGATAGACAGAGAAACAGGTAGGCAGAGACGTCGAAACAGACACAGACATATAGACGCAGAGAGAGAGAGAGAGAGAGAGAGAGAGAGAGAGAGAGAGAGAGAGAGAGAGAGAGAGAGAGAGAGAGAGAGAGAGAATCAATGTTTATACGGTCCAGCGGACTGCTAAGAGCTGAAACAGAATCAGAGAGAGAGAGAGAGAGAGAAAGAGAGAGATAGACAGACAGACAGACAGATAGAAAGACAGAGAAACACACACACAACGATAGACATATTAGATTGAGGAGAGAGGCAGACAGAGAGTACAGTAAATTAATTGCTTGGGGACCGGGGCTGACCATGTGGCGATCGCCTGAAAGACTTCGATAGCCACAGGTCAATGGAGACTGAGATGCATTCAGAGTATTCGGTATCTCTCAATCAGGCCAAAGTTTGGAGAACTATATACCGTATAGCTGAGCCTGCTCAGGCAATCACCCAGTTCAGTATTGGGCGTCAGCGTGCGTGCGTGCTGTTAGATACGGCCAGGCGTATTTTATGATGCAATATGTGATGCTCGGTGGCGACTGAGACGATGACGAGTGCGCAGCGACTATCAAGGGACCTCAGTAGTAATAAACTAATGCTGTCGAATAGCAAGCCACGAAACAGATTTTCATTGTAGTTGTTTTTTGCCAACCTCGTTGTTGTCGTCCACTACTACGACTTACATCATCATCATCATCATCATCATCATCATGGTCGTCTTCGATGTCAGCGGTGACAAGAATTCTGATGCTTAGTCGTTGTTGTTTTTTCTTGGTCGTCGTCGTTATTCTTGTCCACGTTCTACGTCATCCTTCATCCTACATTCACTACATCCTCCTCCTAAATTTTGTCACACCTTTTGTTCCACCATCTGTGCTATCACCATCACAGCCATTAGCAGAAATAAAAGTTTAGATTAACTTCAGTTCAGTCAATTTGAGGAATAAAAAGACGATGCTTTTAAACAACAAAATTAACGACATTATAGTCAATCAAAATTGATGAAAACGAAGAAGAAGAACAACAACAACCACAACAACAACAACAACAACAACAACAACAACAACAACAGCAATAACAATAACAACAACAACAAAAGAAACACAATCAACGACAACAACATATAATTTTTTTAAACATTAATATTATAATTATTATTATTAATAATATTATTGTTATTGTTACTATTGTCATAGCTGAAAAACAAGCAGGATTCAGGGCAGGGCGAAGTACCACAGAACAGATTTTCACCCTCAGAAAAATCTGCGACAAATAGGCCTACAGCACCAACAACATCTATATCATGTGTTTGTAGACTTCAACAAAGCGGTTGAACGAGTCTGGGCATTCAGTTCTGTGGGCAACCAGGAGAGTGTACAACCCCAGTCCTAATATTATTGAAACCATCAAAAGCCTGCATAAAAAGGCTACCAGTGCAGTCCTCCACAACAGCGCCATCGGAAACTGGTTCAGAACAACAATCGGCATGCGTCAAGGATGCCTACTCTCTCCAACACTCTTCAACATCTTCTTAGAGCGCATCATGTCAGATGCCCTTGCAGATCACGAAGGCACATTCAACATAGGAGGTAGAACAATCTTCAACCTCCGTTTTGCGGATGACATTGATGGATTGGCTGGAGAGGAACAAGAACTGGAACAGCTGGTACTGAGGCTTGACATCACCTCCAGAGCCTATGGAATGGAAATAAGTGTAGAGTAGACCACAATGATGACCAACAGCTGGGACAGAGGCTTACCTGTCTACATTCCAAGATAAGCCTGCTGCGCTCCCTTGTCATCATTTACAGCAGATCTACAACGAAGAATACAAAGCATGGAGATGAGGTGCTACAGAAGACTTCTGGGCATTTCCTATACCCAGCAAACTACGAACAACGAAGTCCGACAGACCATCACACAAGCCATTGGACAACACGATGGCATGCTCACAATGGTGAAGAAACGGAAACTCCGATGATATGGCCACTTCACCAGGGCGTCAGGCCTTGCAAAGACCATACTGCAAGGCGCGGTGCAAGGAGGCCAAAGAAAAGGGAGACAGAAAAAGAAGTGTGAGGACAACATTGGAGAATGGAATGGCTTGACACTGAGCGAAGCCATGAGGGTTGCTGTGGACAGAGAAAGATGGAAGTTCCTCTGGTTAAACGATCATCTGTGGTGCCACAGCGACCTTCGAGTTACGGGATAGGATATGATATTAGTGGTAGTAGTAGTAGTAGTAGTAGTAGTAGTAGTAGTAGTAGTAGTAGTAGTAGTAGTAGTAGTAGTAGTAGTAGTAGTGGTGGTGGTAGTAGTAGTATTTGGTGCACCCCAGATGATCGTTTAACCAGCGTACTCGAGTTACGGGATAGGATAAGGAAGGATATCATCATCATCATCATCATCATCATCATCATCATCATCATCATCATCATCATCATCATCATCATCATCAACATCATCAACATCATCTGACTATCTGTATGACCTTCAGAAAATAAATAAATGAATAATAAATACAGAAAGAAAGAAAGAAAGAAAGAAAGAAAGAAAGAAAGAAAATGAAACGACCATCAATATAAATTCTCGGTGGTGTTACCATGACATAACAGCTATTAATAGGTTGATGTAGGTCACAGTATAACATTAGTGGATAATAACCTATTCCCGATACGCACTTAGAACACAAATCATGGACACCTTTGAGACGATCCGGACTCGTACTTCTAGAGAATAGACAACGCAAACAAGGAAATTTAGATCTACTTCGGTTTCAATAAAGAAAGCGCAGATACAGATTTATGATTTGTTACAGCGTGAATGTATTAAGTGAATAATAATAAACATAGTTTATGGTTGGCAAGTGGTGACGACGGTTATAATAATAATAATAATAATAATTATAATAATAATAATAATAATAATAATAATAATAATAATAATAATAATAATAATAATCAAGCGATGCCATAGTAAATTAAAACATATTCCCACATAACCTTTAAAGAGTGTGAACGCAAATGGACAGTTACTGAGAAATATGGTATAGACAGATCTCAAGTTTCCAAGACTGCATTCTGTAGTTACATGATGTTTTGCTGGAAACATGAATCGGAAATCCGTGATTTCATGAGGTCCAGCTCTCGGAGGGTGACACCAAAAGCAGCTATTCTATCTGCCTCATTCAATCTTAAGTATGAGAGATCGTTGTGAGATACGTGTATTTTATGACCAAGCCTTTGTTTATTAGATCACCGATATTCAGTTGTTTGTCCTGGCTTGATCTAACAGGCGACACTAACGGATTCAAGGATCAGGGTATTTGTTTGCATTTCAGACTTATATTTCCCTTGCGCTATCGTGAAATACATGCAGCCCACCCTGTCACGGCATTTCAACCAGAGGTCAGGTCATTGTACTTTTGCACTTCCACAATGAAAATAACTACAAGGAAGAACATGATTACACGATGAGCCAGTTTCAGCTGCGCAGATGCACTGGTGCTTGGGTTTTATGGAATTTCTCAAGCTCCCATTATAGACATCGTTGTAATATTATTGCACGCGCCGCTAGCAGAAATAACCTTAGCTCTGGATCGAACATGACAGGAGGTGACAGGTTCAGCTGCCCGAACGCAACGATTCAGAAACGATTCACGTCGAACAAAACATGCCAAACGCATGATCAGAAGTTTAGGCCATTTGTCAACAAACTCCAAATTAAGCGAAACTGACCTCCCGTCGAAAGAAGTCTAGTCCATCAGACATGTATGTCATAAAGAGCACTGAATAACCATTGAATCAAAATGTCTCCAAATCCGCTAAGCAAAACTAACCTCGTGTCGAATCAAATCTTGCTCAAAAAGGCTTTCATAATTATAAGGATCAGCACTGCAAAACCATTGGAGGGGCCGGGTAGCTCAGTTGGTAAGAGCGTCTTGCTAGTAACCGAAAGGTCGCTGGTTCGAATCCCGGATTGGTCAACGTGTGATCATATTATTTTCCCCTTTACCAACAACTGGCCCGCTGGTGTCAGTATAAATCGGTCCAGTAATCACCTATAAGCGAAAGGGTCGTGTGACTATAATCTACAAACAACAACCATTCGAAAACGGAGCGATAGTAATCTCATGTCGAATTAAATGTTGTTGCGGTGATGGTGCATTCATCGAGCTATTTATTACAGAATCATCAATACAGATCACCTTCCAAAAGCAAGATGACTAACCTCCAATAGAATTGAATCTTCCTTAGTAAGGGAGACCTCGTCCATCATGCATTTGCATACGAACGTAAAGAGCAGGGATACGCATATCACGCGTTTCGCAAAACGAAACTAAGCTCCCACGGAATCAAATATCCTTTTCATAAAGAAACGCGATCATCGTGAAATATCCGGACTTTAAAAACTATGTTTAAAAACGAAACAGTTCAAGTCACGAATTCTTGCAAATCCCTACCCTACACTTCGTTTGAGGAAGATACGCGTTCGTCGTGAAATATTCGGACTTAATCAATCTCTGTTAATAGAAACGGTTCTATTAAATCAAGTATCTGAAACATCAACTCTCCTCTCGAGGAAAAGAGCGCGTGAAATATTCTCACAAAGAATGTTTGCTTAGGAACGAATTTCCATGAATTACGAATCTATCACATACATTCAAATACATCAAATATCATTTGCGGAAAAAATGAGATAACCTACCAAAGAATCTCTGCTTACAAAATAAATCTCAGTAAATGAATGGTGCTTCCTGAAAATAAAAAACATCATTCTCTTTGGAGGAAGAGATGATTTCACCAAGCATTCTCATAAAGATTGCCTGCTTAGAAAAACGTTTGCGTAAATCATGCATTCTTGAAGAAGCAGCAAACACTGAATCAACATTATATGGCAGTATCAACATAAACAGAATTTCTACAAAGAACAAGCGTAGAAGCATCCTGTTGCGCTGCTCTTGTAAAATAATCTTTGTTTAGAAGAGAGGCGAGCCTTGCCCATCAATATTTCTAAGAAAAGCAAACTGATTCAAACGAAGCATGACGCTACAAGGAGCTTGGGATTGTGCATAGTTTGCTTTTAGATTGAGATTCAAAGCAACATTAAAGTAAAAACATAAAAAAATATCTTAATACAGAGTATCTACCAGTTTTTTCTAAAGCGCTCTTTCCAAAAGAATCCAGATATGAAATGAATCTTAGCGCAAATACTTTTGTCATACTCTCCATATGCCGCAAACCCAATATAATTCCACAAATTTCGGACTAGCAAAAAATCCCGATAAAATAGCTACATTCGCTTTGCTTTCAAAACAAATTTAACACAGTTTGATAGGCACATAATGAGATAATGGGTGTTATGAAACGGAAGAACGGGTATCATCTTGGAAAGAGAGAGAGCTTTAAGAAGGACAATGTTGATTTCAGAAATAAAGGATGCACACAAATAAATACAACGGTAAAAGAAATGTGTAGCAAGTTAAGGCCTTGCATGGGCGAAACGAGTTACATCCTCCATTTTGGTAAGCGCCTTGAGCAGTTCTTTGAGCGGATAATGCACTATATTTAACCAATAGAGGAATATCAGTATAACAATGTAAAACCAATAAAAGATGCCAGGCTCTAAAGTTAAAAGGGAACAACCGGTAAACGGCAGTACTGAAATCGAACAGAGATAGCATTCAAAGACACGCTATTATATATAACATCAGTTCGTTTTTTTTATTTAGCGCACTTACAAGCTCATAGAGCTTCTCAAGGCGCAGACTACTAAAATCCAGCAGGCACAAAGGATTCGAACCCCCGTCACCCCCCCAAGACGCACCTGTACACAAGGCTTGCTTGCGCCTTGAATCTCGGAGTTTTCCCCCGATGCTATCATTCAAAATCCGGTCATCAGAGATGTCCAGTGAGAGCTTGGAATAATAAAGGCTGGACATGTGCAACATGATTCACGAAGAAGAGTTCTTTAGAGCTAACTCGATATTTTCACTGTGAAAGATTTTTGTTCAAGCTTCGTGCAAACAATGCTAGTTATAGAATCAACGCATCACTCGAAAGGAATCATTCGGCTAGCTTTCTTTAACTGAGAACGCGACAGTGGCATCGCAGCGACACACCGAGACATCTATATATATAAATTGCTTAGCCGAAAGTCCTACTTCGCCACTACTATAAAGTTTGTCTCCTATGGACGCTGATCTGGGCAGGTGCTGGAGGCCGCGGATCGGCCTGCTGTGTGCTCAAAACCCACCAAATCGTTATAGCCGACATTTCCTTACCGAACATGTAACCGTTTTTGAGATAAATAAATAAACAAAATGTCCACAAACTGCAATAGCCTAATTCCGCGCGCTTCCATTAAAAATGAAATTGAGGTTTCAGCATGTTTTCCCATATAGTCCAAAAAATGTATTGTTTTTGTACGAAGAATTGATAGCTCAGTTGGTAAAACTTTCTCCTACCGTTTAGGGCGACCCAACTTCGAATCCGATGCGGGTCCATTTTTTTTAATGTTTTTTTTCCCACTACAATATGGATATTTTTCTTTTTAATTTAGGCTTATTATTATTATTATTATTATTATTATTATTATTATTATTATTATTATTTATAATATTATATCTTATATCAAATTTTCTTTTAAAACCTTAGTGTTTATGATTTCTATTTGTATTATTCTATATTCAATATTATTATTATTATTATTATTATTATTATTATTATTATTATTATTATTATTATTATTATTACCAAGGATCGGGATGGGGTGGTACGTTATTATTATTATTATTATTATTATTATTATTATTATTATTATTATTATTATTATTATTATTATTATTATTTATAAACTAATAATAATAATTATTATTATTATAATTATAATATCTTATATCAAATTTTATTTTAAAACCTTGGTGTTTTTTATGATTTCTATTTGTATTATTCAATATTATTATTATTATTATTATTATTATTATTATTATTATTATTATTATTATTATTATTATTATTATCAAGGATCGGGATGGGGTGGTACGTGTAGGTAAAAGGGGGCTACGGGTAGGTTTAAAGGGGCATGGGTAGGCATAACGGGGATACGGGTATATATAAGGGGGTATGGTGATGGTCGATTCCTTTCATCCATACCTGCGAAACGATCAACGGGGAAGTATCAAGGAGGGTACAGGTAGGTTACAAGGGGGGTACGAAAGGTATCAAGGGGTCATGGGGAGGTATCAAGTGGGTTCGGGGAGGTATCAAGGGGGTATGATGAGGCATCATGGGGGGACGGGGAGATATCAGAGGGGGGGGTATGGTGAGGTATCAAGGGGGATATGGGGAGGTATCATCGTCCAAATGAAACTCGCAGACAACAGTTGTCTCTCTGTCTACATTTTAAACAGCAACCTGTGTACCCTGGCTTGCCAGGGTACAAAAACCACTAGTAATAAATCAATGGCCAAACTACATGTAAGTACGGCAGAGGGGCCGGGTAGCTCAGTTGGTAAGAGCGTCTTGCTAGTAACCGAAAGGTCGCTGGTTCGAATCCCGGATTGGTCAACGTGTGATCACATTATTTTCCCCTTTACCAACAACTGGCCCGCTGGTGTCAGTATAAATCGGTCCAGTAGTCACCTATATGCGAAAGTGTCGTGTGACTATAATCTACATACAAACAAGTACGGCAGCCACAGCGCAACGTACTTGTTTGTATGTAGAAAATGAAGAGATAACTTCAGTATTACTGATGGACATTATATTTGACAAAATCTTGCTCGCAAGATCTGCCGAGAGAGAGAGAGAGAGAGAGAGAGAGACAGACAGACAGACAGACAGACAGAGACAGAGAGAAAGACAGAGAGAGACAGAGAGGGACGCAAGGACGCACAAGAACAATAACAACAGCATGCAGCAGCAGCAACAACAGCAACCGCCGCACTAATTATGCCGGACCACCCACGCTACACGACTTTCACATTACACTAGAGCAAATACACTTAGTCCAGTCCCAGTAATAAAATAAATAGCCAAATAAGCAACTAATTCCTATAAAAATGCTATGCAGTAAAAAATATTCTTTAAGCAATGAGGAAATACCTATAAAAAGTCCCAGTAAAAAAAAGGGGTCTGAAACATGATTTTTGGTGCTTATGTTTTTTCACACTTCAAAACGTCAAAGGGAGATTACTTGAAATAAACATTTAATTCAAAACCATATCATGTTGCATGTCAAATGAAAGCTCTTAACACATACAGTCCGAAAATCTGTTTCAACGCTTTCTGTGTCAGTTTTAGTTCTGACTGTGGATTAAAGTTTATTTAACATAGGGGTATAAATGCGAAATTCCGATGATCTTAAAAGTCTTGATCTCGATTGTAAAAGTCGACTTCTATTTAATTCACAAGAGAAAAAAGATTAGTTAAAAGGAAGACACACGAAATAAAGAAAAAACAGAAAAACCCAGGAAATTGATTAGTTTTCCAGTAGAATATAGAAGTGGTCTACCTTAGTCGCTCTCAGAATCCGACTCGTCATCCAGCTGAACCACAGAGTTCGTGCAGCTGACTCCACGGCATTCTCCACAAGCTATGGTGCACGTAAGTCCGTGCTTTCTGCATCTGCCAGTAGAGCAGTCTTTCTAGCAGCAGCAGCGGATAACATTCAAAATTTCCTATGGAGAAGCTGGCTTATTAGTTATGATTGGAAGTAGCCCACCCTCCTGTAACTTCCATTCCCAATCCATTGGTGATAGACCATGGTCTCTGTCTAGACTCAGCTACTCCTGGACTTGGTAGAATGTTCTGTAGGCATGGAATTCAGCTGCTGCTGTTGGGGGAGCACTTTAGCTTGGATTTGTGTATGGCTTGCAGACACTTTTTGCTCATATTTGACAAACCACAGTTTGGTCAAGGTATCAGAACGTTTTTCACTGTACAGGTGAACAAATACCCTCTCACCAGCCGCTGCAACAGAATCATGACTTGACATCTTATCATTGAATACTCTAGCCTCATCCAGGAGCTCTCCTGAATCAAGCTTCTTGACTGTGAGTGATTTTGAGATGTTGAAGGGATGAGATGTCGTGTCGTATCCACAGAATGCATGGGCAAAAAGAATGTTATTACAGACTGTTGTTCCGGTTTGTTTTCGC
The DNA here is from genome assembly GCA_036898135.1 of Oncomelania hupensis. NCBI lineage: Eukaryota > Metazoa > Mollusca > Gastropoda > Littorinimorpha > Pomatiopsidae > Oncomelania > Oncomelania hupensis. The sequence goes on along the minus strand of CM072514.1, from coordinate 64,329,143 downwards.
AGTTGGCCAAGAATATTTCCTTCGTCTCGCAGAGGATCATGTTAGGATCAAAGGCTACATGTCTCCCAACCATGCCTTTGCTTCTTCGAAGATGGGCAACATTTTTGGTACTTGGGCCATCAACATAGCCATCGAAAATGATTGTAGCTAGTGTATGTTTCCTAGCAACAAAGCTGACATACATCTCTGCTAGATCTTTTAGGACGACCCTCTGGGCCATGGAAGGCGATGCAAAAGGGATCCACCATCGAGAATGTATTTCACATTTTCTCTTGGCAAGGATGCAGTTTCATTGACAGCAGACCAGAGAAATCCTGCAAGAGTATGTTTGTTGGCTTTTCTGGGGAATCCTGTCGCATCAAACAAGGAGGCAAGTACATTGGCCAGTCCATAGTAAAACATTTCTTCGAGCTTGTATCATTCCCAGCGACTTGCACCAACCTTTGAAACAATAACTGCGGATCCACTTGCACCATTTCCTGGCCAATAGTCACTCCAGTTTTTGTCGCCATTGTGACTGCTTGATTGCTTTTCTTGAACGTCACGTCAGTTGGAGATTGACCCGTCATCCCTTGGAGAATGCGTTGACCAATTTCAACAGCTTGGTCAGCATTGACAGATGAGTCAGCTGCTTGGCCAGTAGCAAAAGACCTAAGACTCATGTCAGCGCAAAACGGAGTTTTTGATGAAACATAGTTGATGAATGTCAAAGTTTCTTTGTGGTCTTTCTCTTGCCTTATTTCAGAAGAATCTTTGTGCTGTTCACTTGTTGTGAACTCTGTTTGCGTCAAGGATTGCATCCATTGGTTTGCTGTTGCACAAGCAGGCAGGCATAGAGGGAAGCCAAACAAGCCTTTGTCGTTCGCCCATTCCGCGCCCTTTAGTTAGGCCACCATTTGACGTCAGCGTCCTCATCAAAGTTTGCTCAATCACCAGATCACACGACAGACCAGCCCTATAGCGATCGCTTCTCCTTTTCACGTGATGGCCTGCCATGAAATCGTGATAGACTTCTGGGTAGGTTTTGTTCAACTCCATCATTTGCTGTAAGTACAGCCTGGCCGACTTGGTGTAGAGGTTGTGCCCTGAAGCAGCAAAATAGGGCAACATTTTGGCAACAGCAGATAGATGGAGCTTGAAGTCTCCAGTTCTCTCAGCCTATATTGCTGTGTGAAGGAGGTGTACCATTTCTTGAATCCATAGCTTGCTCGTTCTACTTGAACATTGTCGTTTGAAATCTTCCAACGTTGCTTTAATGCGTCCTAATACAGGATGTATTGCAGCATCTCTTGCTGTTGTTTTGCCCTGCATCAGTGATTCAAAAAGAGCCTAATCAAAGTCATCATTGCGAACATACTCTGTTATGTCAAGATCTGCAGGATTATGTAGAAGTGACTCTTCTTCTTGACAATCACCGTTTTCCTTCCTAGGATTGTAATCATTGGACAAAGTGTCAGGATGGAGCAACAGCCATGACATGTTGAAGGAAGTGCTTACAAATATTGCACTCAATGCTGCTTCGACAAGAAAATGTGCTCTAATTGCCCTAGAATAAGCCTTTCCAGCAATGATGTGAACTGCAGAATTTGATGCACAAACTGCCTCTATTGCCTTGTCTTGTCTTGCCGTATATGCCCACAATCAATCGTGTTGATCATTATGGCACTTTTTTTTACCAAGGTGCATGCTGGGTGTGTTCTTGTTACCGGCGCTCACCCGTCTAGGACATGAGCGTCAGGATCTTTAAAGTCCGTTATGATGTAATGTATGCGACACAGACTAGACCTCGGTTTATACTCTCATCCGAAGGAGTAGGAAACGAGAGTAAAGTGTCTTTCCCAGGGACACAACACAATGCCCGGCCTGGGCTCAAACCCGGGACCTTCCGAACCGCAAGCCAACGCTCTAACCATTCGGCCACCATGCCTCATGCAAGCCTACGTGCATTTATCAACCACAGGCTCTGAAGTCTTTTCTTTCCCCTCCTACATTCGTACGTGGTATAGTATGTATAGTATGTAATTGAGGCCTACGAGAGACGAGACTTCCAAGCCTATGTATCAACAATGCCATTGACATTGTCACCTGCACATTTCATCACTTGGCTGTAGATTCCTGACGTCATGCGGAACAATATCTGGGCGGTAAAAATGGGGGTTCCCCAATGCATTCGCATAAAAAAATAGTTCGCTTTAAAAAGTTAAAATAAACATATTCATACCCCTTCGATTCCGTGGGACTTTTTTTCAGTTGTAAACACAACTGTAAAGAGTAAATTAGAATATATATCATTTTTATAGGATTTACTTACTTTCAAAAAGCCTGTTGGATTGGACTAACTGTCATCACATCATTAGAGACAATACAATGCTTATCGCGGTCAGTATAAACACATTTTCCTACGCACGACCGCCGTTTTCGTCTTCGCCTCAGCCCATCGAGTTTACGCTCACTGAAAACAAAGGCCAAACGTCGAGGACCAAGTTCATGGACGGTCAAAACTAGCAACGAGGAATGGAAAAGATGTTTTTGTCAGTATGAATATCTGCAAATTTCATCGTCAAAGTCATCCTCAACATCACATCGTCGTCGTTTTCTCATTTTAGTTACAAGTTAGCATGAATTTAGTGTACTTACTGTCTTCAAAGATCCACAAAACAAGTCATTTCTACAAATCATCACCATCACCATCATCATCATCATCATCATCATCATCATCATCATCATCATCATCATCACCATCACCATTGCCACCCGGGATCCTGCCACCACAACCATCGTCATCATCAGTCCATCATCATGTTCGTCATTGTCAATTCTCATTAATTCCTCATAGTCAAATTACGTCATTGTCAGCTCTCATTAATTCCTCATTGTCAAACTACGTTATCTGACAGGTGCCCGGCCTGGAATGGATCAACTCTGGAGCTAATTCCAGAATTTTGTTTATTCAGTTTATTATCAGTTTCAAAAGCAAGCCACTAGAACTCGGCAACCTGACAAAACAGCAGACACTCAAAAAAAATTAATAAATTTTTAAAAAATATTTTTAAAAAAAAGTAATAATAATAATAATAATAATAATAATAATAATAATAATAATAATAATAATAATAATAATAATAATAATAATAAAATTATTCTTCTTATTATTATTATTATTATTATTATTATTATTATTATTATTATTATTATTATTATTATTATAACCGTCGTCACCACTTGCCAAACATAAACTATGTTTCTGGATTGGATCAACTCTGGAGCTATATTCAGAATTGTGTTTCTTTCTGTCTTTCACCAGCAAGTTTATATAACTGTGCTAAGAAATGAAATAACGAGCAAAATAAAACAAAACAAAACAAATCGTCGTCATCGTGGTTATCGTACATTCCCATTTTTAACAGTGTCAAACTACGTTATCAGGAAGGAGCCTGTTCTGGATTGGATCAACTCTGGGAGATACATCCAGATTTGTGTTTATTCTGTTTATTATGCCATCTACAAAGCAAAGCTACAGAAGTCCGCAAAAAAAAAAACGAAGACATAACAAACACGCAATGCTGACAACATTCCATCACGCTGAATTCAATAAAACGTCCAAAAGAAAGGAAGAACAGAAAATGAAATCATTCCAGCGAATGGCCCGCCGTCTTTGTAATGTTGGATTTTTCTGTAGTTTTTTCTTTTCTTTGTTTCCAATAAAATAATTTGTTGTTATATAATTATTTCGTTTGTCACTGACTTCATCATGCTTCAGTATAATTATCTAGAAATTACTGTTGGTAAGAATTTCAGATATTTTCAGGAACTTACAAAAAAAAAACCCACACAGAATGATTTGAGACAAAGAAAGATAACAGAAAGGCTTGATCAACATTGAGCGCCACTTCCCTATCCACAATGGTATACGCCTGGCGGGAATAACCAATACTGGTAAAAGGTTATACGGGACCTATTTCAACAACCACTGAACCACCAAAGTAATCATAGTGCATGCTATGTTAGGCAGCACTTTTATTATCTTGCCCACCATGAGAATCGAACCTGGGTCACCGCTGTGCCAGACAAAAGGTGTACCACTGAGCTGCGACGGCGGGTAGACTAAAAAGGCTTGCTGGACTCAAGTCTCCACACGTCCCCTATACGCCTAGGTGTCCGGGGACATTAATTTACTTAACAAACAAACAAGTCTCCATTGGCCTGGGGTCAAGCCGCACTGCATCTGCTGAGCTTTCGCTGAGACAGCTTTTCTATTTTGCCAGCACTATATTAGTGACCGACGACGTCCTCAACCCAAACAAACAACGGGCACTTTTAATAAATCACATGAAGATGTCAACATTAGCGAAAGCAAAAGGGGCACTTTACACTGCAAAAGGTTTCTATGGGAATATATATAAACAATGGGCAAGTAATAACTACATATAATAGGACGTCTACATGATATCATCTCCCCTTGTCTGCGGGTCTGACAATGTATTCACGGGATGCAAGGCAAATGCTAGATATGACCGTCTACTAGCGCCAAAACCAAGAGTTCCTAGTATTACGAGATAATTGAAATTAACATATGTTCTGTATAATTTACATAGATACCTGTAATAAACAATGCTCTTTTATAAATTATCAGTATTTGCCATTCCTTCCTAGCGCCAAAACCTAAGAATTACAAATATCTTGGAATAATTACAAATATCATGGGATAATTACAAATATTAAGGGATAATTACCTTTATCACTGTTACCTGTAAATGCAGATTTTGGCGCTAGTATGCCGCCTTAGCCAGAATTAAGCATTATCAAGTAAAAATTGTAATTATCGAGTAAAAATTGTAATTATTATGTGATCATTACAATTGTTGGTTTGGGCGCATTTCCAGGCGGCTTGCTAGAGCCAAAACTGGAAATTAAAAAAAGATCCCGCTAAGATTCTTGTAATTTTTCAATGATAATTGTAAATAAATCTTAATAGTTGTAACTATCCCTTGATATTTGTAATTATTCCATGATATTTGTAATCATATTTGTAATTATTCCATGATATTTGTAATTATCAGGTTTTGACGCTAGTAGGCTGTCATAGTTAGACATCCTATTCTTTTGACAGATTTGGTCCCAAGTCGTCACCAACCCTCTCATCTACACCCACTCCCCCCTCCTCCTACCTTCTCTCTCTCTCTCTCTCTCTCTCCCTCCCTCTCTCTCTCTCTCTCTCTCTCTCTCTCTCTCTCTCTCTCTCTCTCTCTCTCTCTCTCTCTCTCTCTCTCTGTCATAGCTTAAAATCATTTCCAATTCCTTAGGTAATCACAGCCTCCCTTCCTTTCTTCTTCTCTCACCTCCACCTCGTCCTCTCTCCGTCTCTCTTTGTCTCTCTCTGACTCTCTCTCTCTCTCTCTCTCTCTCTCTCTCTCTCTCTCTCTCTCTCTCTCTTTCATTTTAATCTTAATCGTGTTTATACTGTAAAAGGTCGAATGATTTATATACAATAAAGCATACAGTTGTGTTCATCTCTCCCTCATCTCGCCTCCCTCGTCTCTCTTCCCCCCCCCCCTCCTCTCTTTCACACACACACATACACCCCCACACACACAAACCCGCACACATTAAGCTTTCTAATTAGTCTAAAATCGTAATCCCTTATACATTTATTTTTTTTTAAGTGTGAAAGCTTCAATCTCAAATTTGTTTTTTCTCAGAATGGCAAATTAATGCTAAAATTAGTTCCTTTGGTAATGAAATAACCTATTGAATCTGGACCTTCACTCTCTCTCCCTCCCTTTGTCGCTCCCCACCTCTTCCACAAAACGTATTGTATTCGTCGCTCCCCACCGCCCACCAACAACCCCACCCTACTCCCAACACCACCCGCTTCTTCCAGTCCGACTGTTCTGTTGTTTATAATAGAGACGAGAACAAATTTTAATTACAGTTTTCTTAGCAAAGAAAATAACCCTATATTCTGATTTGAAGCGAGCGAAATAAATCTAAAATTATGTAGATTTGACAAAAACAAGCTTTGCTATAAAATGGGTAAAGCAAAAAAGAACAAGGCAACTTTTCTCGCCAAATCTCTTTATTAGGCTTAAATAAACACAAGAATAAAGCAGCATTTCCTCCACTGGAAATATGTTTTCTCAAACATATTAGGGGCAAAAATATATTTATAACGTTTTCGAATCTATCTATCTATGCTGTCATTCCTTATCTAATCTAATCTGATCTAATCTGGATCTAGATCTGGATCTGGATCTTGATCCTAATCCTTGCCTTGCCTTGCCTTATCTTATCTTATCTCCTTGCCTTGCCTTGTCTTGCCTTATCTTATCTTGCCTTATCTTATCTTATCTTATCTATCTAAAGAAAAACCTTTGGTCATTTTCTACAAATTTATTTAATGTCGGATTGAAACTCCAAATGTTTACAATAATGAAAACGGACGACCTTTTGAATTTCCCGTTGCCGAGACCGGAATAAATTTCATTATTTCACTTTGTTATTAAGTCATTTTCTGATTATCGCAAGAAAATATGATTTCGCTTTCCGTTACCATGTCGTGGTGAGCACGAATTGTAGTTTTTTTTTTTTTTAATAATCTATCATATCTGATTTTAACATCTCAGGCAAAACCATTTTGGGGAGGGGGAGAGTGGGGGGAGAGGCTTTTCGCTTTAATTTTAAAAAAAGATTAACCCTCGATCCGTTCGAAAGATACGCTGAAGGCGCTCCGCCAGCCGGTCACTTTAAATTAAGGCATCCCATGCAGGAAACGCAGAGGCTGTACTCTAATTTATGGAACCCCCATTTATAAAAACAAAATATAATATAATGTAAACAGCATAAAAAATATTAACAAAATACATATATAAAATGCCTACATTGCTAAATAATATTACCACAGAAAGCCCTAGTGACCATTTGGCAGAAAGCGTCCAATGTCCCCAAGCTGACCGGCCCAACAGACCCCATACACAAATTAGGAGTTTTTGTAGAGTTTTCAAGAAAAGCGTTAAGTGACTGGTACCACGAAGAAGATAGTAGATCGATAGTTGTTGTTGTTGTTGTTGTTGCATCAAGTTTTATTCATCAGATTAACATAAGTTGTACTGATAAAATATATCTCAGATCGATAGGTTAGGGAAAGAACACATGAAAATGATAGAAACAGTGGTAATTTAAAGCACTAAATTTTCACAAAGTGGGGAAACCATTTATACAGAGAACCCCGGCACCCCAAGGGGTGTAACACGTCTTAAAATCGAAGCCAGCCTGATAAGAGCCACCTCTTTTATTACCGCTACGCAATACCAATCTATCAGTGCCAAGGTGGAACAAGAGCTAATTATGCAACTGACATAAACGACACATTTTTCGTGATTAACGGTTAAGATTAGGTCACCCGCATAACAGCGCTTTCATAACAACACTCTCTGATAAGCAACAAACGCGTTTACACATACACACACACACACTTATATATATATATATATATATATATATATATATATATATATATATATATATATATATATATATATATATATATATATATATATATATATATATATATATATATATATATATATATATATATATATATATATATATATATATATACACATACATAATAACTAATGAAATCTCCCTCCCTGTCTCTGGATGGCTAGCTGCTGTCTGCTTGGCTCTCTCGCCCTCTCTCTCTCTCTCTCTCTCTCTCTCTCTCTCTCTCTCTCTCTTGTACTCCAAAGCCCACCCAATCTTTTAGCCCTTCTCTGGCAATGGTAGCGCTATATTATTTGTAATCCTAATATAAGAAAGATAAAATAAAGAAAGAAAGAAAGAGTTCAGCCCAAACTGCATTGATAAAACAATATCAACTGAGAACTACAGAGAAAAAAAGAAATTCCGCTCTCTGTCCTTGTGCCAACTAAATATATATGTACATATATAATTCTTCTTCTTCTTCTTCTTCTTCTTCTTCTTCTTCTTCTTCTTCTTCTTCTTCTTCTTCCTCTTATGGCCCACCGCCGTAGCTCAATTGGTAGAGCGTTCGCCTGGCACACCGATGACCCAGGTTCGAATCCCTTGGTGGTGGGCGATATAAAATGTGGCCATTTTCACTGTCCATTTTAGCAGTATGATTGCTCTGGTGGTTCAGTGTTGATTGAGGTCCCTACCCCTCTTTCCCTGGGATGATTATCCCCGTCTGCCATATCGCCAATGGTGGGTGTAGACGTTAAACCTCAATGTTCGTTCGTTCTTCTTCTTCTGCTTCTTCTGCTTCTACTACTACTACTACTACTACTACTACTACTACTACTACTACTACTACTACTACTACTACTACTACTACTACTACTACTACTACTACTACTACTACTACTACTACTACTACTACTTCTTCTTCTTCTTCTTCTTGCTTGGACTACATCTAAAGATGACGCGAGTATTTCTATGTTTCTGCTGCAACTAAATATAAACTATTCCGTTTTTTTTATCTTTTCCTATTTATCCTCGTCTTCTTTTTTGCTTTTATTCATCTTCTGTTCCTTTCACTGTTATTTCTTTTCTTTTCCTAATTGTTTTATTATTTTATAGTTCTTTCTTCCTTTATTTATATATTTCCTGCCTTTTTTTCTGGATCTCCTTTCAAAACTCCTATTTCATATCGATTTCTCTGCATTGTGTTCGTACTGTCAAGACCATGTCAAGCCGACAATTCAAATGTCAACAGGCATTTATGTTAAAACGCATATAAGCAATACGATACTGCTTAGGACTTACTCGCAACGATGATCGCCTCAATCTTTCTAATGTAATTCACCATCTGTGCGCATGTGTGAGTGTTTGTGTGCGCGTGTTTGTGTGTATGCGTGTGTGTGGAAACGCCGATATTTTTACACACTCTTTATACTCTACCGACGTTCTTTTAACGGCCCCGTTATTTTAACTTCAAAACAGTGTTCCGTTAGTGTTAGGGCTGTGTTAGCCTTAGGGTAGGTTAAGGTTAAGGATTAGAGCTAGGGTTTGGATTAGAATAAGCTTCAAAAATGGACAAATTTCACAAAAATGTCAAAACAACGCATGTGGCGTTTCATGAAAGTCATAATAACGACGTTTTTACAAAGGTGTATGTATGTGTGTTTGTGTGTGTGTGTATGTGTGCGTGCGTGCGTGCGTAGTGTAAGCCGTATATCGTTCTTTCTCGCTTTGGTGAACCGGGATGTCCTAATCCCTGTATCTAAAGCTGCATAGCCATTGTATTGTACTGAACCACATGGCGCGCTGCTGTTTTCTGTATGAATTTAGCAATAAAGCATTAGAAGTGCGCGTGA
>CM072514.1:64299808-64317308 GCA_036898135.1 Oncomelania hupensis | reverse complement strand
TATATAATGCGCATGCAATACCGTGTATTGTTGCCGGTAGAACAGCAAATAGCAATCGCTGTTTTAACGGCAGCAATAAAAAGATTTACATTTTCGCTGTCTAGTGTCGGAACACAATACATCGCTGCCATCAATCATGAATAGTTCCATGCGGCGTTGTGGCAACTAACGTGCTAAGCCACAAAGACAACATAATCCACAAACGGCGGCAACCCAATGGTTGTCATGTCACTGTGATCTAGCGTGAACAAGTGCTTTTGTGCCGAGTTGATCGAGTTTATATATGCCAACGTTCAGCTATCCCGTTTTTATACCAGCAGGATGAAATCATGACTGCTTGCTGTTTGGGTGTAATTATAGGTTTTGTGTGGATTGGTTCTCACAGTTTAGTTGTAAAGTTCACCTTTGAAGAGGGGGAGGGATGAAGGGGAGGGGATAGATGGAGGATGGAGGTGGGGAGGGGGAAAGAAACAATCCATGGATACAAAGCTAGCAAAGTTTATTTGTTTTTTTTATTTTGTGTCACCCGATAGAGCCCAATCTTTAATAAGGGTTTGTGCACAGCAACTGCTGAACGTGCGAGTGCTGCAGAAAACCTTCAACTAATTTCACTACAGTTGCCCAAAACCCTATTAACGGTTGGGATTCTATCGGTGGACATTAAGAACACCAGTTGCAAATTTTATTTTAAAAAATATATAAATGTACTATGATGTAAAACAAGTTACTCCTTCTCACACCTTTATATCCACTTATCCAATAAGTTGTATTTTCAGCAATCTATAGCTGTCCATGTAAATTAATCCCATTCATGTTTAAATTGAAAGAACACGGACATTGTGTCAGAATGGCAGGGGACAAGTTAAAATAAACGTCCAAAATGATCGGACAAGTTAAAATAAACGTCCAAAATGATCTAATTTAAAAACAAACAAACAAGCAAACATAAAACAGTCATGGGCAGTAGATTAAACAACAATAAATTGCCGCTTCCCCAAATCGATCTATTTAAACTAATTATTTCTTGTCATGATTCAGCCGTAAAAAAAATCTTAATTTGGAGACTAAATCACACGGGACTATCTCATCATTTAAAGCGAAGCCTCTGAAAATATTTTACATAATTCCTGTAAAGGTATATGCGTCTAGATAGAAGGTTTCAATAGATGCTACCTGATTTTATTGTATTTTGGGGGGCCTTGGGTTACTTATTATAACTGCATTTAATGCTAATGACATTGTTATATAGAACAGATTGATTTCGCGCCTAAAACAATAATCATGTTAAACGGTTTAATGTTCAATGTCCCATGCATATAAGTCGCTCAGTTGTGCGGGGCGTGTGTCAGTAAACTTCATGTTGCAAGTTGGTGTCTTAGGCGGCTAGAGTTAGACCTTGGATTCGGCCAGCGTGTAGATTAGCTCTTTACACGCGATATACAAGAACAGGTAATTTCTGCTTCCCCCCCCCCCCCCCCTTCCAATTAGTTGGGATTATGTATATCCCCAACTAATAGGTCTGATGCTCTGGTGACGTGGCCATACCATCGGAGTTTCCATTTCTTCACCACTGTAAGCATGTTATCGTGCTGTCCAGTGTCTTGTGTGATGGTCTGTAGGACTTCGTTGTTGGTGATGTGCTGGGTATAGGAAATGCCCAGAAGTCTTTTGTAGCACCCCATCTCCATGCTTTGTATTCTTGGTTGTAGTTCTACACTGCGGGTCCATGTCTCGCAAGCGTATAGGAAGATGGAGATGACAATGGAGCGCAGCAGCCTTACCTTGTAGACTGATGGTCCTGTCTTTCCAAATAGGCTTCAACCTTGTCAGGGCAGCAGTTGTTTGTGCGATTCTGGAGATGACTTCCTGTCGGGACCCATTGTCCGATACAATGGATCATAAACATTTTAAGCTAAGCACTGTGTTGATGGATTGGCCTTGAACTTTGATGTCTGAGTTGATGCCATTGGCGTTGTTGGTCTTCTCTGCACTTATTTCCATTCCAAAGGCTCCCTCCAATTTCCCTCCAATTGTGGCCTGGAATATTTCTGCCACCTCCGGGTCTTGCAGTTTGTCCAGGTCAAACTTCAGTCTGGTTCACCTTGCTGTGTTTACTCTCTTCGAGTGAAGCCGGAAAGACATCATCGGGAAATTGCGGGAAAGTGATTGGAAAGAAACAGAAGAGTCTGACTGAGTTCTACGAGTGCCGTGCAGTGCGAAAGGCTAAAGAGATTGCGTCGTTTTCGAGTGCCTAAATTTTCCACTGTTAAAACCAAATGCAGCTTTGTACCAAAGTCGATCGATCTTCTGAATAAGTATAAATAATCTGTGAAGGTGTGTGTGCAGGTGTAGGTGTGTGCGTGTGTGTAAGAAAAAGAGAGTGCCTTCATTTATACTATTTCTTTTAATCATGTAATCTCGTGTGGTGCTAATTTGTGCAATAACAGCTGTTATGTAGGTTTGTAAAATATAAGTCCTCCCTTCTTTGTGTAGTTATCTTTGTGATTAGAATTGATTTGTATGATCTTATATACATTTAAAAATACAACATGAATGTTCTTTTCCTTTAATGTAATTAACTTTTTAACCTGTTATCTGTACTTTAATATAAGCGAGAAGAAAATGGTCTATAGATGTCCAGTAAGAATGTGAAGTGCCAACTATGTAGGACACAGGTATTATGTTTTCTTTTTATTGATTGATGACTTCCTTTAACTGCCTGCAAAACATGTCTTAATTTCTCAGATTGAGATAATAAAGTTTTCTTGTATTTTGTATCTTGTATCATCACGAGATCGTGGTCACTTCCGATGTCTGCTTCTGGAAAAGTGCGTGTCCTGCTAATGTTGACGCTTGATCTGAATCGTTTCTTGACCATGGTGTAGTCAATCTGGTTGTGACACTCCCCGCTGGGACTGTGCCAGGTCAATCGTCTGGATATTTTGTAAAGACCAAGCGTGTTTGCCAGTATCAGATTATTGTACCTGGCAAACTCCAAAAGTCTCAGTTCTCTGTCATTTGTCTCGTTGTTGCAGTGGGTGCACATGTGTTTCCCCAGTTGTGGTACTCATCTTGGCCAACCTTGGCATTCCAATCGCCTTGTACTATGACTATGACCTTCTTCGGCACTTGTTTAAGGACAGCCTGCAGATGTTCATAGAAATTATCGATACGATCGCTTGTTGCTGCTAGTATTACATGTGTCAGCTGGATATTTACAAGAATTTGATTTATTTGGCGATATGCCTGTCCTTCCGTTATTTTCAATGAAACTCCCCGAAACAAGCTGATTTCACGATATTATATACCGTTCATTCACACAAGTGGATTGTTATCATATTACGATAGGACAGTTATTGCAGTAGGATGCCGGTATTACGGTAGAATTGGATAGAAACTGTACTCTTATTAAATAGATTATAAGGATTATTTTCTAGGATTCTTCTGCTTTCATTTTTCGTTGATACATTATTTCAAGTTTCTTGAAATTTCTTCAAGCCAACTGGAAGTGTTTTTTTTTTTTTTTTTTGGGGGGGGTGCGGGGGTGGGAGGAGGGGGGGAGGGAGAAGCGCACTGCGATTGAACTCGTCCCTTCTGGAATACCTGTGTTATCGTCATCATCATCATCATCACCATCATCATCATCATCATCATTATCATCATTATCATCATCATCATCATCATCATCATTATTATCATCGTCGTCGTCTTCGCAATCGCTGTAAACGTTATTTCGCTCATTTCACGTTTGCGTACGTAAACGAAACTTTCTGATGACCTATCATTATTATAACACCTAAAGCAACAATCAATCAATCAATCAATCATTATTATAACAACGGAAAAACAGTAATTAAGTGTTCTGCATTACAGTATTGATTAAATAGTCCTTTAAGCACACGCGTTTTGCCGTATTTTAATTAATACCATTTGTTAAAAAAACGAAATGTAAACACAGTAGTTATGTTAATCCGTAGCTGAGTATCCCTATTTTTGATGGCGCGGGATTAATTGGGGTGAACATAAAAATATATGTTTGAGTTTAATTTTAAATCTTTCTGTTTAGTTATCAAATACCGATTGGTTTTTTTTTGCATGGAGTGGACATATGCGTGTGTAGGGGGTGGAGGTAGGGTGGGAAGAAGGAGTCGGGAGGGGGTGGGGATGTGAGTGTATTTTTTGGCATGTGTACACGTGTAAGAGAGATGATGAGCGAAAGAAAGACCTTCAAAACTTATAAATTGTGTATAGTCGTAAAATGCAATTCTTTACAGTACAATAATTGGTGACATTTTGACAGACAAAACTCATTTCGTGTCCTGAGCTTGGCCGCCATGAGAATTTTGAGAAATCCACCAGGATCTTGGGATTCGGGTAAATCCCCCTTAAAGGGCAAGTACCAAATGTCATCCTTCCCTGGGCGGTAAACGCGACTGGTAAAGATGGGTTCCAATACAAAATTGCAAGCCGAACGTATCTCCTTCCTTGTAGTCGTGATAAGTCATCCCCACCTCGTTCCAGTTGTTGTACTTGAACACTTCGTAGACCACAAATTGAGCCATTGTCGTATAGGTCATGTGTATCCTGGTCAGCTTTGCGTACTCGACTTTGTTATCGAATGCCTTGTATGTTGATGAGGAAGAAAGATAGACGGGGGGGTTTCGGTTAGAATACCGAATGTTCTAATATAATTACAAATTTTGAAGCAATAACTCACGTTACATGCAACACTAAAAGTGACCTTGATCTAAACTTGACCTTCATATGATTTTCCCCCTCTTGTGACCTTGAATTTTAATGTTCTTCACACACACACACACAGAGAGAGAGAGAGAGAGAGAGAGAGAGAGAGAGAGAGAGAGAGAATCTCAGGTAACAGATCCACAGTGATTTTGACTTTACATTGATCTTCACTTTGACCTTGACATGGCCTTGAACACGTTTTAACAATTATGAAAATACTCCATAAACGGACAACAGTTTTTGTCATTTTTGTGAGATCTAATATGAGCTTGAATTAGAATACAGATTCACCAATTAGTATATTATTGGTAAGGTCATGTCATGACCTTCAAACAAGACACGTTTGGAATATGTTAAGCCCATGTAGCGCAATTAGGTGTTTGGGACACATCCAGCAACTTATAAAACCCACACTTTTGGCTGTTTTCTTTACCTTTCGCTGAAGTCGCCAAAACGTGCATGGTAGAGATGTCACATTAGCGTATGTCATGGGTCAAATAATCGTCCACGATCAACAAGTTAGGTTATTTTACATTGAGGGTATGACAAGCAGTATCAGTCTGAATAATTGTACAGGAAAATCTTGGTCCGTGAACCACAGAAATAAAGGAAAGTAAGGAATATTGCAAGTAAACAAGTTACAGGTTGGGAATACAATCTAGCGGACGAGTCAAATCACAGTAACCATCTGTAGTTCTCTTAACAGTTTCTGATTTAAAAAAACACAACTTCGACTTTCATTGACAACTTACATGCTGCTAAGTAAGAAAGAAGAACAATAAAAACCTACCATGACGGGGGCTCCTGCAGTGATGACAGGGAAGTTGCATCTCTGGGAAAATCTAGCGACATAGTTACACGCTGGGCCCAAGAACACCTGAGCAATCTTCTTGGTGTACATATCAACCGCCTCTAGAGGTCCAAACGCCTCTGAGCACTGAGAGTCCCCGTACTCCGCACCGATTCGGTATCCAGGCAGCAGGTTCCTTTCCTTTACATTGTTGATGGCAATTTATATCGCGAAGCGTGTTTTCATTAATGAAAACATACAACTGTTGTCCAGCTTACAACAATTTGCTGTCCACAGGCAAGATTACTCCGAACGTCAAGGTCTTCTCTCCTGTTTGGTTAGAATAGGACGGTAAAGAAGGGGAAGATGGAGAGCAAGGAGGGCAGGTTGTGGACAGCGATAAAGCTGGGTCCACGACAGCGAGGATAATGCACACGACTAACGCCAACACTCCTGTACTGGAGTACGGTCTCGGTCTAAAGGTGTAGTAAGTATGGTCTTGACTCACAGCGACTCAACCAAAGCTTTTTTTTAAGAATTTGAAGTTAGGTCAGCCAGACTAGCTATAAATAGCTTCGCCGATACTCCCTTTCCTTTCCTTTCACTGGAAGGGAGGGTGCAGGCAAGCTATAAATAGCCCACAGCAAGCAAAATGTGGAGGCACTAAACAGTGCTGTTCACATAGGAATTGACTGGCGTGGACTCCGACTATGGTAAGGGTGCGAATTACGATTGCAATGGGAAAACTGAATACGATGTTGTAAATGTTGCTGTTGTGGTGGCGGTTGTGGTCGATGTGAATGAACGATACCCGTCTGTTCAAAGATTCCACCCAAGTCCTTGTTACAGTCGCTGTCCTTGTTGTCGCTACTACTCACAACTCTCTCCAAGGTTTCAGGGAATTTGCACACTGCTTTCTCTATTCTACTAGCATCTGCTAGCAAGATACTACTATGCCTTTGAGAAAGTAGCTGGGTCCTTTGGTTCTTCAGCGACTCTATACGTTGATGCTGGCGTGACATATTGTTTCTGTCCAGCCTGTGGTGCCCCGTCTTAGCCTTCAATTGTCGGTCTATTATGAGCTCAGTTTGTTATTCTGTCCTCTAGGCGAGTTGCAGATCTGACTAATTGTGTTGCAGATCTGTCCAACTCTATTTCTTCTATACATCCATCCAGCTCATGTACTATTGCACCAGTTTTCAAATCCACTCTGTCATCATCTGCCGTCTGAACATCACCGTCACTTTCAGCCACAATCATTACAGCACTCTTTTTGGTGCTGTAGTTTGCCATCTAAACAGTACTGTTGACTGTTGAGGGGAAGTCCTGATTGGAAGCTTATAACAATTGTTGTTTTTTTCAAACCTATGGAATGAGGTTTTAACGCAGGTTTGGCTTCATCCATCTTTGACTGAAAACAGACATTTCTGCAGTCACCTCAAACTATTTAGAAGCTTGTTCTAACGAAGACTGACGGTCGAAGCTAGGGAGCTATGAAGTTGAGCCATGGGAAGTCTGTATGTTTTTTGGTTCAGTTAGTTTTCATTATAAGCAACTTTTCTTTGTAAGGTATTTTAGACGGACATGGTCCTTATAAAAATGGCACATTTCAGTCTAATCCGAGTGAAGCTTGTTTCTAAAGTTCTTAAACTGTTTTTGGCACACTAATCCATTGTCAAGGGGTTCACGTCCACAGTGTTTTCAATATAATCAAATAAAAAAAAAGTTCACCGATGGATGGTGCTTAAAAACCACGTGGTAATTAGTTCACGTTTAGATTTCCACAGCCGCAGCTAGTTTTCTTCTGCATTACCATAGGCAAAAGGATTTCAGTCTAATCCAGAAGGGAATCTCGCGAAGGCAGCAACATCAAAATTGATACAACGAGGTTTCGCTGCCAGTTTCGTGACACAGAAAATTGATTGTGATAGATGACTGATCTTCTTGTACGCCAATCAATATGGTCATTTTCTTGTTGTGTAATGTTTTATTTATGAAAAAGCTAAAACAACACGGAATATTCTTATCACGTGCAGGAAAGACTTAGTGACAAGACAACTTAGTGGGTCATCCATAATTTAACAACTTTGCGTGTTTGCTTGATCACCCGCAGTATCATTTGAAATGCTAAATCGGTTGAACTTTACGCTTTACATGCTTGCACAATTAACTTGTACACAAAATTGCCATGTAATATCTCATCTACTTTTAGATCTTAGTTAGTTAGTTAGTCATTGTTTATAGGATTCAGATGACTGCAAAAAACCGAATCAGGACCACAATTGGTTGAAAGACGGCTCGCCATTGATCCGTAGAAAAGATCTGCTGAAACAACCCTGATGGTAACACTGAAGGCACCCCACCAGCCGGTCATTTTACATGTACAATAAAGGCATCGCAAGCAGGGGACGCTGAGTCCGTACTCTAATTTATCGATCCCCGTTTACAAAAACAAAAATATAATACAGTATAAGCAGCAGTATAAAATATTAACAAAACACATATATAAAAAGCATACGATGCTAAATAATAATACCACAGAAAGCCCTAGTGACCATTGGCAGAAAGCATCCACTATCCCCAAGCTAACCCAACAGACCCCATACACAAAATAGGAGTTTTTGGGAGAGTTTCAAGAAAACTGATAGGTGATTGGTCTAGTGAAGAAAATATTAGATTGGTAGAAGATTGGTAGAACTGAGTAGAAATGAGAAAGAACAAAGGAGATTGACAGCGGCAGTAGGAATTTAAAGCACTAAATTTCGAGAAAGTGGGGATACTATTTATATAGAAACCCCCGGCAACTCACGAGAGTGGTTTTAACGTATTAACGGCATTCCATTCTTATTTATTCTACTAAATAACTTCCATTTATTAAGATGTGAGTTGGAATCCTGAACAAACGAAAAAAAAATCTCTAAAGAGGAGACATTAAGATTTGGTGAGGATGCTTTTGATGGTGTTCAGGTCTACTCTACATGGCCACTAAATGAATGACAGCTCGTTTGCTAGCAAGTCATCTATGCAATACAATACCTGACAATAAAATGCATTAATTTCAGCCATCTACATGCAGCAATTGCAAATCAAAAGCTGCACTGTGGCATCAATTACAAACACACACACAAACACACACACACACAGAGTGTATAGTGCTTAGATTGATATCATTACTTATATAAACTCAACCATTACCCTATCGCAACTAATTCACCCAAACATATAACAATAATATCACCCTGCCAGCTTCAATTCATGGATTTAATTCTGAGAGGAATTGAACCGCTAAACTATGGCAAAAAATCCACCCAAAAACATGTAAAAACCACAATAACGGTAGCAATCGTAATTAGCATCCAATAGCAACCCCCGTTTGGGGTGCCGGGATTTTCTGTATAAATAGTATCCCCACTTTGTGGAATTGTTGTGCTTTAAATTACCACAATTTCTGTCATTCTCATTCGTTTTTTCTCGTTTCTTATCTGTTATATTAATCTACTATCTTCTTCGCTAGACCAGTCACAAGTGTGGTCGGACCTTAAAGTCTTTTCCTGTTCAGTTCTGTCATCAAACTGTTTCTTCCATATTGCTTCATCATTTTAGTCGTGCGCGCGCATGTGTGCGCGCAAGTGTGCGTGCGTGTATATATAATATTTTAAATATTTTAAAGCGATGTGCTGTGTTACTACAGTCCATGAAAGTGTATCTGCTTTACGGCAACAATAAATAACATTGCATGCAGTTTAGTGTGTGTTGGGTGTGTGTGTGTTCGTGTGTGTGTGTGTTCGTGTGTGTTTGAGTGTGTTAATTATCAACAATGCACAACTGAGAAAATGTGTGGATAGGCACACACATACATACATATATGTATATATATATACATATACATCGACACACAGAAGGACGGATAAATCGAAAGCGGCATACCTCCAATAGACATTACATGTACAGTGGCGGTACAATGTTTCAAATTGTTAGATAATATTTTTCCTCTTCGTGAACCGGACAAACGCATAACTGTGAAAGGATCAACAAGCATTCCGTAGAAAATGGTGATCATACAATGATGATAATAATGAATAGAAGGTCCTGGATAGGTAAGTTAGTTTGTTAGTTAATTGTTTATAGGGTCCAACGGACGGCAAAGAATCGAATCAGGACTACAACTTGGTTGATCCACATACAAGATTTGCTGAAACGACCTTAATGGTAACACTCCACTAGCTGATCACTTCAAAATAAAGGCATCCATGCTGAGGCTTTACTCTAATATATCGAAACCCCGTTTACGAAAAACAATATAGAATAAAAACAGCATTATAAAATATTAGCAAAAAACATAAATATAAAATGCATACATCGCTAAATAGTAATACCACAGAAAGCCCTAGTGACCATTGGGCAGAAAGCATTCAATATCCCCAAGCTGACCAACCAGATCACATATGCAAATGAGGAGTTTTGGAAGAGTTTTCAAGAACACCGGTAGGTGACTGGTCCAGCAAAGAAGACAGTCGATTGAAAGAACAGAGTAGGAATGAGAAGAACAAAGGAGAAAGACAGCGACAGTGGGAATTTACCAAAACGTGGGGATACTATTTATATAGAAACCCCCGGTTACCCCCATGGAGGTTCTGGATAAGAAAAAGGAGAAGAAGAAAAAGTTAATGAAGAAGCAGCAGCAGCAGAAGAGGAAGAGGATGAGAGGAGGAGGATGCCACTGATGATGCCGATCATCGGAATGGTGATGAAGATAATGAGGATAATGTTATTGCAGCTGATGATGACGATGATGAAGGTAAGGATGTGCATCAGGAAAGGGAAACATCGTTTGTCTAGTAAACACACCAAGGTACAGTCGAAGTGGAGGTGAGAACAGGTAAGTTAGGAGTGAGTATAAACGAAGGCCGAATGGGTCGATGGTATAACGAGGTAGGGGTGGGGTGGTGATCAGACTAGTTTTTTTCAGTTCATGAGTGAGTCATGTACTATGATTCAAGACTGTATTTCAGCAAGCCAGATGCATACAGACACAAGTTTGCAAACGCATTAAATATAAAATATGAAACCCTCTGTAAAACACACTGCTCCGAGTGTAATTGGTCGTGTATCGGTTATTTACAGTATTCGGAATGCACGTTTCACGGATAAATACAAGATATATGCTTTCAGATGATTTCAAGAAATAGAAGAAGAATCAAAGGAAACACCCTGATTAAATCATTGTAAACATTTTTCTCACAATGACTATTATTATTATACGAATGGATATGTGTTCTACATTACATGAACAGGTAAAAATTAGAGACAACTCACTTCGTGCTCTGAGCGAGACCTCCATGAGAAGTTTGAGAAATCCATTAGGATCTTGGTATTCCGTTGAGTTCTCGTCAAAGTCTTCGTACCATGGTTCCATCCCTTGGCGGATGTCCTTCAAGGAAAAGAAAATGGGCTCCAACATAAAAAAGCAGGCCGAACGACCTTTCCCACTTTCCTTGTTGTCGTGATAGATCATCCCCACCTCACTCCAGTTGTAGTACTTAAACACGTTGAATACCACAAAATTTGCGATTTTCCCGTAGGTCCCGTGCATCCTGGTCAGCAGGCGAAATTCCGTTTTGTTATCGAACGCCTGTAGAATGATGAGAAAGATAGAATAATTATAACCATGTCCATTTGCAACGCGCACGTATCTCTCCATAGTCGAATTACCGTACTAAAGATATAGTGAAGTAACCCTGTTAAAGGAATGGGGACAGAATATAGTTGGTCTGATAATCTAATAAGGATTGTTTTATATTTGACTAGTATTCCTTTAAAATTAACAATCTTTTCTGATTCAAAATCAGCATTATCGGCTTTGTGATTTTGGGTTAGTAAAGAGAGACAGGAACTCATTAACAGAAATAAAGATGTTATGTCATCAAATCATCACAAGGGGATCGGATATTTCAATAAGTTGGATACCTAGTCATTTACATATATTAGGAAATGAAATTGTTGACCACATAGCAAAGAGTGCTGCATCTTTCGTTTCATTCGTTTTAACCTCCCACGTGGAGGAAATTCCCTTGTGTACATGCTCACATTTCCCAGTTTTGGATGGTCCCGCACCTCCCCACCCCCACCTCGTCCCCTACCCCCAAATTCGACTAGAGAGGGGATGCGTGCTGCTTCTTATTTTAACCCTGGTCTGTCGGTCACTGGACCCAGGGTCCTAAAGTTTTGTGATCTTCACGTAATGGGCTTATGAAATTTGGCAAAGTTAACTATTTTATTCCATAAAATCATACCTTGCCTTATTGCTTGTTTGTTTTTTCTGGCTCAGTCAGTCAGAGGGCCAGGATTAAGTTCTGTCAGTGTATTTTATTGTATTTAATTGCATTTATTCTGAATTGTATTTGATTGCATAAAGCCATGCTTGGTTTTGTGTTAATGTTTCTTACTGGTAAAGTAGATGTCAACACCATAACCACCACCTTCAACTCAGCTGTGACAGATGCCGCCACTGAGATCCTTGGCAAGCACCGACCAAAGAAGAAGCCGTGGATCACACCTTAAATTTTGGATCTGTGTGATAAACGAAGAGAGATAACAAAGAAAAAGAACACCTCACAGGGAGCTGATGTCTACCAAAAAATCAACAATAACATCCGAAAAGGCATGCGCACAGCAAAGGAGAACTGGATAGAAGATCAATGCCAGGAAATAGAGAACAGTCTGAACAAGAACAACAGCAAGAAGGTCTACTAGACTATGAAGCGGTTGACAAGTGTTAAACAGCCCAAAGTCTCCACGATCCAAAGCAAGTCTGGCATATGCCTTACAGAAGAACAAGAAGAACAAGACAGATGGACAGAGTACTGCCCTGACCTTTACAACCATACACCAAATGGAGACCCATCAGTTCTAGCATGTCCCGAGAACAGAGAAGAAGAAGAAATCCTCCCAATTCTCCGGGAAGAAGTTGAGGCAGCAGTGCAATCGCTGAAGAAAGGGAAATCAGCGGGAGTGGACAACATACCCGCGGAACTGCTACAAGCAGGAGAAGAAGCGATTATTAATGCCCTCACCATTATCTGTAACAAGATCTGGCAGAGTGGGGAGGGGCCTACACCATGGACCCAGTCGCTTGTCATCACTCTTCCCAAAAAAGGTAACCTTCAGGAGTGTGAAAATTACCGCACCATCAGCCTCATCAGCCATCCCAGCAAGGTCCTCTTAAAAATAAAACTCAACAGGTTGAAACCCCAAGCTGAACAAATCATAGCTGAAGAACAAGCAGGATTCAGGGCAGGGCGAAGTACCACTGAACAGATTTTCAACCTCAGAATAATCTGTGAGAAATACCTACAGCACCAACAATATCTATATCATGTGTTCATAGACTTCAAGAAGGCGTTTGACCGAGTCTGGCATGCAGCTCTATGGGCAACAATGAAAGTGTACAACATCAGCCCTAAAATTATTGAAGTCATCAAAAGCCTGTATGACAAGGCTACCAGTGCAGTTCTCCATAATAGCGTCAGCGGGAACTGGTTCAGAACAACAATCGGTGTGCGTCAAGGATGCCTACTCTCTCCAACACTCTTCAACATCTTCCTAGAGCGCATCATGTCAGATGCTCTTGCAGATCACGAAGGCACAGTCAGCATAGGGGGAAGGGCAATCTTCAATCTTCGTTTTGCGGTTGACATTGATGGATTGGCTGGAGAGGAACAAGAGCTTGAACGGCTAGTACAGAGGCTTGACACCACCTCCAGAGCGTATGGAATGGAAATAAGTGCAGAGAAGACCAAAATCATGACCAACAACACCAATGGCATCAACAAGGACATCAAAGTTCAAGCCAATCTCTCAACACAGTGCATAGCTTCAAATATTTGGGAGCCATTGTGTCAGACAATGGGTCCCGACAGGAAGTCCTCTCCAGGATCGCACAAACAACTGCTGCCCTGACAAGGTTGAAGCCCATTTGGAAAGACAGGACCATCAGTCTACATTCCAAAGTAAGACTGCTGCGCTCCCTTGTCATCTCCATCTTCCTATATGCTTGCGAAGCATGGACCCTCACAGCAGATCTACTACGAAGAATACAAAGCATGGAGATGAGGTGCTACAGAAGACTTCTGGGCATTTTCTATACCCAACACATCACCAACGACGAAGTCTGACAGACCATCACACCAGCCATTGGACAACACGATGCCCTGCTCACAGTGATGAAGAAACGGAAACTCCGATGGTATGGCCACGTCACCAGATCATCAGGCCTTGCAAAGACCATTCTGCAAGGCACAGTGCAAGGAGGTAGAAGAAGAGGGAGACCGAAAAAGAGGTGGGAGGACAACATTCGAGAATGGACTGGTTTGAAACTGAGCGAAGCCATCAGGGCTGCTGAGGACAGAGAAAGATGGAGTATGCTAATTAAACGATCATCTGTGATGCCCCTACGACCTCCGGGTTACGGGACAGGATAGGATTATTATTATTATTATTATTATTATTATTATTATTATTATTATTATTATTATTATTATTATTATTATTATTATTATGTTCAGATGAATCCATTAAATTATTTTTCAACTTGACAACAAATAACATTAACAATCAAATAAAACGATGTGCATGAAATCAGTGGAATGAAAAACACAAGCAAGAGGTCATTGAAAGACATTATTTGGATAATTCACCAGTATCAAATATTGTTATATCTATTTCAAAATCTTTTCATATTAACAGGTTATTTCACAGAATAAGGCTAAATGCTCGTTTCATATATCCTCCGGTACTTTGTAATTGTGGTAGCATTTTGAATGTAAATCACTTAATATTTGAATGTCAACAAAATTATAACCATTTCCAGCATTTACTCATTAGATTAAATAAATTAAAGCTACTTATGTCAATCTGAAGTATTGTATATCCAGAAGAACATTCTGTTTGGTCATTGAGCTTAATGCTCGTAGATTTAATTAAAAGTCATGAATTATTCAATTTCTTCTAATTTGTTGGTTTGTTTTGTTGTTTTAACTTCTAACAATGAGTCTAGCAATTAAAAAAATCTTGGTACCTAATTTCTTTAATTAAGCAATATTTCTTAATTAATTAGTTTGGGATTGGAGGGGAGGGGACAGGAAAATTATTTATTAATTTCTTTTAATTTTCTTTTTTTTTCTTTTTTACTTTTTATTTTAATTTGTTTTGTTTTTCCTTTTTTAATGGATTGTGGGTAAGGGTGCAGGGGGTAGGGGCCTGAAGACCCAACTTCAACTTTCTGTAAGACGCAAAATGACATTTATAAGTACTTCGTTCTTCACAAGTGAAGTTCAAAGGTTCCACTTTTTAATATTTTTTATTTATTTATTTATTTATTTGTTTGTTTCTTAATGTGAACTAATTGTTATAAGGGAATGTATGTTGTTAAAAGTGTATGTGTATGTCAGTAGTATGATTTGTTATGGTTAGATAATTTGAAAATATATATGATGTGCGCATGGTAGATTTTGTAAATTGTTTATGTTACATCAGTACAACTTAATAAGTTATTCTGATGAATAAAAATTGATACAACAACAAGTTTTATATTTCGTTTACTCCAGTCGCTGTTTCTTTTGACGAGACTATCTACTCCCTGGTGTTTAAACAAACCTTTTGTCTCCGTGTTGTGGCACATTTTGACCGATATGTACTTGTCACGCTATAGAAATGTGAATTGCTTAATATAAATAATGATCTTTTTAAGTCCAACTATCAAATATGAAACAACAACGGCACAATAACTTAACCTTGGGGAAGTCCCATTGATAAAATAGGAGCGAAATATGTAGGTAAAAACCGTAGCCAGAATCACTTCTACCTTTCAACTATTCAGTTTTGAAATAGTTGGAAATGTTCTCTTATCAACCAATTGTTTTTAAGCTTAACATACAAAGGCGACAAGGATCTGACCTAGTCGTATGCCTTTACCGCATTGAAGACGGTTTATAGACTATAATTTTTTTATTGTGCGATATCTTAAACAGCCCCATTTGGCATTGTACTAGCCATAATGTTACCACGGACTAGGAACATTTTAAGCAAATATGAAGAGGAGAGTCATGGTGATATTGGAACCAATGGTTGTGAATCGTCACATTGATTACCATTTTGTACGCAATTATTAGTATAAAGACCTTTCACCTGTCATTTAAAAAAAATGTTATTCATTATAAAAGTTAAAAAACGAAACTCTTACCTTGA
Organism: Oncomelania hupensis; assembly: GCA_036898135.1. NCBI lineage: Eukaryota > Metazoa > Mollusca > Gastropoda > Littorinimorpha > Pomatiopsidae > Oncomelania > Oncomelania hupensis. Next base: position 64,301,530 of record CM072514.1, on the reverse strand, counting down.
CTTCTGCTCCGGCAGTGATGACTGGGATTTCCCATCTCCTGGTGAATCTTGCGATGGGTGCCACGGTGTATTCGCATGCTGGTCCCAGGAAAACTTGAGCCGTCTTGTTGGTGTACATATCAATCGCCTCTAAAGGCCCGTAGGTTTCGGAGCACTGGGAATCCCTGTATTCTGCCCTGATGTGATATCCAGGCAGCAGGTTCCTTTCCTTGACATTGTTGATGGCAATCTCTATTGCGAAGCGCGTTCTTTTCAACGAAAACATAAAAACTGCTGTCCAGCGGCAGGATGACCGAAAGTCAAGGTCTTCTCTACTGTCTGGTTAGAACGGGAAGGAAAAGAAGGTGAGGAGGGAGAGCAAGGAGGGCAGGTGGTGGATGGTGACTGTGATAACGCTAGGTCCACGACAGCGAGGATAATGCACACCACTAACGCCAATACCTTTGTGTTAAAGTACGATCTCGGTCTAAAGGTGTAGTTCGTTTGGTCTTGTCTCTGGCGATGATGTGCATGCGAGTAACAATTGCAACGGCGTAACTGACCACGGAGTAGTTGTAACTGTTGCCGCTGTAGTGATGCTGGTGGTTGTGGTCGATGTGAATGAACGATTACAAACTTCTGTTCAATAATTCCACCAATGTCCTTGTCAATGTCGCTGTCCATGCTGTCGCTACCACTTACACCACTCTCAATGGTATCGGGGAATTTTCGCACTGCTTTCTTTATCCTACTAGCATCTGCTAGCAAGACTCTACTATGTCTTTGAGAAAGTAGCTGGTTCCTTTGATTCTTCGGTGGATCAGGCATTGATGCTGGCGTGACAGATCGTTTCTGTCCAGCCTACGGTGCCCCATCTTAGCTTTACATGTACATTGTCGGTGTAATATTAGCAGTCCACTAAATGTTTTACCGATCTGCCCAATTCTGTATCTTCTCCACATCCATCGATTTAATGTTTACTGCACCAGTTTTCAAGTCCACTCTGTCATCGTCTGCAATCTGAACATCACCCTAGCTTTTAACTACAATCATCACATAACTATTTTTGTTGCTGCCTTTCGAAATCTCAACATTTCTACTAGTAGCGTTGATGCCAAGTCTTGATTGGAGGCTTATAACAATTTTTGGCTTCTCCAATCCTCTGGAGGGGGGCCGCAGGTTTGCCTTCCTTGATCTTTGACTGAAAAACCGTCACTTCTGCAGTCACTTCTGCAGTCACCTTGATCTAATGAAGACTCAAGGAGATGCTAGGGAAAAAAATTAAGTTAAGCCAGAAGAACTACAAATGCTGGTATAGTCAGTTTTTATGTTTAAGACGTGGTCCTTATGAACAACGCATATTTAAGTCTAAACTTTGTGAAGGGCGTCCATCCAGTTTTTAAACTTCCTTTGATGGTATCACAGCAGAAACATCTATATTATTCATACACTACCACTTTGTCAAATTAGTGGTTCTGATTCGGCTCTTTGCTCTCCGCTGGACCCTATAAATAATGACTAACTAACAAAAAATTGTCAAAGCATCACGTCTAGTGTTTTGAAGATAATAAATAAAAACAAAGTTCATCGATGGTTGGTCGACTTTTACACAACGATACTTTACTCACTGCCGGCAGTTTCTTGACATAGATAAAATGACTACTATCGATGCTTGATTTTTCATTTTGTACACACTCCTGTCACAAAGTACGGTTGATTCAGAATGATAAAGCAACTGATATC
>CM072514.1:64127308-64297308 GCA_036898135.1 Oncomelania hupensis | reverse complement strand
AGCTCAGTGGTCAGAGCGCACGACTTGTGTGAGTGCGTCTTGGGCGACGTGGGTTCGAATCCTGACTTCAGCTAACTATTTTGTGATTGCTGGATATTACGGGCCAGCGCCTTGAGAAGCTCTCTGAGCTTGTAAGTGCGCTATATAAGAGAACTCTCTTTCTTTCTTTCTTTCTTTCTTTCTTTGTTAATTATGGTCAATTCGGCGAGTTCGAAACTTATTGTCAAAATTAGCGCATCTGAAAACATGTGCAGATAGACACATACACATAAATATTTACACAGACGGACGGACATATCGGCCATCTAAATATATAAATTGCTTAGCCGGAAGTCCTTCTTCGCCTCTACTGTAAAAGTTTGTCCGGTATAGACGCTGATCTGGGCAGGTGCTGGGCGCTGCGGATCGGCCTGCTGTGCGCTCAAAACCCGCGAAATCGTTATAGCCGACATTTCCTTACCGAACGTTTAACCGTTTCTGAGATAAATAAATAAACAAAATGTCCACAAACTGCAATAGCCTCATTCCGTGCGCTTCCGATTCAACCCATGTCAAGAACGTGCCGTTCCATAATAACGCAAATTTTGTTTCATTTCCATTCAAAACACTTTTGCACTCATGTCACAAATCTTACAGCTGAAGGTTACCTGTTCACTTTCTTTTTCATCCATACTTATATGCGCACAAAAATTCATTCGCAAACAATCTTGCAAGAATCCCATTCAAGCGCCAAACGTGACGTCACATATAACTTTGCAGACAACATTTGACAACAGCGTCGGCTGTAAGTGTAAGTACATTGCAATAAATATCATGCCTAATATTTTTAAATAAAGGTATGACATTTAAAAATACGTTGCCTAACATAAATACTAAATTAAAATAAAATATTTTAGTGCATTACGCAAACATGCACCTATACTCTGTTCTGCAGTACATTGCAATTATCCAAGGCAAAATCGTCCAAATGAAACTCGCAGACAACAGTTGTCTCTCTGTCTACATTTTAAACAGCAACCTATTTCAAGACTGGATTTCAGCAAACCAGACATGCCTGGAACACAAGATTTGAAAACTCCGCCAAACACATTGCTCTGCGTCTAATGGATCGTGCAGTTATTTACTGTACTCTGAATGCACGCTTGAAAGTTAAACACATTAGTAGATGCTTTCAGCGGAAGAAGAGAAAGATGAGAAGAACAAAAAGGAGGGGGAACTGTAGAAGAGGTATAGAAGTCGTTAAGATAGGAGAAGAAGAGCTAAAATAAAACAAAGAAGAACAAGCATTAGAAAAAAGAGAAGAATCTGAAGAAAAAAAGATAAAGGAGGAGGAAGACGAAGAAAAACGAAGAGGAAAAGGACAAGAAAAAAGTATAAGAAGAATCAAAGGAAAGACGTCCTGATAAAATCATTGGTGTAAACATTTCCCTCACAATGATTATTATTATACGAACGGAAACAACAGTAATGTTTTCTATATGACAGGAACTGGTAAAAATTAGACAACTCACTTCTTGCTCTGAGCGAGACCTCCATGAGAAGTTTGAGAAATCCATCAGAATCTTGGTATTGCGTTGAGTTCTCGTTAAATGGCATGTGCCATGTTTCCCTTCCTTGGCGGATATCGTTCAAGGAAAAGAAGATGGGCTCCAACATAAAAAAGCAGGCCGAACGGCCACTGTCCTTGTTGTCGTGATAGATCATCCCAACCTCACTCCAGTTGTAGTACTTGAACACGTTGGATACCAAAAAATTGGCTATTTTCCCGTACGTTCCGTGCATCCTGGTCAGCAGGCGAAATTCCGTTTTGTTATCAAACGCCTGTAGATTGACGAGAAAGAAAGAATAATTATGATAATGTCCAGTAGCAATGCGCACGTCTCTCTCCATAATCGAATTACCGAACTAAAGAGATATAATGAGGCAATGCCTGTTAAAGGAAAGGAGATGTAATACCGTGGATCTGATAACCTAATACGGATTTTGGTATGCATTAATTTTCTCCAATCCCTGTTATTTTGACGATACTACCTACTCCCTAGTGTTTACACAAACCATTTGTCTCCGAGCTGTGGCACATTTGGACTCATATGTACGTGTTACACTTCCATGCTGAAATATAATAATGTGATTTGTTTCATATCATATCCTATCCTGTCCCGTAACCCGGAGGCCGTAGGGGCACCACAGATGATCGTTTAACCAGCATACTCCATCTTTCTCTGTCCTTAGCAGCCCTGATGGCTTCGCTCAATGTCAAGCCAGTCCATTCTCGAATGTTGTCATCCCACCTCTTTTTCTGTCTCCCTCTTCTTCTACCTCCTTGCATTGTGCCTTGAAGAATGGTCTTTGCAAGGCCTGATGATCTGGTGACGTGGCCATACCATCGGAGTTTCCGTTTCTTCACCACTGTGAGCAGGTCATCGTGTTGTCCAATGGCTTGTGTGATGGTCAGTCGGACTTCGTCGTTGGTGATGTGTTGGGTATAGGAAATGCCTAGAAGTCTTCTGTTGCACCTCATCTCCATGCTTTGTATTCTTCCTTGTAGATCTGCTGTGAGGGTCCATGCTTCGCAAGCATATAGGAAGATGGAGATGACAAGGGAGCGCAGCAGTTTTACTTTGGAATGTAGACTGATGGTCCTGTCTTTCCAAATGGGCTTCAACCTTGTCAGGGCAGCAGTTGTTTGTGCGATCCTGGAGAGGACTTCCTGTCGGGACCCATTGTCTGATACAATGGCTCCTAAATATTTGAAGCTATGCACTGTGTTGAGGGATTGGCCTTGGACTTTGATGTCCGTGTTGATGCCATTGGTGTTGTTGGTCATCATTTTGGTCTTTTCTGCACTTATTTCCATTTCATAAGCTCTGGAGGTGGTGTCAAGCCTCTGTACCAGCTGTTCAAGTTCTTGTTCCTCTCCAGCCAATCCATCAATGTCATCCGCTAAACGAAGATTGGAGATTGCTCTACCCCCTATGCTGACTGTGCCTTCATGATCTGCAAGAGCATCTGACATGATGCGCTCTAGGAAGATGTTGAAGAGTGTTGGAGAGAGTAGGCATCCTTGACGCACACTGATTGTTGTTCTGAACCAGTTCCCGATGACGCTGTTATGGAGGACTGCAATGGTAGCCTTGTCATACAGGCTTTGATGACTTCAATAATTTTAGGGCTGATGTTGTACACTATTTTCCAAGTCCAACTATTATAATAACGGCACAATAACCGAACTTTGGTGAGTCCCATTGACGAATAGTTGCCGAATAGAAAGTAAAACCATAGCCATTATTATTCCTACATTAAATGATTTAAAATAGTTCGAAATATTCCATAATAATCCAAATGTCTTCAGCTTATACGAATGCGAACAATGCTCTGACCTGATCGTGTGACTTTTCAACATTGAAGACAGATGATAGAAAAAAATCTGACTTATTTGGTTTTAATGTGCGATATCTTACACCGCCCATTTGGCAACGCATTGTAATAATCATTATTTTTACCACAGACAAGGAACATTTTTAAAAATACGAAGAGGAGAGTCATGGTGATATTGGAACAAAGGGTGCTGAATTGTCACTTTGATTACCATTTTGTCCTCAATAAATAGAATTTAAAAGTTTAATTCATTATGAAAGTACAAATCTGAAACCCTTACCTTGACTTCCGCTCCTGCAGTGATGACGGGGATTTCCCATCTCTTGGTAAACCTTGCGATGGGGGCTATGGCGTATTCGCATGCTGGCCCCAGGAAAACCTGAGCCGTCTTGTTGGTGTACATATCAATCGCCTCTAAAGGCCCGTAGGTGTCGGAGCACTGGGAATCCCTGTATTCTGCTCTGATGTGGTATCCAGGCAGTAGGTTCCTTTCCCTGACGTTGTTGATGGCAATTTCTATTGCGAAGCGCGTTTTCTTCAACGAAAACATAAAGCTGCTGTCCAGCGGCAAGATGACCCCGAACGTCAAGGTCTTCTCTACTGTCTGATTTGAATAGGAAGGTACAGGGCTGGAGGAGGGAGAGCAAGGAGGGCAGGTGGTAGATGGTGACTGTGATAACGCTGGGTCCACGACAGCGAGGATAGTGCACACCACTAACGCCAGAATCTCTGTGTTGGAGTATGGTCTCGGTCTCGGTCTAAAAGTGTAGTTCGTTTGGTCTTCTCTCTGACGATGATGAGGATGAGAGTGACGATTGTAATTGGGTAACTGACCACGGAGCAGTTGTAACTGTTGCTGTTGTTGTGGTCGATGTGAATGAACGATTACACACTTCTGTTCAGCAAGTCCGCCAATGTCCTTGTCAATGTCGCTGTCCATTCTGTTGCTACCACGCACAACTCTCCTTAAAGTATCAGGGAATTTGCACACTGCGTTCTTTATCCTACTAGCATCTGCTAGCAAGTCACTACTATGTCTTTGAGAATGTAGCTGGTTCCTTTGGTTCTTTAGCGACTCTAGGCGTTGATGCTGGCATGACAGATCATTTCCGTCAAGCCTATGGTGCTTTATCTTAGCCTTAAATTGTTGGTCTTTTATTAGATTAGTTGAAGCACTGTCCACTAAATGTTTTGCAGATCTGTCCACTATTTGTGTTGCAGATCTGTCCAATTCTATGTCTTCTACACATCCGTCGATTTCAGATTCTATTGTACCAGTTGTCAAGCCCACTGTGTCATCTCTGTTCAAGCCTGCAGTCTCAAAATCACCCTGACTTTCAGCCAAAATTGTCACAGAACTCTTGTTGCTGCTGTAGTTTGACATTTCAGCAGTTCTACTAGTACCGCTGATGGTACGTCCTGATTTCAGGCTTATAACAATTTGAAGCTTCTCCAAACCCCTGGAGGGAGGTTTTATCGCAGGTTTGCCTTCATTCATCTTTGACTGAAAACAGTCCTTTCTGCAGTTACCTTGTTGACATGAAGACTGAAGGGAAAGATGAAGTTAAGCCAGGAGAAATACGTATATTGGTATAGTCAGTTTTCGTAATGTTTAAGATTTGGTCCTTATGAACAATACACATTTAAGTCTAATCTTTGTAAAGTTTGTGAAGGATTTGCTTACAAAGTTTATAAACTACCTTCGATAGTATCACAGCAGAAACTTCGATAATAGTCACACTAATCCACTGTCAAAGCTTCAGGTCCAGTGTTTTAAACATAATCAGATTTTTAAAAAGTTCTCCGTTGGATGGTCTTTATAAACCACATCAAAAATTTTCTTTCGGAAGCCTCAGATTTACACAATGTGTTTCTCCATGAGTTTAAGTAGCACAAATGCAATACGATTGCTTATTTTATGAATTTTATTGTACACTAATGTTTCACCATCCCAACTGCTTACTTCATTCAACCACAATTTGATAAATAATAAAACACTTTAAAAAAAAAACATTACTATCCACTCACACTGTATGTGCCACATTTTCGGATTCACGCCATCAGAAAGAGAGAGAGAGAGAGAGAGAGAGAGAGAGAGAGAGAGAGAGAGAGAGAGAGGGAGAGAGAGAATATTGCTTACCTCGGTATAATTATATTCTAGATTACCTCAACCACTGAATTAGGGAAAATAAACCACTAAAACATAAACATAATAATAAAACAGTATTATACCCTGTTAGCTTTAATACATGGATTAATTTATGTGAAAGGAACTTAACCATTAATCTATGGTAAAAACAAAAATCCATCCTCCACAATATAATAATAACAGATAGAACGCAAGCAATCAGAACAGCATCCTGCTGGCTTAAAATTGCAGCTGAATCTTGCAAGAGAAACTTCACACAACATTTGCTTTCGATATCAATAATATATATTATAACATACATATTAATTTATATGTATGAATTTGGAGAGGAACAAAAGTTTGATTAAAAATAAATTCACACAAAAACACTTCTTCGTGCTTGCTACCATGACTATGTTGCTGCCATTTCTGGATCATATTGTCTGAAGAAGGGTTAACATGATAGTCAGCTACAACGCGGCCGGCACAAAATAATTGATGTCGGCGATGTGTTGTGTTGCTACAGTCCATGAAAGTCGCTTCTTCTATAGCAACAATAATAATCTTGCATACACGTTTTAAATATGGTCAATACGACGAGTTAAAAATGTATTATCCAAATCTAGCACACCTGGTAAAACCTGGTAAAACATGTGGACAGAGACAAACACACATTCACACACATGCACTCGCGCACACAAATACACACACACAAGTATGTAGAACACCAAATCTGGGTTTTACTAAGAATGTAAGAATCGGAAAGTGATTTTTTGACGGAAAGAACGCAAATTTCTTCTAGAAATGTAAGAATCTAATGCAAAATCGGCTCTTTCCGTCTCAAAAGTTGACTTAGTTCGTCTCCTATAGGCGACGAATTAGGTCGAACTTTCTTGCAAATTTTCCCGTAAATTAACTGGATTTTCTCCGTCCCGGATAGAGCACTCCCTTGTACTTACATGTAAACCACTCTCATGCACTACACCTGCACTCCCATGCACTAAAAGAGCCCTCCTGTGTACTTAGAAAAAAGTGAGTGGCTAATACACACACCCATTTTCTGCATAAAAAGCAAGGTCAGTCACCCATTACAAGGCTTATGTCTCCGCACACTAATACTGGGATCGCAGTTGGCTCAGTGGTGTAAGAAGTGTACTCGAATGACAGTCGATAATATTGCAGGCTGTGCAGGCAGTGGTTCAAACTCCTTTAGCGGCTTGGAGTAGAGGGGGGGGAGGGGTACTGAGACACTGCGCCCCTACTCCGTATGAGAGTATAAACCTATGTTTAATCTGTGCACGCACGCATTCCATCGCATGAAGTTTAAATATCCTGGCGCTTATGTCCTAGACCGGTGAGTGCCGGCTAAACAAATACACCCAGCACGCACTAGGTCCCATCTCCCCATCCCCGGTCGTCTGGGAGTGGGCTCAATGGTCTGAGAGTTAGTCCATGCGCCCACAAGCTGCAAGTAAACAACTCGGGCGGCTTGAGTCAGTTCCTGTATCGGCCAGCGCCTTGGGCGGCTCTTGAGCTGATACAGCGCTATATAAAAGTGATTAAATAAATAACACATAGAGAGAGAGAGAGAGAGAGAGAGAGAGAGAGAGAGAGAGAGAAGAAAGAGAGAGAGAGAGAAGGACAGATATATCGCAAGCAGTGTACACATTACATTCACAGCGGCGGTAGAAAGATCGAGAATTTTATACGGTGTAATGTGTTAGATTATTCTTTGATATTTCTTCTTTAGGTTCAGACAAACATATTATTAGTGAGAAAGGATGAACAGTAAACCGTAAAAACTGTCATCATACTGATGATGATGATGATGATGATGATGATGATGATGATGATGATGATGATGATGATGATGATGATGATGATGATAAAGCAGCAGCAGAAGACCATATGAGAACGATGGTGATGGCTATGATGCGCATAATGAAAGTACATAATCGTTTCTGTTGTAAACACACCACGGTAAGGGCACACAAGAGGTGTGAACAGGTAAGTTAAGGGTGAGTAGCGAACACAGATGGGGAGGGTAGCGGGGCTTAAAGTAGAAGTGGAGTGGTTACGAGACTTAGTATAGTGCCCTTTTTCACTTCATGATTGAGACATATATGATATGGTATATAGATAGATAGATAGCTAACGGCCTACTAGCGCCCAAAACTTCATAATTAGAAATGTTATGGGATAATTATACATGTAAGTATCAAGGGATAATTACAATTGTCATTGAAAAATTACATAAACCTTCGCGTGATCCGGTTTAATTTTCAGTTTTGGCTCTAGCAATCCGCCTGGAAATGCGCCAAAACCAAAACTTGTAAATATCACATAATAAATGTTCACTTGATAATTACACTTTTTACGTGATCATGCTTAAGTCTGGCGAAGTCGGCTTACTAGCGCTAAAACCTGCACCTACATTTATCAGCGATAGTGGCAATTAACATGTGTTCTGTGTAATTCACAGAGATACCGGTAATTTACAGTGTTAATCACACATTTTTAGTTTTGGCCACGCTTTAGCCAAAAGCTAAGGTGTGCCGTAAACACACAACGCATCGGACAGCGCATTGGCATCAGCATTAAATTGCGGTTAAAAGTATATATTATTGACATAAAGAATTATACACTAAAACATAAAAGAAGCAGGTAATTTTGCTTGCCGTTTTCAAGAACAGTGCCTTCCATTGCACAGGTTAGCAGCGTGGTGAAAGAGCGAATGTTCGGAAGTCTACGCTGATTGGTCACTATATATTGCGCATGCGTATATGTAGAACGGTTGGGACAAGAACGATGGGGTCGGGTAGCTCAGTTGGTAAGAGCGTCTTGCTAGTAACCGAAAGGTCGCTGGTTTGAATCCCGGATTGGTCAACGTGTGATCATTTTATTTCCCCTTTACCAACAACTGGCCCGCTGGTGTCCAGTATCAATCGGTCCAGAAGTCACCTATATGCGAAAGTGTCGTGTGACTATAATCTACAAACAACAACAAAAACGAACGGTTCCGTGGAAAACAACATATTTAAAATTAACACGTAAAAATTGTAATTATCAGTTGAAAATTAAGTTTTTTCGGTTTTAACTCATTTGCAGACGGATTGCTGGAGACAAAACTGAAAATTATGACATGATCACGCAAATATATTTGTATTGTTTAGTGATGGTTGTAATTCTCTCATAACAATTGTAACTAGCGATAATTGTTATTATTACGCGAAACATTTAATGATCAGGTTTTGGCCCTAGGAAGGTGTGGCAAATACTGACATATAGATCAGAATCAGAGTTGAATTATAATTTCAAGACAATGTATTTCCTCAATACAGATACAAGTTGCTAAATGCATTGAACATAAAATTTGAAACCCCCGTCAATCATATTGTTCTGCGTCTAATGGATCGAAGTTATTTCTTTACTGTACTCTAAATGCACGCTTCAAAGATAAACAAAACAAAAAAAGATGCTTTTAGAAGAAAAGAAGAGGAGAAAGAGGAGAACGATGAGGAAAACAAGGTGGAAGAGCAATAAAAGAAGCTTAGTAATAAATTAGGTAGAAGAAGAAGAAAAACAACAAGAATAAGCAGGAGAAAGGGAAGAGAATTTTTATAAAGAAGAAGATCCAGTAGGAGGACGAGGAAGAAGAGCGAAGAGGAAAGGGAACAGGAAAAAGAAGCAGAAGAAGAATCACTGTAAAGGAAACGATGTTCTTATGAAATTATGAATGTAAACAATTGTATCACATTGGTTATTATTATTATTATTATTATTATTATTATTATTATTATTATTATTATTATTATTATTATTATTATTATTTATATTATTATTATTATTATTATATGAACGGAATTTACACCAAATGTGTTCTCTACATTAAAACTTGAGAGAAAACTCACTTCGTGCTCTGAGCGAGACCTCCATTAGAATTGTGAGAAATCCATCAGGATCTTGGTACTCCGTCGTGTTCTCGTCAAAAGGCGTGTGCCATATCTCCCTACCTTGGCGGATATCTTTCAGGGCAAAGAAGATGGGCTCCAACGTAAAAAAACAAGGCGAACGACCTCTCCCGCTGCCCTTGTGGTCATGATAGATCATCACAACCTCACTCCAGCTGTAGTACTTGAACACGTTGTTGACTAAAAACTTGGCCATTTTCCCGTAGGTCCCGTGCATCCTAGTCAGCAGGCGGTATTCCTTTTTGTCATCAAACGCCTGCACAGTGAAGATAGAGACAGAGGAAAAAGTATGATAATGTCCATGTTCAAAGCCCAGGTCTCTTTCTATAACCGAATTACCGAACTAAAAAGGATAGCGAGGTAATAGTGCCTGAGAAGAAAAGGGTGGCAAAAGAAAACTGATCTGATAATCGAATAAGGAATATGTTATTCACTCATTAACTGCATTCTGTGTTCTTTGGACTAGACTACCTACACCATGATGTGTACACCAAACCTTTCGTCTACCTGGTGCTGCAAATTGTAAAAGGTATGTCACACTTGCAGGCTGGACTGTAATAACGTGATATGCTTGATTCAATATACATCCTAAATGAAAAAGCACTGTAATAATCATTATTGTTACCATAGACAAAGGACGTTATAAAGACACTTTGTAAGTGGAGAGTCATGAATGATATTGAAACGAACGGTTGTGAATTATCGTTTTGATCCCCTATTTATCTTTCCAAAATACAGGTCTAGCCATCTCGAAGTTAGCCAATGCATACTTTTTATTAGTATAAAAACATTTCATTAAAAAAATGTTATTAACTGTGAAATAATCACAACGAAACCCCTTACCCGGACGTGGGCTCCTGCAGTGATGACTGGGATTTCCCATCTCTGGGTGAATCTTGCGATGGGGGCCACGGCGTATTCGCATGCTGGTCCCAGAAAAACCTGAGCCGTCTTGTTGGTGTACATATCAATCGCCTCTAAAGGCCCGTAGGTTTCGGAGCATTGAGAATCCCTGTACTTTGCCCTGATGCTATATCCAGGCAGTAGGTTCTTATCCTTGACATTGTCGATGGCCATCGCTATCGCAAAGCGCGTTTTCTTCCACGAAAACATAAAACGGTTGTCCAGCGGCAGAATGACCCCGAATGTCAAGGTCTTCTCTTCTGTCTGGTTAGAACGGGAAGGTAAAGAAGGGGAGGAGGGAGAGCAAGGAGGGCAGGTGGTGGATGGTGACTGTGATAACGTCGGGTCCACGACAGCGAGGATAATGCACACCACTAACGCCAATACCCCTTTGTTGGAGTACGGTCTCGGCCCAAGGGTGTAGTTCGTTTGCTCTTGTCTCCGACGATGATGAGGTTGCGATTGACGATTGCAATGAAGAAATTGAGGACAGGGCTGTTGTAATTGTTGCTGTTGTGATGGTGATGGTTGTGGCCGATGTGACTGAATGATCAACGTGGGTTCAGTGATTGCCCCAATGTCCTTGTCACTGTCGTATTCTATGCTGTCGCTACCACTCACAACACTCTCAAATGTTCCGGGGAATATGCACCGTACATTCTCTATCCTACCAGCAGCTAAGAGTACACTACTGTGTCCTTGGGAAATGAGCTGGTTCCTTCGGTTCTTCAGCCTGTGGTGCCGCCCCATCTTAGCTTCAATTTTTTGGTCAATTACTAGCTCAGCTATTTTGAAGGTCTGTTCACTAACTGTGTTGCAGATCTGTCCAGTTCTATGTCTTCCAGTTCATGTACTTACTATATCAGTTTTCAAATCCACTCTATCATCTCTGTTAACGTCTTCAGCTTGAAAATCGCTGAAACTTTCAGCCATGATCAGACATTACAGTACAATTGCTGTTGCTGTAGTTAGACAACTCACAATTTCTACTGGGTTAGTCCTGACTGAGCAACAATTAAAGATGTATGGCTTCCGTAATCGTCTGGAGTTTGATTGTTAATTTTTATTATTTGTGTCATTATTTATTTATTTATTTATTTACTTTTATTTATTTATTTATATTTGAAATCAGTCACATCTGCGGTCACTTCAAGCTATTTTTATCTGAGTTGTTTTATTTGTAAGTTAGCCCAGGGAACGAGTTTTTTCAGGATTGTATCCTTGAGGTATATTTTTTATTTTAAAGTTTTTTAAATCCAACTGTTACATATAACTATCGTCATTTTAATAATATTGCACATTTAACTGCAGGCATTCATAAAGTTCACTATACATCGTTACCAATGTGTAAAAAAACCAACAACACTGTACTTCTAACTGCTGACCCAGTCGAAACACACGAGCATCGACATGCTGAAGATAATAAAGGATGGACGGAATACCCATATCCAATCATGGTAAATAATAATAATAATAATAATAATAATAATAATAATAATAATAATAATAATAATAATAATAATAATATTGTTTACAAGGAGCTATACCTAGTAAGGGACAATTCAAAGCGCATCCTCACTCAATAAAAATTTGTACAAACTATATAATTAAATGGCTTGGAGAAGGCAAGATCAAAGCGGACAGATGGAGGAAGGAGGTAGGGGGGGGGGGTTGAGAGGCAGTAATAAACAAAGTGATTTCCCACATATGCATACACAAACATGCATACACACACACACACACACACACGCACACACACCACACACACACGGTCGCGCGATAAGGCAATATGGAAGAAGCATTTTGAAGATGGAACAAATCAGGAGAAAACATTAGAGTAGAAATGAGCTTTGAAGTTTGCTTTAAAGGTGTTGGTATTCGGTATGCTGCGGAGAGAAAGTGGTACTGAACTTTAGGCAGTTGGCCTAAAGACAGAAAAAAAAGATCTAGAACCAACAGAGGACAGTTTGCGGCTGGTTACCTCAGAAGGCGAGTGTCGGATGAAGAGCGCAAGATGCGAGAGGGATGGCAGCGTTGGACATTATCGGCAAGGAATGAAGGAGCGGAGCCATGGAGACACTTGTAACCGAAAAGACAGATTTTGTAAAGAATTCTACGCGGTATGGGAAGCCAATGAAGTGAGCGAAGAAGTTAAGTAATGTGGTCAGAATTTTTTTCCAATCATGGCAAGTAAACATCGCTAAACTTTGAACAAAAGGTACACGGTCGAGAAAATTCTGAGGTTCACAATCAAGGGATGCTACATATTAAACTGATCCAAATAATACGTTAATGCTGTACTTTATAATTACAATAATATGAATTTGAACATAGCAACTATAATCGTTGACAGCAATAGTAAGGATTTTAAAATATGATTTCATGTTGAACTATTTAGTCGCAGAAAGAAAAGAAGACGAAGGAAAACAGATTAAAGAAAAAAAGAGAGAAAGAAATAAAGAAAGAAAAAGTAAGAAAGAAAGAAAATGTAAGAAAGAAAGAAAGAGAAGCAGCGGGAACAAATACCAGCGAAAAAAAATTGAAGCGTATTTCAAATTTCTTTTTTTAGGAATAAGAAAGAAGAAGAAGAAACAAGAAGAAAGAAACAAGAATAAGATGACGATTGAGAAGAAGAGACATACGACAAAAGAAGAGACAGGAGTAGGAGAACAAAGAGAAAAAAATGACAGACAAGATAGATAGATAGATAGATAGATAGATAGATAGATAGATAGATAGATAGATAGATAGATAGATAGATAGATAGATAGATAGATAGATAGATAGATAGATAGATAGATAGATAGATAGATAGATAGATAGATAGATAGATAGATAGATAGATAGATAGATAGATAGATAGATAGATAGATAGATAGATAGATAGATAGATAGATAGATAGATAGATAGATAGATAGATAGATAGATAGATAGATAGATAGATAGATAGATAGATAGATAGATAGATAGATAGATAGATAGATAGATAGATAGATAGATAGATAGATAGATAGATAGATAGATAGATAGATAGATAATATTTTTAGAAGAGCCGAAGCAGGACCACACAAAACTATTTAAAAGAAGAAGACCAACAACAACAACAACAACAACAACAACAACAACAACAACAACAAGAGGCAAGCAGTAGAAAAAAGAAAGGAGAAATGAGTAAATAACAAGAACAAGGAGAGATTGGTGTGCGTGTGTGTGGGAGGATGAGGGAGGGGAGTGTAATGGCGTTGGTGGAAAAAAAAGTGAAATCAAGACGAAGAACCCCTCTTTTAAAGCAGTAGTATAATAGTTCTCGGAAACACAAACCATGCAGACGAAACAGGCCCAGCATAGGCCTAGTAATCTACTGCCCAGAACCTTTCACTCGGGAGTATAGAATGATTTAAATGCACACGCCGATCCGTCAATCTGCTTTACGAACCACTAGGCCAAACTAACAACCCCACTTCAGTTTTAACATGGATACCATATCACTTAAAATAAGCATGCACCAGGCGCACGGGCCGTTCCTCCTATGATCAAAGGAACCTTGGAACGGTTTTTTTTCCTTCTATTTTTACCATTGTAAACTAATGCTACGCAAATTTTGCCCAAGATCGTATTAGTGGAGCAAACCGCACGCAAGCTTGCAGATCAGACCAGATCATTACATTATGCATTGTTTATTTATTTATTTATTTATTTTATATTTTACTGCAGATCTTAAAGCTGTAACCGCCCCAAAATCTCATAACATATTATAAATCAGACAGAAAATACAAGCTCGATATTTATTCGCTTGAAAAAGAAGAAGAAGAAGAAGAAGAAGAAGAAGAAGAAGAAGAAGAAGAAGAAGAAGAAGAAGAAGAAGAAGAAGAAGAAGAAGAAGGAGGAGGAGGAGGAGGAGAGATAGACACAGATAGAGACAGGAAGAGACCGAGACAGAGAGACAGAGAAAGAAAGAGAGAGAGAGGGGGGGGAAGAGAGAATTTAAATACTAAATGAAACGAGAGAGGTCAGTTTAAGACTGACAGGAGAGCCTGGACACATAACATCGAACAAGAGTTCAAAGCCGTCATACATATCTGAGAACACATAGCAAACAGTGATCATTTGTTTCAAAACAAAGTTCTACATTACGACAGTTTTAATGGTAATATCTCTAACATTAAATTCCACCAATAACTATATTAACACAGCATGACCAGTGTAAAGGTTTTTAACCCAAATACGTGTGTTTTCGGAAGGCATGTGATCCTCATTTTTTTTAAAATCAAAAGTAAAAGAAGACCGGAAGATGGACATGAAACAAAATGAAAGAAGTTAATCAATCAGGTATGAACCGGAAGCAGCGTAAATACATCTGTTTTTGATTATATTTTTCTTTGAATTAAATTAAAAGTAGCCATAGTTACCTTGTAACAGAATTTTCTAAAGTCGAAAGCTTTCTTTCCCTCATGAACACTCGTAGAGTTGTTTTTACCTACATTTTTGTTTCTCTTTCTTTCTGAAGAGGAAAGTTAAGGGAACACAATTTACCATACAAATATAGGGCGGGGGGGAGGGGGGAGAGGGGAGGGCGGCAATGGAGACACAACGGAAATAAATGTTGTTAAACACAAATACTTTGGAGCAGGAACAATGGTGCGTCGAGACAGTTATTTCCTGTCGATTTAATTAGATCGGAATAAAAGAACAAGTTAAAAAAAGAAGATAAAGAGTTAGCGAATGACTTGTAT
This sequence comes from Oncomelania hupensis, assembly GCA_036898135.1. Lineage (NCBI taxonomy): Eukaryota > Metazoa > Mollusca > Gastropoda > Littorinimorpha > Pomatiopsidae > Oncomelania > Oncomelania hupensis. The sequence goes on along the minus strand of CM072514.1, from coordinate 64,282,194 downwards.
CATGTCACGAGTCAATACTCAGATAAACGATGCCTCCAAAATATCCTCAGCACAGGCCGAGCACTTTGCAATTCTTTTTGTTGTTGTTCTTCTTCTTAGCCTAATGACATTTCCGGTGCAAACACAAAATGAATGACACTAATTATTTAATTGCAGCCGTTTAAAAATCACGATTTTCTTGTTCTGTCTGACAATTTAATTCAACTGTGTTTTTAATATATTATGCATATGTTGTTGTTTTTTCTTCTTCTTCTTCTTCTTCTTCTTCTTCTTCTTCTTCTTCTTCTTCTTCTTCTTCTTCAACCTCCTCTCCTCCACATTATTTGCTTTGTAATGTTGTACATTCAAATAATAAATGTTGTACAGACATTGTTTGCTGGCATATACAATGAATATCATTTACCTATTTTATGCTCCGTGAATTCAAACGCATTGCATATATGATTTCTGCAATATTTCTACTACATGATAAGACGTTATGTGTGTTTACTAATTTTTGACAATGTCTTTCTATTAATCAAACAAACTCGTGGCAACATAACCTAATATTGCAATTTGATATCGAATTTGTATTTGTAGCTCTGATTTTGGCAAGTTTGACCGATTGCTCATTCCAGTACAAACCAGAATGAGACGGAACCCAACAACAAAAATCAACATCTGGACCTCTGCTAATAATTTAATGTATTATATGCCTATTTATAATAGTTTATGTGTAGTGTTTTATGAATTATAGTCTTGAATTCTGGTATTAGGTAAAACGCTTGTACATCATCACACTGACATTGTAATGCCCTGATGAAGGTTATTAAAAACCAAAAATTTGGCAAGTCAAATCGAGTGGATAACATTTTGTCGTTTTCAAAGTGTTATATGTTATCTATCTATCTATCTATCTATCTATCTATCTATCTATCTATCTATCTATCTATCTATCTATCTATCTATCTATCTATCTATCTATCTATCTATCTATCTATCTATCTATCTATCTATCTACCTATCTATCTATCCATCCATCCATCCATCCATCCATCCATCCATCTATCTATCTATCTATCTATCTATCTATCTATCTATCTATCTATCTATCTATCTATCTATCTATCTATCTATCTATCTATCTATCTATCAATCTATCTATCTATCTATCTCTCTATCTCTCTATCTCTCTATCTATCTATAGAAAAATATAAATATAAAATATAAAATATTATACATCGTAATACTCAAGAAATTAACACTGAGTATGTGACAGATGTTACTGCAATGTATAGTAGCTTAAGTCAATAAGCAGATATTTCTGCACCGTATTGAATTGTATTTTCTTACCGAAAATAATAGCGCGCCACAGCTTGATCATGCAGGTTTGAATCCAGTGGCGAGGAATTGTCAACACCTAAAATAATACCCCCGCCTAGCAATAACACTCCAAAACTAACACTGAGCTCTCTCAATATAAAAGAAATAGTTACGAAAGTGTAGATCTCAGTCGTACGATATAACGTGTGACTGCAGTACTACTACAACTGTGATCTTAACGTAAATTAAATTACCAATGAGGGGCTGTTTAAGATGTCAGTTACTGAAACTGTGATTGTCCAATTTATCATTTAATAATGTTAATTCTATTATATATAATGTCATATTAGCGCTATGAACTATACAACAGAATACGATTTAAAAATATTCAAAGAAAATGACACAATACCCACTCTGAACAGTAATGCCTTCAGTACAACAAAAACACACAAAAAACTTCGTATCCTTCAAAACAATACCTCTGAACTTCCACAAGCAGATCCAGTTTCCACTGAATATAAATACGTTCGCACAATGGGCTCTATGCACAAAGGCGTGGCGGTCACGTGCTGCGGGAATAACACAGCGTGCTCGAGTTTGCAAATGGTGAAGTACTGTGCTGCGTTTGGATGCTCTAACTCCTACGTAAACATTTATGCAAAGAAAAATAATATTTTCTTTCATCGATTTCCACTGAAAGATGAAATATTGATGAACTCTAAACTGAATGTCAGTGACAAATCGCTCTTTAAAAAAAGCCTGTCCCCTGATAATAATTTGTCTTTAATCATTATTGCACGAATGTGCTATGTTCAAAACATCCCAATATCCCAAAATGTCGGTAAATTTAACATTTTTAAGCAGCATTGGAGTACACGCGAGCGAGCTAAAAGAAGCCATGACCGCTTTGTTATTCCCGCGCCATGTGACCATGCCGCCGACTTGTGCATAGAGCCCATTCAACAACTACCAACCACACAAGACGACTGATAATCTGTTTTCAAAGAAACGAAATATGAAACAAAATATAATTATTCTAACATAGAAAATACCTCTATACACTAATAACGTGTTGTTGTGGTATTTTTAGTAACTTTCAAAACAAAGCCTTCAAAACCTTCTCACACCTTGCGAGCAAAGACCACGAACCGAGGTCTTCTCTATGCACGCATGTAGGTCTTCCATCACACTGAAGTCGCACCAACTTAAAAAAAAAAAAGATCTTGACGCTCTTGTTCTAGACGGAGGAGTAGCAGATAGTGAAACATCAGGAACAAAAAAAAAACACCTAGCAATCATTATGTCCATTTCACTTTCGTACTAGTTGGCGTTGCTCTGCGGCTGCCAGGCTTTCGCCGAGAAAAACTCCCCGAATTCTGCTGCATGAGGGACACATATTACGGGAAATCCAAACCAATTTGCTAAACTCAATAGCAGTTACGGAGGGAAGACACTATTTCCGTTCATATTGTAGCCTATAATATTTTAGTAAATAAGACATCTTTGATAACGTAATAATATCAAAATACCTTTCAACGCTACATACTTCTTTCTTTTTTGCATTAATTTAAATAGCGCATTTCCAGCTCACCAGCTGCTCAAGGCACTGGTCGATACCTGTATCAAACTAACTCAATCTAACTCAAGCCGCCCGAGGCGCCCACCTGAACATTTGGCCGCACAGCCTAACGCTCAGATGACCAAGAGCACAATCCTAGTCGACCGGGGATGGGGAGTAGGGACCTAGTGCGTGCTGAGTGCATGTGTGTTGCTGGCAGTCACCCGTCTAGGACATGAGCGTCAGAATCTTTAAAGTCCACGCGTGCGTGCACAGACTAGACCTCTTGTTTATATTTCTTTTTTTGTGTGGTTGTATCAATTTTTATTCATCACATTAACGTAAGTTGTACTGATAAACTTGTTTATACTTTCATCCGACAATTTATAATCTTGCTATTAACGTTCACCAATACTTAAGCATATGCGCATAGGATACTGCATCCAGTACTCGTCACACAATACTTGACCAAAAATCTTCATACAAAATGAACGTATTGGAATTTGTACACACACCTATCATTGCTCAATTTTACCACTAAAAACGATGCTATACTACTCTTTACTAGAATCATCTAATATATACAGACCCTACCTTATACAGAGACGTAAATACCCATATATGGTATATTTCAACACTTATACTTTGTAACGCATAACTACTTCTTTCAATAATCTTTTGAGAGCACCACTTTTCACATTCACCAACAAAAAATTCTCTCTCCACAATAACATAAGAAAAGAATACAATCAGAGGCGGGTTTTGTTGCCATCTGTTGAAGGTACTATACGAGCTTTATGGGAATAAACTTCACACATACAGCATAACTTGGACTGGACTAGGGCCTCTCTCTTTTACTCGTAATAGGTTTCAACCAAGTCTCAGTTTCGTTCGTGCGTAGCACATATATAAAGCATACAATGCACCCCCCTCTTTGCTTTTCTTGTTTGGTTTTTGAAATACGAGAGAGGGGGCCTTTCTTTTACGTCAATGAGATTGCAGAGATTATCATAGACACGACATTTTTTCATATGTGTGAGTAATGCGCAACTTGAAAGGCTATAAAAGCACATATCGCAAGCGGATTGCATTGAGTTGGGCCAAATCCTCTTTCGGCAACTGCTTTGAGCTGTTTTGGAGCAGATTAAGCGCTAGACAAAAATAGTTCAAATATATATAGGTTTCAAAAAATATATTATGGCTATCGATGTGTTATGTCATATCAAATCGATGTGTCCTTGTTGAGTACATGTGTACTTAAATGCGTGCGAGCGACTGACGCAAAGTTTTTGTTTGGATTTGCACTCCCCCCAACACTCTCACCCTTCTCAAACAAAATTTTATTATTATTATTATTATTATTATTATTATTATTATTATTATTATTATTATTATTATTATTATTATTATTATTATTATTATTATTATTATAGCAGGAAATATTAAACAAGGATAATATGACCGCATTTTATATTATATTATGTTATGTTATGTTATATTATATTATATTATATCATATTATATTATATTATATTATATTATATTATATTATATTATATTATATTATATTATATTATATTATATTATATTATATTATATTTTCAAATGTTATTTTCAACGACTTTCCACATACTTCGCTTTCTAACTTTGATCTTCAACACACTCATTAGTTTCTTCCCACAAGTATAACTCTCTCGCACCCGCCCCTCCCCCTCCACGCTCACCCCTCTCCCCCACCACCACCATGCACCCCCCTATTTTTTTTCTATTTTTTTCTCTTCCCATGGAAATCTTTTTTTGTCTAACATTTTCTTTTATTTAAAAAAAAAAATTCTTTTTCTATTTCTTGTATTTTTATCAATGCCCTGTTGTGGTGATATTTTGACACAATATTATTAATTGGGTAGCACTTATTTAGGCCTTGTGCTTTTGTGCGCCCTGATGTTTTGCCTTGTATTAATATTTGTTTGTTGAATAAAATTTATGTTAAAACAAACAAGGATAATCCACAATACCTAGGACAATCCAAAAGGGTTTGTTTCTCTCCTAAAATGCAATACAGAAATGTGCGCCTGGACTATGTTAGTGAGTGCAACCCACCAACTGATTAAAGAGGTTTTCCTCACAGCTGGAACAAAGATTTAACGCTAATTCTATTTACTAAAGATTTCTTACAACTACTTCTGCACTAGTATTCATTTGATATTGGACTCGAGCCATTCACCACCAAAGCAGAGTGACCCAGCGTGTGTCTGATGATGACCTCTTAACCAACAGTGGTCCCCCTACATAGAGTGGTGGAAAGTATACCAGAAAGATGTCCCACCGTCGTAGCTCAATTGGTAGAGCGTTCGTTCGCCTGGTACACCGATGACCCAGGTTCGAATCCCGTGGTGGGCGATATAAAATGTGGCCATTTTCACTGTCCATTTTAGCAGTATGATTGCTTTGGTGGTTCAGTTTTGATTCAGGTCCCTACCTACCCCTCTTTCCCTCGCCAATGGTGGGTCTAGACGTTAAACCTCAATGTTCATTCATTCACCAGAAAGACTGTCACCTTACCTTCGAAGTATAAGGCAGTGAGATAGATACTGTCAACGTAAACAGTAAATCTTCACTGGAAACACCGAGTAATTAGATCTTTTGTTTTGTTTGTTTTGTTTTGTTTCTTTAATTTAACGTCTATTCACCTAAGTGATTTTAGACTTGATGGGAGCAGGGGGAAATATTAAACAAATAATGAATGGTCATAATGAAGCGAAAAAGGGATTAAACAAAGTACATAAAACTGAACAGTTAAACAATCAAATTTGTGAAATAATTAGAAATTATACAAATTACGTCCAATATAAGTACTAACCAATCCTTGTAAAATAATCTTCATGATTTACAGGATCCAGCGGGCTGTAATAAGCCGAATCAGGATCAATATATCTCATATAATTATGTAATTCAATGTTCTGAATTTATACATATATAATATTCCATGTTCTTAATTTATCCTTCATAGAAACAATCTATTAGATCTAGTAAATAATCTGTACTGACTGTTGTTGTTGTGTTTTTTTTTTTTACAAACAACATCCAACAGGACTGTATATTAATGATTTTGCAATTAATATCCAGTAAATAATATTTTTATCCTGAATATTTCGAATATGTTGTGGAATATATTGCGCAATTAGATCTTTTTCGACATCATTAATACTGCCTTTTGTTTATCATTTGCTGGCTACTACTACTCTCCTTCAATAATAAATTAACCGCAAAGGCTTCTAATCTGCTACTGTCGTTATCAATCCGTAACACATTTTATTTTAGAGCAAACCAATCACATGTTCTAAAAGGATACTTTCTATGAACCAATTCCACAACACTGAAACGACAAAACAGCGCAGACAAAACAACGCACCAACGGGTTGGCCCGAAATCCAGTATCTTGCCACCTTAGCCGCTGCCACAATTCTTTTGCTAAATATCTTCGACCTTACCCAAGCCATCGGCCCGTGTAAAAACCACCGTCTGTCACTTGCCCACCCCATCTTCCTCCTCTTCGAAGATGAACTGACCAAACATATGGGGAAGCCTAGAACTAGGGACTTTCTTGCTCACGTCATTTCCGCTAGGGGCACAGAGAAAACCGCAGAACCATAGGGGAACGACTGTCAATGATGATGATGATGATGATGATGATAATAACAATGATAATGTTCACTTCTAACGGGCAGGTATCCATCCCGAAGCATGCTCGTAATTGGGCCTGAGAAGAATACGGGAAAACGAAAAGATAGGACAGCGAAGGTCCGTTGAGACAAGGGGTAATGGAATAGACAGAGAATCAATGGTGCTTGGCAAATTTGGTTCGGTCGGAGGCAAAAAGATGTTTTCTGGGAAAACGAAAAGATAGGACAGCGAAAGTCCGTTGAGACAAGGGGTAAGGGAATAGACAAAGAATCAACGGTGCTTGGCAAATTTGGTTCGGTCGGAGGCAAAAAGATGTTTTCTGTGACATTATTATTATTATTATTATTATTATTATTATTATTATTATTATTATTATTATTATTATTATTATTATTATTATTATTATTATTATTATTATTATTATTATTTTGCCTGCCTTGCCTGCCTAATAGACAGAACCCTGTGTTTCTGTTATATGATACATACTGACGTATTATTATAAAATGACTGCAGAGTGTAAGTCCATACCTCCAATGTCAAAACTCCAGTCTCTTAAATTAGCACAGAAGAACAAAAAAAAGCTAAAAGAGTCAATCGTCTTACGTTACATCCACCGGCCACGCACAACAATACACAGTCTATGTTATACTGGACACAACAACGGAATCGATGAGAATGGAGACGTGTTTCAAACCTCCCTTAAACAATGAAACACGCACCTCTTTCTACACTTCGTCGTATTAGGGGTGGCGAACGTAATGCACATACAAACAACAGAATACACCAATCATTCCCAGAAGAGAGAAAAAAGATTATCCGTTTCCTTTCCTTCATTCCTTTTTATAGGTCAGCGAGAGTGGATTAGAGAAAGCAGTAGGAATCAATATAAACGAATAATTGGAAGGGTGTTTGGAACGCGGATAGCAGAACTGGAAGTTTCTTACAAAAGAGACTTTGAAGATGTCAAGGAAATGAAAATGAAAATGCGCGCGCACCCACCCACCCACACACCCAAACACACATAATGGTTAAACGAATGAAAGATAACGAAAGGAAAACACAACCTAAGAGCGGCGGAATTAAAGACGAGAAGGTTTACGATGGCAACGATTTCATACGAGATTTCCAAAGTGCCGCATTCAAAAATAAATTTTACAGCGGGTGCACGCGGGTACATCGAGAGGTTGGGCAACTGCGCTGAAAGAAATGACAGTTGACTGTTGCAGACAACTGTCGCGGAGGATACAGATCTCGTCTAGCAGCAAAATACCTTATTCTGTGGTGGAAACATTCGTGGGGCAAGTGCGCTGCTCAATGCTGTGGAAAGATGGTGCCATAGATTTGACAAAGGAGAAAAGGTAGTAGTAGTAGGAGGAGGTAAAGAAGTACGTGAGTAGGTAGGAGAAGATGAAGTGGAAGGAGTTAGGAGAAAGAAGAGAGAGAGAGTGAGAGAGAAAGAGGGAGAGAGAGAGAGAGAGAGAGAGAGAGAGAGAGAGAGAGAGAGAGAGAGAGAGAGAGAGAGAGAGAGAGAGAGAGAGAGAAGCAGAGGAAGCGAGAAGAACGACGAGAAGGGGGAGACAATACGTTTGACATGGCGTAGAAGAGAGGAAGGAAGAGGAGGAGGAAAGAAAGAATAATAAATGAAAAATAATGTGGCAAAAGAGGGGACTGATGAAGTGGAGCGCGAGAATGACGAAAGAAGGAGAAGAAGACGAAGAAGAAGAAGAAGAAGAAGAAGAAGAAGAAGAAGAAGAAGAAGAAGAAGAAGAAGAAGAAGAAGAAGAAGAAGAAGAAGAAATTAGAAAGAAAGAGAAAGAAAGAAACAAATCAACAAAGGGCTAATATATGTAGATAGATAGATAGATAGATAGATAGATAGATAGATAGATAGATAGATAGATAGATAGATAGATAGATAGATAGATAGATAGATAGATAGATAGATAGATAGACAGACAGACAGACAGACAGAGAGAGAGATAGATAGATAGATAGATAGATAGATAGATAGATAGATAGATAGATAGATAGATAGATAGATAGATAGATAGATAGATAGATAGATAGATAGATAGATAGATAGATAGATAGATAGATAGATAGATAGATAGATAGATAGATAGATAGATAGATAGATAGATAGATAGATAGATAGATAGATAGATAGATAGATAGATAGATAGATAGATAGATAGATAGATAGATAGATAGATAAAATAACATAAAGTGGCTGACAAGAAGAAGAAGAAGAAGAAGAAGAAGAAGAAGAAGAAGAAGAAGAAGAAGAAGAACAACAACAACAACAACAACAACAACAACAACAACAACAACAACAACAACAACTAAAGTTGGATAAATCTGCAATAAATGAGAGACCCAAACTATACGGGAGAAAATCAGGGGAAAGGACAGATCGCCGAATGAAACAAATCAAAAGGGAGAAAAGGGAAACTGCCATGGAGGCAAGGTCTCGAACTGAACGAAGATAACCCCTTCCCGGGTATTTCTAATTATGACTCCGAGATAAGCCAAGTATATAATTTTCTCTTTGGGGAAAATTGCAATCACGGCCACGCGCTATAATCAGGAAATCCCCTGTCAAGATTACTGATTAAGTCTGGGTGGTCAGAATTAGAAAGATAGGTACAAATAATCACATTCATAGCGTATTTTGTTTTCATCTCATGAATTTATTGTATTTTTGTCTGTTTTCTTCTCAAGGCTTTTTGTTTGTTTCCTTATTTTTTCTGTTTACATCTTTTTATGATAGGGGCAGGGAGGTAATTAGTTCTGATGTGTTTGTGATAAGTCTCATTGTCTACAAGTTTTAGTCACTGTAAATAGCAACATCATTATTTATGTTGAAGTTGTATGTTACTATTATCATTTCATGTAATTGTTTTGACGTTTTAAATGAAGACGGACACTGCACAGGAATACAAACTCCTTATAATGTTTATAAGGACAATAAAGGAGTGTGTATTCTTTATGTTATAATTCTAAGTCCTGTGGACTGAGGCCGGACAAAAAAAAAGAACGACTTTCAACTCTGAATATTTATTTTTTGTCTGGTCGGGTTGGTCAGGGATTTTGTGTTATTCGTGTTCATGCAATTAGCACTGCTAGACAGAAACACAATACTGATTGCTTTCAACTTTGGAAACATTTATTTTGTTTGCTTTGTCTGCATGTTTTTTGAGCGGAGTAATTTGTTGCATAAATATGGCACAGTAGACAGATTTAAAAAAAACTATAATCAATGCTGCTCTGGCTGAATGATTGTATCTTCGTTTATTTTTGCCTGCCACTTTTTGCGGTGTATTTAATTCACCATGCAAATATAGTACTTCCTAATGGAGTCATTATTAAAGTATTTTATGTATATTATTTTGGAAGGATTTCCTTTTGTTGCGTTGTGCGAGCATGTTTCCGGGTTATACATTATTTTTCATGCACAATTAAAACAATAGAAAGACACACACGCGCACACAAACACACACAAAAATAAACAACCAACCAAACCAAAAAATCACCATTCCGAATAAATTTTGTGTTATTGATGTTCGGACCGTCAGCCTACATTCCAAAGTAAGACTGCTGCGCTCCCTTGTCATCTCCATCTTCCTATACGCTTGCAAAACATGGACCCTCACAGGGGATCTACAACAAAAAATACAAAGCATGGAGATGAGGTGCTACAGAAGACTTCTGGGCATTTCCTATACCTAGCACATCACCAACGACGAAGTACGACAGCCCATCACACAAGCCATTGGACAACACGATGACCTGCTCACAATGGTGAAGAAACGGAACCTCCGATGGCATGGCCACATCACCAGATCATCAGGTCTTGCAAAGACCATCCTACAAGGCACAGTGCAAGGAGGTAAAAGAAGAGGGAGACAAAAAAAGAGGTGGGAGGACAACATTCGAGAATGGACTGGCTTTACACTGAGGGTTGCTAAGGACAGGGAAAGATGGAGTACGCCGGTTAAACGATCATCTTTGGTGCCCCTACGACCTCCGAGTTACGGGATAGGATAGGATAGGATGGTGATGTTCGTGCCAGCACAGTATTTCACCCCACCATCATCTCCCTCCCTCCTATACCCCTCCCCCCCCCCTCAACGGTCTGACATTAATTTCCCTTCAATTAGTAAGCTTACTGCAAACCGAACACCACATATCAACGGCTTTCAGTTTTAAATACATGTATTTTTGGTCGAATTGTTGTTCAACATTGGAGAACTATATTTGTATTAGATTTGTCAACGGGGTGAAGTTGTCAAACTCTTTGTGTATAACCACTGATTCTTTTTAAAGATAGGAACGGGTACATCCATTACCAAAGATTTTTCAACACAGTGCTAGTGCATTAAATTAGTTTCCATGTCAATTATTACTGTGGACAGAAAATACAATACCACCGACTTCCAAATTGTATTTAATTCATTCATTTCTTCTTATCAGCGTTGGTATGTCAAGCTCGAATTAGAATCCTTGATATTAGTACTGTACAGATCAGATACCAAACCAAACCAATAAAAAATGAATAGCAATCCCTTTCAACTTTGCAGAAATTCCTTTGGAATTTTAATTTGGGACAATATTAGAGAGTCATGCGTAAGGAATTCCCTTTGTAAAATATTTATTTGCGACTTCGTTATATTTTTTTTCTTTTACCACTTTGAACTAAATAATCTTTATATAAATGCATGTTTTCTAAATAATAATTTTTTTACAATGTAAGATTTGTCTAAATAATATATTTTCTCCATAAATAATTTATTGTTTATCTAAACAATACATTGACTAGGTAAATAAATCATGATGTAGGTAAATACAGCATTATTAATTAATGAATTATTTACTTATATAATGCATAATTTAGCAGATTATGTGAAATAATGTGTTATTTTAAAATTTGGGAAAATAAATATTTGTTTACTTATATAATGCTTCATTTAGCAGAATTTGCTAAATAATGTATTATTTAGAAGATGTTGCTAAATAATGCATTATTTACGACTGCAATTTTAATTATTTCGGGGATTCCAGGATTCGCTTGAAAATTAGGTTTTTATAATTTGATTGCTTTTTATAATTAATCCTATCCTATCCTATCCTATCCTATCCTATCCTATCCCGTACCTCAAAAGTCGTTGGGGCACCACATGTGACCATTTAACCACCGTATCCCATCTTTCTCTGTCCTCAGCAACCCTCATGGCTTTGTTCAGTGTCAAGCCAGTCCATTCTCGAGTGTTGTCATCCAACCTCTTTTTTATTTCCTCTTCTCCTGCCTCCTTGTACCGTGCATTGCTGGATGGTCTTTGCAAGGCCCGATGCTCTGGTGACGTGTTCATACCATCGGAGTTTCCGGGTTTTTTTAATTACTGTGAGCAACTCGTCGTCTTGTCCAATGTGGTGGTCTGTCGGACTTCGTCTTGGTGATGTGCTAGTATAGGAAATGCCCAGAGTCTTCTGTAGCACCTCATCTCCATGCTTTGTATTCTTCGTTGTATGTCTGAAGTGGGGATCCACATTTCGCAAGCGTATAGGAAGATGGAGATGACAAGGAAGCGCAACAGCTTTACCTTGGAATGTAGGCTGATGATCCTGTCTTTTCAAATGGGCTTCAGGGCCGCAGTTGTTTGTGCTATCTTGGAGAAGACTTCCTGTTGGGACCAATTGTATGATACAATGGAGCGCAGCAGCCTTACCTTGAAGAATATACTTTAATGCAAGGTAAATAACTCCTCATTTAGCAACAATGCCTTAATATAATATGATTTATTTACCTAAACAATACACTATTTAGTTAAACAATAAGTTATTTACGGACAAAATATATTATTTAGGGAAATCTTACATTGTTTATAAACAAATTAATATTTAGAAAATATGCTTCTAAATAAAGATTATTTAGCTGAAAGTAGTGAAAATACATATTTTTCAAAGGGAATTCCATACTTAGGGGCGAAACTTTAGGTTGCTTTCCCAGCAGTGTGTGTGCGTGTGTGTGTGTGTGTGTGTATGTATGTATGTATGTGTGTGCTCTCGCGCAACTTCGTGTTTCCCAGAGCAAGTAAAGAATAAGGCTAATTAGTCTGCATCTGTTTCCCAAAGCAGTATAATAAAAATGTGACGGTAGGGCGGTGTTAATATAGTAATGTTGTCAGTCCTTCCAAGTAAATCGATACACACATATTGTATACACACACCCCCTCGCGCGCGCACACACACACACGGACGGAGAGAGGAGAAAGAGAGGATGGGGGAAGGAGAACATACACAGACACATGCACATACATTCGAAAGCATACATATGTCACACACACGTTACATTCGTGTACACACACATACACACTACGCACCGCACACACACACACAACAAATCAATAAGTTTTGACCCTGAAGCCGGTAACAAATGTCATATATTGTTATAGCAATACTAGTACTAATTGCAAAGCGTCGCTCTTCAACAATACTAAAGGTTTTAAGTCAACTTAATAGAAATAATATCTGTTCACGTGTGAAGGGGTAGAAGAAGAAAATCTGTTCTCTGCAAGCCTGTACATGATCTTCGGTTCTCCTTCTTCATCTTCTCTTTTTGCTCTGCTCTGTCCTTTTTTCTTCTTCTTCTTTTTCGCAATCCAAGCTCAAAATATGAAAGTTTCTGTCCGTTTCTAATTTCTTCACGTCTATTTTCAATTTTGTTTGTTATTTCTTCCTTTCTTACTTTCATTCGTCTTCTTCTTCTTCTTTCGAAATCCACTCAAAGATGCAGACATTGATGCCTAAATCGTTTAAAAGTGTGCAGGATCAAATATATTCGTCTGGACAAATTAATGTCATCTCCTTAGTTATATATATAAAAATAAGCGCAGCACATACACCCTCTTCTTCTTCTTCTTCTTCTTCACTCGATACACATTGGTCGAAGGCTACCAGAAGCATGCTGTAGTAGTCGCCTCAACAGGCAATAATGCATTCTCTCATGCTTCAGAGCACTGCTTCCCATACTCTTCAAGCTCTATCTATAGTCACGGAGAAAGCGCAATTTCACTGCAATCAACTCATCGAAAGCTACCAGAAGCATTCGTTAGTAGTCGCCTCAAAGGGCGATAAAGCATGCTCTCATGCTTCAGAGCACTGCTTCCTATACTCTTCAAGCTCTATAGTGACGGAAAAAGCGCAATTTCACTGTAAATATATACAGAATGTTGCTCTACAACATTCCGCTCTTTCCGTCTCAAAAACCCAATTGCCTTGTTGGATTCTTAAATTGCATGAAACCAAGTGAGGACACTATCCGGCGTCAACAAACGGTTCAAAAAAAGACAGTTGACCTAGAAACTAATACAGTTTGACCTAATTCGTCCCCTAGAGGAGACGAAACTTACATTTTTCTATTTTTATGAGTTCACTGCAGTGAAATTGCGCTTTCCCCGTGACTATAGCGCTTGAAGCGTATAGGAAGCAGCAGTGCTCTGAAGCATGGGAGCATGCTTTATCGCCTGTTGAGGCCACTAATAACGCATGCTTCTGGTAGCGTTCGACTAATGTGTATCGGGTGCGTCGTCGATGTCTACTTTTTTTCCATCCACTCAAGATACAGAAATTCCTGTCGAAATGTTTCCAAAGTTCGCGCAATCCAAGAAAAACGTGGGAGGGGAGGAGGGAAGCGGGGGGAGGGGTGGGGTGGGGGGTTTGGAGGGAGGGGAGGGACGACATTTGCATCTTCTTGTCCGACGTAGAATAATTATTCCAATACAAATGGCAACACAGAGGTCATCTCCCCCCATCATCCCCCTCCCATTCCCCACTCGCTTTATCTCTCCCGGTAAGATGAAGAGGTGGGGGTGAGCGGTTTGGAGGCGTGGGAAGAGACTTCTGCCTAGCCTGTGTGTTTAATACAAGACCTCCCTTCCTTCTACCTAATCTGTTCTACATAAGTGCAGTAGCCGAGTGCACGAATTATGTGCGCTGATTGGAGCGCAGCCTTTATTGTGAGGAAGTATATATATACACGAAGGCGGAATTGCGAACTATCAATGTTCCCTTTATTCTCCAAACCGACTCTGATAAGAAATGCTGATTCAGTCCTACGCAACACAAGTGTTTAGTTGTGTCTCACGCGTATTGCGTCAATGAAACTCTTTTTTACTATTACTGAGATTCAATGTAGGTTAATTGGGGGTTCAGCTCGCAGTTCCCAAAGTCTAGGTCTATGCCTCCCCAGTGTTTATTTTATGTTCCCTGAGGTCTGTACATCCCCATGGTCTGTCACAGAGCCTTGGTGAACATAACCTGTTCCCCTTCAGTACTACGTCAGAGCAACCATGTCACTTTAGCTGATACAATGTAGGCTGACTCTATGTGTGTGCTGTAATGTTAGACAAGTTTCTTATAGATTAACCTCCCTATAGAATAACTTAGCAACTACTTGCACATGGCCTTGAAGAAAGCTCGTCTGCTACTGCGAAATCACAAAGACGTCTGGGACTAAATCTGGATCATCAGACCTGGTTGTGGAGCATTTGGTGAGGCGCCGGTTAACTATACCGAAAGTCGCGGCCTTCATTCACGCAGGGGACGGAGGTATGGGGTGGGGAAGAGCGTGGAGGCTGGAGGGAGGGGGGAGGAACCTTATGTGACTTAGTTACCAAACTGTACAGGTCACCCAAGCTTTACCCCTGGTACTCCGGATTCCTCCCTCTCATTGCATTATGGTACATGGTATTGGATGCAGCCCATCTAAACTTTCAAACTAAAATTATATTTCCTTTCCGTCTAAGCGACTTGTCTTTACACCACATGTCTGAGTGATAAATGTGTGTTTGTGTGTACGTGAGTTTAAGTTCAAGTTCAAGTTCAAGTTCAAGAATACTTTATTATCTCAACAGAGAAATTATGACATATAATTGCTGATCGGTATGAAACATTAAAACAATACATACATATACATAAAACAAGTACACAGTAGACTACATCTATAGTAAATGTCCAGTATTAAATGACATCTCAAACATCATCACAAACATCAAAATCTTATATACAAAAATATTACTTAGCGCTTATTTAAAAACTCAATAGATTTTGGAATAAAACTATTTTTTGTTCTTACGAGAGAACATTTAGGCACACGCAGTCTGCGACCAGAGGGCAACATTTCATACTAATTTGCTAAAACATGTGAAGTGTCTTTCATAACCACTCCCGCCTTCCTCACCACACTGTATTCATGCAGTTCTCTCAAACTGTTTTGTCTTTCACCCGTCACTCTCGCACACACACTCACCAATCTGTCAAGCACCCTCTTGTTCTTTACACTTAGCCCTCCAAACCAGCAGATGAAACCAAAAGTCAAGACTGATTCAATAAAACAGCGATAAAAAGAAGAAAGAATGGGTCGGCTATGTTCAAAGAACGGAGTTTCTGAAGGCGGT
Organism: Oncomelania hupensis; assembly: GCA_036898135.1. NCBI lineage: Eukaryota > Metazoa > Mollusca > Gastropoda > Littorinimorpha > Pomatiopsidae > Oncomelania > Oncomelania hupensis. The sequence continues at coordinate 64,266,195 of CM072514.1, read as the reverse complement.
ACAGTCGAGGTCGGCATTTCTTTTCTATCGCAGCTGTTTTGGTCAAAGAACAGTTTGTTGTCGAGAATCGTCCCCAGGTATTTGTAGTTTGTCACTCTCTCCACTTTCGCACCGTCTATGTACAGGTCGGGGATGGGGGCGGGGTCTCGTCGGAAGTCAATCGTCATTTCTTTTGTCTTCGTCACGTTAAGGTCAAGAAAGTTGTCTTTGCACCATGTGCAGAAGCGGTTAACTTGTTGAAAGTAGACAGTGTCAGAATTGGAAAGGTCTTCGAGAGCGGTGTCGTTAGAGTATTTGATGAGAGGTGAGGAGTCAGAGCCAGTACAGTCATTGGTGTAGAGGGTGAACAGAATCGGTGACAGAACAGTACCTTGAGGAGAGCCAGTAGAAGTTTTAGGGTGCCAGAGAGAGAGTGTTGAAAGGAAACGGCTTGAGTTCTATTGGTGAGAAAACTGGTGATCCACAGAATTAGTTTAGGGTCCACATGGAGCTCCAGGAGCTTCATTGCCATCAGGTGAGGTTGAATAGTGTTAAATGCAGAAGAAAAATCAATGAATAGGATGCGAACGAACGAGCCAGCTTTTTCTAGGTGACTGTATGCATTGTTGAGTAGGGTCAGTGTTGCGTCGTCAGTGGATCTGTTTTGCTCGTATGCGAATTGGTGTGGGTCAAGTTGATGTTGTGTATGCTTCCTAAGCTGGCCCAGAACGATTCGCTCAAAGCATTTAAAGACGATAGGAGTCAGAGCAACAGGTCAGAGCAAGAGTGTGTGTATCATGTGAGCGTATTTTTTTAGTTACAGATCACCGTGCTTTGAAATTGATTTTGGAATAAGGTGCGTATAACATCTATAATAATAATAACAACAACAGCAACAACAACAACAACAACAACAACAACAACAACAACAACAACAATAATAATAATAATAATAATAATAATAATAATAATAATAATAATAATAATAATAATAATAATAATAATAATAATAATATCCTATCCCGTAACTCGAAAGTCCTTTGGGGCACCTCTAATGGATTCGCTCAGTGTCAAGTCAGTCCATTCTCGAATGTTGTACTCACACCTCTTTTTCTGCATCCCTCTCCTTCTGCCTTTGTGCATCGTGCCTTGCAGGGTGGTCTTTACAAGGCCTGTTGCTTCACCACTGTGAGCATGTCATCTTGTTGTCCAATGGCTTGTGTGACGGTCGGACTTCATCGTTGGTGATTTGCTGAGTATAGGAAATGTCCAGAAGTCTTCTATACACCTCCTCTCCATGCTTTGTATTCTTCGTTGTAGGTCTGCTGTGAGCGTCCATGTTTCGCAAGTGTATAGGAAGATGAAGATGTCGAGGGAGCGCCGCAGTCTTACCTGGAAGCGTAGACTGATGGTCTTGTCTTTCCAAATGGGCGTCAACCTTGTCAAGGCAGCAGTTGTTTGTGCGATCCTGGAGAAGACATCCTGTCGGGACTATTGTCTAATACAATGGCTCCTAAATATTTGAAGCTATGCACGGTACTGAGGGATTGGCCTTGATGTCCGTGCTGATGCCATTGGTGTTTTGGTCTCCTCTGCACTTATTTCCATTCCAAAGGCTCTGGAGGTGATGTCAAGCCTCTGTACAAGCTGTTCGAGTTCTCGTTTCTCTCCAGCCAGTCTATCAATGTCATCCGCAAAACGAAGTTTGAAGATTGCTCTAACCCCTATGCTGACTGTGCCGGAAAGACATCATCACAAGATCGTGGTCACTTCCGCCGTCTGCTCCTGGGAAAGTGCGTGTCCTGCCAATGTTGACGCTTGATCTGAAGCGTATCTTGACCACGATGTAGTCGATCTAATTGTGATGCTCCCCCCCCCTCCCCGCTCCTAAGGTCCATCGTCTGGATATTTTGTGGAGATTAAGCGTATTTGCCAGTATCAGATTGTTGTATCTGGCAAACTCCAAGAGTCTCAGACATCTGTCATTTATCGAGGTTGCAGTGGGGTCCACATGTGTCTCCCCAGTTGTGGTACATATCTTTGCCAACCTTGGCATTCCAGTCGCCTTGCACTATAACTATGTCCTTCTTCGGCACTTGGTCAAGGACGGACTGTGTATGTTCAGATAAATCCTCAACTTCGTTGTCGTCATAGTCTGATGTTTGGGCATAGGCCTGGATGATGATGATGTTGAAAGGGCTCCTCTCAGACGGATGTTAATGAGTCCTCTGGATACTGGGCGGCAACCCATGACAGTGGCTAGAATGCCTTTGTGGACCAAGAATCCAACGCCGTGTTCGTGCCTGTCATCTCTCCAGCTGAAATAAACCTTGTGGCCTTTGTCGGTCTATGTTTCATCTAGACCTTTCCAGCGCAGTTCGCCGATATCTAAAATGTTCCATGGGTAAGGGTCCAGCTCGTGGGCCAGTTCTAAATTTTTCCCACCGCAGTTAGGGTCCTGACATTTCAGGTTCATGTGCCGATGTTGTCTCTCGTGTGGATCTTGCTAAGTTGTCCATCAGTAGCACACTTATCACCTCCATCCTGGTGGCCAACGGAAAGTGTGGTCCTTGATAACCCGGGCGACGTGGTCGTTGAATCTACAGTAACGCGAACAAACACACAGCTAAATAATACATTACAAACCAATTTAAAAAAGAAAATCTAACATACTGCAAGTGAAATATTTGCGCAAGAGAGTTCAAGTCAGATGGAACAGTACTCTACCGATCCCCTTGTATCGAGATAAGTCAAAATAAATTATAGTTAAACGCGTGTGGCCTCCCGTCCCTTTCCGCTCTTATCTGTTGTAGTGCGTTAGAGTGTATTTTCAGCCGAAAGCCTGTTATTTTTGTTTTAAAAAAAAAAAACGTAAATCGACAGACTATGGTGTTTTCTGTTGTTTGATTTTTTAATATTTTGGAAATGAACCAAGGTCGAAATAGGTGCAATTTGGGGCTGTCATTAATGTTTTTGTGTGTTTTGGTATGGTCAACTTTTTTGTTTCTTTTACAAAGGATTAAAAGGGCTAACTGGTACAGCGAATTTCATTTGTGAAGAGTAAAGTAGGGTTGCGTTAGATATTTTTCTCCATTCCCCCTTCCCTCTCCCTGCACCCCCTCCCCTCTTGCCCCTTTTTCCCTCCTCATTCCTTACCACCACTCTCATCCCCGGACTTTATCTTCCTTGCCGTTATATTTATTCGACAAAAGATGGAGACATGCGCTTCCTGTTAATGAATATCATCATCACCACCATCATCATGGTTCGCGGGTGTTGCATTGTGTGCATTTTGGCTAGTCAGAGACCTCAAACACTGGCTTCTAGGCAAGCTTAATTGTAACACACTGTGGTTGTGCTGTTCACATCTTTCGATCCCTCTTCTATTTGATCGGAAAAACATACCTAGTACCTTGCTGATAGGGTTGTGTGCGTGTTTGTGTGTGTATGTGTTTGTGTGTGTGTTACCGACAATGTGTGAAATCCGGCAATCTATAGAATGCCTAGATAGAATGCTTAGATAAAGTATAGAATGCACCATCAGGCATTCTATGCAATGCCTAGGCATTCTATACAAAACCGGGATTTCACACATAGCCGTATATATAGATATATAAAACAAAGACATTTTCTGTGCAGTTGATATATTTCCTCTCAAATAGTGCCCCTTGGCGGAACACACTGGCTGTTATTAACACTATTTGTGCGTGAGTGTGTGTGTGAGTGTGTGCGTAGGCGTACGTGCGTGCGTGTGTCTGAAATCGGCCATTTTCGACTGTTGATGACCCTGGCATACAGTGTATTGGTTTTACTCATCTCCCCCGATCTCTAATACATTGCTTTGGAAGAACACACAGCGATGGTTAGCTGTCACGTACCTTCTTACGGTAAATTAACAGATAGTAATTATATTATAATTACATTATATCTTAGTGCATCTCACTTCTTGGATATATAAAAAACAACTATGAAATTTTACCTTAAATACAGACATGTACCAAACGACCATACTGACTCTTTTATTAAATTTGCATCTTAAAATATTTGAGAACACTGATTTGTTGATTTGAAATTATTTGAACGAAAGCTTCAGGGGTGGCCTCGTTGCGCAGTGGGTTAGTCGCCGGCTTCCTATGCCAAAGGTCGCGGGTTCGATTCCCGCAAGGGGCGAACGTATGTGACTTAGGTACGAGACTACTGAGATGACCGAGGGTTTACTTCGGGTGCTCTGATTTCCTAACTTCCTTTAACAATGGTATTGAATGGAGGCAATACAACAATTTCAAAAGTTAAAGTTCGATTTCTTATCCGTCTTCTAATAGCGATCTCCATGCCTTTACACCACATGTTTGAGTGATAGAGGCGTGTTTGTTGTGTGTGACAGTGGGTGATAGATGTGAATGGGTATGTTGGTACAGATCGCCGCGCTTTGAGCCTCATTGGTGATTTGGTGGAAAGCGCGTCTATGGCATCCAGTATTATTATCAGTAGTAGTAGTAGTAGTAGTAGTAGTAGTAGTAGTAGTAGTAGTAGTAGTAGTAGTAGTAGTAGTAGTAGTAGTAGTAGTAGTAGTAGTACAGGCAAATCAAAAGCAAGAACTCGTCCACATTTAACAACTAAGGAAATTATAGTTGCTGTTTGTGTGAGAGGTTCACTAGCACTTTTAAATTGGACTTAAACCGGATCGGAGCAAAAGAATGCTTTTCATTTATTTGTATCGTTCTTGCTCGCAGAGACGAACTCACTGAACGAAAGCTTCATGCAGCTCTGGGCAAAAACTCGTCTAACGTTTCAAACAATGAAATTGTCCCTATAATTGCCTGGGTGAAAGGTTCGCTGGAACTTTTACATTTGACTTCATCCGGAGCAAATGAATGCTCTTAAAATATTTTATCATGAGACGAACAGGCCAGGGCACACCGGAAAAAAGACTCCCTTTCGCTTGTCAAATGTGTCTAACTGGTCAACGAGGAATTAAGTGAAAATAAAGGCAATCGGATTGTCAATCTGGAACGGGCCACACGAACCGCTAAATAGGGTGATTTCCGAGTCACGGCGCTTTTGTTGCAAACCTCCAAAATAATAGGTTACGGCTCAACAGCTAGGTTCAGGCCACCTGGGCATACCGAATCTGCGCAAGAACAAAAAAATGCCAGTATGCAGTAAGAAGAACTGTAGGTTTAGATACTCGGTGTAAAGTTAAGAACTAAGATAGAAAAAAAACAACGCCTCTCCTCACTAACATTAGACAGAGCATTCACTGTCCGCTTTGTCATTTCCTCACATAATTTATACACACAAACACACACACACGCGTACTCTCTCTCTCTCTCTCTCTGTCTCTCTCCCTCTGTCTCTCTGTCTCTGTGTAACAACATCTTTAAGTTTAGGGTGATTGTTTCATCGCTTCTCCTCCTGCTTGTAGCAGTTCCGCTGGTATGTTGTCCACTCCCGCTGACTTCCCTTTCTTCAGCGATTGCACTGCTGCCTCAACTTCTTCCCGGCGCTAGACGGTGCTTAACTTACGACCCAGTAGCGAGTGCTCCAACCACTGCGCTATCCGACACCCCGACACATACACAAAACAGGCCACACATACAACTTAATTCCTTTGAAAATGGAAAACTTTATTGATAGTTCCCGTTCACCCTTCTTTGGCACTTTAGCTCTCTGTCGCGCGTCACACCCAGTTTCTTTTGAAATGAAGAAAATGATGATAAAGCGGAAGTTAGCTACCAAACGTGTCAGAAGGAGAGAGAAAAAACCACCAAAAGCATTATATGCATTAGGAGCTGGTGCATTTTTGGTGCATCCTATCCGAACACACACACACACACATACATACACACACACAATGTCTGTGTCGATGGCTCTTCTTCAACACATTAGCAACTGGTACTCCCCACCCCCATTCCCACCCCTCTCTCCTAAGCTCTTCCTGGAAGACAAAAACAAAATATCGGTGAGGATCACGCTCATGTTCTTTCCGAACCTTTGTTAAAAGCTGGTTTTCTACTCCATTTCGCTCAATCCCCTCCCTCCGAGCCCAATTTATCTCCACTGGCCGCCAAACAAACAAGGAGCGGTAGTCCCCAGTGTGAATCAAATGCCTTTTGCAGACAGAAAACCTTTCGTCCCCCAAATCCCTCTCACCCTCACCACCCAAACAATCTCCCATCCACCCCTCACTCCCTCCTACCCCTCGTTCCTTCCCTCTCCTCCCGTTGGATCTCTTTTTAAAAGACAGTTCCTTCATTTGATTTGTGATCCCTTTAAAAAAAAGCTTCCCTCACAAGTTTGGGAATTAATATGGCAGAAAAACGCGCGAAGCGACAGTGAATTGAGAAGCCTTAAGGAGATGATTCTTCTTTTTCTCTTCTTTTTTAGTGGGTGGTGGGGTTTACCAAAAACCAAACAACGCTCGGACTGAAACATTTCCATGCTCCTTGGGGAGCTTCGTTCACCGCGTTCCTCCAGCCCTCCAGCTCCGTCATAGGGGTTCGCTATCCCAAGGCATCGTCTGTTTGACAGTTGAAAAGAAGAAAAAAAGGAAAGGAAGTCGGAGACGTAATAAGACGAGAGATTAAATGGACTGAGGAAAAAAGAAAAACAAACAAACAAATAAATGACGCGTCGAAACGTTAGATAACATTTATTTAATGGAGACAAACAAAAGAGATTACAAGTTAAAACGACCCCAAAGGAGAAAGCATAACATAAGAGTAACGACAAGAAAGACAGGAAATCTTACAAATGATGAGAAAGAACGTTAAGCAATACTAAAAAGAGAGAAAACCAAAGTTACAAAAGAAGAAAAGAAGAACGCGAGCAAACAAAGAGGAAATTAGGAAGGAGGGGCGGAAGGAAAAATAAATAAGACACCATAAAAGGCAGTGGAGGACAATTAGCACAATTCAAAGTAAATAAATAGTGTTTAATAAAATGCAAGAGAGAGAGAGAGAGAGAGAGAGAGAGAGAGAGAGAGAGAGAGAGAGAGAGAGAGAGAGATGAACTTTACTAAATCAACGAAGACAAGAATGCCAAGCTATTAAGCAGTATTCAGATAGATAGATAGGTAGATAGATAGATAGATAGATAGATAGATAGATAGATAGATAGATAGATAGATAGATAGATAGATAGATAGATAGATAGATAGATAGATAGATAGATAGATAGATAGATAGATAGATAGATAGATAGATAGATAGATAGATAGATAGATAGATAAACAAGACATTACTCTTTCCGATGAGAGTATAAACCGAGGTCGAGCCTGTGTACGCACGAACTGTAAAGAACCTGACGATCATGCTCCCAAACGGGTGCGTACCAGCTTACACAAACATACTCAGCAAGCACTAGGTCCATTCTCCCCTCCTTCCCCGTCCGCTGTCGCCCAGAACCGTGCTCTGACGTCTGGCGTCAGACAATGCGCTTAAGGGAGCGAGTCGGCGCCTCGGGCGCCTTGAGTTATATCTTGTATTAGCCAACGACTTGAGCGTGCCTTGAGCTGGAAAAGCGTTTGTAGAAGAGCGATTACATTAGAGAACGATGAAATAAATTTTAAAAAAATAAATAAAAAACAGAAGTGCAGCAAGACAGGCGGGAGAAATTTAAACTAGAAAACTATAGACAGACAGATAGACAGACACACAGACAGACACACTCACACACACAAGGATAGACAAAGTGATTCGATCCACCACACCGCCTATATACATATTTACAAGTATACATTATACGTCCTATATGTGTAGCGGTAGTTTAAAAAGAAGGGAAGAAAGAAGAAACCATGGATGCAAGTCAAGAGGAAAGAAGGCAGACGAGGCAAGGACGAAGATGAAAAGTGCGTTGTGTCAAGTCGTAATGGTTTAAGATGTCCCGAGGGTGCCACATTCTTTCCATTTCATTTGTTACTTTAAAAAAGACAAGTTTGCCGTCTTCTATCTAAAAGACTGAACGAAAAATAAAAACCTTCAGAGCCCGAATGGCCTGTCTTAATTGGAAGGTTCGTGGATGTTCACCAACCTTTTATCGAGGTTCTCAGATCTCGAACCTAGGTTCTTGCACATTATGGACAAACACACAAGATAAGGTTCTGGTACCCTAGAGCTCGGGGTCTGAAAACCACGGCAAAAGGTTCCGTGAACTTCCACGACTCTTCCATAATAAGACAGGCCATTGGGACGACAAATATGTAGAAACGGCAGAGCATTACATTACATTACATAAGTATAAGACATAAGACATAAGACATAAGACAATTTATTTCGCTTCAACTTTTACATCGAAGAAATCTTGGTGCGCATGGGGTACTCAGATGTGTATAATTATATGTAATTCGCTTGTGTTTAAATACAGAAGAAAAGCACACAATGAAATTTTTTTTTAAACCAATACTGAATGACAAACGCAATCATACATACACATTCTACTTGCATACAGCCTTTGACACTAGGGTGGTTAAATCAAATATAGATTAACACAATGTTCATCAGGAATGACTAGAATTGACAAATTTGTGTGTATTAAAAATTAGGCCTACATTGCTCATGTTTGCACACTTTATCGCGCGCACTCACGCTTACACGAAAAATAACATTATATATAACATAAATATTATATGTATTATTTGTCACTAGACTGACTGTTTCTTTTTCTTTCTCTCTCACTCTCTCTCTCTCACACACACATACACACGGCACATATTACACATCATTGTCCGACTCAGAAAGCGGTACATTACTAACACTGCTACCGATATTTAAGGGGGGGGCCGAAATACTACGAGGCTGCTAAGTCAGCAGTAAAAGGGGGGGGGGGGGGGAGGCGATAAAGCGTAGCTGGCCTGGGGTGATTACACAACGCTTCGTTACGATACTTGGGAGGCCCGACAAGCAAAGTATTGCTTTAGGTCCAGCATTACATTACATTACATAAGTATTGCTTTAGGTCCAGCGGACTCTTTCGAGCCAAATCAGGACCGGACAACCCCCGCTCCGCATAAAGGATCTGCCGAAACAACCCTAGTGGTAAAACTGAACGCTCTCCATCAGCCAACCACTTTACAATAAAGACATCCCACTCAGGGGACGCTGAGACTGTACCCTAATTTATCGAACCCCCGTTTACAAAAACAGAATAGAATACAAACATCATTTTAAATTATCAACAAAACACATACATATAAAAAAAAGACATTGCTAAATAATAACATCATAGGAAGCCCTAGTGACCACCTGACAGAAAGCGTCCAATATTCCCAAGCTGATCCAACAGATCTCATAGACAAATAACGAGTCTTGTCCAGGAAGAGTTTTCAAGAAAAAAGGTAGGTGACTGGTCTAGCGAAGAAGATAGTATAGCAGATTGATAGAACAGAGCAGGAATGAGAAAGCAAATGAGAAAGACAGCGACAGTGGGAATTTAAAGCACTAAATTTCCAGAAAGTGGGGATACTATTTATAGTGAAACCCCCGGCACCCCAACGGGTGAACGGCAGAGCGAGCAGCTGCGATGACCAGCATCTACAACGTTAAAGCGCAAATGTGACACATTCATACACAACACAACACACACACACACACACACACACACACATTCCAACGATTGTGCTTTAGCGTCAAATAACTCCTGTAATGAATAAAAACTTGTACGAATGCCTATGCTATCTTGCAACGAAAGGGTTCACTGTTCGCAATATCACATGCACGGTTTAAAAGAAATCCTGCCTCCTCAAAGTCTGCAGATTATTGAACATGTTCAGTCTGTGTGCGCCACACTGTATATAAGTGTCAACATAATAATTATGATAGCCTAGTAAAAGAAATCAAGATTATTCAGATGAGGAATTTCAATTGACCGTGTTTAAGCCCTGAATTTTGAACAGAACAGTGATTGTTCGTGCCTGCCTGTCCACAGACAAATGCAGACACACATCACATGCAGCACAACGCAGAAGCGAACACAACGCATGCTAACCCCACCCCAACCCCATTCTTAAACGCACTCTCCTATTGAGGAGGTAGGCGGAAAGGTGGTTTCCACTGGGTTGTTTCAAGAGGGCAAAGACACCATTGTACTGAGATTGGCCTCGAAGCTATACGCTTTCATTTTTCAGACGGTCGCAGAGTGGAAAACGTGATAAAACACCACGCAAACAAAAGCTCCTGCCATTTCCTCAGTTGTTTACCGTCCTCAGTGATTATTAATTTTAAAGCTTTTTAACTGGTCTTGCTGAAGTAATCTTGGTAATTTCATATTGATTATAACACGCAAGCCAGCTTTTTAAAAATGATTAATCAGGCTTGACATGAATTTGGACTGAATGTTTTGGGTTTATGAGCGATGAAGTTGTATGTTTTTTGAGCGCATTATATTTTTTCCCCATTTATTCCCAATTTGATAAACCAAAATGAACACTTCATTAAGACAGAAGGAGGGCTGCTCTTTAGTTTATATAGCGCGTCTATCAGGCCCAAAATTAAGTATATGCTCAAGGCGCTTACCAGTATTGGTCCAGCACCGCACTCAAAGGATGTCTTAAATTTAAGATGGAATTTAACTCCATGCCGGACTACAGATCAGGACGCTCATGTTATAAAGAAGTGAGAGTCAGATCCGTCAAACCACTTTCCTGGGTGGTGCTGCACGAAATTTCGCCCGCATGCGTGAATACTACTACTACTACTACTACTACTACTACTACTACTACTACTACTACTACTACTACTAATGGATGCTATACCTGAAAACTACACTCAAACGAGGCGATCTGTAATGTATACTAGCATACACACTTACGTGTTATAGACGCTTCTAAACATAGACGACAAACACACATTCATTACTCAATCATGTGGTGTAAAGGCAAGTCGCAATTAAGGAAATGGACTTTATATAGATAGATAAATAGATAGATAGATAGAAAGATAGATAGATAGATAGATAGATAGATAGATAGATAGATAGATAGATAGATAGATAGATAGATAGATAGATAGATAGATAGATAGATAGATAGATAGATAGATAGATAGATAGATAGATAGATAGATAGATAGATAGATAGATAGATAGATAGATAGATAGATAGATAGATAGATAGATAGATAGATAGATAGATAGATAGATAGATAGATAGATAGATAGATAGATAGATAGAGATATACACAGACTGCATTCAGTATCATCAGCCCAACCACCATCTATTAATTACAAGAAGAATGAACAATAATGTATATACTCCGCTCTTAACATGGATCGAGGAAAGAAAATACATTAAAAAAATGCAGCAGCCCCTCAAGGTTGCCATAATAAATTGTTTTTAAACTAAAAAAAAAAAGATGGATAGAGAACAAAAGCTTGATGCTGAATGCCCCTAAGCTTACTTTTATCATGGTACACGGTTTTTCCACTAAGGCAAAGGTCTGTGGCTATTGTTGGTTACGGGTCGTTACATCTCGTTCAATACGGATGCGGAGGTCCGTTTACTACCACCAGTTCGATGCGACCCTCGGACCGTTAAGCATTACATGGTGAAAGCTTCTAGTACCGCCTCATTATTAGCCTCTGTAGTCAGTCTCTGTAGTTAGCCTCGTTTGGCCAATGATTAATTCTGAACAGAGGGGCGTTTCTGTCTATAGATCATGAATTTAAAACGGAGGTACGTGTTGGCTATGTCGTTGTTTATCACAGACTATGATTTATTTACAATTACGAACCTAGTTATGGACTGTTAATAGAAGACCTGTTTAAGTAGATAATAAACAGTTTAGATTGCTATCATTAATAGGATAAGTTGTACAAGCAGGGTTTTAAACCTAAAACCTTCATAGACTATTAAATGTGTCCATGTTCGATGTTCAATAACAAAGACATTTAGATGGTGCATCGTTTTAGCAATGCCGTTTCGAGCATGCATTCTCTTTGGAGGTGGTGGAGGTTGGAACCCAAACAGTTTAGAACATGGATTCCATGAAGGTTTGGTTTTTTTTAATGTAAAAGGCATATATGCAGTGGATTCCCATACATAGGCGTTTTAGGCAGAAATTTTTTTATAGCAGAGATTTCTGCTGGTTTAGGCCCATCATTCGCACAGCACAAATCGATCGTCCATCATTTCTTATACCAGAGGCGTCCGGCCCATGGATGCCTAAAGCACAGGTGTTTACGCCATGAATCTTGAACAGACCCTGATTGTTCCGTGCCTGCAGTCTTCAAAGTGCGTTGTAGGCCTATTTAGGGTAAAGCCCGATAAAAATTGTGCGTGCTCGTAGATTACTAACAAATGTGTGCGTGTGTTTTTTTTCTTTCAAGCCTACAGATTTTGACGTGCATCGGAGAGGGAGGAGGGGTGTGCATATGTATGCGCGAGTGAGAGAGGGTGGAGGGGGGACTATGTGTGCGTACGTATGCGTGTGGGTGTATGTGTGCATGAGAGAAAGAGGGAGAGAGACGGCGGTTGGGTGAGAGTATGCTGAGCGAATATCGTCATGCGAGAGTGCGTATATGTGTGTGTGTGGGCGCATATATATGTGTGTGTGTGTGTGGAAGGGAGGGGAGAGGGGTATATAGACAGACGTCCACTCATGCAAACACCTGCTCTTGAGCATTATACCTCCGAACATGCTGGAGCGAATTTGAGTCCAAAGACACTACTACGTCGTACGACTCTACATATTTAAGCCACACCGAAAACTCCACACCTGTTTTCAGATATTGAGCGGGCTGCAAAACTAAACAAAAGGCAAAGGACCTCCGTGAAAAGCGTGCTGAAAGCTAAAAGAAAAGTGCGAGTTCGAACAATAAAAATATAGTCCCCGATATCTGATTATACAAGGAACTTATATACGTACAGTCCCTTGGTGTATGATTACAAGGAACCTTCATCTATGGTTCCACGGCGTTACGTTCAAAGACTGTTGTTGAAAAGGGGAGAAAATAACGAATAACGGAGCAGAAGCCTTATCAGTGTATGAACTAAGACCCTCCATTCATTCATCTCATATTTCATTATAAAAATAACTCCCTTGTCCGACGGTGATTTTTACCATTCAAACTGCTTTTGATGAAACTTGAACCAGAGAGAGAGAGAGAGAGAGAGAGAGACAGAGACAGAGACAGAGAGATTGGGTTGAGGTTAGGTAGGAGAGACGCCGGTTGGTGATTGGTGGTTTTTGTTTTCTGCTGAGCGTGTTCGCTATCGTTCTTTGGGTTCACGCAGTTCTAGCTATAATTAAAAGAAAATGGAAGTTCTAAATACAATGCTAATACTTTAAACCACTCTACCACCCCACTAATAATTCAATATTTAGCACGCAACAAAAGTCAAAAGTGCTCCTTGTAACTCTTCATTTTCTCGTTAATAACTGAATAATCACTCGAATGAACCAACAAACCGTATTTGAAATAGCTGGAACCTAAATCAGAAATGTGTCTGAAAACGGCCAGAGCGTCAGCAAATTAAGGCTACAAGAAGCAACTGGGGCATTGTTTTCTTTCTTAAATACCTAGTTACTTCAAATAGCTGAATCATCAAAAAAATAAACTAGCGTAAAACGTATATCTAGGAATTGTGGAGCTGAATATAAAAGTTGTAAAAATTTGCGATGAATTGCATTACCAAATAACCCTAGATTCAAAGCTTAATTTATTTTCCAAAAGAAAAACAGACTGTATAGTCACTGTTTACTTAATTGTCGAATACAAATACAAGCACTAATATTCAATACATCCTTAACTGTCGAACAAATATTTCAAAATACCCTACTAGATTCAGTGTCTAAAAGCAACAACGTAGATTCAATGCTTACTTAACTGTCGAAAAAAAAACAAAAAAAAAACAACAACGAAAATCAGATATCAAGACACCCATATTGATAGACTAGTACTTTATTTAGCTTTCAAAGAAACTGTTTCGTGACAATATTGTTCAAGTAAAACATCAATTTTAAGATTGTTGCCTCTTTGTCTTTATTTAAGACTTTTCTTTAATATCCCAAACGGATTTTGTTCAAAAATTACTAAAACATTGTTTATTTTGTTGATTTTGATAAGGGTGTTGATCACACCTTGCTAAAACAATGGCATTAATTGACCTCCGATACCCCAACTTTTCTTGTCCGACTATGAAGGGAAATCCCCAATGTGGATTGATATATAACGTCTGGGGAGTGAAAAGTCCCTATTGGTACTAGTTTTTGGTACATAAAAGTGTGTGGCGTATGAATTTTTCATTAAATTCCTTGTTCTGAAGCTTGCTTGTGACACAAGTTGTGATTAAAAAATGCGTCTATAGCAGGGTCGTGAAAAACGGAAGTGTTTCCTATAGATTTTCGACGATTTTTAGTTCAAAGTGAATTTTTTAATGTAGATAAACTCATCTTACATCTATTTCAAGTGTTTTCTTGCAATATTTATGTTGCATTTGTTAAAAACAATTTGTCAAAGTAAGTGACCGATTCTTTTTGGAAACCGGAAGTGATGGCTTCGTCTCCAGCGTTAGTAGATGTGTCGTCTGCTAGAGTAGCTAGGGCCTTGAATCGACCCGGTTTTGCTTCTGAAGAGCTCCAAGACCTGCTTTCGGACTATTTTTATGATGGTGCCGGTGGGAACTGTGATGAGGATTATGATTCTGACGAGCAGAAGCTTGATCCCGTTATTAAACGATACTGTTTGTTTTTATTCAATGATTCATGTTTCGTATAGGCGCTTCGCTATAGGCGTGTCTTTAATAATCCGTCATTCTACTTGCATAGATTTAGGTAAAGGTTGAAAAGGCGATATCAGTGAAAGAATTACAGTAGGAGTGTGAAAAATATTTCAGTAGTATATTTTGTTGGGTGGGGGTGGGGTGGGGAGGGTTGAAAAGGTAAGTAGTCTGGCCTGCATTCAATATTACTAGCATGAAAAGTTGACTATGTTCTCAGTATTTATTATTGTTGGTTTGTCTGTTTTAGGAAATGAAAATGAGGACTATTTACCAAATTACTAGTAATTAGTATTTGCTTTGATATTTGTGTTTATTTAAACTTTATAGAGCAAAATGACATGTTATTTTGATTTACACCTGTGACGCGACAGATTTATTCGATGTGCAGAAGGGAGTGGAGAATCGGGGAATTATTAATGCTTGATTATTAGGACTGAAAACTACCTAATGAAACTTTTGTTTTAGGTTTGTAATCTTTGTTTGACTATTTGAACTGAGCTGATGTAGCTGCTTGCAATTAAACAAAAGATTATTTGACGGACGAGGGATTTAAGAGGGGGGGGGGGGGGGGGAGGGACATTATGATAGGGTTTATTTTAGAAAAGTGATTGATTCAGGCCATGTTCTTGATATATTATTATGTGTTTGAGTTATTATAGACTTGCTAAACACTTGTTTTATTTCTAATATGTTTAAAAACACTATGCGTTATGGATGGGTACAGAATAAAATTGTGCGTACTGTTTTAATTTGTTTATGTTCAGTATTGTGTGGATATAATGTGAATTTTCTTATCTTATCTCAACTCACTGCCATATTGCTGCCATCTTCCTGATTGTTTTGATACCAAATACATGCATGGGAAAATTCTGGTTGTGAAGTAATGATCATTTTACAATTTAAAACTTTGAAGGCAATTTCTGGAAATTAGCCCCCGAGAAAATAAAATATTTAAAAAAAATCATAAAACATCAACCAATAAAGATAAAACAATTTGGTTTTTTGCATTTTGAAGATAATTTTTAGTACTTTGTTAATAAATAAATAAGTAAATTTTCATATTTTAACACTTTAGCCTGGTTTTCTCATGCTGCAACACCTACAACAGGTGCTACTCGTTTATAGGCTAAATCACGCAGAAATTATTATGCTTATTAATCTTTAATCATTAGTAATCAAATCCTTCTTTGGGGCGATAAAGCTGTTAGGTGTTTTCTTGTGTTGCGTTGTATTGTATTGTATTATATTGCATTGTAATGTATTGTATTGAAGACAATTGGTTTTAGTACTTAGAAATCGGGTTTGGTGACACTACTCGTATAGTCAACTGCTTTCAGCGAATCACCTATGATGTAAGCCTCTGTCCGACGACTGAACCTTTGAAACACGGAAACTAAAATCTGTTCCTATAAGTGTAAATGAGGCCAGTGGTGTGAAACTCGAGTTTAATTGAGCCTTTCTTTTTCAAAAACTTCCTTTCTGTTCAGCGCGAGTGCAGGGCCGGACCTGCCCTAGAGGCCCGAGGGGCCCGAGCCCCTACCCTTTTTTGAAAAAAAAAGAAAAAAAAAAGAAAGAATAAAAAATGTGGGGGTAAAATATTAAAAAAAAAAAGAAAAGAAAACCACACACACACACACACACACACACACACACACACACACACACACACACACACACACACACACACACACACAAATAAAAACAAGTGATACAGAAACGAGAGTCTGCAGAAACAAACGAAAACACTAAACACACAAACAAAAACAAGAGAGAGAGAGAGAGAGAGAGAGAGAGAGAGAGAGAGAGAGAGAGAGAGAGAGAGAGAGAGAGAGAGCGAGAGAAAGGAATAGTCCATAGCCTTTGCCACTAAGAGAGCTGGCCTGCCGTCACAACGACTACATGTAAGTATGACCATGTAGTACCTAACACATTTAGGAGTCTTCCGCGGACCCGAGTATCACTATATTTTGTTCCCCAAAGACCTAAGTCATATTTTTGTTATGACTTTATTCCTAACACACACACACTTTTTTAAAGGTAATTTCTCCCCCAAATCAGTGGCAGACTATAGCACCAAAATTTTGCAATTTACATGCTCAGATTGCACCATTTTTTCTCCCTTTTCAAACAATTTTCCGGGGGAGCATGCCCCCGGACTCCCCTAGCAAACTAAGCGCTTTGCGCCTTCGGCTGGGCGCTTCGCGCCTTCACTACTACCCTAAAATAAATTTGGGCCCCTACCCCTGAAAAACTTAGGTCCGGCCCTGGAGTGCGTTCGGACTCGCCAGAAATTCTAACCATATATATATATATATATATCGAGTTTCACACGACTGACTGATTAAAGATTAATGTTCAATAATTTATGCGTGATTTAGCCTATATACACACATACATTTTACATTATTTGTAACCTTAATGAGTTAGTTACACCTTCACCTTAATGAAAATAAATTTCTGTAGTGAGTTCAAGTGACACTAATCGAATTATCGTGATTAATATTTTGAAATGAAAGAATAAGCTATTTAGTCGTATGGACCTAAAGAATTAAAAGGAAATACATTGTTTTCGATTTCTTAAGAAGGAAAAATGGGTCTGTATGATCATTACCATATCACTAGAATCGAATTCAAAAGTGTTTATCGCGGTTGAATGATTCCCTGCTGTCCTTAATTTATACCACAGTAAACTCCCATTCATCTGAACTTGCAGCTAAATGCCGATCCCACCCCTCTTTGCTTGGAGTAAATACATTCCTAACGGGAGACAGATTTTTTTTTTTAATTGTTGTAATTTCTAAATTAATAATGCTTCCGTTTTGTTAATAATATAAATATATATAATGACCGCTAAATATATTGACATCTATTTCTACAACACTAACCTCTTTCGACGAGTTAAAATGGTGTTCAATTGGCCCAGTGGTAAAGAGCGGTGTCAAATTATGAATTAGAGATTGAAGACTGGGTAATATTTCGGGTATAAATCGCGGGGGTGAGGATAGAGTTACAAGATCTCTTTTGTGGCGTGTCCCTTGAATTAGTATAAATCGCGGGTTATGGGGCGTATAGGGGTAGAATATTTCTGTCATTTTCGAAGAGAGAGAGAGAGAGAGAGAGAGAGAGAGAGAGAGAGAGAGAGAGAGAGAGAGAGAGAGAAGAGAAGAGAAAAAGACAGAGACGGAGACAGAAATAGTGAAGAAGAAGAAGAACAAGAAGAAGAAGAAGAAGAAGAAGAGAAGAAGAAGAAGAAGAAGAAGAAGAAGAAGAAGAAGAGAAGAAGAAGAAGAAGAAGAACAAGAACTATAAATATAACCATAAGAGGGATTCGGAAGGGAAAACAAAGAAAGAAAGAAAAAAACAACAAGAAGGACAAGAGCAAGACGAGAGATTCACAAAGGAAGAAAAGAAAGAAAAAAGAAAGAAAGAAAGAAAGAAAGAAAGAAAGAAAGAAAGAAAGAAAGAAAGAAAGAAAGAAAGGAGAAGAAGAAGAATTATGAAGAAGAAAATTCATTAAAAAAAATAAAAAGAAGAAGATGATGAAGTTCAAGAGGGATTCGGTAAGGAAAGAAACGAAAGAAAGACAGAAAGAAAGAAAAAAAACTGACTGAGACTGAAACTTTATTCGTCTATGAAATTTACATAAAAATGTGCCTTTCGGCTGCACAAACATAGCAAGAATATAAAATGTAGAATTTCTTTACAAGAATAATATGTTTAAAGCAAAAAAACAAATAGTCCAACACATCAAATATAATAAAACAACTACTCTCACACACCCCAAACATACTTGAGCTGTACACTCCCGCGTACCTCCTCCCCCCCCCCACATCCACCGTCACAAACCAACGTCATCACCCACAAACACCAACCACAGGCGTATAACACATGCAACCCATTCACAGACGTGATCTTTACATGCTAAGCCAAATCACAAAACTGAACTGTTTGAACAGTAACACACACCCACACACACACACACCCACACACACACACAGAGAGCCGGAGATACACAGTATTATCATGACTTTCCTGAAACGCGCCACATACGTTGTGCTGACAATGGGTCATACTTCGTTCCATTTTTAAGTACTTTTACGTGTTCGAACCCTAACCATAACCCAGCCCTAACCCTAACGGATCATTGTTCTGACGTCAAAACAAGTAGGTATGTCAAAACAAGTTATGTAGATGTTAACTGATTTGTCCAGATAACACTGTGTAAGTGTGCCCACACACACATCTCCAGATACATAAAGACCAACAATGCACAGTGTTGGATCATACACACACACGCAATACACACACACACACACACACACCGGCACGTCATTTCACACTCACAAAAATAACACACACACACACACCCACACACCCACACTCTAACACACACACGCAGGCAGGCAGGCGGGCAGACAAAAATTCTGGCTGACTAGCTACATTTATCAGACTGACTGACTGAATAACTGATCAGATTTCATAAAGTCAGGGAACACCATTTGTGAGTCGAATGGAGCTAGGCAGACAGGACCGGCGGAACCTGTCAGTCCTCGCGTGGCAGCTGATAAGCCTGCCGGATCTTGAGGAGGTCTGCATCAGAAGCTCGTCACACAGCGGATGGGTGGGGTCACGCTGAATGGCACCCCCAGGCGCTTCACTGCTTTCGCCTCGAAGTGCGCCTGAAGGTCAAAGACGGGTCCTGCCAATCAGCTTGCCCACAATCTTTGTGACCTTTGCCAAAAAAGGAAGAAGAAGAAGAAGAAAGAAGAAGAGAAGAAGAAGAAGAAGAAGAAGAAGAAGAAGAAGAAGAAGAAGAAGAAGAAGAAGAAGAAGAAGAAGAAGAAAAACAAAGGAGAAAGAAGAAAAACCGAACAAGTATCCCTTAAAGAACGGCGGCTGGCGAACAGAAGAAGACGACGGCGAAGACGAAGAGTTGGTGGAGAGCACATGAAGCGCAAAAAGGATTGTACAATGCAACCCACAGAGTAATCAATCTGTATTAGTCTGTGTTCACGGTTGTTTAAGCACCCTTGATAATTTACAAATAACGACAGAACTTTAAACTCACCATTTCAGAAAGTCCTTATCTATTGCAAAAAGTAAGAACACATTCGCACACACATGCTCGTGCCCACATTGCCTCTCTCTCTCTCTCTCTCTCTCTCTCTCCACCCACTCTTCCAATCTATCATTTCCCTCATCATTACTGGTAAGCCCACTCATGTATTTCTAGGAAATACATTGGACCCATTAACATTTCACCATTGCATTTTCTATAGAACCCTGCACATGGTACACCTAGTGTTTACAGCCGTTCACGTTTGGTCTATAGCTCATGCCTCTGCATTCGATGATTCCATGATATTTTCTACTTCTTCACGCCAGCAAAACAAAACTAGACCGCTTGCGAGACCTAGCCCAACGGGGCTTAAAGTTTCCAGTTCTTGTGCGACACTTCTTGATCCTGAAATGTACGAGAGACCGACCATGCTGGTTGGAAATACAAGCCTCGCAAAGCATGCTACGATATTGTAGGAATATATGTACATATCGTGACAATAACGGTCCATGTGATATTATGCCATTACCGTTAATTTAATCTTTTTTACGCTAGATTATAGCCAGAAGAGAAGACTATCATGTATAAGAATATTAGTACAATGACTTTTAACGTTAAACAGTGGCTACTATTTATGTAGTATGTTCTTCGATAGTTACGTAATGGAATGGCTAGGCGGAGACATATAATAGTAAAAGGTTTGAAGTTTAAAAACAGTCCGCGTACGTGAAAGTGGCAATTTACTTGTTAAAGATAAATGGCGTCGATTTCGAGGCAACATCCTACCACCGATACCAGTCGGTCACCAAAATAACAACAACAACAACAACAACAATAATAATAATAATAATAATAATAATAATAATAATAATAATAATAATAATAATAATAATAATAATAATAATAATAATAATAATAATAATAATAATAATAATAATAATAATAATAATAATAACAATAATTATTATTATTATTATTATTATTATTATTATTATCATTATTATCATTATTATTATTATCAAGATCACTAATAACACTGTGCCGGCTCAGTCCGTCTTTTAAAAAAATTTAATTTTTCTTTCATTTTTATTTTGATTAGCGTCTTGCCATACCTGATAATATTACTGCGCCGGAAAACAATACTTCTATAATACAAAAATCTTTAATACTTGCAGATCCCAATATATGTTTTAAACAATACAATTCCTTAAGTATTTGCCTTCAACAAGCAAAAGAGTAAACATTTCTTTAAACAATATCTTTCCAGGGGTTAGAACTGGCTTATCGACTTTCAGGCCAACCACAAAGGGAACAAACACAAAAGGCACAATTCATTTGAAAATAAGAGGTAAAATACTTACACTCAGTTCATTAGAACAAAAAACACGATACGCGATGTACGCCATATGAAACTTACCCTAAGCGAAAACAAAGTCATAATCCCTCAAAGTCATAATCCCTCAAACAAAGTCATAATCCTTCAAACAAAGTCATAATCCCTCAAACAAAGTCATAATCCCTCAAAGTCATAATCCCTCAAACAAAGTTATATTCTCTGAAAGTAATAATCCCTCAAACAATTATTTCATCAGGAGTTTAAAACATCGGTTATCGACTTACATGACAAATCACAAAAGGGAACGCACAAAACGCCCAATCCTTTTAAAATACATGCATCGAGTTCACTAGAGCCAAACATTGATGACGTATATGTCATATGAACCTTATCCAAGATTTCCTCAAACAAAATCACATCAAGGGTTTGATCTACTTTCAGGTATTTCACAAAGGATGAACACACTCAACACACAATCATTTTAAGCACACACACACAACAACAACAACAAAAAGAACTTAAATTCCTGTATCCGGTTTACTAGACCAAAGCCATGATGTACGTTATTAAAAGCTTCCCCAAGGGAGAAAGTCAGATTTCCTCAAGCAATATTTCATCAGGCGTTCGATTGAACTGCTGATCGACTCTCAGGTAATAACACAAAGGATTAACACACTTCACTCACAGCATTACAAAACAAAACTAAAAGATATGCATGCAGTTCACTACATAACTAAATTACGATGCACTTCAAACGACCTTAACCCAAAAGCCAAAGGCCTCCCTCCCCCCCCCCCAAAAAAAAAAATCAGATTCCTTTAAATAATATTTTGTCAGGAGTTAAAACGGCATGCTTATCGACTTTCAGCCAAAATACAAAAGGGGACACACACAAAGGTGAAAGAGCTCTTTTCCCTTCGTGATCGAACGTCTTCAGTCAAGCGTTGTTGATGTTTGGTTGTTGGGTTACGCACGAGTGAACCACATTGTCAATGGCGCAAAAACAAAGAACTGTCACCATTCAAAACACAATTGTACAGAGTCATTGCTTAAAGGGGGCTAACGTTCACACATTTCAGCCCTTCACAGGTCCCCTTCAGAATGATAGCGAGTGGCCATTGCCCCACTAGAACCAAAAGAAAATAGAATAAACCAAACAATAAATAGGGGTGGCCTAGTAGATTAGTTGATAGTAAGCTGGTTTCCTGTGCCGAAGGTCACGGGTTCTAACCCCGCAGGAGACGAACTCACGTGACTAAGATACGAGACTTTCAGGTCACCGAGGGTTTTCTCCGGGTACTCAGATTTCCTCCCTCCCTTCAATAATGGTATTGGATGCAGTCAGTATAAAATCTAACATTTCTAAATGTCTTTCAAAAGTAAAGGCTTGCTGTAAATCGACAGATCCGTTTTGTTTATATGCTTATTAATAGCACCAAAGGTGATACTAAAAATAGCACCGATGCGAAGTGTGTATAGAGCTGCACGACTGTTGGTTTTCTACATACCCAGGTATAGAAACGGAGAATTCCAAGCCTAGCCAGTATGTTTGAGGATTAACGATTGTTTCGCTAGACCACTTATTGATGTGCACGCGAGTTCTATTGTCATTCCAAAAATTAAACGTACATCTTTGAGACTGAAGCACTTTAAGCTGGAAAGAAAAAAATGGAGACCGACTCTTTTTAAAAAAAAAAGGATTCTGAGAAGAAGAAGCAGCAGCAGCAGCAGCAGAAGAAGAAGAAGAAGAAGAAGAAGAAGAAGAAGAAGAAGAAGATGATGATGATGATGATGATGATGATGATGATGATGATGATGATGATGATGATGATGATGATGATGATGATGATGATGCAGAAGAAGAAGAAGACTAGAAGAAAGAGAAAAACAAAAACCGAGTAAAATATGAGAAGTTTGATACGTTGTGAAAAGTCAAATTTCAAAAGTTAAAAGAAAGACTATTCTATTTATGAGAGGAATAAACCTGAAAAGGATATTATTTAAAAAAAAAAACAACAACAAAAAACGCTGGAAGAATGTATATATAAAACTTGGCTTTCAGGGAAAAAGCTTCAAAGTCAATAGGTTAAAATGATCGATGTTATTGGCAAACTGGATGAAACCAAGGGATTTTCAACTGGCCTCAGTCAATGCCATTGATCTTATTAAAATGTCTCTGCATGGATCAGGAAAATAATACGTTCTCGATTGAGCCTTTGATCCGAGCCCACTGAAGGAGTTTTCTTTGAAGGTCATGTGGTACAAGTGTATATATGTAGCCGAGCGCAGTATTTGACTCCCGTCTCTCGGCCACGACCTTGAGAACATTGCTCCACCCGAGCTGTTATCTTCATTTTATCCCTCAAAAAAATATTTGCCCTGCAAGGCGGTGAAGCGTGTTTGGTAGTACCGTGTTGCCGGCTACTAGTGCCACGCACTCTTTTGCAAAGTCGCTGCCACCGACCTGCATAAAATGCCTGCCGACAATGTAGTCCCGCTCATCACCAAAAGCAGAAGGCGAATGGTCAGCCGGGGAGAACAAATGTCGTGTCGCCGTGTCGCCTTGTCCTGCATAACCCAATGGCATCCCCAAAAGATTCTGCAAAGCAGGAGCCACCCATGGCTAGTCTAACCAAGAAATTCAAGGTAGACAATTTCTCTCCCAAGCCTCAACCAGTCGCCTCCCTTTCCGCTACAGATACTTTCATCAAGCCGTTTAACCACATGACAACCTTTTCAAGGTACCATTTTACTAGAATGTGGAGAAGTGTGAAATTTTATTTTTATATGTCCACATTTCGACGATGATAGAAAAGAGCTGCTTAAAAAGGTTTTTCTATGTGCGACCCAATGCTATTAATTTTCTAATTTATTTTCAACGAAAAATAAGACTATTCTGCTGAAACTGGCTAGGTTTATGAAAATAATAATGGATAGCTTTAGAACGTAATATAATGATTTGTAATATTAATGATAGTAATAATAGGGATTTGTTTTCAATAATGACAATATAAATACCCAAATACCAGTGTGTACCCCCCCCCCCCCTTCTCCCATTCTTTATCACCCAATCTTGCGAGAGAGTGCGTGCGATTTGTGATCAGCTTGTGTGGACATAAGTTTTATGTAGTATGCTTGTGTTGTGTGATAATAATGAATGTGTATTTTGTAAATGTTTATTATGTCTCTTAGAACGCGAGTGTGAAAGATTAACTTTTATTTTTGTAATATATGTACATATGTATTTTATATTGTATTTTATGATTTTTATGGTTATTCTACATGTTTGTTTATTTTTATTCATTTTCGTTGTATCCAAGTGCCCCAAGGGGTTTTATGGAATAAAGCGCTTTTGACTTTGACTTTGACTTTGACTTTGAAATGATGGTCTGAAGAACGAATCAGAGAATTATGCCATCTTGAGTACATTCCTAACCTCTCTGTCGTCTGAAAGATTGCATGGCGTAATATTGCGTCGTATCGTATCGTATCGTATCGTATCGTAGGTATTCTTTTGTATTGTATTGTACTGAATCGGTATCGTATCACATTGTAGGCAAATACGTATACGTGCCGCTCACCGAAGTGTTGCGTTAGCAAGTGTTCAAACTAACAACACACGCTCGTCGGAAAAAGTCGGTCCAATTCGAACTTCACGGATTAAGTGAAGTTCGATTAGCTTCTGTGATATAAAAAAAACAAGTTATAAAACAAAATACAAAAACAAAAATACAAAAATTAATGTCAAAAACTAAATATAATCAAAGGGTCAGCTATATTAAGAACAATCCACAGATAACATTTCAAGTGTTGTGAGGGAAAATGGCTCCAGGTAAATAAGGTATATTAAAACAGTCTTCAGGAAAACTTTTAGTGAAAGGGTTAGTTAGTTATTCATGTTTCTCCGAATATTATTTACTTTCGACTCGGGCAACGTCTCGGAAGTTTTCTCCGGGTACTCCGGTTTGCTCCCCCAGCAAAAATTTCAAAAATTCACAAATAATGTTAGGTAGGTAGGGTTTGGGCGCGCCACTGGCTGCGACTATGCCTTCCCCGGGGGAGGCGGCCCAGAGTTTCCCGATAGAAAGGGATAATAAACTGCAGCCATAAAAAAAATTGCTTACAGGGTCCAGCGGACTGCAAAGGGCCGAATCAGGGCCACAAAATCAGGACCACAACCTGGTTGAAAGGGGACTCTGCTCTGCTGAAACAACCCTAGTGGAAACACTGAAGGCTCTCCACCAGATGGTCATTTTACAATAAAGGTATCCCATGCAGGGGACGCTGAGACTATACTCTAATTTATTGGCTTATAAAAACGCAATAGAATACAAACAGCATTATAAAATATCAACAAAACACATACATATAAAATGCCTAAATTGCTAAATAGTAGTATCATAGGAAGCCCTAGTGACAATCTGGCCGAAAGCGTCCAATATCCCCAAGCTGACCCAATAGATCTCATACACAAATGAGGAGTTTTGGAAGAGTTTTCAAGCGAAGAAGAAGATAGTATATTAGGTTGATAGAACAGAGCAGGAATAAAAAAGAGCAAAGGACAAAGACAGCGACAGTGGGAATTTAAAGCACTAAATTTCCAGAAAGTGGGGATACTATTTATACTGAAACCCCCGGCAGTTAAAGGTGTACGATTCAACGTTGCAGCAGTACTAAAAAGGAAGAAACAAAAGCGATGTGAATGAATGTGGCTCTATGCAGTAAAGGTAGGTTAAACAGTTTTAACGAGAAACTTTAGTGAAAGGGTACGGCTCAACGTTGCAGCAGTGCCAGACAGGAAGAAACAGATCTGCGCCTGTGATAAGCCAGAGACTGACAGAGAGCTGCAGGTTATAAGGTAAGGGCGTTAAATAAAATACAGAGGCCCAGAGGTAGACACCCATCTATAGGGGGAAACAAATAGACAAGTAAGATTGGGCAGATGAGGTGAAAGACTGGAGTGTGTAGGTGTGTGTAGGGAGTGGGAATGAGGGAAGGGTAAGGGAGGGTGTATAGTGGAGACGGGGAGTAGAGAAGAAGGAAGATTAGGTGATAGGGAGATTCCAAGGAATTCTAAACAGATTCCCAAAAGGACTCTCCAAAGAAACAATTTCCATTTTTGCCGGGAATGAAGGTTTTGCTGACTTGACTTAGAATTGCGAAGAGAAGAAATGATCAGGCGCATTTATAATAATTACTTTTAAATGTAAATGTACGTAAAAGGTAATGGTGTTCCCGTAGAGGGAGAGAGGGAGAGAGAGAGAGAGAGAGAGAGAGAGAGGGAGAGAGAGGGAGAGAGACAGAGAGAGACAGACTTTTAAAAACTTTTTTTTATTATTAGGGATTAAGATTTTACACTAATTAATAAGTCTAATCTTCCAATCTGTCCCTTACCAAATTAGCGTAATAAAGATCCTTTAACATTGAGAGAGAGAGAGAGAGAGAGAGAGAGAGAGAGAGGTTTGAGACTTCCATTTTTCTCTGGGCCAGCGCAATGTGCCTATCTCCCTCCCTCGCTGTCTAGTTATCTTCCCCAATTCTAAAAGTAAAACAATAATAATAATAATAATAATAATAATAATAATAATAATAATAATAATAATAATAATAATAATAATAATAATAACAACAACAACAACAATAATAATAACAATAATAATAATAATAATAATAATAATAATAATAATAATAATAATAATAATAATAATAATAATAATAATAATAAACAGACCCAGGTACTAACCCATTCATAGCTATAGGCGGTGGACCGAGTGAATCCTTGTGCGCTTAGTCTCATTATAATATTGGCCTTCTGGATTACGTCCTGCAGTGAATGAATCATCTATGGTCACACCATCCCCGTTGGTTAATTAACGAACCATTTCTAAAACGCGTCCGACCCACTACCCACTACGCCACCCTAACAGAAGAGGAAACTTTGATCTCGATTCCGTGACTTGACGTGACCTCAGAATGATAGGTGACTGATAAGCGACAGACTGCCGGAGAGCAGGACGATCAAGGTAAAGAAATGCAGGAATGATGATGGTTCTGAAGAAGGCAGAGGTGTGAATAAGCCATCGAGCATGGAGGGAGAGAAAGGCAGCGAGAAGGGTAGGGAAGACGAAGGTGAATGATGCAATCTGGACCTTGAAACTGCCGTCAATAAAAACAGTTCGAACTCATCTCGGTGTCTGGTCCTGCTCAATTAAGACATTTCCGTCCTAAAAACCTGCCAAACGAAATTAATTCTCTCTCTCTCTCTGTCTCTCTCTCTGTCTCTCTCTCTCTCTCTCTCTCTCTCTCTCTCTCTCTCTCTCTCTCTCTCTTTCTTTCTTATATCGCTTTCTTCTCACACACACACACCTGCACATCCCACATTCACACGCACGCAGACCTCATCCCCCTCTCTATACCTCACGCCTTTCAAACACCTATACACCAACACACACATACACACACACAAATAAACACACAAGTCTGATCTTTATTTATTGCTTTTTAAAAAATCCTTTCCTTCGGTGTTCTTGAAATGGCAAACAGCTGCCAGTACAATCCAAGAAGACAGACTTTCTGTTCTTGTTCTTCTTCATGTTGTTGTTCTGCTTCTTCTTAACATTCAAGACTCTCCAAAGACATTCACCGATCGACATCTTACAATCCTTAAGTTGTTGTTTTTTCTTTCCCCCAACTATTCATCCTCTTTCTTTTGTAAGCTCCCGCTTTCTTCTTCTTCCAGATTCAAGACTATACAAAGACAATTTAAACGATCGACAACCCCCTCCACCTTCCTTCCAATGGCGCCTTTTTATTTTTCCTAGTTCCTCTTCCTATTTCTTCTAATTCATTCTCCTTCTTTTCGTCTTTCCTCCTTCTATTCACGATCCATGACTTCGTTAATTAATACAATGAAATGATCGACCTCTTACGAAGGAACGATCCATTTCAAGCGAGCTTCAAGTATTTGTATTAAAACGTTGTTGTAGTTATTATTTCTTCTTCTTCTTCTTCTTCTTCTTCTTCTTCTTCTTCTTCTTCTTCTTCTTCTTCTTCTTCTTCTTCTTCTTCTTCTTCTTCTTGTCATTCTTCTTCTTCTCCTGGATAATTACTGGCAGCAGTTTGTAAATAGAAAAGCGCACACAAAAACAAAACAATCACACTGTTAAAAAACGCGAAAGCGAGGAAGAGGTCAAATTTAAATTCTCCAGTCTTTGTTTTTAAAATTCAGTCCATACAAAAACGGACATAATAATCCATGATTAATAGCAATAATAATAATAATTAATAATAATAATAATAATAATAATAATAATAATAATAATAATAGCAATAATAATAGCAATAATAATAATAATAATAATAATAATAATAATAATAATAATAATAATAACAATAATAATAATAATAATAATAAATAATAATAATAATAATAATAATAATAATAATAATAAATAATAAATAATAATAATAATAATAATAATAAATAATAATAATAATAATAATAATAATAATAATAATAATAATAATAATAATAATAATAATAATAATAATAATAATAATAATAATAATAATAATAATCTTTATTAAATTTTGATTTCGCGTAAGAAGGAGCTGAAAGCGCATGGGGGTCGGGAAATAAAGGTCGAAACCTTTTTTTTTTTTTTTTTTTTTAAGTTTTCACATCTTATATCACCCACTATTTTTCTTCTACAGTGCTTGTTCAACGTGTGGTCACAGAAACCGAATTATTGACTGACCCACTCCACTGAGGAAAACAAAGAAAGCAAGATGGCAAAGCCATTCAAGGACACTTTACACACCAGGGCGAAAAATAAGCATTTTCAAACGCGTTCATTTTCTTGGCGATGTTAATAATAATAATAATAATAATGAATGGTACTTATATCGCGCAAATCTCACATTGTGACTCATTGCGCACCCACTCGCATTCATCCATTGTACATCCTGTCATTACAACACATATGACATAATATTACAATAAAATAAAAACAACAATAATAATAATTATTATTATTTGAATGCAAGCTTGAACAGATACGTTTTCAGTTGCGATTTGAATGTTACCAAGTCAGGTACGCCTCTCATGTTTGCCGGCAGCGAATTCCAGAGAGTAGGCGCAGCAAAAGAAAATGCACGTTCTCCGAAAGTTTTCATATGTCGGCGTGGCGCTGTCAAAAGACGTTCAGACGAAGAACGTAGTGCCCGAGTTGGTTTATAGGCTACAAGTGCATTGGCTAGGTAGGATGGTAGTGTGCCTTCAAAGAACCGAAAAGCCCAAACGCAGACCTTGAATTGAATGCGAAACTTCACCGGCAGCCAGTGAAGCTTGCATAGTAAGGGAGTGGTGTGATCCCTTTTCTTCCGTTTCAAAATAAGACTCGCTGCGTTGTTTTGTACGCCTTGAAGGCGATTTATCTGTTCAGCTGGAAGACCAACCAGAACAGAATTGCAGAAGTCAAGCCGTGATGTCACAAAAGCATTGACAAGAGCTGCACACGCTGACTCGGTTAAAAACGGTTGAATAGAGGCAATGCGCCTCATCTCGAGAAAAGTAGCACGACAAATGTTGTGTCAAAATAAGTAGCACGACAATGTTGTGACTGGAAGGAAAACTTATAATGATAAACCACTATCTGAACTAACTGCAAGCAAACAGTTACAAAAATCCACTAAGCTCCGAATGGTATAACATGCTTAGATGTAGATAGTTATCAGCAAAGTAAAACGGATGAAATTCGGTTCAGTTAGTTTTAGGGTAAGGCAAAAGGTGTGTTTTGGAACAATCAAATGAAATTCGGAGCGACAGATCTACCGATTGATCGCCAACCGGTGTCACGTCGTCAAAGTTCCGGGTGTCCTACTTTAGCCTGGCGCCTTTGCGCATGCGCCAGGTCCAGTCCGGCCGGCTTTTTCACGATGTTCTTAGGCGTCGTAACCCTAAGCCCCTAACCTTAACTCTAACCCTAACCGTAACCCTAATCCTTACTAAGGACTACGATAGCACTGTGCGCATGCGTCGAATGTTGTAATGCGTCGACCAATCAGAATGCTCCCCGTCGCTCCCAGCCAAAATAAGATACTAGAAACTTTGACGATGTAACCCCGGACTGCTACTGAAAATGGTCCATGATTTAGAAAACCTGTAAACCAACATTCAACGAAATCGCTTCACCCGATTTTTTTAGCAGATGTTGAACACAACTTGTTTAGCAACAACATGACACCAGTGACCTTGACCTTTGCGGTGGAGCCATACTGACGGCGCGGGAGGTAGGGTACTAATCCATGTAATGTTCCTGTGAGGTTAGGTCAAAAGCCGTTCAGTGGTTCTTGACAAATGGTAGGAGGCACGGTGGCCTAATGGTAGAGCTTTGGCTTGCGGATCTGAAGGTCCCGGGTTCGAGCCCAGGCCAGGGAATTGTGTTGGATCCGTTGGGAAAGACACTTTACTCCCGTTTCCTGCTCCTTCGGATGAGAGTATAAACCGAGGTCTAGTCTGTGTGTCGCATACATTTCATCATAACGATGATCCTGACGCTCATGTCCTAGACGGGTGAGTGCCGGTGACAAGAACACACCCAGCATGCACCTAGGTCCTTCTCCCCCATCCCTTGCTGCCCAGGATTGTGCTCAGTTGTCTGGAGCGTTATTACGATGCGCCCAAAGGCTGCAGGTTGGCGCCTCGGGCGGCTTGAGTTAGATCCTGTATCGGCCAGCGCCTTGAGTCGCCAAATACGGTGAGATATTGGCGCTATAAAAATCCTCAATGATTGATTGATTGATTGATGGACTGATTGCTTCCAGCGGACCGACCCACGGACCGACATTTTTTCCGTTCTGATCCGTCTGTTTCAAATCATTTCCAGATAAGTCTGTAAGAACAATAAAAAATAATGAAATAAAAGACGAAACCCGGATCTACGTGCATTTTTAAAATACCAGGCTTTCTTTCTTTCATTATTTCTTTTTCTTTCTTTCTTTCTTTTTTTTTTAAAAAAAAAAATACCCCCTACTTGATTTTCCGTTCTATGCGACGTACATGGGAATCCTGACCCGGACATTACACAAAAATGCTGACAGCATGGGCAAAAGAGAATACAGATCTATTCACTGAGACTTGGGGAAAGGTCAAAGACAAAGAGACGTGAGTGGGGAAAATGAAGCAGCAGAAGAATAGACGAAGAACAAGAAGCAGTTACACACACACACGCACACGCACACACACAAATACACCCACACACGCACCCACACACACACACACGCACACACACACACACACCGAAACAAAAAGAGTAAATAGAAAAACAATCTTGACAGTTTACACATTCCTGAAAAAAAATCAATTTGTGCCCAAGTTTGGTCTGCCAGTTTAATTTTGTGTAATTATTGGGCAATAAAAATAACTTGTAATTTTCTGAACTTTGCGCACTTACCGGCTCAAAGATCTGCTCAATGCGCATGCCAACAAAAAAAAAAAAAGGTCTCATTCTAGGGACCCCAAACGCTACCTTCAATGCAGATGGACTGATTTTGTCTCCAAATGCATGAGCAGTGAAAATGGACGTGCCCATCATCGGTGATACTGGCAGACGGGGATTAATATCATCCCAGGGAAGAGGGGCTTAGTGACCCAACTCAACAATGAACCACCATCGCAACCATACTGTTATGGTGAACAGTAAAACATTGCCACATGTATATTTTACCACCTCCCCTGCCCCTCTCTCTCCCACTGGATTCGAACCTCCGGGTCATCGGTGTTCCAGGCGAACACATCTGATTTACGGAGGTGGGCCGTTTTTGTTTTTCTCTCCACAGAACATACGAGCTACCGTGCACTGACATGTTTGCTAACTGTACCAAATAGCATCAACAGTTACAACAAGTATTGAAACAACACAAAGTGCAAAGAAAAGAGTCATGTCAACAACATTCACGTACCTTACTCTGCTCTTCAAACGCAACATTTAATGGATCATATATGTATCAATATCAATTGGTCCTGATTTGGCACGGAAGAATCCGCTGGACCTAAAGCAACAACCATGTAATGTAATCAATATCAATGAGTTTGTAAACAACATCCCTCTTCAGAAACGAATTTATGAGTCATCGTTTTTCAGATAACGACACATGGTCTATTACTAAAATAATGTTTACAAAAACAAATGTAATCTTTTAGGACAAATGTTTAAAGTGACATGTTCTGGTGGTGCGCACTTTAAAAAAACGTATTCCAACATTTAAATTCAATTTAGCGTAACTTATCTGCCATCAAATCTGTGAGAATGTGCTTATAAGATTCCGCAATCTTAACCGTTTAGTGTCGAGAGTTCAATAAATAAATCTTTTAAAACAACGATAAAATACTTTTGAAACGATACTAAAACATGTTATGATAGGAGAATACTACTTCCTGGTTCTCTGCTGATTTCGTTGCGCATGCCAAATGGATAGTCACCATATATATTCACACTTCCAGCCTCGGTGCTTCAGCGTTCTCCACCGATTAAAAGATTATCGCTAATCCACTAAACGTGCCCCTGCCATGCATTTTCCAAGCATTGTTCGAGTGTTTCTTAAAGCTGTTCAAATAAACTATACATTTAACTATTAGCGCATTTGAGGTTTTGAATAGTACCGTCTTAATAAATTGTGAATTTTTCCCTGAGCATTATATAAGCGCTAATGCTTTAAACAACAATATAAAACCTAAACGCCAAGCCGATTAAAAAAAATCGTGAGCAGGACTTGTATATTTGGAGTATTCCAAATGTTAATGGTACAGCGTTAACTGATGCGTTGAGCAGGGTTAAAAACAACTGTTGTAGAGTCCTCATTAAATGCAGTTCTGCCAGATTTGAACTATCACAGCCCTGAATCGATGCGTTATTAAATTCACCAACATTCCACGCGAGGACTGGAGACTCCGAGGTTTCCACAAGAAGAACAAGAGAAAAAGACGAAGAAGACCAAATATGGAAAATAAGGCAACACTTTCTTGAAGAGGCCTGGCCTTGAGAGAGCAGTTTCTAAGAATCTGTCAAGTAGTAAAGCAGGCTATTTAGAAACAAGGAACAACGTACAAGCAAGATTTATGCATTTGACATTAACAGGTTAATCCCAATACAATTGAGATAACTTAGAATGAAATAGTCGAACCTACCTGTGTTCAAAAACACAACCACAGCAACATGTAAAACAAAACAAAAGTAAATGTAGTGGTGGGATGGTTGGAGAGAAGCGAAGTGAAATGATGGAGTAGAATGGTGAAGTATCATTCACACATATTCTCTCTCTCTCTCTCTCTCTCTCTCTCTCTCTCTCTCTCTCTCTCTCTCTCTCTCTCTCTCTCTCTTTCTCTCTCTCTCTCTCTCTCTCTCTCTCTCACGAACATTCGCATAGCCACACACACGCATGCATGTCTCCCACGCACACGCACATGCCTCGCATTCACACGCACGCACGCATTTACTCACTCACACATACACACACACGAAACCCAACATGAAGCCAGCACGAACAAATAACTCCGTAATAAACCTTTATTTGGCGTCTGCTTTTACACTCAAAATGCGTAAAGGTGATAACAACTAAAACAAAAACAATTCATTGAAAAACATACAAAAAATTTAACCACAAAAAAATAGAAGCGAACAATGAGGAAACAGTTAACTTGTCACACAATTATAAAAACAGTCTGTAAAAAAAATAATAACATTAAAAAAATGAGAACACAAAACCACTCGTTGGTCACTCATTGGTCACGCAATGGTCAGTTCAGTGGGTAGATTACCGTCCCCGGACACAATAGCGTATAGGGGACTGTGAGCAATGGTCATATTGCTCTGTGACATTTATTACGCCGAAGCGTTGATAATAGGCAGTTTAACACTGACTCCACTACAAAAGTTGTTTTGACCTAAGCCGCGTTTATAAGCCACAGAAGACCATAAGGCTGGGGGTCCCACCGTCGTAGCTCAAGTGGTAGAGCGTTCGCATGGCACACCGATGACCCAGGTTCGAATCCCGTGGTGGGCGATATAAAATGTGGCCATTTTCACTGTCCATTTTAGCAGTATGATTGCTCTGGTGGTTCAGTGTTGATTCAGGTCCCTACCCCTCTTTTCCTGGGATGGTTATCCCCGTCTGCCATATCACCAATGGTGGGTGTAGACGTTAAACCTCAATATTCATTCATTCATTCATTCAAGGCTGGGATTCAGGTCCCTACCCCTCTTTCCCTGGGATGGTTATCCCCGTCTGCCATATCGCCAATGGTGGGTGTAGACGTTAAACCTCAATGTTCATTCATTCGTTCAAGGCTGGGGCAATAAACTTGCAATGATAAAAAGACTATATTTAGGACATTTGTTCTGGTGCGAGAACCCTGAGTCCATATGCAAGAATTCGCTTACGATTTAGCTGCTATTTCTTTTGAAGGGAAAAAATCCAAGTCAAGTCACGCAAACAATCAGACTTGGAGGTGTGCGTGTGTATGTGTGTGTGTGTGTGAGTGTGTGTGTAGGGGAGGGGGTGGTACAGCTACAAGGACAAAAGACGAAACTTTATCTAGGACGTTTGTTTTTGGAGTCCATTTGCAAGAATACTAAATTTTAAGACTAACAAAGTTTACTACTTTTTGAAATAATTCCAGTTAGGCACACAGACAGTCAGACTGGGGAAGGGTTCTCATAACAAGGATGCATGACATAGCTGTTTAGGACAATCATCGGTTTAAGTGTCGACGTAACTGGGTTGTGACAATCATTAGTTAGGTGTGAAAACCCTCAGTCCAAATGTCTATGTGTTGATGCTTTGCTGTGTTAACATCTCCCATAGCTTAGTACAAAAATTTAGTATAGCAATTAGGTCTATTAGAACAGCTTGTTTCCTAGTTCTGGATTATTGTTAAGGCTCCTCCCCATACAACGCCGACACAACCTACGTTATTGCCAAGAGAACGCACAAGGAAACTTTTGGTTAAAAAGGCCCCAATTCGAAGGCTATGACATGTTTACTATTGGCCAAAACGGGTTTACCTTACAATTTGCATTGTTATTACATTACACAATGATAAAGCGGGTTTTCGTTGCCAAACCAAATCCCCGTTGGGGTGCCGGGGGGTTTCAGTATAAATAGTATCCCCACTTTCTGGAAATTTAGTGCTTTAAATTCCCACTGTCGCTGTCTTTCTCATTTGCTCTTTCTCATTCCTGCTCTGTTCAATCAATCTGCTATACTATCTTTTTCTTCGCTAGACCAGTCACCTACCTTTTTTCTTGAAAACTCTTCCGGGACAAGACTCCTTAGTTGTGTGTGAGGTCTGTTGGATCAGATTGGGAATATTGGACGCTTTCTGCCAGGTGGTCACTAGGACTTCCTATGATGTTATTATTTAGCATTTTATATGAATGTGTTTTGTTGATAATTTATAATGATGTTTGTATTTTATTTTGTTTTTTATAAACGGGGTTTCGATAAATTAGAGTATTGCCTCAGCGTCCCCTGCGTGGGATGTCTTAATTGTAAAGTTAGTGGCTGGTGGAGAGCTTTCAGTTTTACCACTAGGGTTGTTTCAGCAGATCTTTTATGTGGATCAGGGGTTGTCCGGTCCTGATTTGGCTCGGAAGAGTCCGCTGGACCTAAAGAAATAATCATGTAATGTAATGCCAAACCAAGCGCTAAAGTTGGAATTTTTAATTTCGGTTCTGACAGGGAAGGTTCCACCCTGATTAACGGTACATCAATACCATAGCCGCGTGACCTCTGACCCTATTTCTGAGTGACCCACGAAGCTTCAAGAGTGTGTCTTTGGTGTCTGGAGTAGGTAGGGACTACTTTATTAACCTAAAACGAAAAAAGCGTATCGAGCAATTAAAAAAAAAAGGTTTCCTCTTTTACCGCCTTTGGAAGATGCTATTTTTATCTCAAGAATTATGGCTAGCGGTTGTTATTAGTAGGTTACCCCAAAACTAAAACCAAAAGAGAATGTACTCATTTAAAATGTAACCATACTTTCCAAAGAGTTAGTTTTGTTGTAAGCTTATTTTGTTCAGAGGGGGAGCACTCACTAGTGAACACTAGAAGGATCTGTAGACAAAGTGGATCATTATAAAGTAAGTATAAGGTTTGAGTTATCAATCTCTTCTCACTACTACCTTGAATCGCTCTCTGATTATTTGTCTAAGTACAGACCTCAATGAATTTGTAATGTTTCATTAACGTGTATAATGGTACCATCGATTTAGTGTATTAATTAAACTCTAGTACTAACTGCTCTGTTTCGACTCATGGGAAAAGTCCAAGTGTTGGTATTTCTGTGTGTAACTATCCATACCTTGTGCAGGAATCATGGATTTCCTTTATTAATTAGAGTAATATCTTAATCGCTGTCTGTTTGATTTTAAGCGTACAGGTCTCCAGTGTTGGTATTGTGATGTGTAACGTTCCATAAACATCTTAACTGCGGTCGCCATGGATTTAGTGTGTAAGCGGAGTACAAAAGGCCGTTCTCTGTTTAGTCTTATTATATGCGTACCGGCCCCAGTGTTGTGACCTTTTAGTGTTATACCCACATAATGCTTTTACTGGTACCATGGATTTAGTGTATACGCTGAATATGATAGGCTTGCTCATCGCTTTCTGTATAGTTTTACGCGAACTGGTTCCAGGCTTGGTATCTTTGTGTGTGTTGTACCCGTTAATCTTTTTCTTTTTTTTTACTGGTCCCATGGAAAGTTTACGGGTTGAAGAGGATGGTGGGAGCGTTCATGCCCAAATTCCATAGTCAATGCACGCTCGATCGAAGCACTTCGGACTATAACAAAAGTTCAGTAAAACAACACAACCCGCTAAAAACCATAAATAGTAGGCCTATTACAGCTGAGTCGGTGACATTGTGATTAAAGTGGGGTATGCTGGAGGTTGGACAACACGATGACCTGCTCACAGTGGTGAACAAACGGAAACTCCGAAGGTATGGCCACGTCACCAGATCATCAGGTCTTGCAAAGACCATCCTGCAAGGCACATTGCAAGGAGGTAGAAGAAGAAGGAGACCGAAAAAGAGGTGGGAGGACAACATTCGAGAATGGACTGGTTTGACACTGAGCGAAACAATCAGGGTTGCTGAGGACAGGGAAAGATGGAGTACGCTGGTTAAACGATCATCTGTGTTGCCCTTACAACCTCCGAGTTACGGGATAGGATAGGATAGGACAGGATAGGTGGAGGTGGCGAGTGGTCGGAGTGGAGAGAGAGAGAGAGAGAGTGAGAGAGAGAGAGAGAATACAATGGTGTACTATTGTGTTTAAGAGTCAAGAAAGACAGACAGATACACAGACAGACATACAGAGAGAGACTGAGAAAGAGATAGACAGACAGGCAAGATAAGACAGAGACACCCACAGCGACAGAGACAAAGACAAAGATCTACAATAAAACGGATCGTAAGTACTTAACAACCGATTTCCACAGAAAAGGTATTAACTATACCCTGACTTGTGTTAACTGATGATTTTCTGTTAACTATACTTTACTAATGCTCGATACCCTTATCAGCAGTAGCCAATGCCTTAAGCATTTCTTTTAAGTCCGGAAAATGCGCTAGTTAAATCAACACTGTATATCAAAAAACAGTCATCCAAATGTAGACACTGTGGAACAAATACTGTTTTATTTTAGTACTATAGTATTTGATTTAAATATTGGATGCAGCTGCCCGTCTAGACACTCTAGCTGTTCATGAGGACGAGAGGTAATAACAGTACTGAAATTCTTCCACACTGAGTGTATAGTACAATAAGTATCATCTTATACAGATTGTTCTTATATTCTGACCGTAATCCAGTTCCAAGGCTGCTTAGGGGGATGTCCATTAAGGTCATAAATGAACAAAACGGGACGAGGTCGACTCCAGATGTTCAGTTTCGTCAAGCTCTTTTACCTTTGTTGGTATAGCAGTGTAGCGTCTAACAAATTTAATGTCGGTAATGAAGCTCATACTTTGTATGCCTAGATCTGCAATCCGACGCCGGCAAACTTTCGCTGCAGTTGTTGTTGTTCTTGTTGTTGTAGATTTATGTTCATGGACACATAAGCGTATAGGGGACTTAAGTAAGATGTCGAGTTGAGAATAAGATGTTAAGTTGAAGTACGATGTTATACGGGGTGGCCTCGTGGCGCAGTGGATAAGTCGCCGGTTTCCTATGCCGAAGGTCGCGGGTTCGATTCCCGCAGGGGGCGAACGTATGTGACTTAGGTACGAGACTATTGAGGTCACCGAGGGTTTTCTCCGGGCACTCCGGTTTCCTCCCTCCCTTCAATAATGGTACAGGACGCAGTCAATATAAACATTTCAAAAATAAAAAACTCGATTTTCTTTCCGTCTTCTAATAGCGATCTCCCTGCCTTTACACCACCTGTTTGAGTGATGGATGTGTGTTTGGTATGTGTGAGGGTGGATGAGACAGGTGAGCGTGTATGTTGGTATAGGTCGCCGCGCTTTGAGCCTGAATGATTTGGGGTAAGGCGCGTACAGCATCCTGTATTATTATTATTATTATTATTATTATTATTATTATTATTATTATTATTATTATTATTATTATGTAAAGACTGATGTGAGGAGGTTGTGGGCTCGAGGGAGCAGCGAAAGTGTTGAGGCAGAGAAGCAAAAGTAGGGAGGGTGGGTTGTGACGCTCGAATATAACTCAAGGAGGTGTGGCGATGGAGCCGTATGACCTTGTCAGGAGGCCGTATAAGGAAAGGCAGGCAAACGCGAGGAACCTCTGGCGTCGCAGAGCGCCTGCAGTCCAGAGAACGCCACTGTCCACAGCGATTCCCGCGTCGCCCAATAGTAGTGAAAGAAGAAAGCGGCCGAGGAGTAGAGCGTCCTGCAGCCCATACTCAGCCCAATGAGCCCACAAGATGAAGTTAGTTAGTCATAGTTTGCAAGATCCAGCGGACTGCAAAGAGCCGAATCAGGACCACCCAAAAGACGAAGAAAATGAAGTGTAAAGGTTGAGGTGGAGTTTCGTCTCGGTATCTCCTCAGTTTGCTGAGAGCGTCCAAACGACTTAGCTGAAGGGACAGCACGGAAATCCCGTTCAGTCGAGAGATTACGGCAGCTGGAGTCTGAGCGTCTCCTAGGAGCAAGCGTGAGCTGAGCTAGAATGACTGCCGCAGAGGAATTTGCTGGTCGGCACACCGCCGCAGTGTAAAAAGAAGGTCGGCAAGACCGCAACAGTGTAAAATGCAGGTCGGCAGGAGCTGTGCTCGACGCCTCTGCGAGTGGTCAGCGCAGGAGCGCATATGCTGCTGGAGCCAGCAGCCGTCGTTGCAGTTACAAGGTTAACTGTAGATTATAGTCACACGACACCGTATAGGCGATTACTGGTCACATTATTCTGACACCAGCGAACCAGTTGATGTTAAGGAGAAAATAATATGGTCACACGTTGGCCAATCCGGGATTCGAACTAGGTATCTTTCGTTTACTAGTAAGCCGCTCTAACAACTGAGCTATCCGGTCCCACTATCGCTGCAGTAACTGACGCAAGCCTTTTTATAACGCCATACCAAAGTAGAACTTTCCATAGTTTAAGAAGCACTTCCGATGCAAATCTGCGCAGTGTTATATCATAGACTGTTGAATCACCGCCCCCATCCCCTAACCACCCCAATCAGCTCCTCTCTCCCTCTCCCCCTGAAATTGAATTTTTAGTAAGACCATAAATCCAAATACAGGTCCTTTATAAGATTTTCTCAGCGCTCCAGAGAGAGAGAGAGAGAGAGAGAGAGAGAGAGAGAGAGAGAGAGAGAGAGAGAGAGAGAGAGAGAGAGAGAGAGAGAGAAAGCACATTACATTTCTTGAACCGTTTCATATGATACAGGTTTTAAGGTCAAAATCCTAGCCTTACACACACCGACACTTAATTAACGCATAAAAGCATCTATCGTCTAACAATAGGTATAGGATAACATACAATCAACAACAACAACAAAAACAGACATACAGACAGACAGAGGCAGAGAGCGGTGTGGTGAAGAAACCATTCAACCCAAACAACAGAGTACCCAAGTTTTTTGTTTTTTTTTTGCTGCAGTTTATTATCCCTTTTTATTGGGAAACTCTGGGCCGCCTCCCCGGGGAAGGCGTAGTCGCAGCCAGTGGCGCGCCCAAACCCTACCTACATAACATTATTTGTAATTTTTTTAAAAAACTTTTTGCTCTGGGAGCAAACCGGAGTACCCGGAGAAAACCCCCGAGACGTTGCCCGAGTCGAAAGTAAATAATATTCGGAGAAACATAACGCCCAGGTGCTGGCTCGAACCCACACCTGTCAGGCGCCATTGGTTTCTGGCTTGTGGATAAGGCAAGTTAGTCCCGCCTTAGCCCACTTGGCCACAACTCCTTGCTCTCCTTTAGAACACCAACAACAGCGCACTCTGCTGGCACCAGGTAATAAGGGCCATAACCATGATGTTCCAAAACGGCCATGGCAGAATAAGACCCGAACGCCATTTTGTGTGTCTCCCGTTCGCCCAATTATCGTTAAAAAGACGTTTGGTGAAAATTGGTTTGGAGCTCAAGGGAAGATTTAAGAGTCATTTGATCGTAAACTTTTGAATAGAACCGTTTCACAACCACATCTCAATTTAGGCTGATGGGAGAATAATAATGGGCTTTAATATAATAAGCTTGGAAGGAATGATTCTCTGCTGGCATAACAACCCTGGGATTACCTTTGGTGATCTATCGGCTGAATTGTAGGGAACAAAAGTTGCGTTATATAGATGTAATCCATTAAGAGTCATTTTATCGTGAACTTTTTAACAGAACCGTTTCACAACCACCCCCCTCAATTTAGGTTGATGGAAGAATAATGGGCTTTAATATAATAAGCTTGGAAGGAATGATTCTCTTAGCAGAGAATTATGCTGGCATAACAACTCTGGGATTACATTTGGTGATCTATCGTCAGAATCGTAGAGAAAAAAAATTGCGTTATATAGATATAATCCATTATTAATAGTAATATTGCACTGAAATAATAATACTACTACTACTAATAACAACAACAACAACAACAACAATATTCTTCTTCTTCTTCTTCTTCTTCTTCTTCTTCTTCTTATTATTATTATTATTATTATTATTATTATTATTAGTAATAGTAGTAGTAGTAGTAGTAATAGTAATAGTAGTAGTAGTAGTATTAATTCAATGAATTAATTAAAACAAGGGTGAATTGGTAGCTCAGCTGATTGGGAACTAATTGGGTATGGTAAAGGTCGCGGATTTGAACCCCGCAGGTGGACGACCTCATGTGACTTAAGTACGAGACTTGTCAGCTCACCGAGGGTTTTCCACGGGTACTCCGGTTTCCTCCCTCCCTTCAATATTAGTATTGGATGCAGTCTGTATAAATTTTCTGGTCCTGATTTTGGCTCGGAAGCGTCCGCTGGATCTAAAGCAATAATCATGTAATGTAATGTAATGTAATGTAATGTAATGTAATGTAATGTCATGTCATGTCATGTCTAAATTTTCAAAAATAGCATTCAATTTCCTTTCCGTCTTCTATAGCGAATTGTCTTTGCACCACATGTTTCAGGGACGAATGAGTTTTTCGTTTATGTAGGATATAGGATGTAGGAGTGTCTGTGACATGTGAGCGTGTATGTTGATTACAGATCGCGGCGCTTTGAATCTGCTTTTTGAGTAAATAATAATCACTTTATACATTTACTTATTTTTAATTTCCTTTCACTATAAATAGCCCATATTATTATTATCATCATCATCATTGTCGTCGTCATCATCATCATCATCTATTTATTTACTTATTTTTAATTTTCTTTTTATATAGGAAGAAATACCCCCCCCCAAAAGAAGTTACGCTGGTAGAGAGAGTTGTTAGACAAAATGAGGGTTAACAGGAAGGATGACAAATGCCGTATAAATTAAGTGTTAATGGTTCCCTTGTGTTCATGTTTTCAGACTTGGTTCTACAAGTTGGATCCTTCACAAATTACAAAAGTCAGAGTTTTTCATTACTGATGCACAAAAATAGGCTAATTCAAACGGGGTGGCAAGGAGACAAAGGTGGAAGAAGGAGAAGGAGGAGAAGAAGAAGAAGAAGAAGAAGAAGAAGAAGAAGAAGAAGAAGAAGAAGAAGAAGAAGAAGAAGAAGAAGAAGAAGAAGAAGAAGAAGAAGAAGAAGAAGAAGAAGAAGAAGAAGAAGAAGAAGAAGAAGAAGAAGGAGGAGGAGAAGAAGAAGAAGAAGAAGAAGAAGAAGGAGGAGGAGGAGGAGGAGGAGGAGGAGAAGGAGAAGGAGAAGAAGAAGAAGAAGAAGAAGAAGAAGAAGAAGATGATGATGATGATGATGATGATGATGATGAAGAAGAAGAAGAAGAAGAAGATGTTGTTGTTGATGATGATGATGATGATGATGATGATGATGATGATGATGATGATGATGATGATGATGATGATGATCCTTAAAACATAAGACATAAAATATTGAGTCCTGTAACAAAAGTCAGCATTGCAGAAAGACCCAGGCTCTGTAAAGCAATCCCTAAACACGCAACTTCAGCAGCAATAATTTGAAAGCGGGTACGACCATGATGCCACAAAACAGAAAGAATGAACGAAAACGTACTGACGGAAACGTTGCCGAACTAAACTATACGTAAATTAGCACAAACGATGCCAGTTAGTGGAACAGAGCTAATTTCTTCTGTTGCAGTTACACTCACGGAATTTTAAAACACGAGTCTCTATGGTTACATTCCTTTGCAACATTATCTCATGT
This sequence comes from Oncomelania hupensis, assembly GCA_036898135.1. Lineage (NCBI taxonomy): Eukaryota > Metazoa > Mollusca > Gastropoda > Littorinimorpha > Pomatiopsidae > Oncomelania > Oncomelania hupensis. The sequence goes on along the minus strand of CM072514.1, from coordinate 64,223,260 downwards.
TTAGCACAGGAACACGTAGACAACACACTGACGGGGATCATGGGCCATGAGAGAGGGGATGAGAGAAACGAGAGAGAGAGAGAGAGAGAGAGAGAGAGAGATTCTTATATAATACACTTAATGTATCACTTCTGTTTTGATATAATCATTGAAATACATTGTACATGCTTTTTGTAGAAAACGCCGCGTAAATATCAGTTATTAAAACTAGCGTTATTATATATTTACCGTAGAAATACGCATTAAGGGAAAACAAATCCATTTGACAGCAAAAACAACTGCATCCGTCGAAAATGACTCAATTATCCGACACTTAGCACTTATTTGATATTCGCAACATTAGCGATAACCATTTTTTCCCACGAAAAGACCCTCTCGAGGCATAGTCACTGCCGCGACCGAGAGCGAATTGCAAATAACAGTTTTCAGACAAAAGCCATTAGCGGTTTAAAGCACGCGTAAAACCTTGGCCATTTGTTTTTAAATAACGCTGCACTTACCAGCTCCAAAGAGCTTCTCAAAGCAGAGCATACGAATTACCAGTTGGGAATACGTTTGAAAGAAGTTGCAATTATGGCATTGTTATCTCTCTGGATCAGTGTATGTAATACGTACAAAACAACAACAACATCCACAACAAAATGATAGGCGCTAATGCGAAGATAAAGAGTTGCTTTAAGGTATTGAATGCCAATTATCAGTTTTGAATATGTTTGAAAGACGTTGACATGATAAGTATGTCTCTATGTTTGTGAGCTACAAACTTAAAAAAAAAATAACACCTCTCACGCAAAGATGGTCTGGAGTGGCCAATTGTCAGTTGTGAATACATTTAAAAAACGTTAACATGATAAGTATGTTTCTGAGTTTGTGTGTTACAAAATTGTTTTTTTTAAACAAAACAACAAAATATGCGCTCAAGCCAAGATGGTCTCGAATCCTTCCCCCCCCCTCCCCCCCCCCCCCCATAAAAAGTAAAAAACCAACAACTTTGCCAGTCAGTGATTTTTATCAGTACAACTTATGTTAATCTGATGAATAAAAATTGATGCAACAACAACAACGAATGTGTCCTAAGAAACCAAACAGTTCCTAACATAACTACACATTTTGCACAGAAGACAACCAAAGAGACCGAATGTTGTGCATGGCAAACGAAATCGAAAAAGGCGCTTTGGAAAACGCTCCCGCAAGGAGAAAGGGATGAACAAGGCGGTGGAGGGGGTTGAGATGGGGTGGGGATACAGGAAGCGCTAAAATACCTACTTTGGAAAACACAAAAGTCGCTGGAGGATATGCAAACCCGAAACAGCTAAGTTCTCAGTTCGCTCATGAACATATTGTGTCTGTTAACCAACTGCTAGGAAGTTTGCACTTGGTAACAGCCGACAAAACAGTCTTGTCAATATTACCTACTGTCCCAATCTGTCACTGTTTTTTTTTTTAAAAGCTAGTGGCGTGGCATAGGTGATGCTAATTATTGACATAATTACGGTCAGCCGGTTTGAATCACTTCGTGCCCCCCCCCCCCTTCCTATCCCCTCCTTCCCTCCCCCCCCCCCCCCCCCCCCCATAAAAAGTAAAAAACCAACAACTTTTCCAGTCAGTGATTATTATACTGTTTTTTCTTGGCGGAAATGCGTTTGATTAATTGACATAATTATGGTCAGCTGGTTGTAATGTAGTGTAATGCCTATTCAATACCATGCGTAAACCACTGTTTCTCATACACGTCCTTGTCTTAATTGAACTCCAATACCCCTTGGGGTCATGAGCAATCTTGCCACTGTAGATTGTTCAAACCTATAAAGGGAACAGTGAAAGCCACAGTTGAAAACCTGTCTTTCCTTTATAGGCAAGACGCTTCACTGCGGCAACAGTACCCCCGTTGGAGTGCCGGGGGTTTTCAGTATAAATAGTATCCCCACTTTATGGAAATTTAGTGCTTTAAATTCCCACTGTCGCTGTCTTCCTCATTTACTCTTTCCTATTCCTGCTCTGTCCTTCACTCTGCTATACTATCTTCTTCTTCGCTAGATCAATGACCTACCTTTTTTCTTGAAAACTCTTCCTGGACAAGACTCCTTGTTTGTGTATGAGGTCTGTTGGATCAGCTTGGGAGTGTTGGACGCTTTCTGCCGGGTGGTCACTAGGGCTTCCTATGATTGTACTATTTAGCACTAAAGGCATTTTATATGTATGTGTTTGGTTGATGATTTATAATGATGTTTGTATTCTATTTTGTTTTTGTAACCGGGGTGTTCGCGTAGTTGAGGTCAACCCTCAGCCGTCCCCCGCGTGGGATGTCTTTATTGTAAAGTGACTGGCCGGTGGAGGGCATTCAATTTTCCCACTGGGGTTGTTTCAGCAGATCTTTTATGCGGATCGGGGGTTGTCCGGTCCTGATTTGGCTCGGAAGAGTCCGCTGGACCTAAAGCAACAATAAATCAATCAATCAATCAATCAATTGAACTCCAATATTGGGTTGTACTTCGTGGACAGCCAACTAACGACTCACACTGTTGCTGCAAGAGAAGTGTCTCTATGAGAAGCATGTGATGATCGCTATTATATACTATTCTCATAATCATATAGCGCACTTATTAGCTTAAACTATGCCAGACTCAGCGCGCTATGCTGAAACTGGTTTGCCAAAACATCAAGATCGAAACCCCTTTCAACCAACTGTGGTAAATTATTTGTATATAGCGCGCTCAATAAAATCAGATTTATGCCAGAAAGAATTCGCTAAGTTAAAACGCTTTGCTGAAATCATGATCTATTCACCCCTCTTCAAACAAGACGTAGAATTTGCTGCAACCCTGCACATTATGTATAATGTCAAGAATCACTGAGCCATCCCGTCACGCCCTGCCAGTAGCAGTAAGTAACATTGTGTTTGTCGACAGCAGACTGGATTACTTGTATACAGCATATTTTTTCTCCCAAACTCAAGTGTGACCTCGCTTTTTCACACCGACCCAGATAAGCTAAAGCTTCTTTTCACAATGAGCATAGAGATAATGTTCCTTCGCCGGCCGTGTGATATGTAAAATTCTTGCTTGACCGACATCATCAGCTGACATTAGATATACTGAGTAACTAATGTTTCTTCCAACAGATTTCGTTTCCACAACAATAATTGTTTTCTCCCCGAAGTCATTCTGACTGTGCAGGCACCTAGACCCGGAGAGTGTAAAAGAAGTCCTGTGGAGAATAAGTCTAGCTGCCAGAAGCAGGCTGGGTTGTATAATGGTAATGGTCAACTTGCCGTGGGGCAAAGGCCATTTGCAAGACAAAGCATTCTCGTCTGCATTTTTTTGCGAACCTCCGTCCAGCCAAACTGAACTCAAGAGACCGATTACTACTGCATATTCTCTCTCTCTCTCTCTCTCTCTCTCTCTCTCTCTGAGAAAGCGCTTCCCTTAGAGGGGCCCAACAAAGGTATTTGTCGCTCAGAGAAGGCAAGATTATTTAATCAAAGAAAGTGACTAGATCCCTTGAGTGTCCTCTAGACTACGTATTTCATCCTGCAACCTATTTTTTTTAGCCACTGCCAAGAAGCTATACGTAGTGCATGTGAAAAGAAAAGTTCATTTTTAAAGTGATGTTTGCAGAGAAAGTTAAATTATAAATAAAATAAAAAAAAACTATAAAGAAATACACCGTCTGACAAGCACCAAATTCAGAATTTTTATCGTAAAAAGGTTTCCTGCTAAAGACTGAATAATTTCAGTACTCGTTTACTGCTGCTCTTAATGCAGGTGAAACTGTGACACGACTTGTAAACATGACATACGCTTAAAACATAAATGTTTCAAAGATAGGCTTGGTATATCATGTGATCCATACACCAACATTAGTGGCCTGTGTGTGGATGTTCATTATCTATAACCGACTGCACCGGACGAGGAGATAATTGCAGCCATGTAGACAAACTGTTGAGGTCTGCCCATAAAATAGTATTGCTTCAGATGCAAGTATGATACAAGCTATCTCAAGCTCGGAGTTATATATATATATATATACACACCATAGATCATACATTTACAACGAGGTTTACGTCGACATCCATGAGACTGATCATAACATGATATATCTGTTTACATACTGGTCTAAACCTAACCATCTGAGCCAAATTCCATTATAAATTCAATGTGAGATCGTGCAAGATCATAGACTATTCAGCACGAAGTTTTTCATCGACCACCGGACAGATAAAAACATAATTTTGCCCCTTAATGTAGACGAGCGGAGTATTTGACTCCCAACTCTCGACCACCACCTTGAGACCACGCCCCCACCCTCCACCCGAACGGTTATCTTCATTTATCCCTCGTAAGGAGGACATACAAATAATTTTATTTGCCCTGTAAGGAGGTGAAGCGTGTTGATAGTAAACCGGTTTGCCGGAAAATTTGTGGCGGAATGGGAAGCGACTGGTTCAAGCTTGGGAAAGAGGTTGTCTACCTTATTTGTTGGTTAGACTATCTTTGAGTGGCTCCTGCTGTACAGAATCCTTTGGAGTGGCCATTGGGTTATGCAGGACAAGGCGACACGACATTTGTTCTCCCCGGCTGACCATTCGTCTTCTGCTTTTGGTGGTGAGCAGGACTACATTGTCGGCAGGCATTTATGCAAGTGAGTGGCAGTGACTTTGCAGAGAGTGTCGTGGCACTAGTAGCCGGCAAACCGGTTTACGGTCAACACGCTTCACCGCCTTGCAGGGCAAATGTTTTTATGTCCCTCTTACGAGGGATAAATGAAATTAACAGTGCAGTCGGGCCGTGTTCTCAAGGTTTTGGCCGAGAATCGGGAGTCAAATGCTCCGCTCGGCTATATTACAAAGAAAGCTAACCAGCTGAGCTAAAGCTTCATTGAACATTAAACTGGAGATCGTAGACGATCTTAGGACATTCAGAGGAAGTCCAATCTGTTGAAGTGACAAGCTGAATAAATAAAACACAAAAATGGCCACGTAATCATCTTGAAATCCTTTGGACTTTTAACTTTAAAAAGCACACATAATTATCTTACGTCCTATATTCAGTACGACTAAATCCAACAAATCATTCTTAACAGGCGTGGGTCAACACATGTATCTTGCACGTAATTTCCGTTTTAATGCAATGGCGCATCAAATTCAGTTCAGGATTATGTCCAAAACATGTTGTTAGTATTGCAGTCCCTCCATGGAAGGAGGTACTAGGTAGAAGGGACGCACTTACCAGCTAGCCGAAAGAACCGCTAGCAGAATTGGATACAGGATTATAATGCTTCAGCAGTCTCCTGATATTCCGAATCATGGATACGCCTCATCAAACTAGTCCACACTGACCTTTAACTTTGTCCTTTCTCGTTGGGACTCCGAACTTTAGTGGCATCGTTCTTCTGGACATCACCAAACCTATCCGAGCTTTAGCTCAGGGCCTATTACAGAGCACCTAGCTGCGAACAGGTTTAAGGTGTATGACTTCTTGCAGTCACGCCAGAGAATGACCGTAATCCCACCACAACAGTGATGCAAGCTGGGGAACGGAACTGTAATGGCATCACAATAGCATGAAGCAAAGCACCTCGCTAACTCTTTAGCGGTGGGATTATCCATTTCCGGAACAGCAAATCCGGCAATGGCCGACACAGTTTTGAGTTTGATTTTGCATTCGGAATAGTTGTTTGCGTATATAATAATAATAATAATAATAATAATAATAATAATAATAATAATAATAATAATAATAATAATAATAATAATAATAATTTAAAAAAAACGGATAATATCACGTGTGTGTTTTTTTTTTATAGAACTCAAAGAGCAGCGATATGAAGAGATTGGGAATATAGAAATCGGAATAGAAACCAATTTTAATTTTGAAATTTTAGACTGACTGCGACCAATACAATACATTACAAATAAGATAAAACAGAAGAGGAGAACAAGAATATCATGGATGATGGGGGGAAGAGGAGAAGAAGGAGATGGATGATAGAAGACGAAGAAAAAAGAGAAGGAATGGAGAAAGGAAGATTGAGGGAAGGAGGAGGAAGAGCAAAGAAAATGAAGAGAGGATGAAGTAGAAGAATGAGAAAAAGAAGAAGAAGAAGAAGAAGAAGAAGAAGAAGAAGAAGAAGAAGAAGAAGAAGAAGAAGAAGAAGAAGAAGAAGAAGAAGAAGAAGAAGAAATAGAGGAAGGAGAAGAAGAAGAAGAAGAAGAAGAAGAAGAAGAAGAAGAAGAAGAAGAAGAAGAAGAAGAAGAAGAAGAAGAAGAAGAAAAAGAAGAAGAAGAAGAAGAAGAAGAAGAAAAGAAGAAGAAGAAGAAGAAGAAGAAGAAGAAGAAGAACGAGGATTAGAAAGAAAAGGTAGTAAACAACAACGACGAGATGGGGTGGGGGGAGGAGTAAATGAAGAGAGGAAAAAGGAAGAGTAGAGAAGAAGAAAAGAAAAAAGAATTATATAAATTATTTTGAAAAATTGAAAAGGACAGGAGGAAAATGAAGAATGATAGGAAAAAAGACGGAGAAGAAAACAAGAAGAGGATGAGGAAGAGGAGGATAAGTGAGGACGAAGAAGAAGACAGAAGAAGAAGGAGAAGAAGAAGGAGAAGAAGAAGGAAAAGAAGCCACATGTCATCATTTACACCTGGTAAGAGTAAACGGTAATCTTTTAAATCCTACATATAGGAGGATATTTGACAACAATGTAGGATTGCTAATTAGCAAAATACTTCTCGCTGTTATTCAGTAGTAATCAGTCAGCATTATTTAGCGGATGTTTTATCTGCCTTCCAGTTTGGAGCCTGTTCGCTTATTCGTCTGTCTAGCCGACTGTGTGTTTATTTATTCACACTTTGCCGAACGCATTCCCCATCCATCACATGCCACTATTAACAATAACACCTTTAATCTCCCAAATAGGTACGCTGGCTATTGTCGAATTCCTACCATTTGCGTCTGTCTGTTTACCTGTCTCTTTTGTCCTCTTGGAGTGTGTATTGGTCGGTTAGTTCTTCGACATATCACTTACTCACTCACTTTGCGAGTAATAATAAAAACGTTTTCTTCGAACACGCGCCTTTTCCTTCTGTCAACAGAAAGAGCGACCAATAAATGATGAGATGTACAGCGTAACAGCAAATGCGGAGTTGTGTAGCGAAATAACTAATGGCGAGTTGTAGTAAGAGAGCCTCCAGGTAGTCTACGTATCACACATGCGCGATATTGTTTCGTCCTCAGCTCATTTGAGACGGTTCGGGACCCCCGACGCACCGAACTACCCTTCCCCAAAGCCCACCCAATCCTCGCTACGTGGAGATAAGAGTGTTCCAGTTTACAAAAAAAGGTACTACCAAGTCTTGAGCACGAACGTTCCAGAGCCACCGTGTCCAATTCCTGCATTTCAAGCTCAGGAAGTCTTTCTGTGTAACTTCCAGTCACGTCAACAAGTTGATTTCCGAGAGAGGCTGGGGTGCTAATTGGAAACGCGCAAAGATAAATAAGTACTGAAGAGTTTTTCTGGGGTCATCGGTACTTTTCCAATGATGTTGTTTCTTGTTGTTTAACGTCTATTCACCTAAGTGATTTTAGACTTGATGGGAGCAGGGGGAAATATTAAACAAATAATGAATGGTCATAATGAAGCGAAAAAGGGATTAAACAAAGTACACAAAACTGAACAATTAATCCAATGATACTACTACAACTATCCCTCTGATTAACTGATAGTCCACAGTTTAAGTCCAAAATAAACTCCTCCCGACCCACATTCGTTTAGATCTGAACCGATTCCAATCTCTTCACAGTGTTGATTGTCTTTCACGCCAATAGGAGGGAGAAAGAGCGAGAGATAGAAAGGAAGTGGTCGGATATTTAAATCTGAAAACGGTTTGTTCATTCTGTTGATCGAACAATGAAGATTCAATTATGTTTTTTTGACCGGATATTTACATCTGAAAACGGTTTGTTCATTCCGTTGTTCGAACGATGAAGATTCAATTATGTTTTCCGAAGATTGTTGTGTACGTTGTAACGCATGTTGGACCCAAATCACCGAAATCGGATTCACATTGAGCACAGCTTTAAAAAAAAGTAACTAGAACGAGCGGTACCGTAGGAGTCTATGTATTTGAATCAACCCATTCATACCATTATCCAAGCATCCATTCATCCATCCAGCCAATAATTTCACCTTCAAATCGACCCGTGGTCAGTTGATCAACATTCGAGTCTTCGTAGTTGCCCGCCTAAAATAACACTCTTACATTTTCTAATGTATTATGTGTATAATACAGTTCGCAAAAATCATAGTCCTCTCTCAAAACTCATCTGAACAGGAATAATTCATCCATTCAGCCATCCACCCACGCACCTATCCATCCATCTGTCACAAGCAGACCCGTTTACCCCTCACTATTTGAGCTTTTGCTTGTTTAGCAGTAGTAAAACTTAGAAGGTTACTGTAGTCTATAGCAGACGATTAAGGTATAACTGATGTGTACACACACACTGCGAGCTGACGCGAGCCGTTTAGTGACATCATCGCAGCATACGAGGGTGTTTTGAACTTTATAGCCACTTAGATTGTTTCAGCCAATCGGGACACAGGTAGAGCGTTTAGAACCAGTTCTGGCTGATTCAGTCCAAGCCAAGTATAGGTCAGTTGTGTGGAAAGCTCTGAGCAGTACACAGTTACACTAGAGCAGAGAAATATCTCCACTGATAGAACAGGGAAGCAGTGCTTGTTGAATTTTTGAATTCAATCAAGTAGCCACGGGCCTGACATTGTCGAACAGGTAAATCAACATACTTCTGTTTCATCGTGATGTATTTATATTATTGTTGAAATTATGTTTGTGGAATTTGCTATGCATAGATTTGAATTGTTAGTCCGACTTTGCCTTACCACGTGGAGAAGCCGAACACGTGTCAAGCACGACCGGTTTTGACGCCATGTTGTATAATTGACGGAACGACTGTTGTTTAACCTATATGTATGCATGCAGACCAGTGGCTATACCAGTGAATGTTCATAATATTATTAATTCTTTATGTGTATAAGTAGCCACGATTTATATTTATGTATGTATAGGAAATTAGAGTGAAGATTCCAGTGGACCACCGAATTAGCAGAATGTTCGTCGCTTATGTATAGAGATGTGGAGCTATTACTGAGGGCTCCTTTGGCTTTCAGTGAGACGCTCTGCACAGACCTATTATTCAGGGTTGTGCAGAATTTCGTCTCATATGTTACAGACGAGCAGGCAGGATATCGTGAGCCCAACTCAACAGAAGAGCAGAACCTAATCTACGATTCAAGTTGGCTGCCGAGGCATCTACAGCATCGTGCGCAGATAGCCTCAAACGTCGTACCAAAAGTCAAAGACTACACGACGACCCAGCGTGTACCAGAAGCTACCTCAACGCAGTGCTTCAAACATGCAACACTTCAGTTAAGTGCACAGGAAACAGTGCACTAAAACTGTAGCAAAAGGACCACAGTAGTCCACTCTTCATGAACGGTAGTAGCCAGTGCCCTATGAAGAAATAATAGCTGCCTAGACTATCAACGAGCAAACCATTCGCATTGACAATTGAACTTTTAAGTTAGATTCGTACTTCGAAGATCGTGTATAGAGTAGAAGAAATAAATGTGTGATTTAAACTGTTATCAAGTGGCTGGACTACATATGATTCATAGCCGTGTGAAAGCTAGTGTGACAGTGATCTTTTACCATTTTTCTATCTATCTCTGTACCCCAGCCTTAACACAGACCGAGCTAAACAAATAAATGTATTAAAGTAATTCACCAGGTGACTCACTAGCGGTTCCCATAGAATAAGACGTGAGGGTTACAGCATTCCATTGTGCAGAGCCCAGCAACACATAAACCCCACGTTACACCATCCATCCATCAATACTGCTTATTTAATGACCATTTTAGAATTTGGGTACTTGGTGATTTTATAATCTGTATACTGAATGTTTAATTTATTATTATTATTATTATTATTATTATTATTATTATTATTATTATTATTATTATTATTATTATTATTAATATTATTATTATTATTATTTAAAGATATTTTCTACCATTCCCTAAGTTTAAACCCTTGCAGTGTTGCATCTATACTAAGGATTACAATTATCATTGATGTTATTGTCATTACCCCAGTGCCGTGTCCTACACGGTGGTGGTGGGGTGGGGGGTGGGGGGGCTATGATTACTCGCAGGTTTGTGTTATTTCTTGGCGTCTTCCTCGTTCACGTCCTCTCACAATCAGCGGTCAACCATGCACAAACAATAGTTCCGCTGCACCCGTGTATAACGCCACGTATATTATTAATAATCAACAAAAATGCCCGGTGTTTGTAATTGGATACGTTATACTATTATTATTACTTATTGAGGATTTTTATAGGGCACTTATCTCGCCGTACTTGACCAGACTTTAGGCGCTGGCCGATACAGGATCTAACTCAAACCGCCCGAGAAGCCCACCCGCAGCCTTTAAGCGCATGGTCTGACGCCCGGACAACTGAGCACTATCCTGGCCAGCCATGGATGGGGAGAAGGACCAAGTGCATGCTGGGTGTGTTCTTGGTACCGGCACTCACCCGTCTAGGGGATGAGCGTCAGGATCCTCGGTTTATACTCTCATCCGAAGGAGTAAGAAATGGGAGTAAAGTGTCTTTCCCAGTGACACAACACAATGGCCCGGACAGGGCTCGAACCCGGGACTTTCAGATCCGCAAGCCAAAGCACTACCATTAGACCACCGTGCCTCCTAGCACCGCATCCATCAGTTTCCCCATATATCAGTTAACATAATTATCTTGTCTTAATTTGCGGAGATGTAATGTGCTGTATGAATCCACCATTGTAGGTAATAAAGATGTGTTGGTTTAATGCTAAACTGATCCCGATTTACATGCATATTAAAACTAAGCAAAGCAGTACATTAATGCCAGGGACTTCCATTTAAGCAACTCGGATCTTCAATCGCAATAACTGAGCCATACCAGCTGGCGCCTACAATAATGTTATCGCGTTTCCTCAATTATATATTAGAGAACGCCAAAGACGATATCGAATTATTTTTCTTCTCTTTCCTATAGCATCTTATATTTCTCAAAATATGTGTTGCAGCATGAGAAAACCAGGCTAAAGTGTCAAAATATGAAAAATTACTTATTTATTTATTAACAAAGTACTAAAAATTATCTTCAAAATGCAAAAAACAGAATTGTTTTATCTTTATTGGTTGATGTTTTATGATTTTTTTAAATATTTTATTTTATCGGGGGCTAATTTCCAGAAATCGCCTTCAAAGTTTTGTATTGTAAAATGATCAATACTTCACAACCAGAATTTTCCCATGCATGTATTTGGTATCAAAACAATCAGGAAGATGGCAGCAATATGGCAGTGAGTTGAGATAAGATGAGAAAATTCACATTATACACCATCCACACAATACTGAACATAAACAAATTAAAACAGTACGCACAATTTTATTCTGTACCCATCCATAATGCATAGTGTTTTTAAACATATTAGAAATAAAACAAGTGTTTAGCAAGTCTATAATAACTCAAACACATAATAATATATCAAGAACATTGCCTGAATCAATCAGTTTTCTAAAATAAACCCTAACATAATGACCCCTCCCCCCCTCCCCCTCTTAAATCCCTCGTCCGTCAAGTAATCTTTTGTTTAATTGCAAGCAGCTACATCAGCTGAGTTCAAATAGTCAAACAAAGATTACAAACCTAAAACAAAAGTTTCATTAGGTAGTTTTCAGTCCTAATAATCAAGCTTTAATAATTCCCCGATTCTCCACTCCCTTCCGCACGTCGAATAAATCTGTCGCGTCACAGGTGTAAATCAAAATAACATGTCATTTTGCTCTATAAAGTTTAAATAAACAAAATATCAAAGCAAATACTAATTACTAGTAATTTGGTAAATAGTCCTCATGTTCATTTCCTAAAACAGACAAACCAACAATAATAAATACTGAGAACATAGTCAACTTGTCATGCTAGTAATATTGAATGCAGGCCAGACTACTTACCTTTTCAACCACCCCACCCCCACCCTCCACCCCCCAACAAAATATACTACTGAAATATTTTCCACACTCCTACTGTAATTCTTTCACTGATATCGCCTTTTCAACCTTTACCTAAATCTATGCAAGTAGAATGACGGATTATTAAAGACACGCCAATAGCGAAGAGGCCTACGAAACATGAATCAATGAATGAAAACAAACAGTATCGTTTAATAACGGGATCAAGCTTCTGCTCGTCAGAATCATAATCCTCATCACAGTTCCCACCGGCACCATCATAAAAATAGTCCGAAAGCAGGTCTTGGAGCTCTTCAGAAGCAAAACCGGGTCGATTCAAGGCCCTAGCTACTTTAGCAGACGACACATCTACTGACGCTGGAGACGAAGCCATCACTTCCGGTTTCCAAAAAGAATCGGTCACTTACTTTGACAAATTGTTTCTAACAAATGCAACATAAATATTGCAAGAAAACACTTGAAATAGATGTAAGATGAGTTTATCTACATTAAAAAATTCACTTTGAACTAAAAATCGTCGAAAATCTATAGGAAACACTTCCGTTTTTCACGACCAGGCAAGAGACGCATTCGAACACAACTTGTGTCACAAGCAAGCTTCAGAACAAGGAATTTCATGAAAAATTCATATGCCACACACTTTTATGTACCAAAAAGTAGTACCAATAGGGACTTTTCACTCCCCAGACGTTATATATCAATCCACATTGGGGATTTCCATTCATAGTCGGACAAGAAAAGTTGGGGTATCGGAGGTCAATTAGTGCCATTGTTTTAGCAAGGTGTGATCAACACCCCTGCAAAATCAACAAAATAAACAATGTTTTAGTAATTTTTGAACAAAATCCGTTTGGGATATTAAAGAAAAGTCTTAAATAAAGACAAAGAGGCAACAATCTTAAAATTGATGGGGTAGCCTATTTTTAGTGTTCTACGGCTGTAGCAGCGAATCAATCCTGGCGTCTTTAGCCGGGTTTTGTCATGCGGCAACACATATTATCGTTATGTTCCTCAGTTTGATAAGACGCATAGTGTGTTGTGTGTGTGTGAGTGAACATTATTAAAGATTTGTCTTGACTTGGTGTGACATGGGGTTTTATTGTTGCTGGGCTCTGCACAATGGAATGCTATTACCCACTGTCTTCAGTCTATGGGGATCGCTAGTTATCTCCCGGAGACTTAACTTAATACATTTATTTGTTTAGCTCGGTCTGTGTTAAGGCTGGGGTACAGAGATAGATAGAAAAATGGTAAAAGATCACTTCTGACATCTGCTTCAGATTAACAGTGACCTTCTAAGTCTACACTGACTAAACAAGCAAAAGCTCAAAATGTGCTGGGTAAACTGGGCCTCTTGTTACACTTGGTACAATCACACAAGGGTAACTTTCAGGAAAAATTGCTTCAATCCGGTATAACCTGCACGTTGAAATAGGCGAGAAACGGATTCAGTAGGAATGTTGGCTGATAAGTTTGCATTTCTTTTGAACGGTTACAGTAACTGTTCCTATTTTTTTTAATGGTCCAAACTCAAAATGTGTACAAGTTAAATAAAATGCATAAAAATATCAAACAATACTATAACCACCTGGAGATTTTAGTTTAGGGGTGAGAAAAGAATGTTGTATAACGGGTGCGTGTGTGGTTTTATTTCTTAATTATTTTATTATTTTTTTATTTTTATGGTTATTTTGGAGTGAAAAGTCACCGAAGACATCGAAAAAAAAGTCCAACAGTCACTGATGATCAATGTCACACTAACAGTCAATGAGACCTTAAAACTAACTTTTTGCCTTTGGGGGTCTAATTAGCATGAGAAAGAGAAAGGTCTAACGCCACACAATAAGACTATAGTGTCAGAAACAACACCTTACCAGACATTCTAGTCAGCGAACTACAAAGCTACCTACAGCGGCGACCTATAATTACAGGACACATTCAAAACCCAGTAGTCTTCACCGAATGGGTCGGAGACTCGTTAGTAGCTGACGAATTCTAAGTAAAGCTCACCCACGAAGAATAAAAAAGCATGGAGATGAGGTGCTACAGAAGACTTCTGGGCATTTTCTATACCCAGCACATCACCAACAACGAAGTCCGACAGACCATCACACAAGCCATTGGACAACACGATAACATACTCATAGTAGTGAAGAAACGGAAACTCCGATGGTATGGCCACGTCACCAGAACATCAGGCCTTGCAATCACGGTGCAAGGAGGCAGAAGAAGAGGGAGACAGAAAAAGAGGTGGGAGGACAACATTCGAGAATGGACTGGTTTGACACTGAACGAAGCCATGAGTGTTGCTGAGAACAGAGAAAGATGGAGTACGATGGAGTACAATCATATGTGGTGCCCCAACGGCCTTTGAGTTACAGGATAGGATAGGATAGGACACCAGTAGCGATCTCCTCAGATCGCCGCTTCTTGAGCTTTCAGACGGAGAAAAAGCGCCTGCATAAGCTTCCTGTAGTAGTAGTAGTAGTAGTAGTAGTAGTAGTAGTAGTAGTAGTAGTAGTAGTAGTAGTAGTAGTAGTAGTAGTAAGTGTGGCCTGGTAGCTCAGTGGATAGTGAGTTGGTTTGCTATGCCGAAGGCCGCGGGTTTGAACCCCGAGTGGGACGAACTTAAGTGACCTAGGTAGGAGACTTTTCAGGACACCCAGGGTTTTCTCCGAGTACTCCGGTTTCCTCCCTCCCTTCAATAATAATATTAGATGCAGTCAATCTAAAATTTTCAAAAAATAAAAAAATGGTTTCTATTTCGGCTTCTGTAATAGATTTTGTCAGATCGCCGCGCTTTGAGTTCGACTGAAGAAAAAGCGCGTGATAGCTTCTTGTAATAGTAGTAGTAATTAATTAATTAATTAATTAATGTCTGTAATTATTGTACCATTGAGGGAAGTAGATTTTAGGCAAGAACTAAAAGACAGTGTGGAACCCGAAACAATTCCAGACTATCGCATCTGTCAATGTAATAATAATAATATTGGTAATGATAATTGGTGATGTCTCGAAGCCAATACTCATTCAATGACATCCGAATACAGCCTCTATGCATTACAATGTACAGCTGAGGTATACTGAAGGGAAAGGTGAATCATGAGTGTATCATGACTGTACGTGTATAAACATACATAGCGCCTCTACCAATCTCAACTGCCAATTTCTAAATTTTAAAGGCATGGTATTAAGCAACATTATTATTCTTTAAGAAAATTTAAACATGCATTGACTAATGTGAATTTCTGTGCCGAGGTAACGGAACTCTTCCACTGGTCAGTCCTACAAAATTCATATTTTTTACACTGATCGCGTTGCTTTCTTGCGCTGCATGTGGCCCCAAACAAACTTTGAACCATGCATGGCGTTAATGGACTTTTTAAAAACAAAAGTGTTCTTTAATATAGTGCAACTGCCTGCTCAAATGGCAGCTGAAGGCGCATGTATAGACAGCTATTATATCACATATTACATATTATCACATATTATTACATATTACATGCAAAACATTCACTTTTCAGATAACATTTTCACAGTTATTTTGTAAATACAGCATTTCATGACGTGACGAGATCCGTATTCCTCCATTAAGCGAAACAAAATGCTCAAAATCAACAACAATACTGTTCATGAAAATAGTTTGAAAGGCTTTGACTATTTCTATTTTGTTTTTCCCGCCATTAGAAATTTTAAAAAATATTTCGGATGCACACTTTGCAACCCTAATTCCTACATGCTGCTAGCTTTTTTGTTATGACGTAGTGTACTGCATTTGAACCGGGAGATTTTCAAAAATCCATGAAAGATTTAATATTTTAAATTACATTTAAATGACAGTTCCAATGCACTTTATTGTTCCCTTTTCATTTTATTGCACAGTCTTATGCGTGCGCTTCGGATTGGCAATATTTGTTTGCAAATTCAAACTACTCTGAACTAACCTGTGTACAGAAGAAATAAGAATGGACATGACACGCCTAGAAATACAAAAAAGGCCCGAAAAAATATGTTGCAAATAACAGATTAATTGGACACAAAAAATAAAATAAAATAAGCAATACGTTTATCCAGTATACCAACTGATCTCTTCCGCATCTTCACTCTTTCTGTAGTGTTTGCATTTTTGAAAAAAAAAACTATTATAATTGTATTTTTAATTGTATGAAGGCCATTGTTTTTAATGTGTACCCTATATTTATACTTATAAAACCATGATATTGCTATTAAGGACTTGTTTAAATTTTGAAATTCTTATAACAGGATTATCTCATGATACTGTCGTTTTTAATTATGTATGTGATGTTTGATTTATTTTGTATTTTGTGCAAACCTGTATGTTGTTTTTTAAGGCAGTAGGCGTGATATTGTAATGTTGGTTCTGTTTAGTTTTGGTGACTGCTATGTTAGTAATATGCATGTATTGTTATATTAGTGTTTTAATCAAATGTTTACACTGGTTTTACTGTGAAGAGCAGTGTGATCAGGAAACTGCGCAATATAAATCAGCTTATTAATAGTATTTATTATACATAAAATGGCAGAATAAGGAGAAGAAGAAGATGGAAAGCACACCGACTCAACCAAAGCTTTTTAGTTTTGAGGTTAGGTCAGCCAGGCTAGCTATAAATAGTTTTAGCTGATGCTTCCTTTCCGTTCCTTTCACTGGAAAGAAGGGTGCAGGCAAGCTATAAATAGCCCGCAGCAAGCAAAATGTGAAGGCACTAAACAGTGCTGCTCACATAGGCATTGAGCTGGTGTGAAAGAAAGAAAGAAAGAGCAATTTTGAAAGCGTACACAAGATGAAAAAAAATAAAATAGACAGTTCCTAAAAGGACAAAACGAGGGAATATATCAGACAAAAAGACTTTTAGAATCGAATGGTAGAGAGAGAGAGAGAGAGAGAGAGAGAGAGAGAGAGAGAGAGAGAGAGAGAGAGAGAGAGAGAGAGAGAGAGAGAGAGAGAGAGAAGAGAGACACAGAGAGAGACAGAGAGAAACAGAGAGGGAGACAGAGACAAAACCAGAGATACAACAAGAGAGGCTGCAAAATAAAATTTTAAAAAAGCAAACAATATTAAACAGTTACAACAATAAATGAGAGTAGACGGACAAGGAAATGATAACTCCAGAGATGGGTTGCAAAATTAGAAAGTTTCAACAACTAAACAGGTCGCCAGAATAAGAAGACGAATGAGAAGATGCAAAGAAAGAAAGAAAGAAGGATGCCGTGAAGAAAAAAAACAAACACCACAGCAAGTTCTTCCGTTTGACAGCAAATAATTACGCAGGTGTCAGTCACTCTTAGGCTTTTCTGTTTCGTACGCAGAATAGTGGCTCTGTGTCTCACGGCCTGTCACTCGGATACTCGATCCTTACTTCACATTTTCTGCTTTTTGTTTTTTTTCCTCTTTCTGTTTTTGCCCTTCTGCACAAAACAAAACACTGTCATTTTACGTGTGTGCAGTAGCTTAACAGTACAGCAACCTTAACACACTCGAACTAAAAAAAACTATAAAAAAAACAACAACAACACAAAAAAAAAACCACAAAAGAAAACAGCAGCAACGCCACGCGAAAGAAGAACAGTGAAATACGAAACTCGCGCTTGCACAATGTAAACAGCTTTTTGTTTTAAAAACAAAAGTGATAGCGAATGTCAACCAACTTGATAAACAAAGGAATAAAATTTTTATAATTATAATAATAATAATAATAATAATAATAATAATAATAATAATAATAATAATAATAATAATAATAATGACATTGTTATTGTTATGTTAGAGAGATAGTAATAGTACCTGTGTGTATAAATTTATGTGTTCATGTATGTCTGTTTAAATGCGTGAATCTGTATGTATGGTCTTTATCATCTTGATGAAAAAAGACGTTAATAAAACAACCAACCAACCAACCAACCCACCAACGAATAATATAAAAGATGATGTCAATCCTCCTACTTCCTATTTATTTATTTATTTATTTATTTATTATGTACTCAAGAGCTGCCCAAAGCGCTGGCAGTTACAGATCCAACACAGGCCGCTCAAGGCGCCCACTTGCAGCCTTTGGGCGCATAGTCTGGCACCCAAACACATTAACGGCACACAATGCATGCCGACCGAACTCCTACTGCCCGAATTCTATTGTAATCACTGGTACTAATAATATTTGATTGCTGAATTTTTGACGGGGGACGGATTCGCTGTTAAGAAAGTGCTACGCATGTCAATCAACCCCATGATACACAAATGCATGATCAGTTCTACAAAATAAGGATGAGGCCAATGTTTCTGTTTTCTACTGCTGGAATTGTGTTCATAACACTGATGATAGAAAAGATTGGTTGCTGAATTTTGAAATTAACTATTTTATTTCAGACCTATAAATGTGGTTTCCAGAGGTAGTAAGTCAATTACTTTATTTATGTCTCTGTGTTATTCTTTGGTCTAATATTTTTATCTGCGATATTAACAAACTCTCACTTCAATACAATTTGTTTTGCACGCCCATTTCTTCAGTTCCACCAAAGAAACATGAAAAGCGTTTAAAAAGCTTCGTACAATTTCTTGAATGCTCAGTTTGTAAAGACATGTTTGAAGAAAATGTACATAACATAACTGAATATGGACATTTTGTATATATGACTCTGTATCATCCAAATTTTACAGAATTTATGAAAGTTATTGCTAAATCTCCTGTTAGTAGGCTTTTATAGACGGATTGAAATGTTGTTTTTAAATAGTTAAAAGTGATTTTAAAATGGCATTTTATTTGTCTAATATCACCTAAATATGTGAACAGACATTAAATGAAAGATTGATTATTTCTTACACATTTGTCACAGTATTTGTGTGTGCAATATAAATAATTTCGACTTAAGTTAAATGGGGTCTCAGCAATATTGACACGCCACCAGGTTACAATAACATGCACAGTGCGGGTTTAAAAAAACCACTGGAGAACATATTTTCCAGCCTACTTTAAGCGAACAAGACGAACTTGAAATGAAATGCGTGAGAAACAAATAGTAAACAAAAAATTAAAAATAAGGGAAACTAATAACATTAAATGTATATTTGATTAGCCTTAAATAAATGAAAAAAGCAACAAATTTGCGTCCTGATGGAAAATTGAACCTACAAAAGCGTTGCAACTGGAAGAGAAGAAGAAGGACAAGAAGAAGAAGAAGAACAAGGACAAGAAGAACAAGAACAAGAAGAACAAGAAGAAGAGAACAAAAAAAGAACCCCCTAAAAAATGGAGGGGGAAAACAGAAAAGAAACAAACAAAAGAAAGAAGTGGAGATACAATAATTATTTTTTTTTTAAAATACTCCAGCACCCATCAAAATAGCATAAAATAAATAAATCAAGAAAGAAAGAAAGAAAGAAAGAAGGAAAGAAAGAAAGAAGGAAAGAAAGAAAAAAAGAAAACGAAAGAAGGAAAGAAAGAAAGAAAGAAAACGAAAGAAGTGTGAAATCTGGAGTATTTTAATTTTTTTCTGGCTCTCGTTCCGGTCCTTTATTTGTGTGTTTACTTTTTATTCTTCCATTTTCTCCATTCTTTTCTTCTTTTTATAAAGTATTTCCCACTTTGTGTCATTTGCCTTTTTGTCCACGCCTATGATTTTCCCTGAGAAAGGAACCAACATTTTCCCCCGCAACTGTGACCAAAATATTATCCAAAATCCCAAAATTACGTTCCCTCCCATTTTTTGTGAATACTTTTGTCACGATCTGTTTTCTGTTCTGACCGTTCTAACCGTTTGAGCCTATACATATGTCAGGGTATTATCCAACAACAAACAGCAGAACTAGAAAAAAGAAGAAGAAAAAACAATACCGTATCGCTATCTGATATGGGTTGCAATTTACGCTCTTGCAGACGCATAAATCTCGGCTGATAATGCTGTATAAATCAAGGTTAATGAGCACTCTCCCTTTCTCTACACCTTTTCTCCCAGCATCCACCTCCAACACACCCACGCACGCATGCGCACACGCTCTCTCTCTCTCTCTCTCTCTCTCTCTCTCTCTCTCTCTCTCTCTCTCTGTCTCAAATAGATTCTTGCACTCTCAAATGCCTACACTCAGACACACACACTCACACAAACATCCTCACATTCACTCATTCTCTCTCTCGCCCTCACACACACAAACACACTCTCTTTCCCCCTGTCTATTCCTCACACACACACAACACACTTCCATATTATATTTCTTATAAATCACACGAACATAATAAATTCACACACATGCTCGCACACAGAAACACACCCCAGACCCACATATATACAACACACACAACGATCCATCCTCTTTTCATCCCTCTCTTTCTCTATATTTATTTGTTCATTTATTATTATTATTATTATTATTATTATTATTATTATTATTATTATTATTATTATTATTATTATTGTTGTTGTTGTTGTTGTTGTTGTTATTATTGTTCCCGCAAGGGGCGAACGTATGTGACTTAGGTACGAGACTATTGGGGGTCACCGAGGGTTTTCTCCGGGCACTCCGGTTTCCTCCCTACCTTCAATAATGGTACAGGATGCAGTCAATATAAAAATTTCAAAAATAAAAAAATCGATTTTATTCCGTCTTCTAATAGCGATCTCCCTGCCTTTACACCACCTGTTTGAGTGATGTATGTGTATTTGGTGTGTGAGAGGGTAAATGAGACAGGTGAGCGTGTAGGTTGGTACAGATCGCCGCGTTTTGAGCCTTGGGGAAAGGCGCGTACATAGCATCCTGTATTATTATTATTATTATTATTATTATTATTATTATTATTATTACTATGATATTCTTGTTATAATAATAACAGTGATGATAATGGTGGTGATGGTGGTGTTAGTAATAGTAATGGTGGTAGTTATGATAGCGGCGATGGTGGTGGTAGTAGTGGTAATAATGGGAAAAAATAATAATGGGAAAAATAATAATGGTACTACCATAGTGATGATGATAGTATTAATAATAATAATAATAATAATAATAATAATAATAATAATAATAATAATAATAATAATAATAATAATAATTATTATTATTATTATTATTATTATTGTTGTTGTTGTTATTGTTATTATCATTGTTGTTATGATTATTGTTATTTTTATTATTATTATGAGGGTGAGGGATAGGAAGGTTGGTGGTTGCCTAACATTGTTTAAAGATAATGATGAAGATGTTGGTGTGATTGTGTGTGCATGTGTGTGAGTGCATGTGTGTGTGTGATTCCTATGATTTCCAAGTTATTGTTAAAGGTTATTTACTACGTTAATTTGTTAAGGGACAGATTGGAAGATTAGACTTCTTATTAGTCTAAAATATGTATCCCTACTAACAAAAAACGTTTCAAAAAAAATAAGTTTAAAAAAAGTTTCAAAGTTTCTCTCTCTCTCTCTCTCTCTCTCTCTCTCTCTCTCTCTCTTACACACACACACATCCACACACACACAGAACCTCTTTCCTTTTCACATACACATACACTCACACACAAAAACACACACACACACAATGTTCGCGGGTTCCTCACAGGCCAAAACTTAATCCTCGGTGTGTTAAGCACTACCACATGTCTGTAGATAACATACAATAGTAAGGAAAAAACATTAAATAAGCTTTCGACCTCCACTCCATAGAACTTGTGTTACTGTTTTCATGTAAAAATCGTTACTTTGAAGTAAACATGACCTTTAAACTACGGCTACAAAGTTAAACAAACAAACAAGCGCTACAGGAAATAGTTTAAGTTACCATTTCCAATTTTTTTAAAAAGAAGTCCTGTCATGACTAAAATTTACAATCATTTTATGTCGATTCCGATATAGGATACTGGTTTCTATTTAAGCAGGAAACAAAGCAAAGTCTATTATCGAACATTTTTAAAAAAACAAAGGAGGTAAAAAAATAACACCAAAGGATATTGAATGAAACAAAGAAGAAAGGATAGGAAGGAAGTCAGAAAGAAAGAGAAAATTACAGAAAGAAAAAAAAGAAAGAAAGAAAAAGAAAGAAAACAACTGAAAGAGAGAAAGGAAGAAAGAAAAAGAAAACAGAAAAGATATAAAGAAAATAAATTTAAAGAAAGAATAGCAGAAGGCAAGAATTTAAAAAAAAAAGAACTGAAAGAAAGAAAGAAAAAAGAAAAAAAGAAAGAAAGAAAGAAAAGAAAGAAAGAAAGAAAGAAAGAAAGAAAGAAAGAAAGAAAGGAAAATACCTAAAATACATAAATAAATAAGCTCAAATACAAACCTGGTAAATTCAGCTCGCATATTTCACTCTAAAGTATCATTCTTATTGCGTTTGTTTTTCCTTGTCCCAAGTAACTTGCACCGGTACAACACAAAAGCAGGCACAAAATATATACAATTAGGACTACAAATCGTTATTGCTCAGTTCTACGAATTAAGCCCGCCAATTTCATCTTTCGTCCTCTCTTCACAACTTCGATTCTCCCCTCTCCAAAGAGCAATTTGATATTTTGTATACACACGCACTCATACACATAAAATTAAATAAAAAAAACACTTGCAGCTCAAGTCGACATAACACACTACTACTAAATGATGAAAATCCTATCCAATGATGAAAACACTACTAAATGAAAAAACACTACCCAATGATGAAAACACTATTAAATGATGAAAGAACTACTGAATGATGATAAACTTCTACTAAATGATGATGAAAATACTAATAAATGATGGTACTGTGACAAACCCGTAAAATTCAAGTTTTTAATTACAACTTGATACCATGGTCTATTATGCATGTGAGACGTGTGTATGGCACAGTGAAGTAACTTGTTACATTGGATGTTGTAATCTAAATCCTTTATAGTCATAATTGCGAATGCTCATAGCATTGGTTTGGGTCTTCGAAAGCATTGGAAGACCACAGCGCGTCATGCAAAACTTAATTTTAAAGTGGGATATTGTGACAATCCGAAAGCCATTGTGTGGCAACATTTATATAATAAACAAATCAATGCAAGCACCACACACACAAACACACAAACACACACACACACACCCATACAAACACACAAACGCGCGCGCCAAATAAAAAAACATTTAAAACAGGCACTTCAAAATGTGCCATCAATAACACACTTACCTGTTCGAAAACCACTTAAAATATTCAGTAGTGAGCAAATATATATATAACAGAAAACATTGAATACGTTTGGAAAAATGTGTTCTTACAAGCATGAAATCGCTGAAACCAAATCTTCAATGATCCTTAGTTCGCAGAAAATGATTAAAAGAAGAAATTTGTTTTCAAAATTAACCACACCGGACACTGATTATCTGAAGAGCTCTGTTTGCAACTCAAGTCCCATCGCGCACCGATTACAAATCAGTTTTCAAGAAAGTCACGCAATGAGAAAAGAAATCTAACTTTCTATTTGAACTATACCGCATGATAAACTGATTAACAATAAGACATATCTGTCAAAACAAAATTGAGAAACTGATCAAGTGATTAAATCAGTTTCAAAATCAAATCACTTCAGAAACTGATTAAGCATACGAGAAATGTCTTGGGAATTTAAAAAAAATCAAAAACAAAATCAAAAACAAGTCACTGCGAAGCACAAGAAACATCAACACAGCATCAGTCACAAAGAGGCAGAGAAATTGACTACACGTCGCTGGAGTGTTCAATTTCAGATCACACAAAATCCAAGGGCTAGATAGAATCGCACACACACATACACACAGCAAACAATGCCAGTGTGAAATGAGAAGAAGAAATTAACAGTCCGGACCCAAGTCCACGTGGTTCTACCCACTTCCAAACACTGTACAGAGCTGGAACTTCCCATTAACCAGCTTTAGATAAAACTCTCTCTCTCTCTCTCTCTCTCTCTCTCTCTCTGTTGAGGTTCTCTTGTCTCTCTCTCTCAAGTCACAGACTTTTAAGCGGTGATTGGCAGGCCAAGCGCGAGCTTCGCGCGAGCTGCACGACAATGAAACTGACGAAGGAGTATAGTAGATCAGTTGGCCTTTGTTTTACGAGTTAAGGGACTGATGATCTATATTTTTTTTCATGAAATTCAGTATTTCGAGAGATGAATAGCAGTATACGATTTGAACGAGTACTTTGGTGTTTGTTTGTTTGTTTGTAACAAACATTCGTTTTTGAAACTGATTTAATTTGATCAGTTTCTCAATTTTGTTTGGACAGATATGCCTTATTGTTATTCAGTTTATCATGTGGTATATTTCAACAACATTCGAGAATGGACTGGTTTGACCCTGAGCGAAACCATCAGGGTTGCTGAGGACGGGGAAAGATGGCGTACGCTGGTTAAACGATCATCTGTGGTGCCCCTACGGCTTCCGAGTTACGGGATAGGACAAGATAGGATAGGAACTAAAATAAGTTGTCCGGGGGAATCAGAACGAGTCAAATGTCGGTCTGCTTGTCCGTCCGTCTGCTGGACCGTGGGAATCCATATCTCAGGAACCACTCAACGGATTTTGACCAAACTTCATAGACACATTTACCAAGGTTAGTGGCCTGCCTCCTTCCTGTGCCATCATACCATCTACCGCAAAGGTCAAGGTCACTGGAGTCATCTTGTTTTGATATGTTGCTGCAGGCAGATAGCTCAGATCGTGGCGGGTCTATCACTCCATGTGTTCAATCTTCTTTTTTTAGAATAAAGCCAAGTCACAACACAGCCAAGACAATGACCACTTTCGAAAATGCTTATTTTATGGGCTATGTATGTGAGTGTCCAGAAATTCATTTGAATGGCTTGCCATCTTGTTCAAATTTTAATAACGCATAACCTATCTGCGAACATATTTTTGTTTCCACACTTTGAAGAGAAATAAAAGAATGAAGGAAATTGGTGAAAAGAGAACAAAATCATTTTCAATCAAAAGATGAATTAAGAGGGCTCCAATGAAGGGGAAAAAAAGTGTCATCTGCTAATTACTTGCAAACGCAAAATCATTCATCTTCCATATTTCTTCAATGTTTCTTCTTCTTCTTCTTCTTCTTCTACAGTATTGTTTTCCACAGTAACGCGAAGGGGATGAAAAAGGCGAAAAATGAAGAAGAGGAGGAGGAGGAGAAGAAGAAGAAGAAGAAGAAGAAGAAGAAGAAGAAGAAGAAGAAGAAGAAGAATATGGTGTTGATGATGATGATGATGATGATGATGATGATGATGATGATGATGATGATGATGATGATGATGATGATGATGAAAAAGAAAAGACAGAAAGAAAGAAGAACAGAAAACAAAGAAACAAATATGAAGAACAATAAGGAGAAAAAATAAATTTAAAAAGGAAAGGAAGGAAGGGAGGAAAGAAGGTAGACAGGAAGAAGAAGAAGGAAGAAGAAGAAGCAGGAAGAAGAAAAGGAAGCAGAAGAAGAAGACGGAAGAAGAAGAAGAAAGAAGAAGAAAAAGAAGAAGGAAGAAGAAGAAGAAGAAGAAGAAGAAGAAGAAGAAGAAGAAGAAGAAGAAGAAGAAGAAGAAGCTTTCTCGAAAGGTCCGTTGGAAATAAACGCGGCAGTGCAAATAAGAAAACCGTTAAAACTATATGTCAGGGAATATTCAGAAACTCAATCCGTGTGAAAACATTTGATTTTTTTCCTTCTGTGATCTGACATCAATATGTTTATGGGAATTTTTAAGATGATGATGTTTGTCAGTGAGGGTGTGAGAGAGGAAAGAGAGAGCGGGTATCATCTATACACCACGAAAATAGAGTATTTCTTCTACATAGACCTACCACGAAAATAGAGTATCGCTTCTTCATAGACCTACCGCGAAAATAGAATATTGCTTCTGCATAGACGTACCACGAAAATAGAATATTATCTATTTATAATTTATTATTTTTCACTGTTATATAACGCTTTTCCAGCTCAAGAGCTACTCAAGGCGCTGGTCGATATAGGGATTTAACTCAAGTCGCCCACCTGCAAGCTTTGGGCGCGTAGTCGGACGCCCAGACAACTGAACATAATTCTGGGCGACAGGGGATTGGGGAGAAGAGATCTAGTGCGTGCTGGGTTTGTTTGTGTGTAGCCGGCACTCATTCATATTGGAATGGGCGTCAGGATCTTTGGAACCCATGCGATGGAATGCGGGCGTGCACAGACGAGACCTCGGTTTATACTCTCATCGGAAGGAGTAGGGGCGCAGAGGCTTATTTACTTATTTAACTTCTTTATTTATTTATTTATTTATTTATTCATTCATTCTTCTTATTATTATTATTGTTATTGTACTACTACTACTACTACTACTACTGCTACTACTACTACTACTACTACTACTACTACTAATTATTATTATTATTATTATTATTATTATTATTATTATTATTATTATTATTATTATTATTATTATTATTTATAAGGTAAAGTGGACGTTGGCGGTATAATGCGTGAGGGAATGGCTGGGATTGAATGCGAGTTACTACTACTGTTACTACTACTACTACTACTACTACTACTACTACTACTACTACTACTATTATTATTACTACTATAGTAGTAGTACAAACAACAACAACACTGATTATGATAATAATTATCATACGGGTATCCATATACCTCTGTTCCTAATGGTGAATCAGTGCAAGTCTCAGACAAGAACAATAACCCGAATATATCCCCCCACCCACTCCCACTGTTTTATCTTTCCTCCATCCTCTCTCTATTGCACTTCATCAACTATTTAGACGCACAGTATTAACATACTATGGACAGTCACTATTCATACACACACTCTCTCACACACACACACGCATATTTGCAATACATCACAACTGTTTGTTTTTTTTAAATGTAGGAATCGGAAAGTGGGTTTTTGACGGAAAGAACGCAAACTTCTTCTAAACATTAAGAATCTAATGCAAAATTGGCTCTTTCCGTCTAAAAAGTTGACCTAGTTCGTCTCCTATAGGGGACGAAATAGAATAGATAGGTCAAACTTCCTTCAAACAAAATTTCTCCGAAAATTGACTGTATTTTCTCCGTCCCGGATAGAGTAGAGCACTCCCTTGTACTGAAAACACTCTCATGCACTACAACTGCACTCCCATGCACTAAAAGAGCACTCCCGCGCACTAAGAAAAAAGTGGGGTCCTGCAAAAAAGTGGGTACCAAGCAAATAAACCCATTTGTTACTAAAAAAAAAAAAAAGACAAGGTCTGCTACCCATTTGTGCCTTTAATCAAGTGCACTCCAACCCTCCCATCGACACACACACACACCCACTCTCTCTCTCCAACTCTCCCACCAACACACACACAGACACACTGACACACACAAACGCACACTTACATCAACTCACACATACTCAAGTTAAATTGATTATCAACCAGTAGTACATCAGGTCATCGGTTAAAAACAACTACAACGACAACACCAACCAACTTTACATTCTTTGAAATCACAACTCAACGAGGAGACCACCAGTAACGGTCGTTCGCTTGTAGCTTGTAGCGTGACAACGCTGCACCAAGTTTTGAAAGCTATAATTGGTCTTCCTGCAACGACTTCTTGTCGGTTGTTGCGCGCACAAGAGTGTAGTGATCTGGTTATCCGGAACTGATAAATGAGGACAAAATCGGCCCCACTGATAACAACGGACGGTGTAAATTATCTCATGATAAGGCCAACACAAGAGGACTTTAATGTTTTCCTTTTTTTTCTCTCTCTTTTCCGCCGCAACACACCATTACAATCAGATCCCGATCTATTTTAGTACGCAGGTATTGGTATGAAGAGGTTTATAATTATAGGAAGCAGTGGCTATAAGAGGACCATACTACTAATAAAGCGATGGAAGCATGCATGTTTGATTGGGATAGAAGTATTGACAGAGCATGGTGTGGATTTTCACCCATTTTTGTTCTCTGTCTCTGTCTGTCTCTCTAGCTCTGTCTTGTATGTCTGTCTGTCTCTCTGTCTCTCTGTATCCTACAACAACTCCTTCTCCCCCAACCTCCAACCGTACATTCTCTCTCTCTCTCTCTCTCTCTCTCTCTCTCTCTCTCTCTCTCAATTTCGGGTCTTTGGCAAGAGCAAGGAAAATAATTTGTTTGCTTCTAAAACATGTTAAGTTCACACCTTCTTTAACATTTATTTAAAAAAAACAAAACGTCCCCCACATCAGACTTCCAGATTCAATCGCTCATCTTCCCATCGCTAACCAGTGACCTCCATTTAAATGTTCATAGCTAGTACCGGTGGTCTTCGTCATTATAACCCGCTAACCAGGCACGCTGCCTGCCGTTTCAAAGTCCAAGTTCACGTGTTCGAACAGGAGTTATTCCCCCTTATCAACAGGTTTCGTACAAGTTATCTTCCTATTATAAATATATGTCGTTCTTTTTTTTTCTTTTTTTTTTAAATGTATTTCTTCAAGTTTTTTTAAAGATGTTTCAAGAGCTGCTCAAGGCTGTGGTATGTCCTATACAGGATCTAACTCAAGCCGCCAGAGGCGTCCATTGGCATGCATCTGTCAAGTCAAAACAATTTGTAGTCCACACAACCATCGCACTAGTACTAAAACTCCAGAACCAGGATCACAAGTCTTTTACTGTTCCCCCACAACAGCAAGGTAGACGTGCTATTGCCAAAATACAAGCTCATTTTCGATGCGATGTGAAAAGATAGCACGTTAAAACACGAGGGAGAGAATCAAAATAATAATTTTCATGAGGTCAATGTTTATTTCCATGTGGTGTTCTTCACGACTACACAGAACCAGGAAGAATCAGGACGGGGGAAAAGCCAAAAAACGGAATTGATTTAAAAAAAAAGAAGAACGGAGAGAGCTAGAGACAAATGAATTAAATGAAATCAAGTCTGGTGCTTGTGTGTGTGTGTATGTGTGTGTGTGAGAGAGAGAGGAGAGAGAGTGCGTGTGTTCCTGTGAGTTGTGTGTGTATGTGAGCGAGTGTGTGTAGCAAGGTGAGAGAAGGGTGGTGAGAAGGTTTAGGGTCCAACCGACTTCACACTAACCCAACGTGTGTGCCTACTCAAACATTACGCTCGTGTATCGGAAATTGCAATACACCAGTTCAAGGAGAGATGTGGAGGATACGGTTACACAAAATTGTCGACTGTATCACCACATTCTAATCACGCTCGCACAGCAAGAAGCAATGAAGAATCGAGCTATAGAATCCACCGCAACAATCACTCATCATCATCATCAGCAGTAGCAGCAGCAGCCCCATGAACAGCATCACCATCAGCATCATCGCCGCCTCCGCGTCACTGCATCGCCATCATCTGATGCAATTACCTCCGGAAACGAACGCGATTTTCGGTTGATACAGTGTATCCGAAGTTATACCGTATAAAGAAATAGAAAATGAACAGAGAAGAAAACGAAGGAATAAACAGATAGACAGACAGACGAACGATTCCAAGAACAAACAGAAAAAAGGAACAGATATATAAGACAAAGCAAACAAGACAAAGTAAGCGAAAAAAATCACCCAGATTAAAAAAAACGCAGACAAACAAAAGAACAGTCCGAAAAATGTTAACAGGGACACAAATAACATAAGCAACCAGAATGATATTCAAATAAAAGAACTAGAAGAAAGACAAGAACGAGTACAGACAGACAAAGAAACAGTCACAAATACAAAGGAACAATCAGACAAGTAAAATTTCAAAAGACACCAGCAGACCAATGTAAAACAAACCATATGCACACAAACAGACACAGAAGATACTGTACAGACCAATAAACAAAAAGAGAACAAAATAGATAGAATAGCCATCCCAAACCATTCAACCAACCAACCAACCAACACAACTCCGCTACTCCAGAAAATTCACACCAGAAACAATATACAACGCAACACGGAAAAGAGAAAGTTGTGTCTTACCTGTTATGTAAAAAAAAAAGGTCGAATCCGCACATGCAACAGAAAACAGAAGTATTCCAGCATGAATAGTCAGACGACATGGTCTTTATCATAAATGTTATATGTATTTTGTGTACACTCATCATCATCATCATCATCATCATCATCATCATCATCATCATCATCATCATCATCATCATCATCATCATCATCATCATCAACAGCATCATCGTCATTGTCATCATCATCATCTTCCTCATTTTTTTTTCATTACAGTTTTCTTCTTTATCATCGTCGTTGTCGTCATTACGATCATAAGTAGCAGCGGCAGTTGCAGCAGCACTACAACTGTCATTACTATCATCTTCTGACATCCTTCTCCTTCTCTTTCTTCTTCCCCTCCTCCTCCACCACCTCCTCCTCCTCCTTCTCCTCCTCCTCCTCCTCCTCATCATCATCATCAAAGCAGTAAGACCAACAGCAGCACATGCAGCCACCGTCGTTATTATCCTCTTCATCGCCATCAACATCATCTTTGCAATCACCATGACCAATACCAAGATTATCGTGTTTGTGGTAGATTTCCAATCAACGCGTAGTGCTCATGAAAAATTTAGGTAACACATTTTTATGTGTAAGCTTCAGCTGTTCAAAGTAAATGGGGTGCTGAAGTGAAGTACGGCTGAGAGAGGGTTAAGAGAGAGAGAGAGAGACAGAGAGACAGAGAGAGAGAGACAGAAAGACAGAGACAGAGAGAGACAGAGACAGAGAGACAGAGACAGAGAGACAGAGACAGACAGAATAGTCAGTCAGACAAACAGAGGGCATTCAAGATGAAAATCAGTTTGCCTTAAACTGTCAACTCTTGCTGGGTTTGTGATATTAAGAATCAGCGATTATCTGGAAATCGTGCATTTAAACTGCAGGTGATATGCGTTCTAGGAAAGTTTTTTTCCCCCCTTTTAAGAGAGAGAGCTATTTCGAAATGAAAATGGCTCCTGCGCCGACACGGCAGTTTGAAGCTGGAAAATGTCTCTCTAATGATCAATATGGAAATTAGAAATAAAAAGACAACAACACAGTTTTCTTATTGGTTCACACCATGTCAATCGTGACGACACGAACATTTAAAAAAAATCAATTTCTAAAAATGCCTAATCGTTTGTTACACCTACATGTCAAAAGCTAAGCTAGATACGGGACTTTTGAGGACTACGAGTGTTTTCTCCGGGTACTCCCTTCAATAATGGTATTAGAAAGACAAGTCAACGGGTTGAAGGACCAAAACAAACACACAAACAAACACCGGAAAGAAAAAAGCAACATGTATTTCTCTAAAACGCATCATCAGACATGTGCAATCTAAATTTTAAAATTAAAAACTGATTTTTCTTTTGGCTTCTGTAAAAGCATCCTCTTCAGATCGCCGCGCTTTGATTTTGATTGAAGAAAAAACTCCTGATAGCACATCATTATTATTATTATTATTATTATTATTATTATTATTATTATTATTATTATTATTATTATTATTATTATTATTATTATTATTATTATTATTATTATTACTAACGACGTGGAACTAGACTTCTTCACTTCGACTTGCGCACTCAACCACACCGTTAAAATGGATCGTTGCATGCTGACCTCTGACCATAATTATGATTACGAAAACCATCTCGTCGATTCAAGTATGTTTACAATGCCACCCGTTTCTAGTCTGTAAATAAATAATTGATCCTAATCTAATAGGCTCGTGAATTTCTCTGTGCTTGTGATAATAAAGTGATCGTATTCGTAATTCAATTCAATTCAATTCAATTCAATTCAATTCAATTCAATTCAATTCAATTCAAACAACTTTATTTATCCAGATTTGGCAATTACAATGGGGGTATGAATGCTCTCTAATTATATATTTTTAAAAAAAATCACAACACATTTTGATATACATGAGGATGTCTACAAACAATAACAACTTGCACAAAACAACTTGCACAAAAACACAACGGCATCCTCCCGACACCATCCGCACATACACACTGCCCATGCACACACATACATCCAGTTCATAGACATTTACCCAACACAGGCATACATCACCAGCAGCACTCACCACAGACACAGGCATAAAAATAACAAGGTAGAAGATTCATTAAAGGAAAAAGCGGCTAAGATTAGTTATTATCAGGCTAATTGTTTTTACTTTAAGTTTACTGCATTAATTGTTCTTACTCAATACTTAATAGCTACGAATGAATCAACAATGAGGTTTAACGTTTACACCCACCATTGGCGATATGGCAGACGGGGATTACCATCACAGGGAAAGAGGGGTAGGGACATGAATCAACACTGAACCACCAAAGCAATCATACTGCTAAAATGGACAGTAAAAATGACCACATTTTATATCGCCCACCACGGGATTCGAACCTGGGTCATCGGTGTGCCAGGCGAACGCTCTACCAATTGAGCTACGGCGGTGGGCGTAATAACTACATGAGATGGGAAACTTTGGCAAACGGCTATGGATAAACAAACGCGCGCGCGTGCCCTTACACACATACATCACATTGTATATATAGCCCGCCCCCTTCCGTTGAGGTCTGTATAAATAGTATCCCCACTTTGTGGAAATGTTGTGTTTGCAATTACTACTGAATCTGTAATTCTTATTTGTTCTGTCTCTTTTCTAATCTGTTCTATTAATCTAAAATTTTCTAAGGTAGATCACTAACCTACCTTTTTTTATTTAAAACTAACCCACAAGCTTCTGTTTTCTATGATTTTCATTCATCGAGCGAGAATTGCAAATCTTACGACTATAACATATGTATCTTTCATTGTCTCCTGCGTGCTTTATATTCACGTCAAGTCAAAAAATCTGTATTCACACAAAAAAATGCAGTTACAATTTGGCGTGTCGCTTATAATATACAATAATTACATGCTCTCTCTCTCTCACACACACACACATAAACACACACACTCACACAGGGCAGGCTCACAGCTAAACAACGAATACACATGTATATACAAGAGCAGTACAACTGCATGCGACATAGAACACATTCTACGCATAATATAACATAGACGCCTCTGTTTACAAAACAAAGACTTTAAATGTACATATGAAAAATAAAGGGATACAGGAATACATTGAATTGTATAAATAGAAAGAATATGCCTTACGTCAGTTCATTCAGCTTTATGATGGGGCTGTGACGGGACAGGCAGCATCTTCAGCAGGCTACCACGACATTGCCCCGACAGTGAGGCAACCAAGCTCCCACCCCACATCCCCTTCCCCCACACACTTTTAAATATTAAAAAAAATAAATTTAACCCCGTCCAAGAAGTTTGTCTGGAACGCGGCTAGATGGGGTTTACACATGTCAAGATCGTATTAGGTCTACCGATACCCATCATGTTGAAGTTGCTGTGCCTTTATGATCATCATCTGGCTGTGAACCTTATTTAGACATTTTGAAAAATCAAATTTCTGTTTAATGAAGAAACATTGCAAAATACTTTAGAAGACCTCCCCCACCCCTCACCCATTGTATCTGTGTCTCTCTCTCCCTCCCCATCTCCATTTTTCATCTCTTTTCATCGCCTCCATGCTGCATCTTGGCGATAGAAAACTGACAACCTTTAGTAATTGCATCTCTAAGGTAGGCTAAATAACCGTTCAAAGACGAAGACCAAGCATCTTTCTGTTTTTTTGGTAACCTGTACTATTTGTGGCCATGAAATAATTTTATAATATTAACATAATCAATATTTCTTTTATCCCCCCACAATATTACTTTTTCCAACTGACAGGAAAGACAAATACAGGAAAGTCACCTTTTTAAGACAAAACTCTTAGGGGCTCACTTTTCAATATATACGTATTTTCAAAGCCAGCACAAACACATCTATCACCGACCAAATCTGAACCGTTTCTGCTTCGAGACGCGCACCGTCAAAAGAGTCTCCTACGATGACGAAAGACTCTTTTACGACTCCTTATTAGCCTCCATTTGGATAGTTCTTAAAGCGTATCTATCATAGCAGACACAGTTTCCTGGCGAGAAGTATTCTTCAGAACTGAGAAACACCGTAGATCTTTTGAACTTCTTAACATTACGTTTTAAGACTCGCCTTTTATACAGCTCAGACGAGATACATTTCACTGGCGATTCCTCTATACAGTCTATTATGAAGGTCTGTTTTCCGCTGATTCCATCGTCAGGAAGTTCCTCAGTTGAGTCCTTGAGTGCATAAAGTAGGCCTTCCAGCGGATGTTTATTCACCCAAGGTCTTAGAGCATAGAAGCGATGAGGATACTTTTCTTTTTTCTTTTTTTGGGAGGGGTGGGGGTGGGAGGGGGGAGGGAGAGCGGGGATGAGTGAAGGAAACACTTCCATAGAACTATTTCTATGTAACGAATCACCCAGACTTATTCTTTTCCCTAGTAACATCCTAGTGTTTTTTTTGGAGTGGGAATGCTTGGGGATAGGGTGGGGAATTAAAACCAAATTGATGTTGCTTATGAATTTTGTATGCCATCTCCGTCTTTCTATTTCACACACCGCGCACTAACCCCCCCCCCCTCCCTCCTCTCTGTTTTATACCTAATATGTACTATGGATGTAGCCGAGCGAAGCATTTGAATTCCGTCTCTTGGCCACCACCTTGAGAACACGGCCCGACTCGAGCTGTTACTTTCTATAAAAATAAAAAAAACTATTTGCCCTTGCAAAGCGGTGAAGCGTTTTGATAGTAAACCGGGTTGCCGGATACTAGTGCCACGACACTCCATACAAGTCGCTGCCATTGACATGCATCAAATGCCTGCCGACAATGTAGTCCTGCTCACCACCAAAAGCAGAAGATGAATGGTCAGCCAGGGAGAACAAATGTCGTGTCGCTTTGTCCTGCATAACCCAATGGCCACTCCACAGGATTCTGCACCGCATGAGCCACCCAGATCCCATAGTCCGCAACAGGTATGTCTGGAACCGACACTGACTACGCCCAGTCAGTCTACATTCACTGACTTAAGAGTAAAAAAAACTGCCATTAACAGTTATTATGGTCCATCATCATCCTGTTCCCGGTCGTTGTGCACCACGTGTAGCCGAGAGGAGCATTTGACTCCTGTCTCTCGGCCACCACCTTGAGAATACGGCTCGACCCGAGCTGTTATTTTCTATTATCCCTCATAAGAGGGACATAACAATAGTTGCCCTGCAAGGTGGGGAAGCGTGTTGATAGTAAACCGGACTATCAGCTACTAGTGCCACGACACTCCACACAAGTCGATGCCACTGACTTGCATAAAATGCCTGCCGACAATGTAGTCCTGCTCGTCACCAAAAGCAGAAGGCGAATAGTCAGCCGGGGAGAACAAATGTCGTGTCGCCTTGTCCTGCATGACCCAATGGCCACTCCAAAGGATTCTGCACAGCAGGAGCCACCCAAGGCTAGTCTACCCAAAAAATGGAAGGCAGACAACCTCTCTCACAAACTTGCACCAGCCGCCTCTCATTCCGCCACATGGAGATTTTGGAACTTTATGCTTCTTCCAAACTGCTGGAGAGGTGCTCTTTTTGCATTAATGCGTGGGATCTCTCCATCGGCAGCTACCTATACTACAGTTTAAATGTAAATTTCTCGTGATTTGAGGTAATAAAGCGTTCTTAGCTTAGCTTAGCTTATGGTAACATATTGTATCTTATCGCTCACCTTATCTCTTCTCATCTTATCTTATTACCGATAGGCCTACTAACATCTCAACTCGGCAAGGCAAATGGAACTACGTAAATATAAACTAGGACGGGAGCTATTAAATATGTTTATAGTCTACCTACTACTACACCAACCAGCTATGAAATGTTGTACTACTATAATATCTGTCTGCCGCGTCGCCAATGGTTGTGTGGGGATGTTAAACTTCAATTGTGTTCATTCATTTTTATGGATGCACAGAGGGCTATGTACCTACTACGACTGCGCAACAACCAACCAATACTTGTACAGGCTATTTACTTATTTGGCCGGCATGTGCGTGATCTTATACGATTTCACTGTCAACTAGCTCGAAGGAAGGATATTGAACTTTACAATCAGAGCTAATGCCAAGATTCCAATCCTATATGAGACAGCCGGGTGAAAGTGGTGGTGATATCGATGATGAAATCCAGCAATTTACCGTAACATAGGTGCGTCCAAATACACTAGTTCGTGAAAAGCCGTTCAGTAGAATTTAGCAGTGTAAAATATCAGTTTTGAAAATGCGCACGCGCCTCCGGAAAGCGACGAAAACAAAATATTCCATTACCAACCCTTACTGGGATAAAAAGGACTCATGATACACACACACACACACACACACACACACACACACACACACACACACACACGCACAATCACACACACACTGAGACGGCGGATCAATTGTTGCTGGGCTCTGCACAATGGAATGCTATTACCCACTCGTCTTTCGTCTGTGGGGATCGGCTAGTTAATCTCCAGGTGACTAATCTTAATACATTTATAAGTTTAGCTCGGTCTGTGTTAGGCTGGGGTTACAGAGGTAGGGAGACAATGGTAAAAGTCTCACTGACACACTAGCTCTCACACGGCTATGAAACATAGGTATTCCAGCAACTTGTTAACAGTAAATGTATTTCCTCTACTCTATGCATAATCTTGTACAGTCTCAAATACACTCTAGGTCCGTTCAATCTTGATTCCAGTGTAAGTTTAACTGGTGTGGTGCGTTTTTTTAAATAAAAATTATGGTGAGTTTACACGCGAGGTAACTCCTCCGCCAAACCAACGTAAAAAATATAAAGTAGAGTAAATGTCCTATCCTATCCTATCCCGTAACTCGGAGGTCATAGGGGCACCACAGACTTTCGTTTAACCAGCGTACTCCATCTTTCCCTGTCCTCAGCAACCCTGATTGTTTCGCTCAGTGGCAAACCAGTCCATTCTCGAATGTTGTCCTCCCACCTCATTTTCGGTCTCCCTCTTCTTGCACTGTGCTTTGCAGGATGGTCTTTGCAAGACCTGATGATCTGGTGACGTGGCCATACCATTGGAGTTTCCGTTTTTTGACCACTGTGAGCAGGTCATCGTGTTGTCCAATGGCTTGTGTGATGGTCTGTCGCACTTCGTCGTTAGTAATGTGCTGGGTATAGGAAATGCCCAGAAATCTTCTGTAGCACCTCATCTCCATGCTTTGTATTCTTCATTTGAGATCTGCTGTGAGGGTCCATGTTTCGCAAGCATATACATGTAGGAAGATGGAGATGACAAGGGAGCGCAGCAGCCTTATCTTGGAATGTGGACTGATGGTCCTGTCTTTCCAAATTTGTGGGGCAAATTAGGGTTGCATTTGTTTGTGCGATCCTGGAAAGGATTTCCTGTCGGGACCCATTGTCTGATACAATGGCTCCTAAATATTTGAAGCTATGCACTGTGTTGAGGGATTGGCCTTGGACTTTGATGTCCGTGTTGGTGCCATTGAGTAAAAGTAAAAAGTTCTATCGCGCGGTTTACAGCTCTAAGAGCTGCTCAAGGCGTATATTTGGGAAAGAATGGGCAACCTGCATGGCTGGTCTTTCTTAGCCAAAGTGCACTTTACGGAAATGGTAAAGCAATTTCAATCATGGTTATTGAGTTTTAATTTTGGAGCACACGCCGCTGACTAGTCTTCGAGTGCAGGTGACATTCGGGATATTTTCTGAAGAGAAAGCATAGCAGCCACAGAGTAGCGCCATCCAGGAAAAAGGGCGAACATACAGCAGCCTACCAAATCCTCTTCTAATTGGTCTGTACCTGTCATTCTATGCTTAAATAACATTTTAAAGCTTGATTCTTGAAATAATAATCCAACCCACTAAATGCACTCAAATACCTGCAGACTGCTTGATGGTCCACAGCAAGTATATTTAGGCCTGAAAGTCTACATGAATTTTTACGTTAATAGCGATGTGAATGGGTAGCCTACTTTCCACACTGTGAGGTCGAACATCCCTAACTGTCCAACTGTCTAGTTGTTGAGACAATAAGTAATTACACACAGCAATATATGTGTATATGTGTATGTTTATATATAGTTAGTCAGGTAGTTAGTTCCAGGCAGCTTCCAATATAACATTATTGGATTGAGGCCAAAGTAGCATTAAGGTCGAACCGTCGTCAATCTGTCGCCCGACTTTGTCGGGTTCAATAACACCACCAATGAAGAAGACCTTCGTTTCCCCATTAACAGACCCTAAGGTCTGAATCCAGAGAATATTTAGGCATAAGGAGTATGTCTATGGCCCGCGAAAGCACCGTCTACCATGGCGAGAGCCAGTACGGGCTGGCTATCGTTGTCCAGGCGCTGCTATGTGAAGAGGGGGTCCGATTCCCTTTGAATAAAAGTGGAGGGAGGAGAAGAGGGGGAGGGAGAGGGGTGTCGGCTGTACTTCTTTGACTGTTTACCTATTTCAGCTGACTTGAGGTGATGACTCTTAAGATGGTGTTTGTTTATCATCATCATCATCATCATCATCATCATCATCATCATCATCATCATCATCATCATCATCATCATCATCATCATCATCGTCATCATCATCATCATCATCAACAACAACAACAACAACAACAACAACATCAACGATAACAACATCTTCCTCCCCCTTTCCCATCATCATCATCATCATCATTATCATCTTTTTACTTCTTCTTTCTCGGGGTCTTTTTCTTCTTCTATTCTTCATCAACATCTCCATCATCACTATCAACAACCCCCCCCCCCTACCCACCCACCCCCCCAAAAATATTAAAAATAAAATATAAAATAAAAAACAAACAAAAATAAACAAACAAAAAACTGATCCAGATAGTCGTTGTCGTCAACGAATAGCTGCCTTTTAGAAGAAAAAAACAACAACTAATAGTAACATATGTGAGTTCCAGAGTACCACTATACTAGATATTCAGGATTCATCTAGGGTTCTAGACATTCAGGATTCTGTGATCGAAGACAGACAATGGTCTTTTAAACTCTTCACCTCGTTGACGCCCGTTCCAAGAGGAAAATACGCTTAAAAGGACGAGACGTTAAAAAGCCTGAAGACATTACCCTTATTCTTGTACTGCTTTGGTACAGATCATCTACCGAAAAATGCAGGGCTTCCTTTTCTTCAGATTGTAATTACAATTACTGCAAAATACATCCCACTTTATCAGAGCTTCTGGGCTTCATTTAACATTTAGTATTACAATTATCGCTGAAAAGGAGCCATCTCGACCAGATCTCTTTTCACAACTATTATAACTCCATACCTGCAAATAAATGACTGACCAAACTTTTCTACACTTGAAAAGCTGCTACCTTCTACAGAAGTACAGAGAAGGCAAGAATTCCATCTTGTATTAGAATTGTGGATCCAGTTATCGCAGAATAGAGTCACCTGTGTTAGATATCCGTTCAGAGGTATTGTAACGTCATAAATGAGTGACCTAACGTTGGCGCAGTTGGACCGATGCCCTATACAGAGGAAGTAGAGAGAAGTCAATAAGGGCTTCCTTTA
The DNA here is from genome assembly GCA_036898135.1 of Oncomelania hupensis. NCBI lineage: Eukaryota > Metazoa > Mollusca > Gastropoda > Littorinimorpha > Pomatiopsidae > Oncomelania > Oncomelania hupensis. The sequence goes on along the minus strand of CM072514.1, from coordinate 64,183,701 downwards.
AAAAAAAAGAAGTATTGCAAATATCGCTGAATAGCAGAAACTTTACCTGGATCTATTTTAGAGTTATAATTACTTCACAACATGTTAGATGACTGTATTGGCTACTGACGGCACAGGGTGCAGAGAATCTGCTGAAGCTAAAACTTGTAAAATAAAGTAAAACTGCGTAAAACGCATGGATTTTTTTTTAACAGATTCATTTCAGAGTAATTATAACTTCACAAACTGTGAACTAAATAAAAGACCTACATTTTACACTTTTGACAGCTGCTATAGAAGATGTACAAAGACCATTGCAGAGCTCCCACTTTTAGAAAAGCCAGCATTGTAATATCTATCTATCTATCTATCTATCTATCTATCTATCTATCTATCTATCTATCTATCTATCTATCTATCTATCTATCTATCTATCTATCTATCTATCTATCTATCTATCTATCTATCTATCTATCTATCTATCTATCTATCTATCTATCTATCTATCTATCTATCTATCTATCTATCTATCTATCTATCTATCTATCTATCTATCTATCTATCTATCTATCTATCTATCTATCTATCTATCTATCTATCTATCTATCTATCTATCTATCTATCTATCTATCTATCTATCTATCTATCTATCTATCTATCTATCTATCTATCTATCTATCTATCTATCTATCTATCTATCTATCTATCTATCTATCTATCTATCTATCTATCTATCTATCTATCTATCTATCTATCTATCTATCTATCTATCTATCTATCTATATATATATATATGTATCTCTCTCTCTCTCTCTCTCTCTCTCTCTCTCTCTCTCTCTCTCTCTCTCTCTCTCTCTCTCTATATATATATATATATATATATATATATATATATATATATATATGTTAGTTATTCATTGCTTACTGGGTCCAGCGGAATGCAAAGAGCCAAATCAGGACCACAAAATCAATATATATATATATAGACCACAACTTCGCTGAAAGAGGACTCGCCCCTGATCCGCATAAAACATCTGCCGAAACAACCCTAGTGGTAACACTAAAGGCACTCCCCCAGCCGGTCCCTTTACAATAAAGACATCCCACGCAGGGGACGCAGAGGCTATTCTAATTTATCGATCCCCCGTTTACAAAAACAAAATAGAATATAAACATCAGTATAAAATATCAACAAAACACATACATATAAAATGCCTACATTGCCAAATAATAACATCATAGGAAGCCCCAGTGACCACCTGGCAGAAAGCGTCCAACATTCCCAAGCTGATCCAACAGACCTCACACACATATGAGGAGTTTTGTCCCGGAAGAGTTTTCGAGAAAAAAGGTACGTGACTGGTCTAGCGAAGAAAAAGACAGTATAGTAGATTGATAGAACAGAGAAGGAAGATATATATCTAGCCTAGATTACTCCTATTGCTAAATAGGAGTGATCTAGGCTAGATCGATCTCAAGTTATAATTCCTTTCTCACTGGAACTAAATATAATAGGCGACTGTGTAATTTGCTCCTGACGGCACATAGTGCAAACTCGAGAATCTGTTGTGAAGCCAAAACTACGTGAATAAAGTACTTGTTCGTGAAAGGCATGGTTTCTATTTGTTATTAGTATTGTACTTATCGCAGAACAGAGTCAGTTTGGCTCGATTTCTGTTTAGAGTTATTACAACTACATACTAGATCTAAACGATTAATCACGTTGGCTGCGGAGGGCACAGAGCGGGTAGAAACTCTGCTGCAGTTGACACTTTCTGAAAATAAGGTTCCCATGTAGGCTGTGGGCGTTGGGGATGTTTTCTTTAATTTATTTATTTTTATTATTTAATCTATTTTTATTTATTTATTTATTTTTACTTTCATTTATTTATTTATTATTTCATTTATTATTTTATTTTTTTTAATATTGAAAAAAAAAGTAGGTCAAGAACAATTTCGCAAATAATCGAACTTGGTAACTGCAATTACGCATAGGAAGGTACTTAAGATAATGAAAGTCTTTCGTCAGCTTACTTTTCGCACGGACTGTTCCCTAAATAGCACGCACACAAAGGCCGAAAGACAAGACTGACTCACACCATACTTCCAACACACACTAAAGAGAGAGAGAGAGAGAGAGAGAGAGAGAGAGAGAGAGAGAGAGAGAGAGAGAGAGAGAGAGAGAGAGAGAGAGAGAGAGAGAGAGAGAGAGAGAGAGAGAGAGAGAGAGAGAGAGAGATGAACACAAATTGGTCCGGGTTTCCAAGTACCATAGAAAGGGATAAACGCCGTACCTACTCTCTAAAAACACAGGAAGACGGAGGGAATAAAACCTACACAAGATCAGTCGCTATCAGTGTTTGGAGAAACAAAAAATCTTCAAAAACAGAGAGACCGTACTCGTTCGTAAACTGTTGCCAAGCAATTTGAGCTTCTACGTGAAGGCAAAACTAGGCTAACAAGCAATTTACTCGATGCAAACAATATTGCAAGCATCGGAATTTTTTTTTTCATAAACTAACCTTTTTGTTTGTTTTTTTTTTTTCTAAAAGAGAGATAATAATCATATAGACAACAACGTAACCAACCTGAACTTTTAATCGAAAACACACAACAACAAAATAGTTTGACTCGCATAAAGTTGCTCTTTGAAGAAAGAAAAGTTGGAATTTTAACAAACGCACAAGAAGAGATTAACAAAATTGTTTCACAGTAACAAAAACAAACAAACCAACAACAAAGAGTACAACAAAAGAGAAGAAGAAGAAGAAGAAGAAAAAGAAGAAGAAGAAGATGTTAATAGCAAAGTGTCTCAACATGAAAGATAAAATACTTTGAAAAATATTGCCAGCAAAGTGTTGGATAAAGTTGTAATTTTTCATAAGCGCATTAAATACAGTAATATAAAGAAGCTGAGCATTAACAAAACAAAACAAAACAAAGCCAACAAGACGCTGTTGATTTGCATAAAATTGCAGTTAGATGGAACCGTGACTTTACGTGATATAATTATACAACATTTTCAAATACAAAAATTGAAAAGCGCAAATTTTTTGTAAGACAGCGATTCTATATTCGTACAGAAGCACAGCCTATTAATATATGGACAGTAATGCCAATAACTGTTTTAACAAACAACCAAGCAACACCAACAGCAAAGCAAAAAAGGCTCACAGACATAACACTGAGGTTGAAACTTGCCCCACTTTAATTAAAAAGCAGGCAAACTTTGATATCAAACTGACGTTAACAGGCTTTCTAAGAACGTGAGATACTGGCTAATGCTTTGAGGATAATATGGACATCGGAGTAAACACACACACACACACACACACCACACACACACACACACACACACCAACACCACCACCAACAACAACAACAACAACAACTTCGTCTTTATAAACACGGTTACAATAACGCATACATACAGCATTTGAGGTGCTATAATGTTTGACGGAAAATTCTGTATTAAATTGACAGACAATATACCCCATTTCCTTCCAGTGTTGTCTGTCTGTCTGGGCTGACTCTTCTCTCTCTCTCTCAACATCGGAAAATACCTCAGAGGTGCCTCTTTTTTTGTTTAAAAAAAAACACAATAATTCTCTGTCTGTATCTATCTGTGTCTCACTTTTACTCTCTGTCTGTTACCCTTACTTTCACCCCATCCCCTCTCTCTCTGTCCCCGTCCCCTCGCTCTCGCTATCCTTTCTCTCACCCTCTCTCTCATGTTAAATCACTCTCGTCTATATGCCAACCACCAGTCTCTTTCTCTCTCTATCTCTTTTTTTTCCTCTTTGAAGCTAAACACGACGGACGTTAAATTCATTTTCTACGATGGGGGCATTTTTAAAGCTGCCTAACAAGTATAGATGACCAACATTGGGCTTGTGGCTAATGGGTTCCCTATAAACGTATTAGCCATCCTACAAGCTGTATAGAAACACACATAAACACACCGAGGCCACAAAGAAGACACGACCGGGGCACCACACCAAGACACGACACAAACAGACACTGATGCGCCAGCAGAAACACTCACAAAGACGGAGAAACAGAATAGAAGAAAAAAAACCAAAAAAACCAAATTAAAGACAAACAGTTTATACTGAATGCTACAATGCTATAGCCGAGCGGAGACACAACAAAGACAAAGCAAGACAGAATCGCAACACAGATAGACGAAAAGAGGAACTTTTTTAAATACTTTATGCCACTCTGCGTGACCCACGCTCCTGTCCACTAAGTATTTTGTGAGAGGTACTCGACGACTCTCAGTTTCGCTGAGTGAATTGGATGCTAGGTCTACATCTTCTTTTAATTAATTTTCAAAAAAAAGAGTCCCCAAAATTCATTTTCAATTCAGCGTCGTACACAGAGCCTAATAAAAAATCAATCAGTAGGTTTGATTCTGTTAACTTGATTTTTATTTTATCATTCTTGTATTAACATTTGTAGCCGAGCGGAGATTTTGACTATCGCGCGACTCTCGGTCGTGACCATGCAGGGGAAGAAGGCTCCACTTGCCTTTGAGAGAGAGAAAGAGAGAGAGAGAGGAAGGGAGAGAGAGAGAGAGAGAGAGAGAGAGAGAGAGAGAGAGAGAGAGAGAGAGAGAGAGAGGAAATGGTGTGAAGGAAACTATAACACTCAACTGAGACATCTTCAACTCCATCACAAAGTGAGTATTGTCCCAAAAATATGTTTGCGTTGTTTGTGAACTAGTAGTAACACAGACTCAAAGAGACAGACACCTCTTTAAAAAAAAAAAAAAAAATCCACCACACACACACACAGCGATGAAAAAGACAAAGCTAGAGTCAGACAGAAAGAAACAAAAAAATAAAAGTTGTACACAGAGCAATTGATCTGAAGAACAACGAGAGCATCAAGAAGAAGAAGACCACTGTGATCATGGTGAGGGCGTTGAAGATGAAGAAGAAGGCAAAGATGGCTTCGACGACGAAGACGACGACGACGACGACGACGAAGAAGAAGAAGAAGAAGAAGAAGAAGAAGAAGAAGAAGAAGAAGAAGAAGAAGAAGAAGAAGAAGAAGAAGAAGAAGAAGAAGAAGAAGAAGAAGAAGAAAGAAACAAAGAAAGAAACAAAGAAAGAAAAGAAAAAAAGAAACAAAACAAAGAACGTCGACAAATGAGATCAAAACCGCCTCTTTTTTTCTCCAGGTTATGGCTATTATCTCCTGTGATAAGATTTTCAAAAATGGTCTTCAATCTTGCAGAAAGACAAAACAGCTTCCATAATCTTGCGTGTGTGTGTTTTGTGTTTTTTTCTTCTCCGGATCAAAAGGAAACTGGATAAAGTTGTTTTGACTTTATAGTTTGATGTATGCGCGCCAGATTACACACGCTGATGGGATGGCAAGAAATAACGAACCTTAGATTTTGTAATGAGCTAAACATTGCAGCCACAGGTCGCGCACCCGCCCTTCTTCCCTCTCCCCCCCCCCCCCTCCAAGATATATGCGGGACCCTGTGATTCTAGCCGTCGTTTTTGTGTGTGCGAGAGAAAACAGAATTGTGCTTTCTAAAGGTTTTGTCTCTAGAGAGCAGGGTCAGACGGGTGTTCCCCAGGTCTATTTTTTTGTGTCAGTTCTAGGTCTATATTTCCTCCAGGTCTATGTACCTCCCCCAACACCTCCCCCTCTCCCTCCCTCCACTCTTCCCTTCGCGCCCGCAACGTTCTCCTAAGTCTATGTTCTTTCAAGCCTTTTTAGACAGATTCTTCAGTATATTCCCGCAGATGTAATTATGTTATCCCGGGTCTACATTTCCCCAGTTTAATGTTCCAAAGCATAGGTGGGAGGAGGGGGTAAGGTGAGAAGGCCTGAGGGATAAAAAACAAATAAATCTTTAAAAAATTATTAAAACTCGTCCGCGTGGGTGGGGGGGGGGGGGGGATCGAACCCACAACCATTGGTATAGGGGACTCAAGCACTAACCAAATGCGTCGTAGGTCATATTGTCATCATGCGTTAGAATAGCATCCCTTCCTCGTCCATAATATTTCAGTCATAACAAACAGATGATGGAAATGCACGGCTTCATCTATATATATAAATTGCTTAGCCGGAAGTCCTTCTTCGCCACTACTATAAAGTTTGTCTCCTATGGACGCTGATCTGGGCACGTGCTGAGAGCTGCTGATCGGCCTGCTGTGTGCTCAAAACCACCCAAATCGTTATAGCCGACATTTCCTTACCGAACGTTTAACCGTTTCTGAGATAAATAAATAAACAAAATGTCCACAAACTGCAATAGCCTCATTCCGCGCGCTTCCATTACAAATCAAATTGAGGTTTCAGCATGTTTTCCCATATAGAACAAAAAATTCATGGTTTTTCTACGAAGCCTTCGTAGCTTAATGGTTTAATCTTTCGCCTACGGTTTCGGGCGACCCAAGATCGATACTCACGCGGGCCATATTTTTTTTTTAAGTTTTTTTTTTACACTACAATATGGATATTTTTTTTTTAATTTAGACTTTTTACATTTAATTTATTATTATTATTATTATTATTATTATTATTATTGTTATTATTGTTATTATTAATAAACTAATAATAATACTAATACTAATACTAATACTAATACTAATAATAATAATAATAATAATAATAATAATAATAATACATTATTATTATTATTATTATTATTATTATTATTATTATTATTATTATTATTATTATTATCATTATTATTATATCAAATTTTCTTTTAAAACCTTATTGTTTTTTTATTATTTCTATTTGTATTATTCTATATTCAATATTATTATTATTATTATTATTAGTAGTAGTAGTAGTAGTAGTAGTAGTAGTGGTAGTAGTAGTAGTAGTAGTAGTAGTAGTAGGCCTGCTGTGTGCTCAAAACCAGCGAAATCGTTTTAGCCGACATTTCCTTACCCTTAACCGTTTCTGAGATAAATAAATAAACAAAATGTCCACAAACTGTAATAGCCTCATTCCGCGCGCTTCCATTAAAATGGTATGGGGAGGTATCAAGTGGGTTCGGGGAGGTATCAAGGGGGTATGATGAGGCATCATGGGGGGGGGGACGGGGAGATATCAGGGGGGGGGTATGGTGAGGTATCAAGGGGGATATGGGGAGGTATCATCGTCCAAATGAAACTCGCAGACTAAAGTTCTCTCTGTCTACATTTTAAACAGCATCATGTGTACCCTGGCTTGCCAGGGTACAAAAACCACTAGTCCATAATAAAGAGTCATAACGGGATACACAATAACAATACACCATTCACAATGGTCAGGCGTAACAAGTTTATAAAACAGGATCTTGGCATGAAGAGTTGCAAGCCGCATCAAGCATAGGGAACAGCGTAACCTCGGCTATAATGTAACAGGTATTATGGAATAAATATAGTTAGTTAGTTGGTTAGTCATTGTTTATAGGGCGGAACAAAGATAATTCAGTATCCTCAAAGTTCAATATCCTCAAAGTTGAGACGAGCCATGCACACTCCGAAGTTGAGTTATTTCTTCCTCCCGACGGAGTATTGTCAAGAAGAAGAAGAAAAGGAAGAACGAGGACGACGAGAAGGAGAAGAAGAAGCAGAAGAAGGAGGATGAGGAGAAGATGGATGAGGAGGAGTAGCAGACGAAGATGAGAAGCAGGAGGAGATGAGGGGGAGGAGGAGAAGAGAATGAAGAAGCAGAAGGAGGAGAAGGAGGAGAAGAAGAAGAAGAAGAAGAAGAAGAAGAAGAAGAAGAAGAAGAAGAAGAAGAAGAAGAAGAAGAAGAAGAAGAAGAAGAAGAAGAAGAAAGAAGAACAAGAACAAGAAGAACAAGAACAAGAAGAACAAGGATGGTGATGAGGAAGAGGAGAAGGAGAACAAGACGAGAAGAAGAAGAATAGGAAATAGGACCGCGTTATGCAGAATTTCCAGTTGGATCACGCACCCACAGTACAGTATCGGCTCATAAATTATGTTGCAGTCACAACAAATCTTAGAATAGCACCATCCCATGCAAAACATTGTGCTTAACATCATCTGCTTATCTCCTTCGTAATGAACAGGCAGTAAAATGATGGCAAGACTGTGTCAGGTAGTCTTCAAATGATTCATGTTTTTCGCAGAAGGCAACACCAACAAAACCAACAGCAGCTGCAGCAGCACACATTAAATCCCTACGAATTCTATTTTTCATTTTCTTTCTACACATCTTTTTTTTTTATTTCTATGCTTTTATTTAAATAAGTTTTCCTTTTGTTCATATATCCTTTTCTGTTCTTACTATTGATTTATTAATTTATTAATTTCTGCCTTTTTCTTCCTCTTCTTCAATCTTTTTGTCATTTTTTCATTATATTGAGGCCGTACTTGAACTTGATACAGATTTCCTACCCTATCCTATCCCGTAACTCGGGGCACCACAGATGATCGTTTAACCAGCGTAACCCATCTTTCCTTGTCCTCAGCAACCCTGATTGTTTCGCTCAGTGTGAAACCAGTCCATTCTCGAATGTTGTCCTCCCACCTCTTTTTCGGTCTCCCCTCTCCTTCTGTCTCCTTGCACTGTGCCTTGCAGGATGGTCTTTGCAAGACCTGATGATCTGGTGACGTGGCCATACCATCGGAGTTTCCGTTTTATCACCACTGTGAGCAGGCCATCGTGTTGTCCAATGGCTTGTGTGATGGTCTGTCGGACTTTGTCGTTGGTGATGTGTTGGGTATAGGAAATGCCCAGAAGTCTTCTGTAACACCTCATCTCCATACTGTGTATTCTTCGTTGGAGATCTGCTGTGAGGGTCCATGTTTCGGAAGCATATAGGAAGATGGAGATGACAAGGGGGCGCAGCAGCCTTACCTTGGAATGTAGACTAATGGTCCTGTCTTTCCGAATTGGCTTTAACCTCGCCAGGGCAGCAGTTGTTTGTTCGATCCTGGAGAGGACTTCCTGTCGGGCCCCATTGTCTGATGCAATGGCTCCTAAATATTTGAAGCTATGGACTGTGTTGATGGATTGGCCTTGGACTTTGATGTCCGTGCTGATGCATTTGGTCTTCTCTGCACTTATTTCAATTCCATAGGCTCTGGAGGTGGTGTCAAGCCTCTGTACCAGCTGTTCAAGTTCTTGTTCCTCTCCAGCAAATCCATCAATGTCATCCGCGAAAAGAAGGTTGGAGATTGCTCTTTCCTCTATGCTGACTGTGCCTTCTGGATCTGCAAGGGCATCTGACGTGATGCGCTCTAGGAAGATGTTGAAGATTGTTGGAGAGAGTAGGCATCCCGACGCACACCGATTGTTGTGGAGGACTGCACTGGCAGCCTTGTCATACAGGCTTTTGATGGATTCAATAATTTTAGGGCTGATGTTGTAAGCCTACACTTTCATGGTTGCCCACAGAGCTCATGCCAGACTCGGTCAAACGCCTTTTTGAAGTCTACGAACACATGATATAGATGTTGTTGGTGCTGTAGGTATTTCTCGCAGATTATTCTGAGATTGAAAATCTGTTCAGTGGTACTTCGCCCTGCCCTGAATCCTGCTTGCTCTTAAGCTATGATTTGTTCAGCTTGGGGTTTCAACCTGTTGAGTATTATTTTCAGGAGGACCTTGCTGGGATGGCTGATGAGGCTGATGGTGCGGTATTTTTGACATTCCTGAAGGTTACCTTTTTGGGAAGAGTGATGACAAGCGACTGGGTCCATGGTGTAGGCCACTTCCTACTCTGCCAGATCTTGTTACAGATAATCTGCTTGAAGCAGTTCCGCGGGTATGTTGTCCACTCCCGCTGACTTCCCCTTCTTCAGCGATTGCACTGCTGTCTCAACTTCTTCTCGGAGAATGGGGAGGATTTCTTCTTCTTCTCCGTTCTCTGGACATGCTAGAACTGATGGGTCTCCGTTTGGTGTGTGATTGTAAAGGTCAGAGCAGTACTCTGTCCATCTGTCCAAGGCTTCTTGTTCTTCTGCAGGGCATATGCCAGACTTGCTTTGGATCGTGGAGACCTTGGGCTGTTTAACACTTGTCAGCCGCTTCACAGTCTGGTAGGCCTTCTTGCTGTTGTTCTTGTTCAGACTGTTCTCTATTTCATGGCATTGATCTTCTATCCAGTTTTCTTTTGCTGTGCGCATGCCTTTTTTGGATGTCATTGTTGATTTTTTGGTAAGCATCAGCTCCATGTGAGGTGTTCTTTTTCTTTTTCATCTCGCTACGTTTATCACACAGGTCCAAACGTTCAGGTGTGATCCACGGCTTCTTCTTTGGCCGGTGCATTCCAAGAATCTTCGTGGCGGCATCTTTCACAGCTAAGTTGAAGGTGGTGGTCTTGGTGTTGACATCTACTTCACCATCTCCCAAAATGATAAAGATTTAAATAAATCGAATTGCTCTTAATACAACTGTTAGTGTTCGCATCCCATAACTATTTTCTTTTTGTAATCCTCTCTCTGTCACTCACTCTCTTTCTCTCTGTCTCTCCCTCTTTCCCCGACCCCCCCCCCCCCCCCTCCGCCTCAATATCCTACTTTCCAATCAATTCTAGTTCTTCTCTTATCTAGTCCCTTGTCATCAGCGAAGTTCAAATGAAATGGGCGAATTCTTTGGATTGCGGGACCGGCAGTCTCGATGACAGACACGATATAAGGAAGAGTCACCGAAGAAAATAACATAGATAAAGCCTCTCTCTTCCCCCCATTCCCCGCCCTCTTAAGCATTATCAAAGTGAGTAGAACGTCAATTAGCTGATGTAGTGCAGCTGCGATAAGCCAGAGAAGATAAGACACTATCTGGAGATTATACAAATTACCTACCGACCCCCAAACCCTCCCATTCCCCACCCCCATACATGCCACCCGCACACCTGGAAAATGCAATTTGAAGTCTGGTATAAACAATTTGTCCTACAAAATTAGCATCTAATACCCCAGTTCAAACCGCGTGGTAAACGAGGGTAACGCATATCAGGTTTTAGTCCCAGATAGGGGTGTCCTGGTAGCTCAGATGATAGTGAGATGGTTTCCTATGCCGAGGTTAAGGTCGCGGGCTCGAAACCAAGCAGGGGCCGAAGTTATGTGACTAAGGTACGAAGCCTTTAGGTCACCGAGAGTTTCCTCCGGGTACTCCGGTTTCCTCCCTCCCTTCAATAATGGTATTGGACGCAGTCCCTGTAAAATGTCAAACTAAAGATTCTATCTCCTTTCCGTCTTGTAAAAGCGACTTGCCTTTACACCACACGTTTAAGTGATGACTGTGTGTTTGTTCTGCAGCAGGAGTGTCTGTGACATGTGAGCGTCTATGTAGGTTTCAGATTATGTCTGATTTAGGAATAAGGGTGTCGGATAGCGCAGTTGTTGGACTCGCTACTGTGTCGTACGTTTAGTGATTTGATTACAGAAAGAGAACGTATTTTTAATATATCAGTTTTAAATAAGCTTTTTCACAAGTTGCATGTAAAAGTTTGTTTGAGTATTTAAGAGTAACAGGCCTGTTTTTTAAGATTTGAATCATTTTATCACATTTTAAGATAACGTCTCTCTGGTCCTGATTTGGCTCGGAAGAGTCCGCTGGACCTAAAGCAATAATCATGTAATGTAATGTGTCGCAAGTTAAGCACCGTCCAGTGCGGTTAGCACTTGGATGGGTGCCGCAAAACGTGAAGCGACAAATAACAACGCCCCAGCTGTTGACTCAACTGTGACTGAATACCTACTCTCTTAAGGATGGGGAAGGTAAAGCAGCGAGGTAAGAGAGATGGGCATCACCCTCATTATGCTGGCCCAAGATAAGTGTGATCTCCAACATCACGCTTCCCTACGGCCACAAGGCTATGGGACTACCATACTTTTACCTAGGATAAGGCGGGTATCAGTGTTACCCATATTATTATTATTATTATTATTATTATTATTATTATTATTATTATTATTATTATTATTATTATTATTATTATTATCTGTATTACGGGCGTATTTTGTGTTGGTTCAGTCTGTGCATCGCGGCAGAATTCTGGAGTGGATTAACTCCGGTGGTTGATAAGTAGCTCCTTATTAAAAATTGCATGTAACTTTCATTTGGTGGTAGAGACCGCTGAGTTTGCCGGAAGGAAAATGTATAGCAATTCTTACACAGCGGTAGAATTTATTTTCTGTACTCTTAATTTCAACTCACAGTGTCGAGAGCATCACACAATAACAATCCGTTGCCTTAAACTTGATGTAGTATATATGTCTGAATGAATAAACGGTCAAAGTTTAAAATCAGCACCCACCCCATTGGCGAAACGGCAGACGGGGGTTAACCATCCAAGAAAAGAGGGGGGTTAGGACCTAAGTCATCACTGAATCACCTGAACAATCATATTGCTAATATGGACAGGTACATAAATGCCACTTTAATTATTCCGCCCTCCTTCCCCCCGCCACCCTTTCCTCCCAACTACGGGGTTCGAACCTCATTCGTTTCGCGTGCCAGGCGAGCTACGGTGGTGGGACGTACATGTCTCCTTATGTCTTATGCCAGCTGAGCTTGTTCACGCAGTGTCAGGATACGTGGTCTTCGTGCTAGGAACATGGGAGTTGGTTACATAAAGAAGGAACGAGCAATCTGGCGTTTCGTCTGAATATTTCGCCAAAAGCGCCTACGTTGCTGTTGCTGCTTTTGGTTTTGTTGTGGTTGTTGTTGCTGTTTGTTGTTGTTGTCGTTATTATTGTTGTTGTCAGTAGGAGGCGTAACATTGGTGAATTTACTACTAAAGCGTGTGTAGGGACCTTTGTTTTGGTTTTTTTCAGAGAAACCGCCCTAATATCATCAGTCACTGTTGTTTTTATCTTTCAGGTCTTCCAAGACATTCCCTTCATCACCCCCTATCCTCCTCTCAACCCCTATCCCCCCAAAAAAATCTTGATTCACTTAACAAAGTGACACAATCGGTTAGATTCCACCCGAGAGAAACAGACACCTTTTCAATGCTGTCACTGATAATGGGAGAAAGCTGTGATGACGTGTGCATGGCGTCTGTTCCCTATTTTCGGAGGTGCCGACACTAAAAATAAACCGCCGACCGGCTAGCTCCCTTTCTGAACGAGGAAGAACAGGGGTTGTTTCCCTTCAGGTTGAAGGAGAAAGAAAAAAAATCTTGCCGTTGAGAGAAAAACTGGAAGCGTGATTAATTAAAATCACCTGTGGGTGGGGAAGTGGTTTTCTTTTTTTTTTTTTTTGGGGGGGGGGGGGATAGAGAGTGCTAAAAGGTTTGGGTGAGTGACATGGAAGGTGTGCAGAGTGGATGGGGGAGGTAGAGAGAAGAAAGAGGAGTGAGAGAGAGAGAGACAGAGAGAGACAGAGGCTGAGTTAGACAGAGATAGAGAGAGACCCTCAACCCTACCAATCGTTTCTCCCACCACCCTACCAACCTCTCTCTCTTTCTCCCTCTCCCTCTCTCTTTCTTTCTTTCTCTCTCTCATGAATAACCTCCGCAACACAGAGGACATACTTTTCAGCTCAAACAGAATTCAGTTATCGAACTGGACCGTGATACTTTCATTGTCTGTTAACTCTTAAGGTATTCAATGGATCTACATCGTCACGCAGACATTGCATTACCGCTTAGGAAAGAAGAAGAAGAAGAAGAAGAAGAAGAAGAAGAAGAAGAAGAAGAAGAAGAAGGAGGAGGAGGAGGAGGAGGAAGAAGAAGAAGAAGAAGGAGGAGGAAGAGGAAGAAGAAGAAGAAGAAGAAGGAGGAGGAGAATAAGACAGTTAGTTATTCATTGCTTACGGGGTCCAGCGGACTGCAAAGAACAGAAACAGGACCACAAAATCAAGACCACAATTTGATTGAAAGAGGACTCACTCCTAATCCGTATAAAAGATCTGCTGAAACAACACTAGTCCCACGCAGGGGATGCTGAGGCTATATTTGTTTAGAAAAACAAAATACAATATAAACATCATTATAAAATAGCAACAAAACACATACACATAAAATGCCTATATTGGTAAATAATAAGATAGAAAGCCCTAGTGACGATTTGGCAGAAAGCGTCCAATATTCCCAAGCTGACACAACAGACCTCACACACAAATGAGGAGTTTGGGAAGAGTTTTTTTTTAAAAAAGAGGTAAGTGACTGGTCTAGCGAAGAAGATAGATTGATAGAACAGAGTAGGAATGAGAAAGAACAAAGGACAAAGACAGCGACTGTACTTAAAGCACTCAATTTCCAGAAAGAGGAGTTAATATTTATACAGAAACCCCCGGCACACACGGGGGGAAGAAGCAGAAGAAGAAGAAGAAGAAGAAGAAGAAGAAGAAGAAGAAGAACAACAACAACAACAACAACAACAACAACAGCAACAACAACAACAGCAACAGCAACAACTACAAGTTTAAGAAGAAGAACAACAACATTAACAAGAAGAAGAAGAAGAAGAAGAAGAAGAAGAAGAAGAAGAAGAAGAAGAAGAAGAAGAAGAAGAAGAAGAAGAAGAAGAAGAAGAAGAAGAGCAAGAAGAGCAAGAAGAGCAAGAAGAACAAGAAGAACAAGAACAAGAAGAACAAGAAGAACAAGAACCAGAAGAACAAGAAGAACAAATATAAGAACAAGAAGAAGAAGAAAGCCGCGACAAATTGTTTACGAGCACACTGGGGTAATCGTCTTATGGAAAACAATTCGACATTGGGTCGCGGTGCGTTAAACAGTTTGCCACACATCTTCCGAAGCCAAGAAATAAAATCGTTTCGCGTGCTTCTCTTAAGCATCCATTTTGTCTCTTCTGTCCCTTATGCGTCTGCAAACATGCGAATGAGGCAAAGAATTACCAAACAAATAAAATGAGAGAAAAATAAAAGAAACCTCTCTCTCTCTCTCTCTCTCTCTCTCTTTTCTCTCTCTCTCTCTCTCTCTCTCTCTCTCTCTCTCTCTCTCTCTCTCTCTCTCTCTCTCTCTCTCTCTCTCTCTCTCTCTCTCTCTCTTTCTTTCCAGGTATCTTGTATATGTAAAACTGTGACAGGTTTAACATTACTTATTTGATCTGCCTGAAACAAGGACTAATTGTCTAATAGCTTCAAAACTTTGCCTCTCTCCCTCCTTCGCACGCAAACACCCACCCACCCACCCACTCACACACACCCACACACACACACACACACACACACACACACACACACACACACACACACACACACACACACACACACATTAGTCCTGCCCGAATTCATTCCATACATGCCTTACGACACAGGAGTGTCCTGTAGCTCAGTGGATAGTAAGTTGGTTTCCTATGCCGAAGGTTGCGGGTTCGAACGCCGCGTGGGCATACTTACGTGCCATAGATACGAGACTTTTCAGGACACCGAGGGTTTTTTCAGGGAGCTCCGGTTTACCTTCTCCCTTCAATAATGGTACTGGATGCAGTCAATCTACAATTTCAAGAAATAGAACTTTAATTTATATCCTGACTTCTGTTAACAACGATCTCTTCAGATCGAATCGATTCGATTGAACAAAAAGCGCGTTATAGAGTAGTAGTAGTAGTAGTAGTAGTAGTAGTAGTAGTAGTAGTAGTAGTAGTAGTAGTAGTAGTAGTAGTAGCAGCAGCAGCAGCAGCAGCAGCAGTCGTCGTCTTCTTCTTCTTCTTCTTCTTCTTCTTCTTCTTCTTCTTCTTCTTCTTCTTCTTCGTAGTAGTAGTAGTAGTAGTAGTAGTAGTAGTAGTAGTAGTAGTAGTAGTAGTAGTAGTAGTCGTAGTAGTCGTCGTAGTCGTATTAGTCGTCGTAGTCGTCGTCGTCTTCTTCTTCTTCTTCTTCTTCTTCTTCTTCTTCTTCTTCTTCGTAGTAGTAGTAGTAGTAGTAGTAGTAGTAGTAGTAGTAGTAGTAGTAGTAGTAGTAGTAGTAGAAAGGTTCCACTGTTTATTTATTTATTTTTTTAGAAATTTGTTTCTTAATGTGAACTAATTGTTATAAGGGAATGTATGTTGTTAAAACTGTATGTTTATGTCAGTAGTATGATAATAATATGATGATAACGAAACAAGGACTTAACAGTAGGGTGTTTCTACATGGCACACCGGAATCAATATGACCTCGATGAACTGGATGCATCCTTAAACAAGATCACAACTGGCGACCGCCAAGAACACGTTCTCCTAGTGGGCGACTTCAACTGCCCGAACGTGAACTGGGGCAGTGGCGCTGTAGAGGCAGGTGCTCCTGAGAGGCCAGTGCAGCAGTACCTGGTTGACATCACCTCAGCCAACTTCCTCACCCAGATTCATGACGAACCAACACGTGAAGACAACATACTCGATCTGGTCTTCACCTCCAACCCATCACTTTGCAAGAGCTCCAGTTCAATTCCGGGCATATCAGACCATAGCATAGTCATCACCGATGTCGACATCCACCCCCACCGTATCAAGGAAAAACCGAGAAAGCAGCTTATCTACTCAAAAGCCAGATGGGACAACATCACCACTGAACTAGACCAACTAGCAGAAGAAATCAACACCATGAAAGAGAAGGGTGAAACTGTAGAGGCCATGTGGACCCGCTTCAAATCGTCACTCATGGCAGCCGTGGAGCGTTTTTGTACCATCCACACCCCGGCGAAGCAACTACAGTTTACCGTGGATCAACCGCAAGATGAAGAAGATCCTGCAGCGAAAGAAGAGGCTCTACAACCAAGCAAAGAAGACTGACAACTGGTCAAACTACAGATTTGCTCAGAAGGAGTGTCGACGCCAGATGCGACAGGCGGAGTGGAACCACATCAACCAAACCATCGAGGATAGTCTGAAGGAAAACAACACCAAACCCTTCTGGCGATACGTCAAGTCACGCCGACAGGACAACGCTGGAGTCTCGCCACTCTACAAAGGAGGCTCCCTACACAGCGACAGTACCTCCAAGGCCAAGATACTACTGCAGCAGTTCCAGTCTGTCTTCACGAAACGTGACGACTCTCCTCCTCCGGAGCTGAAGGGTGCTCCAGTCCCATCGCTTGAGAAGCTTACCATCACCACCGAGGGCGTTGCAAAACTCCTAAGGAACCTCAAGCCCAACAAAGCATCTGGCCCAGACGGCATCCCGAACCGCATCCTAAAGACGTGCGCCGACTCCATCGCTCCCTCCCTGACTGCTATATTCAACACCTCCATCGAGGCAGGACAACTACCAAATGATTGGCTATCGGCAAACATATCTTCCACCTACAAGAAAGGCGACAGAAACAAAGCAGAGAACTATCGCCCAGTGTCCTTGACCTCAGTCGCCTGTAAACTATTAGAGCACATCATCTGCCACCACCTTCACAAGCACTTTGAACAGCACGGAGTGCTGTCCAGCCGCAACCATGGCTTCAGGACCGGCCACTCATGTGAAACCCAGCTGCTCACCACCATGCAGGACATCCTGTCGTCACATGATGCAGGCCACCAGGCGGACGTCGTCATACTCGACTTTAGCAAGGCATTCGACACAGTACCGCACAGCAAGCTACTCCACAAGCTGGCCCACTACGGCGTGCGGGGCACTGTCCACACCTGGCTGACCAGTTTCCTGACCAAGCGGACGATGAGGGTGGTACTGGAGGGGGAGACATCTGAAGAGGTAGAGGTCGAGTCCGGCGTCCCACAGGGTACAGTGCTCGGGCCGTTATTGTTCCTATGCCATATCAACGACTTGCCGGACACCGTGAAGTCTACTGTCAGACTGTTTGCGGACGACTGCCTGCTGTACCGCCAGATCCGCTCCTTCCAAGACCATCTTGCCCTACAGGTCGACCTCAAGAGCTTAGAAGTGTGGGCCGCCCAGTGGGGGATGAGATTCAAAGCGCAAAAATGCTACGTACTCTACACCCGATCCAAGTCTCACTTCTTCTATAGCCTCGGAGACACCAGCCTCCAACAAGTCGAGCTGAACCCCTACCTTGGCATCCAAATCTCAGCAGACCTCAAATGGGGACCACACATCACCAGCCTATGCAAGAGGGCAGGATCTACACTTGGCTTCCTACGCCGGAACCTTCGGAACTGCCCTCAAGAGTGCCGTCGCCTTGCCTACATCGCTCTTGTTAGGTCCACCCTTGAGTATGGGTCGGTGGTATGGGATCCCTACTACAAACAAGACATTGAGAGACTTGAACGCATCCAACGCCTGGCTGCGAGGTTCATTACCAAGGACTACAAGTCCAGGGACCCAGGATGCATTGGCAGGATGCTTGAGTACCTCAAACTTCCCACACTCCAGGAACGTCGCCAGCAACTCCGGCTGACGATGCTCTACAAGATCGCCAATGGTCTTGTCCCCGCCCTACCCCCTGATTCCTTCCTCACTCCTGTGAGCGGCACTCGACGTAGGGTCAAACCCACAGCGTACGAGGGGTACGTGAGCCAGAATATTATACAGAGACAGGCAACCAACAATAGCCGCTGTTTCAAGGCTCCTCCCTCCAAGACAGAGCAGTACAGAGGCTCGTTCTTTGTAAAGACAGTGATCGAGTGGAACAACCTCGACGATATCACCGTCACCATGCCCACGCCCAACGCCTTCTCAGAAGCGTTAGGGCGGCAGAAACCAGTGTGAACAACCCTGTGTTTTTATCAAGTTTTTAACCGTTTGGATTATAACCTTTTAAACAGGCAGTGTACCCATTGCCTACATCTGGGCAAACGGACTGTTAAAACCGCTAGGTACAGCAGCAAGAAGACCAGCTGAAGTGTAAATATTACTGTTAAAGATTTTTCTTAGATGCGCACACCCTAAAACGTCACGTTGATAGTCGTCATCGGCTTCTGTGGCGCACCCGCCAATCAACATCCACAGGCGGGCTATCCAGATCCAGATCCAGATCCAGATAATTTTTATGGTTTGCTAATGTGGAAAATATCTATGATGTGCGCATGGTAGATTTCGTAATTTGTTTATGTTACATCAGTACAACTTATGTTAATCTGATGAATAAAATTTGATACAACAACAACAACATCGTCCATCTGCTCTGCGGCGGGTGGGAAGACAGCTGCCGAGGGGTAGGCCAGCCCGAAAGACACCAAAGCGGCAGCTCTGTCAGTCGCCTCGCTTCCCGAAACCTCCACTTGGAAAAGAACCCAGCATAGTAACATCGAGATAGTGCCACCGCAGCGTTCATGGTGTCGTCCACTAGACCAGGCGTAGGTCCATGTGACCCCTCTCTAAACAAATAATGTCAGCCTTGGAGTCCGACGCCAAAGTGACCCCCTCCGCCAGGCAGAAGTTTCGCCTCCAACAATACTGAGAGAGCGTAGAGGATGGCAAGCAGCCCAACAGTGAGCATGCTGGACCAAGGTGGGGGGTCAAACGCCCAAATCGCCACCGTCGGGATTGGGAAAAAAAATCCGGGCAACAGAACCATCTGTGAATGCGCGTAGGAGTCTATGGCAGCTGCTCAGGCGCTCCCGGGCAAGCTGTATAATTAATGAGAGGTTTCACTCTCTTGTTAATCCCTCCAAAGCAATTTGGAAGACATCAAACACACAGACTAAGAAAGATTAAGGTGTGCTGTAATCTTCCCAAGTGCTGCATAACCAAACTCAAAGGGGTTTCCTGCGTAGATGGTTCGGAGTGTGGATGTTCCTGTTCCCTGTGTTCAATTGTCAGTAATTTATTTTCTGTTGTTACTAATTTCGTTAATTTCATGGTTCTTGTCTTGTCAAAGCTACTATAGGGTTGCTATTTGGAACAATACTAACACATCTATTTACTTATATATTTGCGAGTTTTGTTTTGTTTAGTTTTGTTTTGTTTTTCATTTTAATATTTAATTATTTTGATTGTTATTGTCTTGTCAATACTCTAATAAATTAGGTTAGTTAGCCCCGATACATGGACAAACATAAATCCTGGGTAATACATATTGTTTGCCCCATAACAAGGATTATAATATACAACCAAATACAACCATATACAAGAATTATAATATACAACCATTTGTATCACACTTCAAAACAAACATGAAAAGTAGAATTTCAAATGAAAGATAAAGTATATGACAGTTTGAAAAAAAAATTCCACAATGCATTTCAGGTTTAGATGATTACTTTTTCGTATTAACAATCCACTCTCAACGGAAACATCGATTACCTGAGCCTATACATAAAACTGCATCACTGAGATACTGTCGTTTCGTTTCGTTATTAGATTAACGTCCCCGAACACATTGCGTATAGGGGACTGAAGTCCCTGTCTAAACCTGTGACCCATTTTTTCAATCCTGGGCTTGCCTCAGCAAGTCTGACACTCCATCACACTGAGTAGATGTGACTATCCGAGGTTTACGTTCAAGTGAAAATGAAAGAGAGGCTTCAGTCGGAATATGACTGGGAACTTTATTTTAAATAACAAAAACCACCACAACAGTCGTTACGTCTCCCGGCGTACTAGGTAGACTTGTTTAAGGTAGCTGAGGAACTCGGCGAATCTCACCTACGCCGTGTGAAATTCTGTTGGTGAAATTACCCAACGTGTGAAGCACACCAGGTAGACACAGTTCTCAGAGGTCAAAAGGCGTTCGTCCCTAAAAGCAAAAGGAATTATAGCTTTGGCAGTGTCAATCTGATATCTTATTATTAGTGCATTAGTGGGACAACCATCGGCTAGGACTGCCTCGCATCTAAATTCTAGCGCATGTGTCAGTGACGGTCCTTGCTCCACCACATTCGGTTCCTCTGTATGCCAGACAGACAGACAGACAGAAAGATCAGTTCTCTAAAATTGACAGTAACAACTACTACAACAACAAAACTAAATCAATCAATCAATAACATATATAAATAACTCATCCTAAGAACAAGACAGAGTAATTAAGAACGCTGCCGTTTGTGATAACATTGTGCCAAAGCTACTTTAAGTGTTTGTTTTTTTTTATTTATTTTTAATATAGCTGATCGGAGTCTGGTAATTACTTTAATTTCAGCGCAGTGGCCCTTCAGTCCCCAGCCATTTGAAACGACTTCTTTATTGAAAATTGCAGACCCCAATCGGGGGCTTTCAAAGCGAACATTATTATTTTATTATTTTAAATTTAATGTGGTTGATGTTTGCGTGTTTATGCGTGTGCCTGTGTGCGTGTACGTGCGTGAGTTCGTGCGTGTGTGAGTCTTGTCATTTCGATGTAGAAGACGTTAATAAAACAACTAATCAAACCATTCTGCCAGAAACATAAAATAAGGATTATTGATAGCAAGAAGAAGAAACAGGAAGTAAAGAAGAAAAAAAAAGGAAAGACGAGGAGGAGAAGGATCGAGGAGGAGGATGTCAACTCCACGATGTCAGCATGTTCAGGGCGCCAAAAAAAGTTAATTGTCGCAATCAGAGGTACAAGTGCATTTTAAGACGCCTTTTGAACCTTTCAGATGTGACCTTTCTCAGGTCAGGAGGGAGGGCATTCCACAGCAAGAGCGTACAATGGGAGAAAGCTCTATAACCTATGGTGACCTCTTTCTGTGACTGTCAACACTCGGCGTCTTAGGTATGTAGATAGATAGATAGATAGATAGATAGATAGATAGATAGATAGATAGATAGATAGATAGATAGATAGATAGATAGATAGATAGATAGATAGATAGATAGATAGATAGATAGATAGATAGATAGATAATAATAATAATAATAATGTTCGTCATTTATAAGGCGCCTTAGCCTAAGGATCAAGGCGCTGGCCGATACAGGATCTAACTCAAACCATAGATACTATCTCTAGAGTATCTATGCTCAAACCGTCCGAGACGCCCACCCGCAGCCTTTGGCGCATGGTATGACGCCCGGACAACTGAGCACAATCCTGGGCAGCCAGGGATGGGGGAGAAGGACCAAGTGCATGCTGGGTGTGTTCTTGTTACCGGCACTCACCCGTCTAGGACATGAGCGTCAGGATCTTTAAAGTCCGTTATGATGGAATGTATGCGACACACAGACTAGACCTCGGTTTATACTCTCATCCGAAGGAGTAGGAAAACAGGAGTAAAGTGTCTTTCCCAGGGACACAACACAATGGCTCGGCCAGGGCTCGAACCCGGGACCTTCAGGTCCTCAAGCCGAAGCACTACCATTAGACCACAGTGCCTCCCTTGATAGATAGATAGATAGATAGATAGATAGATAGATAGATAGATAGATAGATAGATAGATAGATAGATAGATAGATAGATAGATAGATAGATAGATAGATAGAAAGTAAGCAAGCAAAAGAAACTTCCCACACACTCCTCCCCCCCCCCCCCAAAAAAAAAAAAAAAAAGACGACGGAGATGAAGTTGGAGAAATCCCATGAATATCTAGCAGAGCCTGTGATAACCACAGCGGTGGGTGTGCAGGGCAATATAAGAAAGAAGCTCTTGCAATTCAGATCAGTCGTCGCAATCGCAGGAACGAGGAGGCAATAGGTCGATTTCCGGAATGTCGCTCAACATTTACCGCTTTCCGGCAGTTCCTTCTGCACAGGCACATATGTCGTGCCCATTCTTCTAGTG
Organism: Oncomelania hupensis; assembly: GCA_036898135.1. Lineage (NCBI taxonomy): Eukaryota > Metazoa > Mollusca > Gastropoda > Littorinimorpha > Pomatiopsidae > Oncomelania > Oncomelania hupensis. Next base: position 64,161,238 of record CM072514.1, on the reverse strand, counting down.
GAACTACTTTATTTTGTATTATTATTTTATTTTTTGACATAGCTCACCGGAGTCTGGTAATTACTTTGATTTTAGCACAGCGGCTCTTCAGTTCTCAGCCACTGGAAACGCCTTCTTCATTGAAAATTGCCAATCGGTGGCTCTCAAAAGAATAGAAATCGACTTTCCAAACCATTGGGGACTCGGACTTTCCTCATTCATGAACACTGGAGTGTTAACTTATAAGACTGCTCTTACGGGTCCTCCAAAGCAAAACAAAACTTCCAAGTGAAAACTAACTATAAGGTGGCTCTCTCAACGAATCCTGCGTTCAGTAATGACTTCAACGACAGTTCAATTGAAATTCAAAAGTTTAAACTACAGCTGGATTTCCATGGGTTTTCCGGAAAGAAACGAAAACAGCGTCTCTGCAGAGAACTCGAGTCTAGACTAGATAGCACTCAGTGGATGCCATTCAAATGCATTGATAGGTCGAAGAGAATGTGGTACAACGGAAACTTTTTAAGGGATACTAAAAGAAAGTATATTTTATCTTCTCAGATCCCAATGGTCGACGTAGCAGCAAGTTACCCACCCACCCACCCCCGGTGACCCTCGCTACGTAGGGGTGAAGGGATTATTTGTCCAAATGTCGCTAAATTGGTCAACTTAGCTGTACACTTTTCTCCCTTACATCCGGCGCAGTGGCACTTACTACAGGAGGGCGAAACTTTTGACGCATGTCGCTCAATTGGTCGACTTAGTTGTGGTTGTTATATCCATTCGATCTTGTTTACATACTGACGCCGTGGAACTCGCTACGTAAGAGCGAAACTTCGACATGATTCTCTCAATGAATATCTTCCCTATGGTGAAGATATTACATTTTGAAGAACTGAACCCACCAGTCCAAAAGCCGATCAAGTCAATCATGGTCCTGTTCATGCATCGCAAGACTTGGTTCGTTTATTCACTTCCGTATCTTCTTTACACACGCTTATAGGAGTAACCTATTTTGAATCTGTTATATAAAAAGGTCGATGTCAATAGTCAAGAATCCATAGTCCGGCAATAATAGATATTGCACATATAATTTACATATATGCAGTTGATTAACTTTTGTGGAACTGTTACGTACTTTTTATAATTATAGTTCAACTTTAAATTGTTAGATGTGATTATAATGTTTCTGCATCTGTGCGTGACAACGGCTGTATGGTCTAAACTCATATTATGTGAAGAGACGTTAAAATGAATTATTAAACTGAATTGTTTGTCTCGTAAGTTCAGATAAAAAATACGTGGCTCGTGCAATTCGCAGTCTGCGTTGTTTTAAAGCATTGTTGGCGTTTGCAACGGGCCAGCGCATGTTCACGTTGAATAGGGGGCTAACAGCTAGATGCCAAGTTCTTCTTCACCTTGACGAGCTCTCCTTCAGCGCCTCCTTCAGGTCTTACAGCACTGATGATACGAATGCGTGTGACCTAAATCAGACATTGAATTTCATCTTCCATCATCGAACAGGCGTAGTAAAAGGCCACATTACTCTTGTTGCATACAGGCTGTGTGTTACACGTGTTTAGTGGGTCTTGCCCCCTGTGGAATCACAATTAAAAGTTTATGTTGTTCAACTGCAACAATTTTTTTCTTTGTAAGAAGACAAGCATAGATAGTCCTCATCTTAAAAATTATCTCCCTTCCTCCCCACGCTCTCCTCCCTCCTTCCATCCCTCCCTCTCTCTCCCGTTCTGTTTCTCCCTCCCCCTGTCTGACAGTCTGTCCTTTTCCCTCAGTCCTTAGGCTGTATATCCATATGGCGGCAGCGAAAATATCGAGGAGCCCTCAGCGGTAAAAATACATTCTTATTATTGCTCTTTCGCTTGTAACCATAAGAAAAGGCAATTCGTACCTTAAAGAAGGACTCGATTCGCTAGCCGCTCCGCGCGTTTGACCACCAATTATTTATGGATTCGTATTCTTAAGACACACTTTTATCCGTCCGTCTTAGTTTATTAGGTGTGACTAAACCTAATGGTTATGATGCAAGTTCAAAGGAGTTCTTGCTATTCCTGCTAAATAATGACCCAATCTGTCTGTAACCTTTCCTTCTTCTTTGATCTTGCGAGAACGCATCTCGCTCTGTCTGTCTCTGTCTGTCTCTCTGTCTCTCTCTCACCTCTCTTCTTTTCTCTTCTCCTTCTCTGTCTCGCTTATTCCTTCTCATCCTCCGGTCCCTTCTCTCATTCTGTCAGTTCCTTTTCCTTATTTCTCCCTGACCCCCCCCCTCTCTGTCCTTCCATTCCCCTTTCCACCGATTCTCCCTCTCTTCAATCTATTTTCTCCACTGTCTCTGTCCCCCCCCCCCCCCCCACACACACACCCTTCCCTTCCGTCTTCCTCTGCCTCACTTTACAGGATAGCTCAGTAGTCAGAGCGCACGACTTGTGTGAGTGCGTCTTGGGCGACGTGGGTTCCAATCCTGACTTCAGTAAACTATTTTGTGATTGCTGGATATTACGGGCCAGGGCCTTGATAAGCTCTCTGAGTTTGTAAGTGAGCTATATAAGAGAACTCTCTTTTTTCTTTCTTCTACCCTCTCTCTCTCTCCCTCTCTCTCTCTCTTTCTCCTTCTCTCCCTGAAAGAATGAATGAACATTGAGGTTTAACGTCTACACCCACCATTGGCAATATGGCAGACAGGGATAACCGTCCCAGGAAACAAGGGGTAGGTGCCTAAATCAACACTGAACCACCAAAGCAAACATACTGCTAAAATGGACAGTGAGAAATTGCCACTTTTTATTTAGTCCACCACGGGATTCGAACCTGGGTCATCGGTGTGCCAGGCGAACGCTCAACCACTTGTACTACGGCGGCGGGGCCTCTCTTCCTCTCCCTCGTAATGGAAGCAGACGGCGAGGGAAACAAAAAGATCATTGATGACGATTAAACGATGACAATAAATTGCGGCTTCAGATTGCGATTTATATATGATATAGCTGTTTGGCCAACAGTGATGTTCATCTCAGAAAAGTCATTTTACACATTACCATACAGCCATAGAGTGGGGTGTCGGATAACGCAGTGGTCGGAGCACTCGCTACTGTGTCGCAAGTTAAGCACCGTCCAGTGCAGTTAGCACTGGGATGGGTGACCGCAAAACGTGAAACGACAAATAACAACGCCCCCAGTTGACTCAACTGTGATTGAGTACCTACTCTCTTAAGGGTGGGGAAGGTAAAGCATCGAGGGAGAGAGATGGGCACCACCCTCATTACGCTGGCCCAAGATAAGTGTGATCTCCAACATCACGCTACCCTACGGCCACAAGGCTATGGGACTACCTTTATCTTTACCTTTACCATAGAGTTATAGATAGAGTCATTTGACTACTAACTCCCGAAGCTTAACTATAGAACATTCGCACTTACACTAATATGCTATAACCTAAATCCCTCAACAGATATAGCTTGAATAACACCACACAACTTTCTCTAGGCGGCCGTTGTGCGGTTCCAAGTCTTCGTCGGCATTCTTAAAGATATCATTCAACGCTGTTGAAATGCAGTCTCTCAAAACAACAACAACAACAGCAAAAGAACACGCGTTTATCAACGCTCAGAAGAAGAAAAAAAATCGCGGCTGCCTGTGTTCACAGCGTACGTCCATTACAGACAGTGAACTCAACCATGACCGACGCTTATCAGCCGCAGCCGAGCAAATTTCGAAAATTGCGGTGCTCACTACGAACCGTTTACTACTTCTGACTTTTGTCAGCAGAGATTGATTGCGACTGTGCGGCACCAGCTTCTATCTCTAGATAAAAACCAGATGTTGACACGGCATCTCATAATTTCATCTACTTTCGTCTGTTCAATAATAAACATGGAATGAATGAATGAACATTGAAGTTTAACATTCACACCCATCTTTGGTGATACGACAGACGGGGATTACCCTAACCATAATCCCAGGAAAGAGGGTGTATAAGCCTAAATTAACACTGAACCACGAGAGCAATCATGCTGCTGAGATGAACAGTGAAAATGGTCACCACTATCTTGACCACCCCGGGATTCGAACCTGGGTCATCGGTGTGGCAAGGCGAACGCAATAAACACGGATCTATGTAACATATGTCGGGGAGAGTTTCGAACTGATGCTACTCCTCCTCCTCCCACTACTGCTGTTGCTGCTCCTACTCCTCATACTACTGCTGCTGCTTCTCCTCTTACTAATAATAATCCTCCTATTCCTCTCATCTAAATTAATTTAGTTAGATAATCATTGGAGATGAGGTGCTACAGAAGACTTCTGGGCATTTTCTATACCCAACACATCACCAACGACGAAGTCCGACAGACCATCACACAAGCCATTGGACAACACGATGACCTGCTCACAGTGGTGAAAAAAACCGGAAACTCCGATGATATGGCCACGTCACCAGATCATCAGGTCTTGCAAAGACCATCCTGCAAGGCACAGTGCAAGGAGGTAGAAGAAGAGGGAGACCGAAAAAGAGGTGGGAGGACAACATTCGAGAATGGACTGGTTTGACACTGAGCGAAACAATCAGGGTTGCTGAGGACAGGGAAAGATGGAGTACGCTGGTTAAACGATCATCTGTGGTGCCCCTACGACCTTCGAGTTACGGGATGGGATAGGATAAGCATTGCTTATAGCGTCCAGCGGACTGCAAAGAGCCGAATCGGGAGCATAACTTGGTTGAAAAGAAGACTCGCCAATGATCCGTATAAAAGATCTGCCTCAAACAACTCCAACGGTGCATGGTGTTTTTGATATGATGATGATAATCATTATTGTCAAGGTGGCGACGTGGTGATTCGTCCTTAACGCTAACGCAATAGGACGTTAAGCTTCGTTATTCCTCCTCTAACGGCAATACTGAAGACAATCCACCAGCCGGCCACTTTACAATAAAGGCACCCCACGCAAGGGACGCTGAGGATTAACTCTAATTTATCGAACCCCCGTTTACCAAAATAAAATAGAATATACACATCTTCATAAAATAATAACAAAACACATACCTAGAAAATGCCTGCATCGCTAAATAATAGTACCATAGAAAACCCTAGTGACCATTTGGCAGAAAGCGTCAATATTCCCAAGCTGACCCAACAGACCCCATACAAAAATGAGGAGTTTGTAAAAGTTTTCCAGAAAAAAAAAGGTGACTTGTCTAGCAAAGATAGTAGATTACTAGAACAGATTATGAACGAAAAAGAATAATTGAGAATGACAGAACCAATGGTAATTTAAAGCACTACATTTCCACAAAGTGGGGATACTATATATTTGTACAGAAACCCTCGGCACTTCCACGTGGGATCTCATCTAAAGGTATTCCGCAAATGGCTCAGGGGAAATAACTACGTGAAACTGTATGATGACAGGAGGGAAAAACCAACACGCGCACATCGAAGAGAGCGAGTGAAAAGAGTGAGCGGGATGGCGTGTAAGTGTGATGGGACGAGGGAAGAAAGTTGGAAAACAGAGGGAAGGATGTTTTGTTTGCATAGTGCAAAGTGTAAAGTGCAAAGTGTAAATCATCGCTTTAAGCGCGCAAACCGCTAAGGAAGGCAACGAGACAGACCATTACGCACACATCGTGCAATGCATAAGCATACGGAAATGTTTCATATATATTTATATGTCTACATAATTTATAACACTCCCGGTGGAATTAATAGGGAATATATCACTTCAACACCAGCCTACACTAGAAATGTGATTTTAAATGATTGCTATCAAATGTGCAATACCTCAATCTTTTTCCTTGAGGATAAACGGCTAGTGTGAATGTTGCGGATCCTACCCCCCACCTCCGAAAAAAGGACCAATCAGATTTCAAATAATCGGAAGGTGAAATTGTCCCTGTATAAATCGTAATCGAATTTTTGTGCAGTTTTAAAAAACACAGTATTTAATGCAGTTTAATGTTGTTGTTTTTTCTCAAAATGCGAATAAAGATTCTGGAAGAAAATTATGTCTTTGTGCCAAAGGTATCATTAATTTATATAATATATAAAAAAAAAAGATTAATGTAATATCCGCTAGCTTCAATAAACGAATTGCATTTTACTTAATTTCATAGTACAAACCATTTCTTCAAAAAGTACATTTGGGCTTCGTTTGTATAATTCTTCGAAAAATATGGCTCCTTGTGGATTTCTATGTATTTATGCACAGACCGTCGTTTCGTTGTAATACAAACTACAGTGGTTCTATTGTCTCGGATGAAAACAGAATCAGTGGGGAATTTATAAGATTCCAATAGCGTCTGGACCGGATTGGAATAATGAAAATAAAATATTACACAAAAGCGAAATCTACTTTCTACCACCCAACCCCCTCCCCTACCCCCCAAAAAATTCTCAACACAACAAAACAACGTCTGCCTCTACCAAAAATTTTTTTTATTTTCTGAACATCAGAAAGTCTGCTTCCTGCTTCTTGTTAACAAAAGTTCAAAAGTTCCAAAGCTTCCAAAACAGTAACAATTACTGTATATATAAAATAATAGCATAAATGCCAGTCACATGGATTTCCTTTGAATTTAAGCAGCGACGTCGACCCCGGGGCGGCATTGTGTGAGATATGTGCCAGGAATCTTAAATACAATGTTCGTGCCGACACGGGCTTTTCTTATTGTCATTCCTGAACAATTTCCATTTTCAAGGAGATTGTCGCACGACTGGGGTATATAGCATCAATACATAAAAAAAATATTACGTACTTACTCAAGAATGTATCATGGCATGTAATGGAAACTTAGCTATAAGTTTAACAACATGCTTTAAAAGTTACCATTTTTACAGAACAAAGACGTCCACGTTCATCAATAACGCAGAAGTTAAATAAGGGGGTGTGGGATAGCGCAGTGGTTGGAGCACTCGCTACTGTGTCGCAAGTTAAGCACCATCCAGTGCGGTTAGCACTTGGATTACATTACATTACATGATTATTGCTTTAGGTCCAGCGGACTCTTCCGAGCCAAATCAGGACCGGACAACCCCTGATCCGCATAAAAGATCTGCCGAAACAACCCTAGTGGTAAAACTGAAAGCTCTCCACCAGCCAGTCACTTTACAATAAAGGCATCCCACGCAGGGGACGCTGAGGCTGTACTCAAATTTATCGAACCCCCGTTTACAAAAACAAAATAGAATAAAAACATCATTATAAATTATCAACAAAACACATACATATAAAATGCCTACATTGCTAAATAATAACATCATAGGAAGCCCTAGTGACCACCTGGCAGAAAGCGTCCAAAATTCCCAAGCTGATCCAACGGACCTCGTACACAAATAAGGAGTCTTGTCCCGGAAGGTTTTTTAAGAAAAAAGGTAGATGACTGGTCTGGCGAAGAAGAAGATAGTATAGCAGATTGATAGAACAGAGCAGGAATGAGAAAGAGCAAATGAGAAAGACAGCGACAGTGGGAATTTAAAGCACTAAATTTCCAGAAAGTGGGGATACTATTTATACTGAAACCCCCGGCACCCCAACGGGGGAGAGCACTTGGATGGGTGACCGCAAAACGTGAAGCGACAAATAACAACGCCCCCAGTTGACTCAACTGTGACTGAGTACTTACTCTCCTAAGGGTGGGGAAGTTTAAGCAGCGAGGGAGAGAGATGGGCATCACCCTCATTACGCTGACCCAAAATAAGTGTGATCTCAAACATCACGCTACCCTACGGCCACAAGGCTATGGGACTACCTTTACCTTTTTTACCTATGTTAAAACGTGATAACTATAGTTCTTGCTGAAGAACAAATGACATACAAAATAAACACATTTGTGTAGCCATTAATTGATACTTGGAATACATGTCCACTTCGTCAATAAAATTAATATTTCAATTCAATTCAATTCAAACAACTTTATTTATCCAGATTTGGCAATTACAATGGGGGTATGAGTGCTCTCTAATTAAGAAAAAAATCACAACAATAAATTTTCCAAAAAATTTGTTTCAAAACCTGATAACTATAGTTCTTGCTGAGGTACCAATGGCATACAAAATAAACAACTGGGCTGCTGGCATTACTCGAGATTATGTATGTTTTTCATTGTTGGTGCATTATTAACACGACGAGAAATTCCTTCGGATTTAGAAACTATTAGATAAGAAGTTGAACGGAACGACGGCATGTGAACTTTTCAACAAACTGTCATTTTTGGGTATCATGCATGGATGAAAAAAAAAATGGGGTGTAAGTGAAAGAAAACAAATCATCAAAAATAATTTTTTCAAAATTAAAATTACAAGAGTAAACTCAGAAATATCAATATTTCGATTTTAAAATGCAGTATTCTTTACATTTGCCAAATAGTTTTGTGCAACACATTCAGATATATATCCCAGAGGAAAGCAGTTTCCGACAATGTCGATAATATTTACACGTTCGTACTTTGCAGAGATCACTAACAATATCTAAATTCTCTGTCTGCCACGCACGAACTAAACAAACTCAGCTCTGCAATGTGTATTCTGAGATTACAAGAAGTCTAGGACTTAACTAAATAATGAAAAAAACACGTCAGGGACAACTTTTGCTTAGAAACTGTCTGTGCATGTGCATACATGTGCCAATTTGAAAGACAAATTTAAAGATAATATCGTTGGTTCTGTAATTAGGATAACTAGTATATGTAGGGCTATGAAACGCCCCAAGCATATGCGTTCAGGAGTGCATGCATACAGGTGTACATTTGAACGACAAAATTTAAGGATATCATTTTCTGCTGTAATCTGGTATACAACTGTCTAGGAATATTGCTTATGAACGCACCGTGCGTACGTATCCATGAGGAGTGCCTCTACATGTGTGAAATTGTGAATGACAATTTTACGGATAAAATCGTTGCTCCTGCATTCAGGGCTATTCCAAGCTATTTAAAAGCTCCTTCCGTAGCCACATAATGCCCAGGAAGCTGCTTTTCAACGTGTTTGGCATGTGGGAAAGTACGTGGTTGGCATGATGCTGGTATGGACATGTTTTGTGGGATAGTCTGCTATGTATGCAATATAGCTTTGTGTCGATGCCTTTCTACTTTCTATTGTATTTTCTAATGGATTGAATATTCAATAAATGACACCCACACAAACAAAGGCAACCGTGAACAGACATCCGCATGTCAACACGGACACACAGACACAAACACACACACACAGACACAAACACACAAACACTTACACACAAACGTGCGCTCGCACATATACACGCGTTCTGCGCCCATTCCCGCCCCACCACGTACGCATAACCATCAACCTATCATCCAAAAGGTTGCTATCCAAAAAATAATCTTTATTTGACAATGATAGCATCTTATAACCAGCTAGAGTAACCATATTGTACAAGTTTCTTCTCATAAAATAATAACTATAATACTGATGATGATGATGATAATACTACTACTACTACTACTAATAATAATACTAATACTAATAATAATAATAATAATAATAATAATAATAATAATAATAATAATATTAACTGTTCTAATACAGCACTTGTCCAGCTCAAGACTCGCTCAAGGCACTGGACAACACAGGATCTAACTCGAGGCGCTCCAGGAAACAGTAGTAACAGTTATCGCTAACTTTTAACTATAGCTAGTAGTAGTTATCTGGAATGTGTGTGTGCATATGTGCCGAGGTATAAGCCTTAAAATGGGTGATTGACCTTGCTTTTTATGCAGAAAGCCACCCACTTTTTTTTCCAGCCACCCACTTTTTTCTAATACACAGAAGTGCTCTTTTAGTGCATGGGAGTGCAGTTGTAGTGCATGAGAGTGTTTTAAGTACAAGGGAGTGCTCTATCCGGGACGGAGAAAATCCAGTCAATTTTCGGGAAAATTTGCAAGAAAGTTCGACCTATTTCGTCGCCTATAGGAGACGAAGTAGGTCAACGTTTGAGACGGGAAGAGACAATTTTGCATTAGATTCTTACATTTTTGAAGAAATTTGCGATTCCTACATTCTTAGTAAAACCCAGTTTTGGTGTTCTACATACTTGTGTGTGTGTATGTGTGTTGTTTAGTTTTTTTATCGTTCACTCTCAAATATAATTAAGTCAACATAGGTCTCCCGAATCTGTCAACCAGAGAAGATTAGAACAGGAATAAAATTGTAATATCTCGTCTAGTAATTCACTGACCTCAATTTCTAATGTTTATTCTGCATTTTGCGAAAAAAATTGGTAGGGTCGAGGCAACTTGGCGAAAATATGGGTGAAGTGAGCGAGATATGAGCGAGAGGGTGGGAGGTTAAAGGGTGGGTGGAGCGGGAGAGACAAAAACGATGAAGAGAGAAGAGGGGGAAAGAAAGAGAGAAAAGGGGAGAGAAAGAGAGAGAGAGAGAGAGAGAGAGAGAGAGAGAGAGAGAGAGAAAGGGGATGAGGAAAAAAACTTTTTTTCTTCAACCTTTCATTCATTCGGCTTTATATTCAGGCCTTGCAAAGACCATCCAGCAAGGCACAGTGCAAGGAGGTAGAAGAAGAGGGAGACCGAAAAAAAGGTAGGAGGACAACATTCGAGAATGGACTGGCTTGACATTGAGCGAAGCCATCAGGGTTGCTGAGGACATGGAAAGATGGAGTACGCTGGTTAAACGATCATCTGTGGTGCCCCAACGACCTCAGAGTTACGGGATAGGATAGGATATAGGGTAATTCGGCTTAAATATTGAAGCATTTATGGAGCTAGGTGCGGTTGCTTTTTTTCTTCTTTTCCAATCTGTCCTGTTCGTCCTCGGTTTAAGTTTATTTGCCTTAATTAACTGTGTTGAAGTCTGGCTCTTGTCCTTGGTAAACTCCAATTTAAAACGTGTTCCGACAGTTCTAAATGAAATAACACAGCGAATCTAGAAAATCCCAGGGCCTTTTTTTCTACAGCAAAGTAAATACTTACAGATGAAAGGCACTCTTTTCAAGAACGTATTTAGAATCTATTTAGGACACACGAAATGAGAGGAGGTAGAGGAGGAGAAAAAAAGAGAAGGAGGAGGAGGAGGAGAGTCACGGTAAAGCGCCTTGGGCAGCAGCTTATTGAACTAGTAAGTGCGCTATATAAAAAAAAAACTTTTTTTCCCAGCGCGTAGGGCTAGGTGAATTTAATGTATATGAGATCGTAAAATCTCCAATCCGTTCATCTTTCTCTCAAACAACCTGGTCAAATAAATTCTCCTCTACAACTTGATCGAGCGGGTCCATCAAGTTATTTAATGAGGGGCAAACCATCGCCATCACCATCACCAAAATCTTCCTAACCATCATCCTTCTCACAACCATAAACCGTCATACTTATCAACAGTGTCAACGCCACCTCCAAACTAATCACATTCTTTGCACGACTCGACGTGTTAAAAAAACAACAACATAAATAATTAAATGATAACGATTAAGCAAAATAACCCAAACGACCAAATGAAAAAACTAAAAAAAAATATCCCCCACCCAAAAAAAACACAACAAACAAAAAACAAACAAACAAACAAAACTGAATAACTAGCATACATAACCAACAAGACCGCATGATAATTAATAAACAAGTTATCGCGTCTGCTAAATCTTCTGCCAAAACATGATGACAAAAGCCACATTACAAACGCCGTATGCGAACATTAATAAAAGTAGGGATGCAAAGAATCATTCCCGGAGTAAACGGACAAAAGAAAAATCGATATGTGTCCGTGCCTAAATACCCCTACCACGCAAGCAGTGTCTAAATATTTGGACAAAGGCCGCAGTCGGAAAGGAAACGAACTCAGCGTACACAGGAAAAGGGAAAATGTTGAGATGAAAAGGATTCGTTAAGTAAGAGTTCAAAGTCGGATCTATTCTTGTCGGTGGTAGAGCTCTTAATAACAATAGAATCGACTCTTAGTTACGTGTTTGTGTGTGTGTGTGTGTGGGTGTGTGTGTATGTGTGTGTGTGTGTGTGCGTGTGCGTATATGTGTGTGAGTGTTTCTGTCTGTCTGACTGTCTGTCTGTGCTTAAATACGCAATCCCTCGTGCACACTCACAAACAAAGAAAAAGTACATTATTTTTAGAGTATCTCGGAGTCTGATCTGGTTAATAAACAGCCTATCCTAGCGAATCAAAGCTATTGATTATAGACTCGACTATCATGTTTACCACGTGCATGATGACCGTGTCGGTCTCTTTCTCCATACATACATGCATGCCTTTACACACAAGCCCGCTTCTGACGTTTCTCAAGCTGACCCGTAAGTACATACTTTTTAATGGTTTGAATATTGCTTCCCCATAGCTTCAGTAACAACTAATTAAACCTTTAAAAAAAATATATTTTCGTTTCCGAGTAATCAATATCACGCGTTTTTTTCTTCTAATAATCGACAGACGTAAAGGGACGCACTTTGACCACGCTTCCGATCCTCGACACATCCTTTTAACATTCACAGTGAGTGTTGCCCGACTGAACAAAATAAGCTTGCAACAAAAATATAGGTAACTTTTAAATGAATACACTCCGTAATTTTCGTGCCTAATAATAACAATAGCCGTTGGCTTAGCCAGACAACGTTCTGGAGCTAAAAATAGAGGGTTAACAAAACCGGGAAGAGATAGAACCAGTAAAAAAAATTGCTTGTAAGGTTTTTGCTTTTACAGACCCTACCCTACCCCAGCCACCAAAGACGCACATTTCAAACCGCGTGGTGTACTCCTAAATAGGGTTAAAGGTCACACGGCTGTACCGTTAAAACAGGGGAAATAACCCCCTTTCAGAACCGAAATTGAAAATTCAAACTTTAGCGGTTGGTTTGAGCAATAAAACCCCACTTGATCATTGTTTGATGTAAAAATAATGCGAACTGTAATGTAAACCTTTTCTTGCCAAATAAACAAAGCCTTCCATTTGGGCCCTTGTCTACTTGAATGCACTGTAATACTTAGTGCTATTTACATGTTTGTACTGTAAACACTATGCAATTTATTCAACATTTAAAAAAGGTTATTAGACTAATTTAGCGAAATGCACATCGCAGCTCTGATCGAAATTGTATCGATTTACTTTCGGTCCTTACAGTTTAGCACGAGAGTAAACATATATTTTGGGAAGCGGACGGCAATGAAAGGAGTGTGTTTTATAATACTGTAGACACAATTTTAAAAGTAAGCTAACAGCACAGAATTAGTTATTAATAAAAACTTCCAAATATGTATTACCCGTGGTACTCTAATAACATTATTTGGCGCGAATAATTATGATACCGTAGGCTTTCCAACCAAATACTAATAAAGGAAGTTATATAATAATAAGAGTATTTATTTAGCGCTTTTTCTAATGACATCAGTTCAAAACGCAGTTCTCACGCATTTATATGTAACGTTAACATCGAAAAACATACGAAAAGAAGTGAAACAAAACGAGACACTAATAAATTATGCAATGACATAATACAAACATGAAAAATAATATCTACAAGTAAACTATCAAAGACGAGGGAGGGAGGGGGAGGAGGAGACCAGCTAAGGAGTGATGGGGCTCGGGGTGTGACGGTGGTGGTCTGAATCATAAAAGAAGGAATGATGATGGTGATGGGAGGCGAGATCAGACATTTTTAAGGAAGATATGAGTTTTCAAGTTGGACTTGAACGTGGCTATTTTCGGAGAGTTACGAAGAGAGAGAGGAAGAGAATTCCAAGTTGAAGGACCAAGCACTGAGAAAGATCGACAGCCTGCAGAGGAGAGTTTGTAGCGAGGTATTTGTAGCATGAAAGGGGCAGAGGAAGAACGAAGATTTCTAGTTGTAAAAGTAAATGTTCTAGGTGAGGTTGGGGCTAATCCGTGGACGTACTTGTAACAGAAACTAATGATTTTGTAGATAATCCTCTAAGATACAGTAGGCCAGTGGAGAGATGTAGGAGGGGTGTGATATGATCAGATTTCTTTTTCATTTTGAAAACCATACGAACCATACCTGAGTTCTGAACATGTTGAAGCAGATGAACAGAAGAACGTTAGAGTAGTTTAAGCGAGACAGGACAAGAGAGGAAATAAGTTTGACTGTAGCGTCAGAATTTAGATGCTTGCGGGCAAGGCCTATTCTACGGAGCTGAAAGTTGCATGTTTGACAGGTTTTGTGGATGAATTCTGACATGGAGATGGTATTGTCAAGCATGACGCCAAGGTTTTTAAAAGAATATGAAATAGGAATAATGGTTTTACCAAGAGTGACAGTTTCTAACAATACATTACATTACATGGATGTTGCTTTAGGTCCAGCGGATTCTTCCGAGCCAAATCAGGACCAGAGAGACGTTATCTTAAAATATTATAAAATGATTCAAATCTTAAAAAACGAGCCTGTTACTCCTAAATATTCACACAAACGTTCACACGCAACCTCTTGAAAAATCTTCTTTAAATCTGATGTATTAAAAATACGTTCTCTTTCTTAGTGACAGTTTCTACAGGGGAAGAAGATAGGTTGCGTTTGGTACCCGTGAGCATAACTTCGGTTTTGTTAGCATTGAGCTGGAGCTTGTTGGCAGTCATCCAGTTAAAAATGTTTTCAAAGCAGTCAGAAGTTTTGTTCAGAATGGATGGAAGGTTTTGAGGATTGTCACTATTCTTGCGTTGTGTATCGTCTGCGTAGAATTGGTGGAATGTGTCTGGTTTAGATGATTTGATTTAGAGAAGATGTGTAAAGGATGAATAGAACAGGGCCTAGAACCGACCCCTGAGGAACACCGGTGACAAGTCTGGACGGTTCAGAAAGATAGTTGTCGATGCAGGCAGATTGGAAACGATCAGAGAAGTAAAAATGAAACCAGCTTAGCGCACAATCCTTTATTCGAAAAGAGTTCTCAAGGCACTGAAGGAGGATGGAGTGATCGATAGTGTCAAAAGCGGCTGAGAGATCGAGAAGGGTCAACAAAGAAATTTTTACCAGAGTCAGTATAAATATGTCTGTGTGTCTATGTATGTATGTATGTGTGTGTGCGTGTGTGTGTGTGTGTATCAAAACAAATAACTGAACTTCGTTTCATTGTGTTCTTTTTTTCTTCTTCTTGGATTGTGTGTGGTGGAGGAGATGCAGCAAGGTAGGAATAATTGCACGACTCACAAAGATAACTGTCTAGGGACGAAATATCCTCAATCTGAATTCCAGGCACTCGCAATTTAATTTCAGTGTATCTCCCCTACAGCGCCTCCCATCTTCCACACACCCCACTCCCAACCCTACCCTTCCTTTCAACATTGCCCATGCCTTCACCTCACGCTCTCTCTCATTTTACCTCGAAAGACCAACCATGGTTTCATCAAACTTTCACTATCACCATAGCTTAATACCATTCCCGCATTTTTACCAACATCTATGCCTCCATCCTAATTGCCCCACCATCAACACTCCACCCAATTTAACTTCGTTATCCCCACCTCCACTATCAAATTAATCACTACTGCCTTCAAACTGTGTTAGATATCTATCAACGCTTATCGTCTTTATGAATATTGAAAACAGCCTAATGTCACAACCCAAAGGTCAACATCCACACCTCCAGCTCGTCATCCGTCGCATCTTTCCACAAAAAAAACTCCCAGCCTAATTGAATCACGCAGGTGACGCGCCACCTCGGCGCCCTTTAGCCATAAGTCAACATTTCCCTTTGTCAATGAAGACAATACATTAAATCATTTTGAATCATAACCTGGGCTGTGCTACACTCCAAAGTTCACACACTGTATTCTGATGAAGCGCCAACCTAAATTTTACCATCCGAATGTTACACTACCCAAAGTCTCCACCCAAACACTGAAACTTACACCCCAAAGTTCACCACTCATCCACTTTATTCTGGCGAAGACTCCAGGCTACTTTCACCACCAACCCTCACTCCGCAAAGTCTACATCCGAACACTGAACTCTACACCCCAAAATTCACCATTCATTGTATTCTGGTGAAGACTCCAGCCTAATTATACCAGTCGAGTGTGTCACCATTCAAAAGCCCCGATCCCTATACGAAACCCTTTATACTCCCACCAGGTCACCAACAACCACCACCCATCATTTATGCCATCCTTTCTGCCTGCGGAATTCGCCTGTCCGCCAAGACTTCAGGTCTAGCATTGCCCTGTTGTGTACAGAGCAAACCTACCCAGTTGTTTCCCTTGACAGTGTACGCTGTGTCTAGCTCATTTCGCGCGCGCTTCGCCCGATTACTTTCTCCCTTATTGGCACGTCACAGCGCCAATGCGCACGCGCAAATATGGCGACCGTCCGAGCGAAAGTCGGCACTGATTTGGTGATTGGTGGTGGTGATGACGGTGGTGGTGGTGGTGGTGGAGGTGAGGATTGTAGTAGTAGTAGCAGTAGTAGTAGTAATAGCAGCAGCAGCAGCAGCAGCAGCAGTAGTAGTAGTAGTAGTAGTAGTAGTAGTAGTAGTAGTAGTTGTTGTTGTTGTTGTAGTAGTAAAGTTTTGGTGAGTGGGGAGTGATGATTCCACGAGTCCAAAAAGTCATGAATCAAACATTTTGGTGATTTGGGGACATACGAAGAAAGCTACCGGATTGATTGGTATGACAACCGAATGAGTGGTGACGCGAGTGGTGGCCAAAGTTATAGAAATTATACCAATACAGTATTACATAGTCAAGGTTTGTGGACCCCAAAGTTATAAGTCTGAGTAAAAATGACTCTCGGGTGCCAACAGACAGCGGCAACTTTTTTCATGTATTGAACACATATAATGAACTGCACACAATTCGGACAGACTTGACTTGACAGAGCACCTAAGTATCAATGGAGACAATCATCTCATCTTGGGGAGTCTTGAAAGAAATACATGTAAAGTGATCTGCAAAGTGTGCATGTTTTATCCTATTATATTCTATATCCTATCCTATCCTATCCCGTAGCTCGAAAGTCGTTGGGGCACCACAGGTGATCGTTTAACCAGCGTACTTCATCTTTTTTTTGTCCTCAGCAACTCTCGTAGATTCGCTCAGTGTCAAGCCAGGCCATTCTCGAATGTTGTCCTCCCACCTTTTTTCTGTCTCCCTCTTCTTTGCCTCCTTGCATCGTGCCTTGCATGATGGTTTTTTTGCAAGGCCTGATGCTATGTTGACGTTGCCATACAATGGGAGTTTCCGTTTCTTCAGCGCTGTTGTCCATTGGCTTGTGTGATGGTTTGTCAGACTTCGTCGTTGGTGATGTGCTGCGTATGGGAAATGCCCAGATGTCTTCTGTACCTCCTCATTTCCATGCTTTGTATTCTTCGTTGTAGGTCTGCTACTCTTTCGCATGCGTATAGAAAGATGGAGTTGACAAGGGAGCGCAGCAGCCTTACCTTGGAGTGTAGACTGATGGTCCTGTTTTCCAATGTGGGCTTCAACCTTGTCAGCGCAGCAGTTATTTGTGCAATCCTGGAGAGGACTTACGGTTGGGACCCATTGTCTGAAACAATTGCTCCTAAATATCTGAAGCTATGCACCGTGCTCATGGATTGGCCTTGGTCCGTGTTGATGCCATTGGTTTCGTTGGACATTATATTTTGGTCTTCTCTGCACTTATTTCCATTTCGAAGTCTCTGGAGGTGGTGTCAAGCTCTGTACTAGCTGTTCAAGTTCTTGTTCTTCTCCAGCCAATCCATCAATGTCACCGGCAAAACGCGGATGTGTTATCACGTTACAAACTAATTTAATACACATAATTTATTTCCACCCGCAGTACGCTTTCTGTATCTATATCCCAATTCCTCTACATTTATGGATTCGAAATTTAAAAAAACACACAATTGTGGATAAAGCACCTTACAAGTTTCCATTCATCATCATCATCATCATCATCATCATCATCATCATCATCATCATCATCATCATCATCATCAATCATCATCATCAATCATCATCATCATCATCATCATCAATAAACATCAATCATCATCAATCATCATCATCGTCACCACCAGTGTCCACCACCACCTCCAACACCATTACCTCTACCACCAGCAAATGACAACAGCAAATGAGTCAACGTATTGATTGTGGCTGCTCAACCTAAGAAGAAGAAGAACTGCATTGCAGTAAAGCAGAAAGATGGCGTCCTCGAATTCTTCAACATTTATGGATTCAAAATGAACTGGTCTCCGTTGGTGCTGAGGTCGTCTCATTGTGATCAAAACGCTTCATCATCCTCTTCCTCATCATCCTCATCCTCATCATCATTATCGCCATGATCATCATCATCGTCGTCGTCACCACCACCACCACCAAATGACAACAGCAAATGAACCAACGTATTGATTGTGGCTGCTCAACCCAAGAAGAAGAAGAACTACATTGCATTAAAGCAGAAAAGACCATGTCCCCGTAATCTTCAACAGTTATGGGTTCAAAATGAACTGTTCTCCGTTGGTGCTGGTATTCTGTGCCGAAGGTCCGAGACTTTTCAGGACACAGAGGGTTGTATCCGGGTACTCCGGTTTCCTCACTCCCTTACATAATGGGATTGGATGCAATCTAAATTTCAATCTTCAATAATGGTAGTGGTTGCAGTCTGTCTAAAATTTCAAAATTATATTCGATTTTCTTTCGGTCATGTAATAGCGACTTGCTTTAAACCACATGCGTGAGTGATGGCTGTGTGTTTGTTGTATATGTAGGAGTGTCTGTAACATGTAAGCGTGTATGTTGGTTACAGATCGCCGCATTTTGATTTAGGAATAAGGCGTGTATAGCATGTAGAAGTAGTAGTAGTAGTAGTAGTAGTAGTAGTAGTAGTAGTAGTAGTAGTAGTAGTAGTAGTAGTAGTAGTAGT
The DNA here is from genome assembly GCA_036898135.1 of Oncomelania hupensis. Classification (NCBI taxonomy): domain Eukaryota; kingdom Metazoa; phylum Mollusca; class Gastropoda; order Littorinimorpha; family Pomatiopsidae; genus Oncomelania; species Oncomelania hupensis. The sequence goes on along the minus strand of CM072514.1, from coordinate 64,142,424 downwards.
AGTAGTAGTAGTAGTAGTAGTATCCATAAAATCGATTTTTCTTCCGCCTTCTGTAATACAATACAATACAACAAATCTTTATTATCCCATGAGGAACTTCACAGCAATGTATGTCAGGCATATAAAATATATAATTAAAAACAGTCATGTTATAACATTTAACAGAGCTACAAAATCAATACTAAATTTATATACATTCTATAAATCTAATCACTTGCGTACTCTTACACTTCATCTTTTCCTTCAAACACCTATCCACGCACTCTGGTTCTATCACATGTATGTCAATGCCCTTTTTAGACAGTTAAAATATAATTAAAATACATACAAACATAGTGTATATGATAGTTTACCACTCTGGACTTATAAAAAATTATTTTGTTGCAACAGTGTTAGATAAATAATCTCAGTTTAATATGAATCTTAGTAGGTCAACAATATATAACTGTATGAAACTATGATCAACATAAGCAATAATACTGTTGACTGATTATAACAGTTGTCAAAAATACAGGTAAAGCACGTAAATGGTATTTTAAAAGTTGGTTTACAGACATTCATAGTAAACACACACACATATTATACACACACTCACAAACACACACATGCACACGCGCATGTCTTCCTACAAACATGCACATACACTCAGCGAGATAGTTGGGAGACTCCTACATCAAGACAGTCTTGTGTTTGAAGGTCTGGCATTGGCCTCATTTAGCATTGATATGGCAGTAGGGATGAAGGTGTTTTTGTAGCGCTGTGTACGCATTAGTGCACAGCGGAATCTGCGATTAGATGGAAGAAGTTCAAACAGACAGGAAAGTGGGTGGGTAGGGTCTCTCTGAATTCTGACTGCCTTGCTGAGGGCTCTTTTGTGGAACAGTAATATCTATCTCGTTAGATCGCCGCGCTCCGAGTTTCATTGAAGACAAAGGGCTTGATAACATACTGCATTATTAATGGGGAGGAAAGCGTTTGGATCTCCTTTTTCTCCAGGCCCCCCACTGCAAAAGCAGTAGCTACAGTTTTTAAAAAATCTTCGACCTTCATGTATGAGGTCTTTTGGTGGTTGAATACAATTGGTCACCCATGCGGGTGAATTTTGGGGTGACTTATCAGCGAAAGCACGACAGCCGCAGTCTAGCCTGCATCAGCCACGACGGAGATGGACAGGTGGGAGTGGGGTGGTGATGATAAGACGTAATGCTTGCAGGGTGGCGTTTATTATTATTATTATTACTATTATTATTATTATTATTATTATTATTATTATTATTATTATTATTATTATTATTATTATTATTATTATTATTATTATTATTATTATTATTATTATTATTATTATTGTTGTTGTTATCATCTGGCACTTACTCATCTAGTATATAACTATGTGTCGAATGCATACGCGTGCACAGGTTCAAGCTCTTGGTATATTCTCTCCTCGAAAAGAATTCAGCTGGGCTGCTCACAGTTATGCCATGGAGCTGAACCCTCTGTACAAGATTCTATGGAAATGCAATTCTTTAAGATACATTCTCCCGTAGTTTGTACAAGTCAAGTCAAAGTCAAGTCAAATAATTTTATTGCCAAGATAAAACACCAGGAATATGTCTCAGAATCGAGATAACACGCACGCACACACACAAACCTACACACACACACGCACACACACACACACACACACACATGTAGCAAGCTAAGACAGGCAGTGGGCTACAGAATTACAGTTCAAGTGACTATGTTACTACACAACTTTTCTAAAAATTGTACGAGCTTTTCCTTAAAACGCACATCTATAATAGGCCAGAACCAAGGACACCTACTTAGTAGGTGTCCTTGGCCAGAACCCAAAAGCTTTCGCGCACGCACGCACACACACACACACAGTTCGCACACGAGCCAACATACTGCATGCAAGCACGACATACAGAACCACACACACGGTTTTTAAGACACAATAAGCAATAGGTTGTCAGACGCGCCCAGTGCTCAGTGACGCAAACACAGACTATCTGACTTTCGGAAGAGGGGGGGGGGGGGGGCAGCAGCAAGGCTAATAAGTACTTCCTAACCTCGTCTTCATTTTATAGTATTTCCGCTCTGGTCTTCCTCTTTCTTGGGGGTCGAAATTGTCAACAACAACAACAACCAAAACCAAACAACATAAAGGTTCGTTCGTTTCCAACGTTCAAAGCGTCTTTCGTCGCTGATAGTCCCCCTTTCATACCTACTGACAGACTTTCAAAGTCCGAACATTCATAAGTGTAATTCAGCCGAAATAAAGAACGAACGGAGCGACCTAATATAGTGCTGGCCTCTCTCTCTCCTCTCCACCATATATATTTATGTGTCTCCTCCTCGGTCTGTCTGCGGCTCCCTCCCACCACCTCAGGATCCTCTCCCGAAATACCGACTCGCGTTCTCCATGCCAAAGTCAGGAGCTGGTCCCTCTGTAGAAAGTTCCCTCTCACCCTACAGGACAATTCCACAAATGCAAAAGAGAAAGAGAGATAGATCTTTCCTATCACCCCTTTATTTTTTGTAGGACAGGCTCTAGTTAGGATTATATCCAAGATGTTATCAATAAACTTCCCTCCCACCTCTTTGTTTGAGACGAATATTGCCTGTGTAAAAACATAAAACTTAAAAAAAATATGCTTAGGTTTCCATGGCTCCCTTCACAGCAGTCTCTCTTGACAGATCACCCCTCCCCCCTACCTCCCACAACTTCTCACCGAAGTTTGACTGGTCCCTTAACTCCTCGAAATCTAAGACTGCCTTTCAGGTCTCTGGTGAGCGGTTCATTCCTAAAATATATACCACATCTCCTTTGCCCTCCCCTGGCTCTCGCTTCCGAAATCTCATGTGCCCCCGTTCATCTCGCCCTTCCCTTCTCCCCCATTCGCCCTCCCACCCACCCACCCCCAGTCTCCCACCCAACTCTTCTCCTTCCCGAAATCTGTGTGGCTGGCTCACTTATCAACGTCTGTCTTTCTGTCTGTATGCCTCTCCTATCAATAGATCCACATTATTCGCGAACCCTTTATATTATAAAGCGTAGCTTAGCCTCACAGGCCGAAATTGTCGGCGCAACTGACACTGAATAGGGAGGAGACCTCACCGGGACAGTTACGCGGTGTGAACTCATCTTTATATATCTTGGCGATTGCATATGTGTGATTGGCCTGCTCCTACGTATTATCTGGTAATACGCAACGAGTAGCTGGCATTATCCGCCTTCCTAGTTTCTGATGAAAAGACAGGAAGCGGCCTCCATTTTCAGACTTTTTTTTCCCAAATAAAGACCTAAAAGTAAAAGCGCAGTCGGGGTCGGTCTGCGAATGAGCAGACTTCATCATCGGCAGCAGCAGGGTTATCAGCAGCTGTAGTGTTATAAACAGCATCAGTAGCAGCAGCATCGGTAGTATTATCACCATCATCATCATCACCATCATTATCCTCCTCCTCCCCATCATCATCATCATCATCATCATCATCATCATCATCATCATCATCATCATCATCATCATCATCATCATCACCATAATCCTCATCATCACCATCATCTTCAAAATCGCTGTCTGCAGCAAAACCACCACAACTATTACGATAACTGCTTCGTCGGCAGCACCATTTATACGCATCATTCGTTATGATCCTCTTTAGTCGCAGCAGCGGCAACAGCATCATCATCATCGTTGTCGTCAAAAATAGCCGCAACAACAGTAGCAGAAAAATGTACACGTACTCCATTCATTACATTATACTGCAATAACTTTCGCGTCTGTTTTGTGTGTGTGTGTGTGTATGTGTGTGATGGTTGTTTGTCTACTTTGTTATTGTTGTTGTTGTTGTTGTTTAATTCTTCTTCTTTTCCTTACCAAAGTCTCCAACACCCCAGCCATTAATCTGTAAGCTTTAGCAACACAATTACGATCTTCCTCTGTCATTCTCCTTCCTCTCTTCCTCCATTTTCTTCCTTCTTTTCCGTTTTCCCCCTCCCTTCTCTTCTATCAACGTCTTTTCATTCTCCCCTTCCTCCTCCTCCTGCTCCTTATTCGTCTTCAGTCTTCTTTCCCTCTCAATCAGCATCCCCCAATCACAACCATTAAGCAGTAAAAACGTTTGAGCAAACACAATCATGCCCCTTCTTGAGCTTGTCAGTGAGTGGATCCGAGTTGATGACAATCAAATATCACCAGCTGGCCTTTTTTCCGAGTCTGGCAGCCGGAGACCAAAATTTGAAGAACACCCCCCGAAAGCAAGGGGCAAAATGTGTGATGGCTTGTCAGACTCCCCTTTCAAGGGAAAGAACAAAGATGTAATCCACTGATGGCCTCCTTGCTACGGCGCTGTCTAATCTGATTAAAGCAAAGGATTTCAGTCGGGGATTATTTAGTCTGTTGTGGATTTTATATACCGAGGTCGCAGGGAGGGAGTAAAAGAAAATGAAGGTGGAGGAAAAGGGGGTGGAGAGGGAGGAAGGAGAAAGAGGAGGGGAAAGATGTAGAAGAGAAGAAGAAGAAGAAGAAGAAGAAGAAGAAGAAGAAGAAGAAGAAGAAGAAGAAGAAGAAGAAGAAGAAGAAGAAGAAGAAGAAGAAGAAAAAGAAGAAGAAGAAGAAGAAGAAGAAGAAGAAATGATAATGATGATAACTACGATGGAGGTGATGATAATGATGATGACGATGATGATAATAATGATGATGATAAAGACGGTGACGACGACGAAGATGATGATGATGACGACGACGACGATGATGATGATTATGATGATGATGATGATGATGATGATGATGATGATGATGATGATGATGATGATGATGATGATGATGATGATGATGATGATGATGAAGACGACGTCGACGATGATGTGCCAATGGTGCATTTTAACGACAGATAAAATAAATCAAATGTTTGTTCATCAGGACTTATGCATAACAGACACATAAGAAGGGAACCATAGATTAACGTTTTTTACAGTAATCTAGTACACACATCCTAACACACACACACCAACACCAACACACGCACGCGCGCACACACACGCACAGAGAGAGCCTACATCAGCAACGACTCTCAGTTGTCATGTTCAAGTCAAGGTAGACGACTTTTAAGTAACTTCTTCATTAACAAAGTTAAGTCCCTTGTCTCGACCTCAACTCTGCAAGTTTAAAACGTGTTAAAAAGTTCTCCAGCAGGCCACAGCAAACATGCGAAAAAGACAAGACTCACTACGCAAGCTGACTTAAACTTATAACCAGACGCAGTACTCAATAGAGAAACAATAGCCACACCAAGCTAATATAGTTGAAATAATTAGACAGGAAGACTAGAAAGTGCATGTACATCAGACTAATATATCTATTTAAAGGTACGCACATGTTCGAACTTCAACTACTGGGTAGTGTAGACTCAGCCAGATATACGCAGGAGAAGAAGAAGAAAAAAAAGGAAACAACAACCAAACACAATTTACATAAGAGATTGTATCTTGTTCTAGAGTTTCGAAAGTCAAAGTGGCTACAGACAACACACCCCTAGAAGCAAAACATAAGACGCACATTCTACCTAGACTAACTTCACCACAAGACGAGCAAGGACAACTAGTAAATGCATTACTCCATAAGTAATATACATTAATTTATGTTTCAACTAGTGTACGGTTTAGCATCAACCTTTTATATAAAACACCTAGAGTCATAACAACTGATGGTGTCTGAATACAAGAAACAGAAACTGCATTGCAACACATGGACTGAAGTGGCGATAACTCTTCGCCCCAGCATCCCTCTGTCTCCATAGCAGAGAGATTGTACAGATAGACGCATCGTCTCCGGCCCATACATGTACAATTTGTTTTGCAAACAATGCATTTCGAAGGTCTAAGCTGACAGCGAGGAAGACAGTTTTGAAGAGGAGTGGTAAAATTACGATTGAAATATTCTTGTAATAGGCAGACAATCATATATTAGAGAGCAAGTTAGTGCATTAGTTGTCAAACAAAATACAATTTGTGAATCTCGGTATAATGCTAGCATTAGTTATTTTACAGGAGGTCTATAACACAGCTTCTCCAGTCAAAACGGATAGCGTCTGAATATCAGAATATACTAGATACAGGAAAATTGTATTGTCTCGCTCATTCATCCTTTGCTGGCAGTAAAACAAACAACATTCAATAAAGAGAATCTGTATTGTCTCCATAAACATGCCAGGACATTTGCAAATAATGCATTTCGAGCAGACATCCGAAGGTCTAAGTTGACAGCAGAGAGCAAAGCGTACGTGAGACAAAGTTGTAAGACGATAGTTGAAATACCGCAATAGGCAGACAACCAGGATAAGAAAGCTAGCGCATTAGGTCGACAAGCAAAATACAATTTAAATAGAGCTACTGTAATGGGTCTACCAGCATCAACCATTTTAGAGGATGCCCACACAGCTAACCACGCAACTCAAAACTGGATCGGCATCTGAATACCATAATGCATTTCGATAAGGCAATGACATAATCTAAGTTGACAGCAAAGAAGCCGAGTTTTAAGATTATGTTAACCATCAGTCATGCAGTCAGTCAGTCAACGTGTGTTTATTTGAAGATTGATACCTGTAGAATTTCCGCTCTTATTAACGCACTGATGTGGCGACAAGATACACTTGATAAAGAAACATTATAGAAAGAAAAACAAAAAAACAAAGAGAGTATATATATATATATATTTTATGTATTATTTCATTTTATGCATTATTATTTTAATTTCATATATAGTACTATATACATATATATATCTTCTTACTGTCTAGAAAACGAACCTAGGTAAATCTCCTCCATGCCACGAAAGCGAGAACGATTTTACCCACCGAGTTATTCCCAGTTCGCCTACACACCAACGTAACCCATCAAAGCTACATCATCAACAAACGGTCGCCCAACGCCGTGAGCGTTCTGTTGGGCACGGAATGAACGAGGATGAAATAAAACACACTCTTCACAGTCTTTTAGTTGTAAATGTTTCATGAAAGGTGAAAGACTGTGCCCAGTATCGATCACCACTGTCACTACGTTAGGGTCTACAAACTTTTCTGAGTTCGGAGAACTCTCGCGATAAACTTATTTGTATCCATCTCTTGACCACTGCGAGCGGGGATGGCGATGGGCAGGAGGGATCAAAATCTTTCAGTCCTACTTAATTTACTGAAATGACTATTATATTGAGAATACACCTGGACTTAACAGATTTTGGTGAATGATCAGGAGACAGGTGTAGTTGTTAACGTAAAGCAAGAAACACATGTACAAATACTCAAGGGATGTTGTGTCCCAAATTCTGTTTATAAAGACGCTGATCAAAACATTTTCCTTAATCTTCATTTCAACTACTTTGACCGGGCTACTTATTTTAAATATAAGATTAACTCTTCAAAACCAGCACTGTTAATGCCCAGGAAGGAAATGAGCGGTAACAGATCTATAATTTACAACATAAAGCAAGAAAGATATCGAACAATTTAAGTTTTAAACAACCGATGCTGCTAATTTATGAGTCTTTTCCTGAACGTGTTTATATTTAAAGAAAACACAGCATCACCAGTTGGAGCGAAACACGTTGGTGATACTTACGGGGACAAGAAAGGAAAATAAAGACGGATGAAAAACCAGGAAGAGAAACAACATGCGGAGGAAGAAGAGTGATGATGATAATAATGATTCTGCTGCTTCCGATGATGATGATGATGATGATGATGATGATGATGATGATGATAATGAGCAGGATGATGATGATGAGGAGGAGGAGGAGGATGAAGACAGGGTAAAGAGTGGTAATTAGAAGAGAAGGAAAAGGAAAAAGATTGGAGGGAAGGAAGCAGCAGCAGCAGCAGCAGCAGCAGTAGTAGTAGTAGTAGTAGTAGTAGTAGTAGTAGTAGTAGTAGTAGTAGTAGTAGCAACAGCAGGAGGGAGAAGAAGAAGTAGTAGTAGTAGGAGGAGGACAAAGAGTTGCAGCAGCAGCAGTAGAAGTAGTAGTAGTAGTAGTAGTTAACAGTAGTAGTAGTAGTAGTAGTACGAGCAGCAGCATAACAGCAGTAGTAGTAGTAGTACCAACAGCAGAAGAAGAAGGAAACGTGGGTGGTGGCTGTGGTGGGAGCAGGAAGAGAAGGAAGAAGAACGAAAAAGAAAAAAGATAGCAAAGAAAGAAATAACAAGAAGAACCAGAACAAGAAGAATACGACGATGATCCAGAATAAGTGGAACCCACACACTAAAGAAATCTTATATCCAAACTAAGCTTTAGTATTTGATCTTTCCAGCCCTTTCACGAATAGCAATAGCACAGACGTGTTCACAAACATTCACATTTAGCCCTCCCTCCCTCTTAGTCCGAGTCAAAACAGTCTTCGCTCCTACTACAGCACAAAACTATCAGCCTCCCTCGTCTGAAGGAGCTACCAATATAAACAATCAAGTGCCCACACTACTCTACAGCAATTGGTCGTCAGTCGATCCAGTGATTCCATTTCACAAATAGGCAGAATCATGAGAGGCGCCGGAATTGAAAGGCTTGGAAAGTCAGCTTTGAAGAAATGGAGAACGATGGGAGCGGGAGTGGAAGAAGAGACCAATGTCTGTCTGTCTTTGTGTCAGTGCGTTTGTATGTCTGTATTTATGTAATCAGTCTTATTTATTTAATCAATCTTATATAGCGCTTTTCAAGCTCAAGAGCGGCTCAAGGCGCTGGTCGATACAGGATCGAACTCAAGCCGCCCGATGCGCCCACCTGCAACCTTTGGGCGCATAGTCTGACACCCAGACGACTGAGCAAAATCCTATGGCCCTCGTGCGGTCCAGCCGGCACTCACCCGTCTAGGACCTTAAGCGTCAGTATCTGTAAATTCCATGCTACGTAATGCGTGCGTGCACAGACAATACCTCGGTTTATACTCTCATCCAAAGGAGTAGGGGCGCAGTGTCTCAGGGCGATTTAAAAAAAAAGGTTTTATATATTATTTTATTTTGTTTATTTATTTATTATTAATATTATTTTACTCCACTGCCCGCACAGGCTGCAATGTTATCGCCTGACGTTTGATTACACTGCGGACACCACTGAGCCAACATTATGCCTGTGTCTCGCTTTTTGCCATCTTTCGTAGTTTGTCGTCTACCAGTCTGCCAAGTCTGCCTGTCTGCATCGCGCTCTTTGCCACTTTTCGGAATGAAACCTTATATATTTAGTCCTTGAAAGCAGTTAAAACTGATCGCACGTAGTTCGATAGCTTGAACGCTTTTCCATATTATATTATTAGTCTTAAACAAACAATTTTCTTTCTTTTGATTTGACTTCCCAGTCCAAACCCAAAGTCTCTATCACACTGTTGCCTTAAACCATGCATATTTTTGTGTGTTTGTTTGTTTATTAGTTTTGTACAATTGTAATAATGATAACGGATGCGGTTAATCAAAAGTGCGAAAAAAAATCCTTACCCTCTTTTCAAAATTATCGCTCTGCCATTACGCCACAGTTTTGGTGTGTAGTGACTGTGTGCTTAGTGTGTATGTAAGAGTGTGGGTGACATGCAAGTAACACGTGGCCATGTATGTTGGTTACTGATCGCCGCTCCATACGTCTGATTTTAGAAGAAAGGGATCCTATCCTATCCTATCCCATAACTCGGAGGTCGTAGGGCACCACAGATGATCGTTTAACCAGCGTACTCCCATCTTTCCCTGTCCTCAGCAACCCTGATTGTTTCGCTCAGTGTCAAACCAGTCCAGTCTCGAATGTTGTCCTCCCACCTCTTTTTCGGTCTCCCTCTTCTTCTACCTCCTTGCACTGTGCCTTGCAGGATGGTCTTTGCAAGACCTGATGATCTGGTGACGTGGCCATACCATCGGAGTTTCCGTTTTTTCACCACTGTGAGCAGGTCATCGTGTTGTTCAATGGCTTGTGTGATGGTCTGTCGGACTTCGTCGTTGGTGATGTGCTGGGTATAGGAAATGCCCAGAAGTCTTCTGTAGCACCTCATCTCCATGCTTTGTATTCTTCGTTGGAGAAGAAAGGATACGGTATTTAAAACATCGGAATTTATTACATCCGGTAGTGAGATCTGTGTGATCCCCATTCCCCTTCTCCGAAAATCTCTCTCTCTGTCTCTCTCTCCCTCCCTCCCCTACACACACACACACACACGCACACACCCACACAAACACACACACACCCACACAGCCTAATAAAATGCGAATCTCGCAGGAAGACAAACCGAAATAAAATGCCAGCATCAATCTTCGGCATAATTATTCTCATCTGCTGACAGAGCCGAGCCAAAGGGACAGAACTCCATATCGATTTTCATGCATACATGTAGCATCGCATTGCCACGAGAATGATCGGCCTTGACAAAGACTCTTGCCTTGATCATCATTACCGAAACTGTATGGCACTAGACTTGTGTGTTTATTGCTGACGTTGATATTGTTGCTGTTTAATGTTGTTGATTCAGGTTGAGACAACTTTGGCGACCCATACATTTAAATAACGTAAACAGAAACACCAATTAGGCACATCATAATATCATAACTTGAATAAATCGCATTTACATTTGGCCAATTAAATCCCTCCTGTTCAAATTCCGAAGTTGCTTTGTCCTATCCTTCCTATCCTATCCTATACCGTACCCCGAAAGTGGCTGGGCACTATAGATGATCGTTTAACCAGTACACTTCATCTTTCTCTGTCTTCAGCAATTCTCATGGCTTCACTCAGTGTCAAGCCAGTCCATTCTCTAATGTTGTTTTCCTACCTCTTTCTCTGTCTCCCTCTTCTTCTGCCTCCTAGCACCGTGCCTTACAGTATTGTCTTTGCAAGGTCTGATGCTCTGGTGACGTGGTCGTACCCTCGGAGATTCCGTTTCTTCACCATTGTGGGCATGCCATCGTGCTGTCCAATGGCTTGTGTAATGGTCTGTCGGACTTCGTCGTTGGTGATGTGCTGGGTATAGAAAATGTCCAGAAGTCTTCTGTAGCACCTCATCTGCATGCTTTCTATTCTTCATCGTAGGTCTGCTGTAATAGTCCATGTTTTGCAAGCGTGTAGAAAGATTGAGATGACAAGGGAGCGCAGCAGCCTTACCTTGGAATGTAGACTGATGGTCCTGTCTTTCCAAATGGGCTTCAAACTTTGTCATGGCAGCAGTTGTTGGCAATCCTGTAAAAGACTTCCTGTCGGGACAAAATGTCTGATACAATGGCTTCTAATAATTTAAAGCTATGCACAGTGCAGATGGATTGACCTTGGACTTTGATGTCCGTGTTGATGCTATTGATGTCATCATTTTGGTATTCCATGTACTTATTTCCATTCCAAAGGCTCTAAAGTTGGTGTCATGCCTCTGTACCAGTCGTTCAAATTCTTGTTCCTCTCCAGCCAATCCATCAATGTCATCAGCCAGACGGAGGTTGGAGATTGCTCTATCCCTCTATGCTGACTGTGTCTTCGTTAATTGCGAGGGTATCTGACATGATGCGCTCCAGGAAGATCTTGAGGAGTGTTGGAGAGAGTAGGCATCCTTGACGCATGCCGATTGTTGTTCTGAACTAGTTTCCGATGGCGCTGTTGTGGAGGACTGCAGTGGTAGACGTGCCATGCAGGCTTTTGATGACTTCAATAATGTTAACACTGATTTGGCACACTCTCATGGTTGCCCACAAAGCTGCATTCCAGACTCAGTCAAACACTTTCTTGAAGTCTACAAATACATTATATAGATATTGTTGGTGTGGTAGGTATTTCTCGCAGATTATTCCGAGTTTGAAAATCTGCTCAATGGTACTTCGCCCTTCTCTAAATCCTGCTTGATCTTCAGATATGATTTGTTTAGCTTGGGGTTTCAACCTGTTTTGAGTATTATTTTCAGGAGGACTTTACTGGGGTGGCTGATGAGGCTGATGGTGCGATAATTTTCACATTCCTGAAGGTTATCCTGTTTAAAAATAGTGATGACACGTGACTGGGTCCATGGTGTAGGCCAGATCTTGTTACAGATAGTGGTGAGGGCGTCAATCATGGCTTTTCCTCCTGCTTGAAGCAATTCTGCGGGTATGGTGTCCACTCCCGCTGACTTCCCCTTCTTTAGCGATTGCACTGCTGTCTCAACCTCTTCTCCAAGAATTCTTCTCTATTCTGTGGACATGCTAGAACTGTCGGATCTCCGTCTGGTGTGTGGTTGTAAAGGTCGGAGAAGTACTCTGTCCATCTATCCAAGAGTTCTTGTTCTTCTGTAAGGCACATGCAACACTTGCTTTGGATCGTGGAGACAATAAACAAGTTACTTCGGGTCACATGTAATTAGAATAAGTGGACAATGAAGCCCCGATCTCACTGCAGTAAAGTGGTGGGGAAGAGATTGGAGATAGTGGGAGTGGGTCAAGGCAGATTCCGAATCACGTTGCACACCGCCAAACTATAAAAGGCACAAAATTTGGAGTCATTGATCATTCAGGACCAAATCCCCGTCCTTCGCCTTACAAATCTATGCCACCTTTTAAAGCCACAAAGCAACCCGATTCCGAGAGTCTGCCAGCGCGCAAAGCACACACCATTGGCAACAGAAGCTGCATCGGTTCTGCATCAGGATGGAGCTTGCGAGAAAAAGATGCAAATTGAGGGGCAATAACACACTCGCGGCAGTCGACATCTCGACAGGGGAATTGGGTTGTCGCCCGTCCTTTCTTGCTGGCTGCAATTTCGAATTTGGAGAACCCGAGCCGGGCCAGAACTTGATTGAGCTTGCGTTTCTTCTTCTTCTTTTTCTTGTTATATTTTTCCTTCTTGTAACTTTTCCTCTTTATTACAATGTAGTCTTCTTCTTCTTCTTCTTCTTTTGGCCTAATGATGCACTTTTGTTTCTACTTACTACGTGTTTCACAAAAGAAAAAACAAAAACAAAAACAAAACAAAAAAAAACCCACAAAACTACCAAAACAAAAACCATTGTTTATCGTAGCTTTGTTAGAGTATGGACTGATGACCCAGGTTCGAATCCCGTGGTGGGAAAAATAAAAGTGGCCATTTTTCACTGCCCATCTTAGCAGTATGCTTGCACTGGTGGTTCAGTGTTGATTTAGGTCCTTAGCCCTTCCCTTAGCCGCGTCTGGCATATCGCCAATGAAAGGTCCTATCCTATCCTATCCTATCCCGTAACTCGAAAATCGTTAGGGCACCACAGATGATTGATTAACCAGCGTACTACATCTTTCTTTGTCCTCAGCAGCACTTATGGCTTCGTTCAGTGTCAAGCCAGTTCATTCTCGAATGTTGTCTTCCCACCTGTTTTTTTGTCTCCCTCTTCTTCTGCCTCCTTGCACCGTGCCTAGCAGGATGGTTTCTGCCAGGCCTGATGCTCTGGTGACTGGGTCATGCCATCGGAGTTTCCGTTTCTTCACCACTGTGAGCATGTCATCGTGTTGTCCAATGGCTTATGTGAGCATCTTTGGGACTTCGTCGTTGGTGATGTGTTGAGTATAGAAAGGGCCCAGAAGTCTTCTGTAGCACCTCATCTCCATGCTTTGTATTCTTCGTTGTAGGTATGCTATGATGGTCCATGTTTCGCAAGAGTATAGGTGTCACGAAGAAAGGGATTTGGGGGAAGGGGGTAAGCTCTTAATCTCTAGCGCTGTGTTATCTCCTTTGATAGACTAACGTGCGATGACATTCCAGAGATTAAAGCAAGGCCAAATTAATAAGTGATAAATAGAGTAAAGACGAGGAGGAAAAGTAAATGTACTAGTTAAGAAATTCACAGTCAAAGGCCAGTCAAGGAAATTGCGATTTCTGTAACTATCTACTTTTAATAATTGAAAAGGGAGAGTCTAGGTCAAATTGTTCTATAGTGATTCATTGGCGTGGCGTCTCTAGTACTGAGTAGTCCGGTGATATTCGGGAAAGTCAATCTTATGGGTACTAGAGCTATCGTAGACTGATCACATCACAGGGTGAGAGAGTATCTGTATGGGGGCCAGAGTTTCTGTGATAATCTGGCGAGTGGGGGGTCTCTCAGGCTTAGGCACTTAGCTGTGGACTGCAATGCGGCGATTTGTCCAGGATCCTCTGGATGGCTTGCCAGTGATGGTGCAAGCGTGGTTGGAAAGATGCAGGTCAGTGGTCACGCGGGGATGACTCACGGATCACGAGTGCTAGTGGTGTTGTTGTGTTGTGGTACAGGCGTTGAACTCGGCTTACGTGGCTAGCCGGTTCAGAAATTGCGAAGTCCCAAATCACGCGTCTCATTGACCTCCCGGGTTGTTGGGGGCCTGCAGCGGGTCAGCGATTGGGAGATGATACCAGTCCGGGGCGATGCGTCCGGCACAGGAACCCGTCTGCAACGTGTACAGACGCTGTATCAGCTGGGGATAGGGATAATGCGAATTCCGGGCCTGTTGTACAGTCACCCTTCTCAGAATTCAAATTGGTGTGACCGGTCAAGAGTTGAATCAGTGCACATACCAACAGTCAAACAATGCTACTAGATTTACTGGGCCAAAGTGGAGGTTACTGGCAGCCACTAGTAAAAGTACATTCGGCGCATTTAGGATGGGGATGGCAACAGGGCAAATATTTATACATCGGGAGGCATGGGGGAAAGCAATAATAGGGGTACAGGACAAAGGGGTTGTAGGTCCGGGCCTTACTTGGGATTCTAATCTATAGGGAGGGGGTAGCATGGCATGGGATATTTATACATGGGGCAACGGAGTATACAAGCATAAATTCAAACACGTCATGAGTTATGTACAAGGTAGAAAGTATGTGCAAGGGAGAAAACACAAGTCATAGCAATACATCAAAGCAAAATTATAAACATGGACATACATACTGACAGGACGCATGAACATGATGGCGAACGGCAGGTGATGGGGTTGCTATATGACAACGAGTAAATTCCCTCTCTTACCTTGGTTTAAGACGGGTGGAAGCACAAGGATACTGACGAAACTCAGAGGTCGCTCGGTGATGGCGGCGTGGATTCGAACAGGTTGTGACTTCGAGGCAGGGAAGTTAGCATCTGACACTAAGCCTTGGTCAGTAGCAGACTTTAAGGCGATCCTGGGGGCGGGGCTTAAG
>CM072514.1:64107308-64122308 GCA_036898135.1 Oncomelania hupensis | reverse complement strand
AATGAAGAAGACAACACATTGGCGACCAGTACTAAAAACAGACACGAGTGCTGATATAAACGCAGCAGATTAAATGGATGGCTAAAGGTGTATTTCGCTTGCAATGGTTCGTTCGTGCGTTTAAGTCTATTACATTAAAGTGCCGGAAGCCTACGCCTATTTACACTACATAAAAACTTTCTTCAGAGGTTCAAGGTGATAATGAAACACAAAGCCAAACATACTGCGCTAGTGATTTTGTGCATCCTGACGTTTCATCTTGTATTATTATCTGGTTTGTTGCAAAATCATGGAAAACACGGCAACCCCCAAGTTCCAACACACAGTGACGAATGAATCAATGTATTGATTGTGGCTGCTCAACCCACGAAGAAAAGAAGTTGAATACATTTTTATTTAAAGGGGCCCACTTTGATCACGTCCCCTCGACAGATCCTTATAGCATTCGCAGTGAGTGTTGCACCACTGAAATAAATAAACTTACAGAAACAATAAACAAAAAAAATTAAAAACGTTTTCCAAAGTTTAGTTATGTTTTAAATACAATCAATTCCGTAGTTTTTGTCTCTATTAATAGCAACAGCTAGGCAAACATTCTGGAGCTAAAAATAGCATCTACCATAGCTGGTAAGAGATAGAAGCACTAAAAACAATTGTTCGGTAAAGTTTTACGTTTTAGGTTGTGTTACGATTGAAATACGCACGATAGATCCGATCAGTTTGTTTTGCAAAGCATGCAATGATAGCGTGAATTTTTCTTTGATTTAATTTTCAGCTGTTGCTAGAAGAAGCTTTGTATAATGTTTATAATTTTCGTCGGTTGATATTGTTGAGAATTTTCTGGAATTACTTGTTTATTACCGCCGAAGCTTCCAGATAGGTCTCGTAACAGCTAAGCGATTTTTCTAGCCTAACTAAAGTTATTTTTATTTTGATTGGGTGTTATTGCGTCATGCTGGAATGTTCGAATTTGTTTTCGATTGCAGAGAGGCTATATACGTAATGCACTGTCTGCTTGTGAGGATGAACTTTAACATGATTTTTGGAAAGCGATCTTGTATGCAGTTGTTGATGTTTGCTGAATAAATTTGGAAAACTTTACACGACGATTCCTGCCTTGTTGCTGAGTGAACAGGCTGCGTGGATAAACGAATTCGAGTTACAATTATTAAGATTCAAGCATCGGGGCTGAATCGACAATTGATAAATAACCGTGTAACAGGTTGATAAAATAGACCCTACCATACCTCAAATACCAAAGACTCTCTTCAAGATTCATGATTCACTCAGAAATAGGATACGGCTATGGTATCGATGTACCGAAAACAAACATGGGAAACCACTTCCTGTCAGAACCGAAATTGAAAATTGAAGCGATTGGGTTTGAGCAACGAAAGCCCACATTATCATTGTATAATGTGATAACAATGCGAATTTTAGGGTTAAACCCGCTTTTGCCAAAAGGTAAACAAAAGCCTTCCAAATGGGGCCTTTTAAGGCAAACATACCAGACTGATTCAGAGATAGCCAGTGTTGCCAACACAGCACTATACAGTCATACTACTAGTACTATATAACCCCTTTCCTGGAATCACCAAGAGGAGACAGCCTATATCGCGGTGTTAGTGATCAAATTGTCGCCGCCAGCGCTGCCCCGAAGCAGGAGCAACAACAATCACACAACCATCGGCCCATCGACCCCTATTAGTTTGTCCCTGGTGCCCAAAAGTGTACTCACCAATAGCTCAAACGACCACACTGCTAGCCCCACACGGGACGGATTGCAAGGTTAGTATTATATAGGAGACGGTCGAAAGAACCAGGTGCGCTCTGAAACAGATGAACTGCAGTTCACGGTAAACGAAATGAACTGTTGTGATATTGCTCAAAGAGCTGCGCAAGGCTCTGGTGGTAAACCAGATCTAACCCAAGCCACCCAAGACGCCAACTCGCAGTATGAAGGGAAGTGCCAAACGCACAGGGCAACCGAGCGACTCTAAAGACCGACCTACGCGTAAAGGTATTATTAGTGTGTATTTGAATCTGTCACTGTGTTAAGCCCTTTTCAAAGAATGGCCGTTTTCGATCCTGACCCGTCCGGTTGAGATAGTCTGCAACCCCAAAATGGTGTTTTACACAAACCTGGAAGTTTGGCCACACATATGACAGTTGCTACAACGACGACAGGTCTGATGAAGAAGAAGAAGAAGAAGAAGAAGAAGAAGAAGAAGAAGAAGAAGAAGAAGAAGAAGAAGAAGAAGAAGAAGAAGAAAAACAGCAGCAACAACAACAACAACAACAACAACAACAGCAACAATAAAAACAAGAAGACGACGACGAAGAAGCAGAACAACAAGAAGAGAAGAAGATGAAAAAATGGCCGCGTGGTCTAAGGCGGAACTATCTAGGCTTCTCCACAGTCTAGAAACCAATGGCACCTGACAGGTGTGGGATCGAACCCGCCTCTGGACGTTATGTTTCTCTGAACATTATTTACTTTCGACTCGGGCAACGTCTTGGGGGTTTTCTCAGGGTACTACTGTTTGCTTCGCCAGTAAAATTTAAAAAAAACACAAAGTAGTATTAGGTAGGTTGGGTTTGGACGCGCCACAGGCTTCGACTACGCCTTCCCCAAAGAAAGCGACCCAGAATTTTCCAATAACAAGGGACAATAAAATGTCTACACGCACCAAAAAAAAATCAGAAAGGATAAATAATAACTCAGCGTACCGATACAATGGAAACGACAGGTGTCGATTGTTTCAGAATATCGATAGAATATCTCTCTAGTCTTGACTGTAAGATAACAGTGATAACAAAACAATAAAAAGACTAAGAACTCTGTATACACGGTGTCTGGTAATAATGAGTATTAAGAAGCCAGTTGCGACACAAACTGTTATTCAATTCAACTGGGCTTCGTGGTGTGTTCCAGAAGTTCTGCATCTCCTTTAGTCTTGACTGCTGCAGGGCAGAACACGACGACGGACGTGTCGGGAATAAAGCCACTGGATTCAGACCTGCGAGTCCGTTTGAGCGCAGTACGACAGTGCTACGTGGTGCTAAGGGACAAAAGCAAGTTTAAATAGAAAGCACTTGAGGCTAGAAAATCTCCCCAGTTCAGCTGGAGACTGTTCCATGATAGAACAATGATTTAAAACGGAGAGAGAGAGAGAGAGAGAGAGAGAGAGAGAGAGAGAGAGAGAGAGAGAGAGAGAGAGAGAGAAGCAGTTACGATTGAAACGCACACGACAGATCCGATCATTTTGTTTTGCAAAGCATGCAATGATAGAGTGTATTTTCCTTTGATTTAATTTTGTGTTGTTGATAGAAGCTTTGTATAAACTATAATGTTGATAATTTTCGTCGGTAGATATTGTTTAGAATTTTTCTATCCTATTTTCGTCGGTCGATATTGTTTAGAATTTTTCTATCCTATCTCTTACGTTTGAGACGCGCACGATAGATCCCATCATTTTATTTTGCAAAGCATGCAATAACAGAGTGTATTTGCCTTTTTGATTTGATTTTGCGTTGTTGCTAGAAGAAACTTTGTATAATGTTGATAATTTTCCAGCCATCCCAGCAAGGTCCTCCTGAAAATAATATTCAACAGGTTGAAACCCCAAGCTGAACAAATCATAGCTGAAGAACAAGCAGGATTCAGGGCAGGGCGAAGTACCACTGAACAGATTTTCAACAGAATAATCTGCAAGAAATACCTACAACACCAACAACATCTAGATTATGTGTTCGTAGACTTCAAGAAAGCGTTTGACCGAGTCTGGCATGCAGCTCTGTGGGCAACCATGAGAATGTACAACATCAGCCCTAAAATTATTGAAGTCGTCAAAAGTCTGCATACACACGCACGCGCCCACATCAAACACGCGCACGCCCACCCCACACACACACACACACTCTAACAAACACGCACACACACACACACACAAACACCCACTCACTCACAATTTCTGTCCAGCTCTAAGCAGTGTACATTACTCAAATTATAGTTATAAGCATATATTGAAATACGAATTCGAAAGCAAACAAGAATTACGAAGGTAGCCTATGTATCTCCTCCTATCGTCTACTATGCATAGATAACTAGTTAGTTCGTCATTGTTCATAAGGTCCAGTCTACTACCCATAGTGGCCCAGCACATAGTGTGAACATTAGAAAGCAGGAAGAGAAGACAAATAGCTGCAACAATAACAATAACAACAACAGCAACAACAAGCAATATGAACATGAATATGGCAGGAATATCACCACCCCATAACAACAACAACAAAAACAACAAAAACCACATTCTCGTTTGAATTCTGCGACGACCCAAGCACCCTCTTTCTGCTGGAATTGTTTGTGACAGCAGAAAGCAGAGGTTGATAATCTCTGGATCAACGACGACAATAATGTCATCAACGCAAACTTCGAGATGATCATAAAACCACGGAAACCACCTCCAACAAAAACAAACAAGATACGTAACACAGCGCGCGCGCGCACACACACACACACACACACACACATACACACGCACTCCCACTAATCACAATCGCTACCACTAACTCAGCCTTCATTTTTCTTTCTTGAAAAAAAAATCCGACCCAAACACCCACTTTCCGACTTTTCCGACATCCTGGCACTAGTAGACGTTGCCGCATCTAGCGGACACTAGTGAGATGATAGTCGTAGGATGCAATCGACTTCGAAGGCCAATTTTCCCGAGTTGGCAGATTTAGGGTAGCACCAGGAGCCAGACTCGGATTAGGACAAATTGCGAGGATCTCGGGAAAGTAACCGTCACGATGGGTCTTTCTTCACTGTCTTGTGGTGGGGTGCTGTTGGCTTTCAGAAGCTCTTCAAACTAGTAAAGCGGTATATAACAAGAAATATTTAGTCTTCATGTGCTTCTACGCTTAGATTTCTCAATGCAAAGGTTTCGCTTGGATGTGTGCCCGTCTTTGTTGGTGTGGGATATTTGTCTGTGATATTAAAAAATCATTCAAAAGTATTTGTTCTTTGTGTTATTGTACGTTTTTGTACGTTTTGTATCCTGTATTTAAAAAGGATTTTAAAAAAAAACATAAATGTATAGTAATAATTACAAAACAAACAAAAAGCTAGATCATCTCACTGATGGATTCTGTTTCCTTTCTGAAAAAATATCTCCCCCAACCCCCCCCACCCCCCACCTAGATTTTAATGAGTTGTATGTACTTGCAATCGAATGGCTGGGTAGGTTGTTAGTTAGTCGTTGTTTATAGGGTCCAGCGGTCAGTAAAAAGAGCCGAATCAGGAACACAATTTGGTTGAAAGATGGCTCACTCCTGATCCATATAAAATATCTTCTGAAACAACCCTAATTGTAACACTGAAGGCACTCTATCAACGGTCACTTTACAATAACTGCATCCCATGCAGGGGACGCTGAGGCTGTACTCTAATGTATTGAGCCCCCGTTTACAAAAACAAAATAGAATATGAACATCATTGCATTATAAATATTACTAAAACACATACATATATAAAGGCCTACATTGCTAAATAATAATACCATAGAAAGCCCTAGGGCCATTTGGCAGAAAGCGTCCAATATCACCAAGCTGAGCCAACAGACCACGTACACAAAGTTTGGAAGAGTTTTCAAGAAAAAGAAGTAGGTGAATGGTGTAGCGAAGAAGATAGCAGATTGATAGTACAGAGTAGGAATGAGAAAGAACAAAGGAGAAAGACAGCGACAGTTGGAATTTAAAGCACTAAATTTCCAGAAAGTGGACATACTATTTATACAGAAACCCGCGGCACCTCCAAGGTGGTGGCTGGTTAGGTGAGTGCCAAACAGTAGGAAGAAGAAGGAGGAGGAGGAGGAGGAATGGGAGAAAGGGAGAGGAAGGGGGGGGAGGAGTAAGAGAAGGAGTATGAAGAAGAACAGGAGCAGACAGGGAGGAAGAAAACAGTTGCGGAGTTGTTTATGTGTATTTTATTCTTCTCCACTTTCACTGTGTGTATTTAATTCCATCGCTTTCTATGCGTCAGTTACTATGCCTTTAAACTTGAAGAATGTTCACACTAAAAAATAAGAGGTGCTCATTTGTCTCCACTCCATGGAATCCTCTAAATATAATCAGATGTGCCTTGAGATCCCCGTTTGTGTGCTCTGTAGAACGCAGAATGTTTAGTTTATATTGAATTTTACATTTAAAATTACCCGGACGCGCAAAGAAGCATGGAATTAAGCAAAGAATGGTGTATTGATATTCACGAAAACAGCAGCACTGTGATGCACAGACTAGGACGACAATACCTCTGGGACAACGGGGCAAGGACTGTATACATTTAGAAATCTTGCATGCACCAGACCGGTGAATCAGACCAAGAATATCCAAGAAAATGTAGACCAAGCGATCTACCGAAGACATATAATCTTGTCGGCTGCTTTGCGATCTTCGGCAATGTTTTCATACACGGTTTTTTCCCCCCGTTTTTTTTTTCTTCTTTCTTTTTAGCAAATTACATCTTGTTACGAGCACGTCTGGGACTGATAAACGTAAATCTTTTCATCACGTTGGTGAGCTCAAAGTTAACTGGATTGTTTCGATCGTAGCAAGAGACCCTAAGCCAACTCTGTGGCCATAAAATCAGTCTGGATCGACTGAAAGTCCGGGACAGGTCATTTTCAAAACCTTTTCAGTCAGGACTATTTTCCGCCGGCAAAAAGAAGTACAAAAGTGGTGGCGGTAGGGGCATATAGAATATAGAGTAGTAGTAGTAATAGTAGTAGTAGTAGTAGCATTAGTAGTCGCAGTAGCAGCAGCAGTAGTATTTACTCCTTCCGATGAGAGTATAAACCGAGCAAGCTTTCCTTCGCAAGAACTTCTACAATTCAGACACTTCTGTTGTAGATGGGTGGGTGTCACAACTACTTAAATACACCCGGTAAGCACTGGGTCTCTTTCTTCCCATACCCGGTTGCTAGGATTGTGCTCAGTTGTCTGGGCGTCAGACATGCGACAAAGACACCAAGTGGGCGCCTTGGGTTCGATCCTGTAGCGGTTAGTGCCTTCAGCAGTTCTTGAGCTGACAGAACGCTATATGAGAACGATTAAATAAATAAATAAATAAATAAATAAATAAATAAATAAATAACAATAAGTAGTAATAGTAGTAGTAGAAAAGGTAGTACTACTAGTCGTAGTATAGTAATAGTAGTTGTAGTAATAGTAGTAGTATGCGTAGTAGTAGTAGCCATAGTATAGTAATAGTAGTTGTAGTAGTAGTCATAGTATAGTAATAATAGTAGTTGTAGTAGTAGTCATAGTATAGTAATAATAGTAGTAATAGTAGTAGTAATAGTTTTGGTAGTAGTCGTAGTAACTGTAGTAATAAGAAGAAGTCGTAGTAGTAGTAGTCATAATATAGTAATAGTGGTGGTAGTAGTAGTAGTAATAATAGTAATAGTAGTCGTAGTAGTAGGAATATTAATAATAGTAGTAGTCGTAGTACTCATAGTATAGTAATAGTAGTTATAGTAGTAGTAGTAGTAGTAGTAGTAGTAGTAGTAGTAGTAGTAGTAGTAGTATAGTAATAGTAGTAGTAGTCGTCATAGTATAGTAGTAGTAGTAGTAGAAGTAGAAATAATAGTAATAGCAGTCGAAGTAGTTGTAGTGTTTGTTCTTGTATTAGTTGTAGTAGTGGTAGTAGTAGTTGTTGTTGTTGTTGTATTTGTAGCAGTAGTTGTATTAGTGTCGGCGGCGACAGTTTTGGTATTAGTAGTAATAGCACAGTGTCGGAAGGCGTAAAAGGGAAAATTCGTGAGTATCGTCCATCAGAGTAGATCCCCACTAATTAATTGCCTGCGGTAATGGTAGCAGCACTAAGTTCTATGCAAATCTACCGAAAATATCTCCTTAATCACATCTTTCCTGCATTTATTCCGTTGGGAAAGCAACAATATTATATACATCGGACACCCATCTACACCCATTCACATCACACATTTTCACCACACATGCATATACTATTTTCTTTCCTTCAACATCAAGAGTCCCAAAGGGGCATTTGTCTGAAATTTGCACAAAAAGGGATAGTCGCATCGTCAGCACTACCATAAAAAACAGTGTGCGTAGATTCCTTTTCAAATTTAACCTGGAACCCGGAAACATGGAACTTCAATAAAGTTCATTCTCCAAGTCCAAACTTTTAAGTCCTTCAGTTCATTTTCAATGTTTTCCAAAATTGTTCAGATCACAGTTCTGCTCAATACCTTTTACGTCATTTGTTGTCTCACGCACAGAACTTCGGTAGTACGAAAAGCGTAGCTTCAAATACAAAGAAGTTTTTCAATGTTATTCGTAGTAAATTCCCTCAAAGTCATTCCTGTGTGCAAATCTTGCTACCAAAGCTATTGCTAGCTCCGCGATGTTACAACCTTCTGCCTTTGTTGTCTTTGTTATAGCGAGGTTCCATGAGATCCATGACTCTATAGTCACATCCTTTAGCCCATCATATCGCAGCTTCACCGATAAATTGCTCTGCTGGGTAGGTCAGCGGATCGAAGAAGATGGCATCATTTTCACGTTCGAATCTTGAAGCGGAACTCGCCCGCCCTAAATCTCCCTAATCCTGCAGATTCCGCTCACCGAAGCGAAGAACCAGACAAGGTATCACTTCGACTTACTCATTTCTCCTTTCCAGTAGAAGGGAGAAAAGGGAGGGGTAGGGGGTGGGGTGGGAAGGAAGCAAAGATTTCCCCTCAAGAGCAGAAGGACGATATAGAAGCATGAACGGATTTAGTCTTATGGATCCCAGCCTGACGGAAAAATAAAACGCACGCACACGCACACACACACACACACACACAAACACACATGCACACACACACACACACACACACACACACAAAACACCTCACGAATAATGGATTCGGCCTTATGGATCTCAAACCCCATAGCCTTTTGGGGATACATCGGACCCTCGATACAACGGGGCCTTAAACCTCGCCATATCGGTGCCTCGACACAACGGACCCCCTTCTTCGATACATCAATCCCGCAACCTCGACACATTGGTTGCTGAACAAAGGAGGGGAGTCCGCTCCATGCCACACTTGTCTTTGGTCCCACGTGACATTGGTCAAACATGCCTTTGAATTGATTTGATTTTTTGTTCTTGGTTATAGGGTCCAGTGAACCTTTAGCGATCATAGCTGGACTACACCCACACCAAACGAGTCATGCCTTTGATCGGGCGGCTCGAGTTGGATCCTGTATCTGTCAGCGCCTTGAGCAGTTCTTGAGCTAGAAAAGCGCTATATAAGAATGATTAAATAAATACCAAATAAATAATATAAAAATAAATAAATTAATTAACATGTCTTTGGTCCCACAAGAAGCAACAAAAACGTGTGGAACCAAACGCATTAGCCTCAAGACTGTGCCTCTACCCTTGGAACAAGCTCTGAAGATTTCAGTGATAACAAATCAAGTAGGCCTACTTACCATCCTAAATCCATCTAAATGTGGGCAACCAGCAACGAAATCTTTTACGCAAGAGTAGCAAAGAACAAAAAAAATTGATTCTTTTTAGGTCCCGGATGGGTTAGGGTTGGCGTTATAGAGAATGAAAGTTACTGTAAGGGGTAGTTGTATTGTGCGCTCTTTCACTCTTTGTAGCCGTTCAGAGGTTGCATCCAAGCACTAAGCAGTCGCATCCAAGTTCGTACTTGCAGGCTCAAATATCGCATGCATTTCCGGAAAAATAGTATTTCCTATACACTATTACGCTACCTTACAAAACTTCGTAAACTATAGTGAATAGGTTGAAATTATAAAAGTCATCTAGCAGGGTAGCCCGGCCACGTCAGATATCGAATGAATCCCCAGTCTTTCGGGACATACCTTTTGGGAGGCTGAATGTAAGCCTATAGTATTAGCTTCAAGCTTGTAAGCATTATACAAAAAAAAATTGGAAAGAGCTTGTATATTCGGTTTACTCCCAGCAGAAAGATAAGCCTTAACCGTATGGCACATGTTTATACGATAGACAGGTGAAGTCTCCTCATTGGCAAATGTGTTTATACATGTACGTTCTGAATTGTCCGGTTTCTTTTTTAAAGACTGCCTACAGTTAATTAATATTGTATTCGGTAGATTAAACAATACCAGTTTTGTGAAACTTCTTTGGCGGAATGATTCAATTCTGCACGTTGGTAAAGCATTTCCAAAAGTAAACTATTGTTAGAGAACATAATGTATTTTAATTGCATTGATTGTACCACCAACCAATAATACCTCTGCGCCAGACCAGGCAACTCCCTCCCCCCCCCCCTCCTCCATCCCTTCTTCTCTCTTCAACTGAAAAAGTTGTTGGGAACATCACTGAAATCTCTTACAACCTAGACTAAGTAAGGATCGGAGTCGACAGCCTCTTCTCTTTAGTTAATATTGTTTTCTTTTAAGGGTAGCTTAAACAGTACTATTACTAGTCAGTTTGACTATAGTAACTAGATTAGCGCACGGCGTGCTAGAGGGGTCCAATGGCCTCGGCCATGGCGCTTTTAAATCTTATGTGCGTGCCGTTACAGCTTCTGAGTTTGCGCCTGTTTATGAGCACGCTGGATTTCGGGACCAGCGTCTAAGCAGTTCTTTGCCATGTTAAGTGCGCTCTATATAAATATATTCAATTCAGTTCAGTTCTTTTATAATTCATGTCTATCCATATAATACAATGAATCAAATAAGAATCTGCTGTACAGTTTATTCGGCCGTTGTTGTCCAATATAACCAGCTTAGGTCTGTGTGTTTTGATCTTCCTCAGTACTGAGAGTCGTACGTTCTTTGATACTCCCCACGGGACCAGAGCAATCTCCCAATAATGGCCTAGTGTCATACATGAAATGAGGAATTGACCCTCAATACATGACAACATTACGCCCCGCACCCTCCTTCCGCCTCCCTTCTCTCTCTCTCTCTCTCTCTCTCTCTCTCTCTCTCTCTCTCTCTCTCTCTCATCGCCCCCATCCCTAGCTCTCTCCCCCACCCACCTCTCTCTCTTTCTCTCTCTCTCTTGACTTGGATAAGACCTCTAACGCATGCCCGGTCCGCTGACGGCCACATGGAAGTTGAATTCCAGCAAATATCAAAAAGATCTTTCATTCTCAGATGAGTACATTTTCTGTATACATCTTTAGACGACGACGACGATGATAGGATCAGCCCTCTGCGTAAGCAGCCTCATCAACATGCTTTTAAGTCCAGTATGTATTTCTGTACAAACTGCTTCTAGACGAATGATCGTCGACATCTCCCCCTGTACAGCTGTCAAAGTTGAGTGAATAGTCTTTATCAATAAATACCTCCTTTAGACTGCGTATTTAGACCACCAAAACCACCTGAGTTGCTGTGATGCCAGGCAAAGGCAAAACTGAAAGAATTACAAGTCGTTTTGAATACCTCATCAAAAGGTGTTTCACAACCACCCGTGACGCCGATAAGGTATCGTACAGAACCCAGTCAAATAGGAAAAAAAGCGTGTTGACCCCGATTGGTGATTTGGTGTTAAAGTAATGTTGGGAGAAGCGAGTAGTAGTAGTAGTAGTAGTAGTAGTAGTAGTAGTAGTAGTAGTAGTAGTAGTAGTAGTAGTTGTTGTTGTAATAGTAGTAGTAGTAGTGAGCACTGCTTTGTATACGCTTGAAGCTCTATAGTCACGAGAAAAGCGCAATTTCACTGCAGTGAACTCATCAAAAAAGAAAAAAGTAAGTTTCGTCTCCTCTAGGGGACGAATTAGGTCAAACTGTATTAGTTTCTAGGTCAACTGTCTTTTACGAACCGTTTGAGAATATTTTTGAACCGTTTGTTGATTTAAGAATCCAACAAGGCAATTGGGTTTTTGAGACGGAAAGAGCGGAATATTGTAGAGCAACATTCTGTATATATTTACAGTGAAATTGCGCTTTTTCCGTCACTATAGCGCTTGAAGCGTGTAGGAAGTAGCTGCTGCTGCTGCTACTACTACTACTACTACTACTACTACTACTACTACTCCTTTAAGGTATGTAGCAGAGTGTGCCAGTTGCTGCCATGACTGGTTAAACCTCTCCTGGCCTAGGCTCTGTCAGAAAGGAGTCTGAATAGATGTGTATCGGGTGAGTAGTAGTAGTAGAAGTAGTAAAGTCAAAGCATTTGTATTCCACAAAAAGGAAAATTCTTGGGTTTCTGGTACACATAAAACATGTTTTATCCCTTCATGGGTAAGAATACACAAGGTATAAAACTTCCCTCCATCCATTGTTTCCAACACCACTATCTACACACACATAGTACTAGTAATAGTAGTAGTAGTAGTAGTAGTAGTAGTAGTAGTAGTAGTAGTAGTAGCAGCAGTAATAGTAGTAGTAGTTGTAGTAGTAGTTGTATGTAGTAGCAGCATCAGCAGCATTATTCTTTTAGTATATATATAGTTATAGCTAGCAATAACAAACGCAGTAGCAGCAGTAGCATCATCACCACTACCATAGCACTCCGTGGCCGCAGATCTCTGTGGGTCGTATAGTTTTCAGTTCAGTGGGAGAGCGCGTGCGGACAGTCCCTCAAAAGTTTGATTGATTGATTTATTGTTGCTTTAGGTCCAGCGGACTCTTCCGAGCCAAATCAGGACCGGACAACCCCCGATCCGCATAAAAGATCTGCCGAAACAACCCTAGTGGGAAAATTGAATGCCCTCCACCGGCCAGTCACTTTACAATAAAGACATCCCACGCGGGGGACGGCTGAGGGTTGACCTCAACTACGCGAACACCCCGGTTACAAAACAAAATAGAATACAACCATCATTACAAATCATCAACAAAACACATACATATAAAATGCCTATAGTGCGAAATAATACAATCATAGGAAGCCCTAGTGACCACCCGGCAGAAAGCGTCCAACACTCCCAAGCTGATCCAACAGACCTCATACACAAACAAGGAGTCTTGTCCAGGAAGAGTTTTCAAGAAAAAAGGTAGGTCATTGATCTAGCGAAGAAGAAGAAAGTATAGCAGAGTGATAGGACAGATCAGGAATGGGAAAGAGCAAATGATGAAGACAGCGACAGTGGGAATTTAAAGCACTAAATTTCCAGAAAGTGGGGATACTATTTATACTGAAACCCCCGGCACTCCAACAGGGGGAACTGTTGCCGCAGTGAAGTAGTCATGCCTACAAAGGCAAGACAGGTTTTCAACTGGGGCTTTCACTGTTCCCTTTATAGGTTAGAACAATCTACAGTGACAAGATTGCTCATGACCCCAAGGGGTTCCCTCAAAAGTCCCGGTCCACTATTTCATGATTAATTCGTAATGACTTATGCACTAATCTGGGGGCATGATGATGATGATGATGATGATGATGATGATGATGATGATGATGATGATGATGATGATGATGATGATGATGATGATGTGGGCCCAGTGTCGGCTATCGGCTAATGTTTCCTGAACAATGGTAAGATCCCCTTAATATCTATGGAGAAAGGCTAAGACACTAGCACCTCCATACTACTAATAACCACTCCATTACGCGTTCGCGACAGCGTCGAACATGAGTGTGACGTCTTTAGCTATTTATATCACTGCACAACCTTTATGGTCGCAATAATTTTATTTTTTAAAAAGTTTGGTTGCTAGGGTGTCTGAGAATGTTTCTGTGAATGAGTGTTGATGTTACATCCGATGTTTTATTCCCTGACTATGATCTTATTCTTAATAATTATATTTCACGTGCATGTTATTTTGCCCACATGTCAAATTTACTTGTGTAAAAATGGCGACAATGAATCATCTTGCATCTTAGTCTAAAAGGTTTGTGAGAGACACGGGGGTCGAAGGTGGGTGGAAGAAAAGAAAGGGGAGAGAGAGATGGGGAGAGGGGGTGTGGGAGGAAGGTGAGGACAGAAAGAGAGAGAGAAGGAAAGTGCATCCTCGTTGGTAGGGCTCTTTTAAAAGTCTTAATACCCGTTTCTCCGTAGACGTTCTTGACAGTTCCAGAGAATAAATTGTGATGACAATGTTTGTGAGTTTGTAAGTGTCTGCAATGCACCTGTGTGTGTGACAATGGGGTGGGAAGAGGGGGAGGAGGTTTAAAAAAAATCCAATCTTAGAAATTCGTCAAAATATAGTAAAATACATTAACACGGGGGAGGGAGACACAGAGAGAGAGAGAGAGAGAAAGAGAGAGAGAGAGAGAGAGAGATAGAGAGAGAGGGAGGGAAACTGACTGATTTATTACTTTAGGCCACACCCCTTTCGCAATTACATATAACGAATTCCCATACAACATGATTAATGAACAAACGGACGCCTTGACGCGTCGCGCGAGGGTGGAAACAAACACACAATAATAAATTCACACAATATATAGGAAGAAAAAGGAGAATAATTAATTAAACAATAAAATAAAAGAGTCAATTAAAAAAAAATAAAAGATAATAATAAATGGAAGAACATATAACATATACACATTTGAACCGCATAACGGATTTCGGTTATTGAGAGAGAGAGAGAGAGAGAGAGAGAGAGAGAGAGAGAGAGAGAGAGAGAGAGAGAGAGAGAGAGAGAGAGAGAGAGAGAGAGAGAGAGAGATGTTTTATTGAAAAAAAAGGCCATTGGTCCATTTCAAAATATAAAATAGCATCAAAAAAACATAAAAAAGTCGTTTCAAATTATCAACTACGTAAACCAAATACCGACATGGACACATGATCGATTATATTCAAGAACCAAAGTAAAAACAAACTCTACCCGTGATTACATACAAAATGGGCGACTCACACGAACATGCATAATACTGTAACATTTACATTACCGCACACAATGGCAACGAATAATATTGGTAGTACTACTGAATGTACCCCTCTCTCCGAGAGAGAGAGAGAGAGAGAGAGAGAGAGAGAGAGAGAGAGAGAGAGAGAGAGAGAGAGAGAGAGAGAGAGAGAGAGAGAGAGAGCGCACGCG
>CM072514.1:64094808-64102308 GCA_036898135.1 Oncomelania hupensis | reverse complement strand
AGTGCTTGGTATAGGAAATGCCCAGAAGTCTTCCGTAGCAACTCATTTCCATGCTTTATATTCTTCGTTGTAGATCTGCTGTGAGGGTCCATGTTTCGCAAGCGTATAGGAAGATGGAGATGACAAGGGAACGCAGCAGCCTTACCGTCAATATGTAGACTGATGGTCCTGTCTTTCCAACTGGGCTTTCAACCTTGTCAGTTGAATCTGTTTGTCGGTAGTTGTATAAGAATTGTTTGGACGTGGGAAGAGCGATGGTAGCCCAGCTGTGAATGGGTCTTAACCGTGGAAGGTAAAAAAGCGATGGTGAACAGATAGGCACCTGCCCTCATTTCGCTAGCCTAGAGGACAACAAGGAAGATCCCAAACGCTTCCCTCCCCAACATCCGAAAGATTTACGGAGACAATATACCTTTTGAGAGAGAGAGAGAGAGAGAGAGAGAGAGAGAGAGAGATAGAGAGAGAGAGAAGAAGAAGAAGAAGAAGAAGGAGAAGGAGAAGGAGAAGGAGAAGAAGACATCTGAACAAGGTAAAGTCTTGACCCAAGAAGTAGGGAGTATAGTGTTATGTAATTAAGAAAGTACCCGGATGTTTCAGTTGCTGCGTGTTGGCCCAAATTCATGTAGATGAATGACTAAATTAATAAATAACTAAATAAATAAACAAAAAAATTAAATAATTAATTAATATTAAAAAAAGAAGAAGCAGCTTAAGTCTATCTGTGTCTGACACAATGACCAGGACCAATCTTCTCCTCCTCCTCCTCCTCCTCCTCATCATCATCATCATCATCATCATCATCATCATCATCATCATCATCATCATCATCATCGTCGTCGTCGTCGTCACTCTGAATAGGACCGCTGCAATCTCCAAAGACAATGACATATACGGCCAAAACGTCTTTTAACAAGTTACGGACATTGTGTTTGATGCACTAATTAACACCTTAGTAATGCGAATTGTCTCTTTGTTTTAAAATTTCGACACAAGTACCTTTTTATTCCCGTCAAAAATACTATCTCACTAAGAATTACAATGTAAAAATGTAGAAAATAATATCTTTTTCTTCTTATTTACATTTTTTTTCTACTGTACTGACAATTTTTAGAACAAATATACAATTACAGGCACAACTCAACCTATCTTAAAATGTTTGAACAACTTTTCTTTTCGTCTGCATCAGATACATCTTTTCCATCGCAAATATATGACAACGAGGTTTCCAGCTTTCCGTTTTGTTTGTTTGATATTAGCATTTTTAAAAAGTTGTAAACGTCTTAACATTCACCTAGAAGCACTCATCGACATCCTGTGTAAGTGTAAAACTTTCTGTTTCATCTTTTTGCTGCCAATAATTTATTTCACACATTTCTGATTTAACTAGATCATGTACAAAGAAATTCTCTTTAAAATGTGAACACCATATTTTTTTTCCCAACCCTTTTAAAGGACACACACAGACACACACACAAGCACGCACATACACATATCTGCATTTTGTGTCGTATAGTCAGCTGACCTCCGGCTAACCTAAAGAGGGTTCTAAAGGTTAGAAAGTTTGGAGATGAAACGCCATCCCTGCGGAAGCCATCGATGATGTGAATGCCAACCTCGGACACTCAAATCGAAGGATCTTGAACTTTGAAAGTGATGCCATAAAAGTGTAGAACTTAAAAAAAATTCGCTTCGGCTAATCAAAAACCAAACGTAACTTTGTATCTAAAAATTAAACTTTTAAATGTCGATTTTTTTTCACGTAGTTGTATACAAGTCTGGTTGTTGACATTCTAACTTTGACTGACCGAAGGCAGTGAGGCTGGGATTGTGGGGTTTGGAGAGGGTGGATGGTAAGGTGGGAGAGAAGAGTGAGATTGGAAGCGAGAGTGAGATTGAAGAATAAGGTCTAATTTGTGCACGCATGTATTCAATCGCACGGGCTTTTAAAGATCTTGACGCGGCTCGTGTCCTTGACGACGAGTGTCAG
Organism: Oncomelania hupensis; assembly: GCA_036898135.1. Lineage (NCBI taxonomy): Eukaryota > Metazoa > Mollusca > Gastropoda > Littorinimorpha > Pomatiopsidae > Oncomelania > Oncomelania hupensis. The sequence goes on along the minus strand of CM072514.1, from coordinate 64,100,321 downwards.
CTACACCACTACAGCTAGCATACACTTTAGGTAATATCTTCCCCCCCCAAGGTCCTCCCCCCCCTGTGTACTGTGTGGCGTTGCTCCAGAGGCATGACACCACCTCCACAGCCTCTGGAAGGGAAATAAGACAGTGCAAAGAAGACCAAAATGATGACCAACAACACCAATGGCATCAACATGGACATCAAAGTGCAAGGCCAATCCCTCAACACGGTGCACAGCTTCAAATATGTAGGAGTAATTTTATTGGACAATGGGTCCCGAAAGGAAGTCCTCTCCAGGATAGCACAAACAACTGCTGTCCTGACAAGGTTGAAGCTCATTAGGAAATACAGGACCATCAGTTTACACTCTAAAGTATAATAAGGTTGCTGCGCTCCCTTGTCATCTCCATCTTCCTATACTCTTGTGAAACATGAACCCTCACAGCAAACCAACAACAAATAATACAAAGCATGCGGATGAGGTGCTACAGAAGACTTCTGGGCATTTCCTATACCCAGCACTTCACAAACGACGAAGTCCAACAAACCATCACACAAGCCATTGGACAACACGATGATATGCTCACAGTGGTCAAGAAACGGAAACTCCGATGGTATGGCCACGTCACCAGAGCATCAGGTCTTGCAAAAACTATCCTGCAAGGCACGGCGCAAGGAGGCAGAAGAAGAGAGAGACAGAAAAAGAGGTGGGAGGACAATATTCGAGAATGGACTGGCTTGACCCTGAGCGAAGCCATGAGGGTTGCTGAGGAAAGGGAAAGATGGAGTACGCTGGTTAAACGACTTTTAATTTCAGGGATAGGATAGGATAGGATAGATAAGATAGTGTGTTGTTTCCGCACCCTAATTTCCCTGTCCCAGTGCCGCCCATCATTCGCCTGCCAACATTTTTTTACGATTATCTGTAAACATCATTCCCATTGAAGTAGTTTTCTCCAAAGGACATGTTTTATCTACTTTCGTGAACCCGGGGTACCAGGTTTCTTGCTTTTATTCCAGTGCCTACACCAACAGTGTGGGCCATCAACATTATCTTATTCTTTTGATGTACGTTCAAGATAGTGTCCTCCAATATCGGGGAATGACACAAATCAACATTCGTATTCTGGTTACAGTGACTTAACTTTCACCATCAAAAAAACCAAAACACGACTATTAAAAAATTGTTTTAAAAGTTCATTTTAATGGTCTAGTATCACTTAAACATGTGAATAGACATTAAAGAAAAGACTGATTGATGGATGGATTGAAACAAAATTCTTTTTAGAAATGAAGTCAAATCATGCCGAGTCAAAACAAATCTATAGTTCCCCAAATTCGTGAAGTTTAGCTTCCCCATTTCCCTTTCAGCACAAATCACCTCTTTGGCTCTTGGGGCTTAATTCCTTCATCTCACCATTATTACCTTGTGTAAGTCTTAAGGGTGTTGACAGCGGGAATAAACCCACTTGCCAGTGACCCTCGCCCGTATCACAAACTCAGAACATGATTGCGGAATATCACATTTCATGACCAAGATACTGCCAGTCCGATGCCACACGACGGTCTAATGCTTCCAGTCCTCTCTGTCCGAAACTACCCATGAGGTACTTTTTTGATCATAATAATAATAATAATAATAATAATAATAATAATAATAATAATAATAATAATAATAATAATAATAATAATAATAATAATAATAATAATAATAATAATAATAATAATAATAATAATAAGAAGAAGAAGAAGAAGAAGAAGAAGAAGAAGAAGAAGAAGAAGAAGAAGAAGAGTTTAAAAAAAATTAATTAGCGCGTTTTCCTATTTAAAGGATCGGTTCAATCTCAATTCTGTCGCACTCACACACACACAAACACACATACACACACATAAATAGAAAGCGAGAGAGAGAATCATTACGATAAAAAATAAATAAATAAAATAAATGGGATACATCAAATAAAAAAAAAATGAAAAACCAAAATTGGTATATACAGGCTGGCATATATGGGTTAGTACTGTGCGGGACAGACCATTATTGTGGAAGATGGTTAATGAGCAAAAGAAGACGAAAATAAATATAAATTTTTTTTACTGTAGGTTCTGTTTGAACCTGAATCTAGATTCCAATAAGCGCCCCACCTCTACTCCCCCCCCTCTCTCTCTCTCTCTCTCTCTCTCACTCACCGTGTCAGAGAGGGTGATAAGGACGATAACCTGTCATGACAAGATAGCGCCTGTCCCGATGCTCCTCAGTCAAATTCCTCTCCGTCACATTAACTGTGGAGGATCTCTTCTTCTCAGTCAGCGCAGCGGATTAACCCTCCCCCCCCCCCCTAAACCTACTTCACCTCACCTCCCATTTCCCCAACCCCACACCTCTCACTCTCTGTCTGTCTGTCTGTCTGTTTGTCTCTCTCCCTCTCGTGTATCTCTCGGAAGTAAGCCTCTTGTCATCGACCCTCTTTAACAGCGTAGTGTCGTGTCAGAGAACATGACGGGAGGCTATCATATTTCACGACCACACAAGCTTGGCGAGTACTAGTGCGCCTTTCCTTTTCTGTTCCCCAATACTCGGGAATGTACTCCCCGGCCTTCATCTTCCTCCTCTTTCTCCTACTCATCATCATCATAAACTTCTTGTGTTTGTTCTTCTTCTGCTACACTAGTATCGAGATGCTCACCACCCGCTCACCATCCCATCTCTCTCTCTGTCTCTCTCTGTCTTTCTCTCTTACCGTGTCACAGAAGATGACGAGGACGATAACCTGTCATGACCAGATAGCGCTTGTCCGATGCTCCTTAGTCAAATTGCTCTCCGTCATATTATCTGTGGAGGATCTCTTCTTCCCAGTCAGCGCAGGGGATTAACCACCCTCCCTCAACTCTACTTCACCTCTCCACTCCATTCCAAACCTCACACCTCCAACTGCACCTCTATCTGTCTATCTGTCTGTCTCCCTCTCTCACTCACTTTCGGAACTAACCCTCTTGTCATCGACCCTCTTTAACAGCGTACTGTCGTGTCAGAGAACATGACGGGAGGCTATCATATTTCACGACCACACAAGCTTGACGAGTAGACTACTAGTAATCCTTCCCTTTTTTGTTCCCCTATACCCGAGAATGTACTATCCCTTCATCATCATCATCATCATCATCATCATCATCATCATCATCATCATCATCATCATCATCATCATCATCATCATCCACCCATTGCACATAGCTACGATCGAAAGAAAGTATACTCCAGGCACACGCTGCGCAGCAGGCCAAAGTATGTCCCTTGTCCCTTGAAGGGATACTTTGGCGAGGTTAGCAGCCCACTCAGTTACAGTGTCGGTGAAAGACTACAAACGGAAAAGTAAGTTTCATCTTCTCTAGGCGACGAATTAGGTCACGCTGTATTAATTTTGTGTCTAGGTCAACTGTCTTTTTTTACCAACCGTTTGAGAATCTTTTCGAACCGTTTATTGACGCCGGATAGTGTCCTCACTTGGTTTCATACAAGGCAAATAGGTTCTTAGGACGGAAAAAGATCATTTTTGTAGAGAAAAGGATTAGGGCAAGGGCTAGGGATAGATCTACAACTAACCTTTACCCGAACCCTTGTAGCAATATTCCGCTCTATCCGTAACTTTTAAACAGTACATCCGCGGCTAGCAGCGAGCCCGAAGTATACTTTGAAGGGACGGAGGGAATACTTTCACCTGCTGCTAGCGGGAGTTTGGGCGATACTTTCTACCGATCGCAGCAATGTGTATTACCTCCATCATCATCATCATCATCATCATCATCATCATCATCATCATCATCATCATCATCATCATCATCATCATCATCATCATCGTCATCATCATCATCATCAACCTTTTTTTCTTCTTCTTCTTCCCCTGCTACACGATCGAGCTGCTCACCAATCCCTCCCCCATCTCTCTCTCATTCTCTCTCTTTCTTTCTTTACCTAAATGTAGGCGAATCTGAACTTTAAAAAAAGAAGGCGTGAGTTTTTAAAATCCCACCCATGCAGTTCGGTAATAGCGGCAAATCACCCACACAGTTAATAAATTCGAGCTGATGAGTGACGGCATATGTCCATGTCAGTTGTCGGTTTGTACTGCGAGAATACTCCATGTTCAATGCTCATCTTCATGCATTTTCTTCGTTTGTGACCAAAAACGAATGCAGTGCTAAAACAGGAGAAAATAACAGAACTGGACCTTGGTGGATGGCTGAATACTTTAATCGAAGCGATTGCGGTCAGTGTTCATCTTCGACTTTCACAGCAGTCAGTTGTTTTCCTATTGAAATGCAAGTAGGTTTACGTGTCAATCGAGTTTCTGAGTTCGAAAACAGAAGGAAATAAACAACTCTGACCTGTGTCGTCTTGAACTGAGAAATAACAGCGTGCAAAGGTTCACAGCATTCGGAAGTTGTCAGTCTTCATTTAAATCAGCTTCACAGATCATTCAATATGTCAATGTTCAAATTAATTAATGTTTTAAAGGCAGTGGCAATTTGCGGGCCTGGTGCATCATTAGGATGCCATGGGGCTTTAGAACCACTAGCGCCTTCTGCAGCTCCACATTTAGCGGCTGCCTATTTCATTTCAGTTTGGTGCTATAATATGTTATTTCAGTTAGCTGCTACATTTTATTTCATTTAGGTGTTCTCTCTAATAGATTTGTAAAAATAAATATTCCAATGTCTCAGTTCTACAGACGCACATTAAATGAAGTAGAAGAAGAAACTTGCTCAACTATAAGTAGTATCGAGTTTCTGACAATGCCGGTAGTTTATAAAAAAACAAGGACAAAACAACCCCAGTCGAAACCGCATCTCACCGAGATTGCGAAGTTGAAGGTGTTTCAGTTTTGATCACGACTGGTCTTTTAGATTAGTCATGAATTTTAGGTTCTGCGATTTGTGCTACGGAGTTGTCTGACCATAGTATCCTGCAGCTTCTCAACAAGGAGAAAACCAGGTCAGAACTGGGTCTTGGGACTGGCGACAACTGGCAGAGTTCGAATGCTGATACTCCCAAACGGCCGTTCCACTCGACGCTTGGAAACCCTTGGGATATCCTGTTCCGGCGGAAATGAAGACAAGGAGAGACGGCGACTTGGGAGCCTTGGAGGTGGACAGGTTGTGATCTGAGGGGCTTGACTTCCGTGCTCCTGTTCTTTGTTTAGGCGTCAAGATGGAAGTAGGCGGAGAATGAAGAGCACAGAGAGATTATTATTAGTAGTAGTAGTAGTAGTAGTAGTAGTAGTAGTAGTAGTAGTAGTAGTAGAAGTAGTAGTAGCAGTAGTAGTAGTAGAGAGTGGTAGTAGGAGGCACTGTGGTCTAATGGTAGTGCTTCGGCTTGCGGATCGGAAGGTCCCGGGTTCGAGCCCTGGCCGGGCCATTGTGTTGTGTCCCTGGGAAAGACACTTTAATCCTGTTTTCCTACTCCTTCGGATAAGGGTATAAACCGAGGTCTAGTCTGTGTCGCATACATTCCATCATAACGGACTTTAAAGA
>CM072514.1:64074808-64089808 GCA_036898135.1 Oncomelania hupensis | reverse complement strand
ATGTCTCCGCGTGTTGACTGTGCCTTTGTTTTCAGATTTTAACGCATTTTCTTTACTTGTTTAGCTACCGCTGTCCGAAGTTGTCTTTCGATAATAATAGTTCCTACAATAAAGCCATCACCGGAAGCCGTAATAGTGAACAAGACTTTTGACGCAGTCATTTGTAGATCTCAATATAACATTCTTCAATATGCCGCCGCACTCCATTTTAAAGCATAGGGCGATAACACTAGAATCGCTTTGTTCTGAATGCTTGTAGTCTACTATTCTACCTTAAGATAATCCCAATTCTTACGGAAAGTTCCACCAAATCTCTAAAAGGACATAATCATAATAATAATAATAATAATAATAATAATAATAATAATAATAATAATAATAATAATAATAATAATAATAATAATAATTGTATAATAATAATAATAATAATAATAATAATAATAATAATAATTGTATAATAATAATAATAATAATAATAATAATAATAATAATAATAATAATAATAATAATAATTATTATTATTATTATTATTATTATTATTATTATTATTATTATTATTTATGCGCCTAATCTACATTTAGTTCTATGTGCTTACATGAATACAGAACAACTTCCACTATAAAACAGAACGAGGAAAAGCATACATATAAAAACTAATGACAAAACCACCACCCTCCTCCCACTCACACACACACACACACACACACTCTCTCTCTCTCTCTCTCTCTCTCACTTATTCACGCGCACACACCCACGCGAGCGCTGCTATGACTTTGCAGATTTGTTTCACTCATTTCAACCGGTGGAAGGAAAATAATGAGTTTTAAGAGAGGATTTAAATGACATCCATGGTGATCTTCTAATGTTGCTTTGTTTCTAATGTTGCCTTGGTTTTTTGTTTTTTTAAGTTTCATGGTTGTTACTGTAGTTGAATACAACGAAAGGGAAGGTTTACTTTTTTGTAGAATAAACATCTTTAGAGATGATGGCCCCAGTGTCAACGACAACAGTAGGAACTATGCTGAGAAGAACAAGAAGAAGATGAAGATGATGATGATGATGATGATGATGATGATGATGTTGGTGACGATGACGACGATCGTGATGATGATGATGATGATTATGATGATGATGAAGAAGAAGAAGAAGAAGAAGAAGAAGAAGAAGAAGAAGAAGAAGAAGAAGAAGAAGAAGAAGAAGAAGAAGAATAATAAGAAGAAGAAGAAGAAGAAGAAGAAGAACAACAACAACAACAACAACAACAACAACAACAACAACAACAGCACATGATGATGTCCCGCCAAAACGAAACAGTTTGATTGGTTCTTGTGTATTTTTTGCAGGGGAGGAGCATTTATAATTCTCTAAAGAGTACGTTACTAGACACAAGGAACGAAAGAACAAGCCGACAACGCTAGATAATGACAGCTTTAACATGGATGGCACAAGATCGGATTCTTAGCCTTCGTAATTGCTTCTTATCCTTTCCATGGAGCCAGGTTTAAAAGAGAGAAGAGGAAGTGATAGAGAGAAGGAGGCGAAAGGAAGAGGGGGGGGGGGGGGGAAGCTTTTACTCAATAATGTACTGGTGAAACTGGCACTTGAAAAAAAAAGAAGGATCCTTAATAAAATAACAATAAAATAGACGACAAAGAAAACAGCAACATCATTAAGCGCATTTGAACCTGATCTAATTCTTAGCTCTAGGAGGAGGAGGAGGAGGAGGAGGAGGAGGAGAAGAAGAAGGAGAAGAAGAAGAAGAAGAAGAAGAAGAAGAAGAAGAAGAAGAAGAAGAAGAAGGAAGAAGAAGGAAGAAGAAGAAGAAGAAGAAGAAGAAGAAGAAGAAGAAGAAGAAGAAGAAGAAGAAGAGAAAAAAGGACAAAAATAAAGGAAGGAAGAATAAAAAGAAAAAATGACGGAAGGCGTGAACGAAAGCAAGAAAAGAAGAACAACAAGCTAGAAGAAGAGAAAGCAAAGGAAAGAAAGAAAGAAAGAGAGGAAGAGGAGGAGGAGGAGAAGAAGAAGAAGAAGAAGGAAGAAGAAGAAGAAGAAGAAGAAGAAGAAGAAGAAGAAGAAGAAGAAGAAGAAGAAGAAGAAGAAGAAGAAGAAGAAGAAGAAGAAGAAGAAGGAGAAGAAGAAGAAGAAGAAGAAGAAGAAGAAGAAGAAGGAAGAAGAAGAAGGAAGAAGAAGAAGAAGAAGAAGAAGAAGAAGAAGAAGAAGAAGAAGAAGAAAGAAAGAAAGAAAGAAAGAAAGATAGACAGAAAGACAGAAAGAAAGAAACAAAGAAAGGAAAAGAAAGGAAAGAAGAAAAAAGGAGAAGGCAAGAAAGAGCAAAGGTATAATGATGAGAAGGAGAAGAAGAAGAAGAAGAAGAAGAAGAAGAAGAAGAAGAAGAAGAAGAAGAAGAAGAAGAAGAAGAAGAAGAAGAGAAAAAATGACAAAAATAAAGGAAGGAAGAATAAAAAGAAGAAATGACGGAAGGCGTGAACGAAAGCAAGAAAATAAGAACAACAAGCTAGAAGAAGAGAAAGCAAAGGAAAGAAAGAAAGAGAGGAAGAGGAGAAGAAGAAGAAGAAGAAGAAGAAGAAGAAGAAGAAGAAGAAGAAGAAGAAGAAGAAGAAGAAGAAGAAAAGAAGAAGAAGAAGAAGAAGAAGAAGAAGAAGAAGAAGAAGAAAGAAGAAAGAAAGAAAGAAAGAAAGAAAGAAAGAAAGAAAGAAAGAAAGAAAGAAAGAAAGAAAGAAAGAAAGAAAGAAAAAGAAATGAAAGAAGAAAAAAGGAGAAGGCAAGAAAGAACAAAGGTATATTGATGAGAAGAAGAAGAAGAAGAAGAAGAAGAAGAAGAAGAAGAAGAAGAAGAAGAAGAAGAAGAAGAAGAAGAAGAAGAAGAAGAAGAAGAAGAAGAAGGAAAGGGGAACATAAGAAGGGGGATAAGCAGAACCAGAAGGGAAAGTAACGAGCATAGGAATTTAGAGCACTGTGTGTTTTGGCTGCCCAAACAACGATGCTGGTGATGATTTGTCGGGCAACGGAATCACAATAAACATGAGCAACAACAACACACACCCAAACACAACCAAGATCACAAATGCAGCTAACAAGTCAAGTCATGTCAAACAATCTTTATTACTCACGATGGAGAGTTCATGCAGCACATTGCATCTCAGCAAATAATGTTTGTGCGTGTTTTTAAACAAATACAAAATAATTCATACAATTACAAATTAACAACTACTAAAACTACATTTCCACGAGAGTTACACAATATACTTTCAATATTATACGTTCAACTATATTCTCACATCTGCACACGCATACACAGTTTAATCTCCTCTGGCTCTTTCACCGCAAATACATATATCCACATAATACAAAGGTATAGACAATTTCATCTGACTGACCAACCACTCATGCACACTCAAATGAGGACAACTTCTCCCTTCATCATAACAATTATAGATTTAAAAAATCACATTTGATAGAATATTAAATAAAATACATGCAAAATAAACCGGACGGCTTATGCTTGTATACAAAGGTAAGTTATTAATAAAAATTGTAGTCCTACAACATTTTCCTGGCAAATATTAGAACTTATCTATCACCACAGGCAGTCACATCGCAGACGAGCAGTGATTATCAAGGGAAGTAATCGCAGTCAAGGGCTGTATACGGAGCTTGGGTTTTACAGGGAGAAGAACCTTTTTATTGTGTTTTTAAATTTTCTTTTCAAAGCAAACATGTTAGTTCTAATTGCTTTGCTTGGTGATTAATTGCCGATATAATGTATACACTCTGAAAACGGGGACACACGCAAATACAAAGATGAATGCGGATGTCAAGTGCTTGATCGCCCTCAGAGATTGGCCCCGTCCAGAGAAAGGGAGATAAATATGTTATTAGCCCTTATAATAATAGCTCTTTACAGTTTTGTCAGCACAAACATCGTTTTGCCGATCACTGTCCGGCATTAACATACAGCTGAGGGAGAGGGAAGGTTGGAGCTAGAGGAGTGAGGTGTAAAGTGTGGAGGTGGGGAAAAAGGGGGGAGAGAGGGGGCACAAGAAGGGAAAAGGTTTGGAGTAAAGGGAGAAAACAACAACAAAAAGCGGTTTTTGTAAAACACAAGTGGTTGCTGTCGCGCCTAAGGAGATGGCATTAGAGGTCATTGATAAAGACTTGCATAAAATCTTTAATAGATGCTATTCTCCTGGGAATAACACAATCAAAGTAAAGATCTATCTCTGTTTCTGAGGATTTGCATTTAAGGAATGCCGTCATTAAGAAGAAGAACAGGGATGTATTCACACTTTTCTGCTATCCTATGCACCAACGGGAATCCCCTCATGTGAAACATACTTCTGGTTTCTTTTTCCGCGTATTGTTTATCCGAGTGTTTTAGTGAGTTATTTCCAAATATTCAAGAATATGTCGAATCACATGAGAAAGCGTTGGTGGGAGCATAAAGAGAAAGTTTTGCAGAGAATGCCTGATGAATTTGAAGTCAAGTTTACAGTGTTGTTGTTGTTGTTGCATCAATTTTTATTCATCAGATTAACATAAGTTGTACAATGGGAAGTTTTACAGTGGGAAGACATGTGTCGTACCCTCACATATTGTTTTTTTTGTGCTGCAGTTTATTATCCCTTTCTATCGCCAGTGGTGCGCCTAAACCCTACCTACCTAACATTATTTGTGAATTTTTGACAAATATTCGGAGAAACATAACGCCCCGATGCTGGCTCGAACCCACACCTGTCAGGCGCCATTGGTTTCTGGCTTGTGGACAAGGCAAGTTAGTCCCGCCTTAGCCCACTTGGCCACAACGCTCGCCTAACATATTCAAATACTTCGTGTTTTGTGAAGGTTGCGACGGCGAAGCTATGGAAAACTACAAGAGTCTTCAGGTCCTGTTTCACTTTCTGTCGATGATCGACGCACCCCCGAAGTCGCCACAAATACAGGCCTCTACGATTGTTTTTTGCATCCTTTCACTGAGCATGTACTTCCTCCACCGTTTTTATACTTATCCCACTCGTTTTCTGGCTCTAACAATCGTCGTTTTCGGCAATTTGCCATATTTAAAAATCACGCATCAAGCTTTGATAAAAGCAAAACAAGCCAGACCGGAACTTGGTTTCATTCTAACCTCGTTTTAATTTATAATGGCGATACCCACGAGTTTTTATGAGAGGTGCCGGAAAGTTGTGAATAATCTTGATAGTTTAGATCGACGACGAAAAAGTTATTTTTAAAGCATATATATATATATATGTTCATGATCAGATTCGCGATCGAACATCAAACATTATGCTGCTCTCTCTCTCTCCCTCTCTCTCTCTCTCTCACACACACACACACACACACAATTTGCACAAACACCGCCCATCTCTCTCGCACTCATACACACATTTCTTCCCAAATACCCCCTTCCCCTCCTTCAAAATCCACACACTCTCCGAGTGACCTATTTGCCCTTCATCGACTACATTGAGCTAGTGTCTCGAGCTTACGATGCGTTCGGTACTTTCACTGCGCGGCAGTACCAAAGGTGACTTACACAAAAAATAATAACGTTTTAATAAGGCTAATCCCCCTCATTTCCACGCGATCAAAGTAACTTTGAACCTTCACAAACTTATTAACGATCGGATTTTCAGATACCCACAAAAGAAAAGAAGAAGAAGAAGAAGAAGAAGAAGATTTTCGATATCAGAATTTGGCTACAAAAATAGGACGAAGAAAAATGCCGCAATCGGATGATTTATTAAATCACATAACAAATTCTTGTGTGGTTGTAGAATTAAACCCACGATCTCTTGCTAATACACGAACTCTGTGGTCTACTGTACGAGGCATCATAGCTATATGACTAGAACTCACGGCTGGAAAGTATTCGATCTCTGGAACCTATACATGCAGGACCAATAAAAAGCATTACAAACACACACACTTGTTTTGTCCGCGGTATGGATTTTCACGTTCTCCAAGACACGAGTTCATGATAGTTACCTTGTCTCCAGACAGCTGAGCTACCAGAATGGAACCCGAACCCTTTGGAACTCGAGCTCCTCCACCTTCCGACTGAGCTTATGGAGCCATTGTGCCGCCTTAAGAATAATACTGCAGAAGAAATATAAACGCCATTAATGGATCACTAACCTAAACGGAAAAAAGGTATTTGTTCACGGTGCTAGCGTGCATCTCAGACAATCAATGGGATTCAGTTATGAAAACAGCAGCGTCACGCCGCGGGGCCAATCTGGCCATATTTTCATTTCATTAGTGTCGCGTTTCTTCCCGGTTTCCGGCATGCATGACCACTGGGCCTCCAGAAACAAGCTGAGTATCAGAGATTGGTGGTTGAAGACCGTAATAAAGATATATGTGGATTCATCGTAGTACGGATTTTAAATACCTTGACGCTCATGTCCTAGGCGGTTGTACCCGATATAAAAACACCGTATTTCTCCCATCACCACACTCTCAGCCTCTCTCTCGCTCTGAGTAGCGTTATTATGCGGCTATCGCTAAAACGTTAACCGAAAGTTCGCCTGCACAGGATAATAATAATAATAATAATAATAATAATAATAATAATAATAATAATAATAATAATAATAATAATAATAATAATAATAATGGATGCTAACCTACAACAAATTTGATGTAAGTGATAGCAGCGCGTTCAAGGAATAGCGACAAAAAAGGGAGTGCTGTGAAATAATGTCCTAGACATGGAGAAACTAATTAGAATTTAACATGCACAGTAACAATTCTGCTCGATCGTCAATATGGAATGCATTCGCTGCGCTATCATTCCTGCCCACGATTTGGTTTTAAGTTAATGCTTTCAAGGCCACTGTAGTTGCTCACATTGAAATGAAGTCAGTTGTGTTGCGTTGTATTGCATTACGTTATGTATTTGTTAGTTTGACAATATCCTATTAAAAATAAAATGGCCAATCAAGTATATGTTTGTGTGTGTGGGGGGGGGGTGTGGGTGTGTGTGTGTGTGTGTGTGTGTGCTGGGGTGGTTGAATGTGGGGTAATGAAACAGGTAATTGCTGCTGAGGAATAAACATCAAAGGAAAACATTTTCAAGAGAAATGTCGATTGATTCAGCCAACATTAAGGGCTACGTTCGAGAGGTGTGCTAGGACTACAACATACTATTTTGCGACATTCAAACTGATCTTTGACGCCTTCTGTGAGTCGATTGGATAAACAGCAGCGAAAGAAATGTACAATCCCTCCATCCTCTGGTTAAACAACACCCAAAGACATTTACATTTCACGCCTTGGGTTAAAGTTAAACTTTAAACAACTGCTATAGAGAAATTTACTTTTGCAAGTTCTCTCCTTGCTAAAAGACAAAACAACACGACAGTCACCAAAACCCGGTAAAGACATCTACATTTTTCTGTCGAATAAAAAAACCCACAAAACTAAAAGAAATGTACATTTCGCTCTCACACAGCAAACCAACAGCCACAAAAAATGTGCACTTGGCTTCTGCATTAACACCATTATACAGTAAAAAATGTGCAGTTAAACACATTTAAAAAAAGGTCAATTTAGCTTCTCTATAAATAACAGCTAAAGAAATTTGCACTCATTCTGTGGAGAGAAAACAAAAATACAACAATGTTTTGCATTTCTCTTCTAGATAAACACAGCAAAACAATGGCTGAAAAACTTGGCTTTTTCATAAATGCAGCTAAGCAATAGCAAAATCAATAAACAATTTACCTCTTGGTAAAAAAAAAAAGCTAACTTAAATTGCAACCATCGAGTAATTTGCAGCGACAGTGTATAACGCACCAGTATCGTGACACTTAAAACCGATCGTCTGCACATCGATACTCGACTCAAAGGGACCATGGTCTTGCTAAAGCGACAAATGTTGGCTGTGGAATTTCAATGGCCATTGAAAATACAATAATCGAGACAGGGCATTACAACTCTTGCAATATTCTAACGAAACATATAAGAAATACGTGGATTTAAAACAGGTTTAAACAAATCATTAATCGGTAACCTTTTGTCTTGGATGTTTCATGGACAGAAATTACTTCAAAAGTTCCCTTGCAAGCAATATAAAGAATTGTTTTAATGGTGTTTTTTTTCTTTTATCCCAAACCATGGGAGAAATTTGCAATGAATTTAGGAGAGGCAATTATTTAAACAAAACTATCTGGAATATTATCTCACTGGATCTACAAAGATTGAAAACAACAGATAACAACGCTTCAATACGTCGATTCAGGTCTGTCTTTTCTCAGTCAGTGTTCAAGAATCTCACACACTATACTATACTATACAACAACTCGCCTCGTTAGCGCGCACATAATAAACAACCGCAGATGTAAAGAACAGCTAGAAAACTCGAATTTGCACGCAAACGCACACACAACAAACGCATACACACCTTCAACAAAATCAATCACTAAACACTGAAATTAGCGAATACAAATTGAAAGTCTCTCTCTACAAACTGTCACAGTTTATATTGTTTTATTTTTTTAGCTACAAAACTGCCGTCCTCAGAGAAAATCCATACGTAGTCAACAGAAGAAGACATTACATTGCAGGCAACAAACAGAATGCAATACGCTATTACATCGTTAATAGGTTTTAAGCACCGTCTTTCACGCCTCTCTGTTAATCATTATTTCGATCTTTCATTTCAGTATTTTTATCGCTTAGTTCCCTCGTTCTTTCCTTTGGTGCTCTTTTAACGACAGTAGCTATACATAACTGATAATGGAAAAGCTCAATCAATCAATCAGTTTAATAGAAACTCTACAAAAGTCGATACACCTATTTGTTTCTCTCTCTCTCTCTCTCTCTCTCTCTCTCTCTCTCTCCCTCCCTCTTTCAGTCCCCTCCCCACATACCCTCTACACTTACCCTTACCTTTGTCCCATGAACAGGAAATGACGTGTTAACACAAAATAAAATGTAAAACAAGAAACATAAAACAACTATCAAAACCATGATGTCCACTAGAAATGAATTATCACAGCATCAAGGGATGATCAAAGTTGTGTATGTTTGTGTGGGTGCGTGTGTGTGTGGGGGTGTATGTGCTATATTATTAATCTAATCCCACCCTCACAAAGAAGCCGTAGAAACTCCAAGCCATTTTCCTGTTGCTTGATCTGATGGAAGAGAGATAAGGCACATGCCGATGAGCTTTTTTGTTGACAAAGGACATCAAATGGCAAATAGCACTCGTCATCCCTAATCAGTGATAAACAGTTCAAACTAGCCAAGAACCCGCGCCAAAGGAGAACGATCACGGCGGAAAATACGAATGGCACAAGATCACAGCAAACGGCTAAAATGCGTTGAACCGTTTTTTTTTCTCTCCTCCCCTCCCCCTCCCCCCTTCCCCCCAAAAAAAAACAACAAAAGTTTTTAGACTTCACACACGAAATAAGCCAATAAACACTCTCTTTCATCTGGAAATAACACTTCTTTCGCCCAAACAGTTTATCAAACACACACTTTTTATTACATTTCACACACAAAATAACCACATAAACACACCCTTTCATCTTGTAATAATTAACATATAGATAATTGGTACAGAAACTATAATACAGGTTGAAAATATACATGACCTGTGCCCTAAAAAACACTTTGTAAACTTCACTCAGAATACAACCACATAAACAGTCTCTTTCTTCTGGTCATTCCTTTTTAGAAATGTATTACAGAACATTCATTATAATTTATAGAAAATACATTTCCAGAAGTATCAACACGTCTCTCTCTCTCTCTCTCTCTCTCTCTCTCTCTCTCTCTCTCTCTCTCTCTCTCTCATTTAGAAATAGTAAAACATTATAGTACTGACACAAAATCACAACATTTCTTGAACTATACAATTTATGTCTAGAAGAAAAAATAACTCCCTTCCATCTAGAATTATATAAAAATTATGTGGAGGTATGGGAGGGCATTGGTTCACGCTTGGGAGGGGTTGTCTACTCTGCTTGGCTAAAAATGGTGCAAACGAACGGGAACAGGATGATGCTGGACCGTGGTAACTGTTGAAGGCAGTTTTACACTGTTAAGTTAGCGAATGGAGACTGACTGGGCGTAGTCAGTGGCGGTTCCAAACATACCTGTTTCGAACTGGTAAACCATGAGGACATGGTTTTGATTGTGAGTTGTGGCGGACTGGGAAGCGACTGGTTCACACTTGGGAGGGGTTGTCTACCTTCCATTTGTTGGTTAGTCTAACATTGGGTGGCTCCTGTAGTGCAGAATCCTTTTGATGTGGCCATTGGGTCATGCAGGATAAGGCGACACGACATAAGTTCTCCCCGCCTGACCATTCATTTTCTGCTTTTGGTGGTGAGCAGGACTACATTGTCCGCAGTCATTTTATGCAGGTCAGTGGCAGTGACTTGTAGGGAGTGTCGTGGCACTTGTAGCCGGTAAACCGGTTTACTATCAACACGCTTCACAGCCTTGCAGGGCAAATATTTGTATGTCTCTCTTACGAGGGATAAATAGAAAAATAACTGTTTAAGTTGCATCGTGTCCTCAAGGGTGTGGCCGAGAGGCGGGAGTCAAATGCTCCGCTTGGCTACAAATATATCACATAAGCTATATTACTTCTTAAGTGTGTTTATTTGGTTAGGTCTTTTGCATGTCTCCAAAACTATTGCCATATTTTGCCGCTTTAAGTAAGGTACTTTTATGCAGCGACAAAGCATTTTCTCTAACCTCTCGAAGATAAATTATGATCTTGGAATATTTGAATTTTAGTTATGTCAGAAATCCAAAAACACAGATTTGTTTACTTATTTATAGAACCAAAACATATTTGCTTGCCATTTAAAGAGGTTATCGAAGTATATTGTATTTTAAAATGTTTACTTCAACTAATAAGGACATAAACATTTCACCTTGAGATCTGCAAAGTTAGTAAAACGGACGAACATCCTTATTGGCATGTCTTCTTTTTCTAGTCTTTATTACAACATTTCATTGTAGTTAATTCAAAATCTCTCTCTCTCTCTTCCTCTCCCTCCCTCTCCTCCCCTCGACGCTATGAATGTGTGCACGTTTCATTAAATACACAACTCTTGTTTGCATTCGTGATTAGTTTTAATCAGGCAAATATACCATCCACATTCTCACCCCTTCTTCACGACGTTGTGTGACATTTCCGAACATTGCTGTCGATCTAAACAACGCGGGCTGTAAAACATCGCCCTGCAGCACGCCCCACCTCAAAATGTCAGTGATGTTATATTTAAAATTCATCTCTTTTGTTTTTAAAGCCCGTTTATCTTTCAAGGTTGCCCTTCCAAGCGCCATGTTCTTCAACCTGGCGCGGAGTGCCCGTCTCCTAGCTCTCTGCTAAGATTGCCAATTCGAATGCTCTTTTTTTTAAAAATCCATCAAACTACTCTTGCCTTAGACGTTTGCTGGAAAACTAGTAGTAGTAATAACAATAATAATAATGGATGCAACATCCGCGCTTTTCCCCACATTGCCCACCAGGTTCAAAGTGCGGCGATCTGTACCAACATACACGCTCACGTTTTACACACTCACAACACAGATATATATAAAAGTATTTACCATTCCGTGACACTAACGTCTAGGCGGACATCTTAGGTACGCTGCAAGCCTTTTAGTGGCCTAATCAAATTCTGTCAAGATACACCTGTAAACCAGGTTTAAGTTGCTGTTTTATATTGTGTCCTCTCCCGTGGATGCTGTTTCTTCTTGAACGTTTTACAGTTTATCCTCGGAGAGAGAGAGAGAGAGAGAGAGTGAGAGAGCGAGCGAGAGAGTGAGAGAGAGAGGATGGGGCAGGGGAAAGAAGCAGCTGAGTCCTTACGTTTGTTAACTGCACGCTAAATGGTCATTGCAACAGTGATTTCAACGACGACTTTGATGAAGGCGATGGCGACGCTCCCGATTACGCTTTCGTAGTTCATCTACGCTGTTTTGTGTTTTAATGTTTTAATTTTCTTTGTTTTTAATCGGTCAATAATATTCTATCACTTATGTGCTTAAGATGTAATGTTTCATCAGCCTGTTGTCAGTGAAGCACTAACCGCAATACTTTAGCAACTAGCTGAACAATCGGGATGTAATCTGATCCTCGAACTGCAAAAACATCCTTCACCCAACAGAACATTTAATCTTATCTGAACTCTTCCAGATCTTTCTGCGAAGGTTGAAGCTTCTACTCGCTTCTTCCGTCGTCAACTAATCAGCTCATCCTGAGTTTCCCCCAAAACCTCCCAGTCGAAATTTCAGTCCAATCGATCACACGACTAGAGAAACTTTTGATTGCCATTCCAAAGCGTAGCTGTGCCATGCGCAAAAGTGCAAGACTTTAACTTAGTAAAGAAATGGCGTTGCATTCGCTGTGGTCTTTCAGGCTTCAAGAATGAATATCTCGACTTTCTGTCTTCTCGAATGCGTTCTTCATCTCAGGGGTTAGGAGATTTGGTGATCAAACAGAGTGCGATAAAATCGTTCTAAGGCCAGAGCAGATTGATGTTGCCGCATAAAAGCCATTTCAAATCAGATGACCCCCCGCGTTAACTTTGCACCTAGGGATTCCAGAAATCTTGCAATGAGTGACATTGAGAATCTCCACCAGTCTTAACTCCAGCACTCTCCCCAATCTCACGTCAACCTCTCTCTCTGTGCACCGAGGAGTGGGTGTGGGCATTGGAAGGGAGGTGGTGGTTCCAGAAATCTTCCAACTAATGACATTGAGAATCTTCTAATCCCAATCAACCCCACCTCTACCATCTCTACCCGGGAGGGTGTAAGGTGGAGTTCCAGAAGCCTTCCAAAGTGTGACATTGAGAATCTCCAACACTCAACCCAACCCTCGCCAGAAACCTCTCATTATTCCACATATACAAACGCGCGCGCGCGCACACACACACACATACCATCACATAAACATCATATTACATTATATCACTCGCTGCATCAAACCCTCTCCTCCTTTTGGGGGACTATCTAGGGGACAGCTAAGGAGCGTGAGTGGAGTTCGTGAATATGCATGCAATGACTATTATCGAGCAGCCTTCCTACAGTGGCTGGCACTCTAGTAATCCCATATGATTGAGTGGGTTGAAAGAGGAGTAAGAGTCCTCATGATCGTGCTCTTCCAAAGTTGGAACCGCAAGATATTCACCAGATGCCAATAGTCGGGTTAGCATTGGTACGGTTGCGTCCTCTTTGTCCCGTGTTCGTAGTTAAAAAACAAAAGAGTGCAGGCAAATATCCGCCCTGCATTTTGGCCACCAGTCGTACACCTCGAGAATGAACTAACATGATATTCGAACTGCTGACATTCAGAATGGTCTATGATGGGGATATGCCGAGATCAATCCAGTGCTCTTGGTAGTTGTCATAATGTATAAGAGTATTTCCTAGAATCCAAAGTTACAAGTATAACCAATGGTAGAATTCAGTACAGAGTATCATCAAAAATCTGAGATTAGACTACAACATAATAATGACTCTTAGCAATTACTTGGGTAATCCTGACAACAACTGCTGCCCTGGCAAGGTTGAAGCCAATTTGGAAAGACATGACCATCAGCCTATATTCCAAGGTAAGACTGCTGCGCTCCCTTGTCATCTCCATCTTCCTATACATACGCTTGCGAAACATGGCTCACAGCAGATCTACAACAAAGAATACAAAGCATGGAGATGAGGTGCTACAGAAAACTTCTGGGCATTTCCTATACCCGGCACATCACCAACGACGAAGTCCGACAAACCATCACACAAGCCATTAGACAACACGATGACCTGCTCACAGTGGTGATAAAACGGAAACTCCGATGGTATGGCCACGTCACCAGATCATCAGGTCTTGCAAAGACCATCCTGCAAGGCACAGTGCAAGGAGGTAGAAGAAGAGGGAGACCGAAAAAGTGGTGGGAGGACAACATTCGAGAATGGATTGGTTTGACACTGAGCAAAACCATCAGGGTTGCTGAGAACAAAGAAAGATGGAGTACTTTGGTTAAACGATCATTTGTGGTGCCCCTACGACCTCCGAGTTACGGGATAGGATAGGCTAGGATAGGAATCCTGAGAATGGTCCCTGACATGCTGTACTTCTCCTCCATCAATGGATTTTGCCAGTTGTCTGAGTGGTAGAAAGTGACTCACTGCAGTTAGTTAGTTAGTCATTGTTTATAGAGTCCAGCAGACTATAAAGAGCCGAATCAGGAACAACACTTGGTTGAAAAAGAATTCACCTTTGATCCGTGTAAAACATCTGCTGAAACAACTCTCGCGGTAAAACTGAAGGCACTCCACCAGCCGGCCACTTTACACTAATGGTGTCCCATGCAGAGGACGCTGAAGCTGTACTCTAATTTATTGAACCCCGTTTACAAAAAACAATATAGAATAAACAATTATAAAATATTAACAAAACACATAGCTAAAAAATGCTTATACTCTGCTAAATAATACCATAGAAAGCCCTAATGACCATTTGGCAGAAAGCGTCCAATAGCCCCAAGGTGACCCAACAGACATCATACACAAATGAAGAGTTTTGGGAGTATAGTACAGAAGTAGAGTAATAATAGTAATAGTCAACAGGAAGATCCATAAATCATGTTGACGAGAGAACCTTCCCGCAGTCACAACATATCACGTAAAATTATCATTATCGCCTTTTAAAATTTTCTAAGTTGAGACGCCATTTCACTGGAAAAAGTATTAATAATGGGAGTCGTACCTCTGCGTTTGACAAAATCTGTCCATGACACCGTGATACTTTCAAATTAATGCCGATGTGATGGGAACTATTGCTATAGCACTTTGATTTTCTGGGACAATAATTTCCTTCACGGAAACTCACGCGTGCCTTTACGTGGCAAAGACGTTAACATACAACAAAGTTCATGTCCAACTGTGTGATCATTATTAAACAATCATATTTTACGTCGATATTAAATAACGAAGCAATCGCATAACATT
>CM072514.1:64029808-64069808 GCA_036898135.1 Oncomelania hupensis | reverse complement strand
TAATAACTCTTTATAAAGTAGTTCATTTCCCCAGTGTCACCGCGGTGGGCTGCTAAAGAACCTGCCAGGGTGTTATGTCAAAACAGCAGTTGTTGTAAGGCCTCAAAACTAAAAGCGATACAATGAAGTCGATCAAGGTGCCATTTTTTTTCTGCCAGAGCGTTTTACAACTAGTGAACTGGAATCAATGCAGGACCTTCACGGCTCGGGCGGCTTAGTTTTAAGGTAGATCGATCCCGATTTTGGCCTGCGACATGAACAGCTCTTTGAGCTTGTTAATGCCTCTGTCAAAGAGCAGTTTCTTTATTGTAGGAAAAGGTTAATTACGTTCCTGAAAACTGGATGATCATATACAGAAAAAAAGAACTATTACTCAAATGTTACTACGGAAGATTTCCTTATCCAAAGGTACCCTATTAGCCAAAACGGCAAACAACAGTGGCCCTCCTATACAGAATGGAGGAAAATATTCCAGAAAGCCTTTCCTTAAAAGTACAAGGCAGTGTGATAAGCTTACTGTCAACTTAACGGGAAATCGTCACTGAAAACACTGATTTATTAGTTCATTTTCTACAACTAATTGGTTCTCAGTATTATTTCCAACACTTTCTGCAGTCAGTCAAGGATTTAATCAGAAGAAGTCAATGGGTACAACTATATACTAAATGTTATTTTTATTTTACTAGACAAATGTGGGATCATGTGGGGTTTAAAAAAAAAGTTTTTTTAATACCGTTGTACAATTTTAGCACAATTGATTTAAATGTTTTTAAAAAGTCTTTATGTACCATTGTAAAAGTTCTGAACAATGGATTTATCCAATATTCTATGTGTTAACTCTTTTAATACAACCACGAGAATTGAGGATTAAGTATTGGCCAAGTCTGCACATTTGCTCAATCGAATCTGCAGTCCCCCTTTAACAGCATTGCAAGACTTAACTTCGGACATTGCAAGGACTCCTTGGTCTTTGGTCTGCATCCGCGATACAAAGCTCAACAGGAATGGAAGAAGTACCGAGGCGAGAAATTTCAATACTGGCCCTGTCTTTCTGCAGTCAGTCAAGGATTTAATCAGAAGAAGTCAATGGGTAGATCCAGCCTGAGTATCCAGAACCTGTGACTCTCTAAGCCTGAAGCAGGGGTAAGATGTTAGGTCTCCACCGGTTCTTGATATTCCGTGTATAAGGTTAGTCCTAGTACTTGTCGGGAGCATTTCGGCCTTAGGGGGATTCCTGTATATCAACAGCGTCCTTTTGAAAGACAATGTTGTGGCTTAATCTAATTTTGTTCCGGTGAGGGGCCAACACTCACTGTAAATTTTAACAGGATGTGTGGCGCTGAAATGTTGGACCTTAGGGATGGGTTGGGATGACTTGAGCCGTAGTGCATAAGTTAACATTCATTCATTACTCTTTCAACATCAACAAATAGATACATGTACATTGTAGGCTGATGTGACCATGGACAATTCCCCGAGTGGGTGGAAGTAGGGGGGAGGGTGGGGGGAAGAGAAAGGAAATGGGGGGATGAAGGAGAGAGGAAAATACACCTGGATGCTGTTGATTTACCATCAAATGTTTTGATGATTCCCTTAGAATAACAGTGGGATGCGACGTTTTCTCGAGAAATAACCCGCATGCGAGATTATTTCCCAAGGAAAATCCGCATCCATATCCCTCCAGATTGATCTGCTCGAATAAAGTACGAACCAGCTGAGCGGCTGTTAAGTTGATCTGTACTACTGTACTGCGCAGTATGGGAAATAATTATAAGGACATCGCGTACGCGTATCCGCACTCATTGACCACATACGCCGTCATAACCACGCCTAGGTTACAGCGTATCCGAGATTGAATGCTGTGGCATACTGGTCGCGTACGTTGGAGTATGCTTCAGCCAGCCCAGCTAGGCTGCATCCATCCTCATACTCGCTAACGAATATTAGGACCACATTCACCATCATGATTATACACACATCACTCCCTAAGGTCACACCATGCATTCAATCAACAAAAACCACGCTCGCTAATAATGAGCGAAGGTTTGGACGGTAAGGAATCTTGTCAAAGTCCGGCGCTAATTTAGCTGTGGGCTGGAAACAACGGCGAAGATATAGATATATAGATGGATATAGTCGACCAAATATTGCGCGACCTTGGTGTCAAGCACCTTAGTCGACCATTACTGAGGTCACACTCTGAAGTGATCATGCATGGTCTCCACACAAGAGACAACCTTCTCTCCACCCACATACATACACACACAAAAATACACATAAAAGCCCACATACATATAAGCTATAGTTAGCTTTCTCTCTCCCATACGTACACACACGAGCTCACACACATAAGCTTTCTCTCTCTCTCTCACTTACTCACTCTCTCTCTCACACACACACATACACACACACACACAAACACACCTTGACCTCAATCACACAGGCCGCTAGTTGTTTTTTGGCATACGGTACAGAGTATCAGGAATCAGCTGAGCCTTTAATTACTATATTCTGCATTGGAGCGAACACATGACAATGCAATCTATTATTCTTCTATAGCCACATTTACCAGCTTAAAGAGCTAATCAAGGCAAAAACAAAAAAAACAACTTCTAACTAACGAAGCCAACTTGCTTGCGTTCAGCGCTTTATCATACGCCCAGGACAACTGAGCGACAAACAGACGACTTTTAAAATGTATGTGCATTTTTTGCGCTTGTCAAATGCCATTTTTAAGGGGATAGGAGCCCATTGGTGGTGGGGGAAAGAGCGTACTATAGTGTCAGATCATGCAAAGACTCTTAGATCCCTGATGGCCAGGATGGACAAGCCACAGACGGCAGATAATCGAAGACCGAAACCGCGATACTGGTCAAGCACGTGCTGCAGTCAGCTCCTGGACAATACCAATGGTCAGTCACACACACACACACACACACACATACAAACACACCCCCCACCACACACACACAATTACAAGCCTACTACTACAAGGGAGCCACGGCGGCCTAATGGTAGAATGATTTCAAATCTGAATGTCGGGTTCATGCATTGTGTGTCCTTGGGAAAGACACTTTATCTTTCTCCTGATCGGATGAGAGTATAAAGGGTCTAGTGTGTGGCATAGGTTTTCATGTGGTTGGAAATGACGAAATGAAGCCTTAAAGATCCGGTGACATCATGTTAGAAGGCGTGCACTTTTCCTTCTCCTTCCTTCGTCCATTCTTCCTTCTCTTCTTTTTCTTCTTCTCTTGCGCTTAGATTAATAGCGCTCTCTCTTCCTCCAGTCCTCACAGACAAACAGCATTCGATCTGTTGTTTCAAATGTGTTAACCTATTGGCAACTTAGAAACAAGCCTCCGAAAGAAAGGTTTATCAAAACTGTTTTACAGCAACGCTTTTAAAACAACAAAAGAAAATAATGTCTCAGGAGACTTCATTTTATCTACATTGTTAAATCTGATGGTAGTTTTACTTCATCATAAAACTTAATGAAACGTTTAGGCTATTGATGTGAAATAAATTCGGAATGATGTAGACTGTTTCTCTGTCTCTTCTGTCTTCTTTCTTCTTCTCTTTCTTCTTCTTTTCTTCTTCTTCTTCTTCTTCTTCTTCTTCTTCTCTCTTCTTCTTCTTCTTCTTCTTCTTATTTGCTTAGATCTATTCTTCTTCCAATATTCACGCTTTCGACATTCACTGTTGTTTCATTTTTTTTTAGCAATTGGCATTTTATAGTTTTTTTCTCCTAATAATTTAAAGGTTTATCAAGTTTTTGTAAACGGGGGTTCGAAAAAGAGTAGCCTCAGCTTCTTCTTTATTGTAAATAATTTGGAGACTTCATTTTACCACTTTGTTCTCATCATCTTAATAGAAACCGTTAATCATTGTGTTGAAATAAACTCGAAATGATGTGGACTGTCTGTCTGTCGTGGTATTTCCTTATCCAGGAATGGAAGGGGAAGCTGTCCCGAGAAAATGGAGGTCGAGTCTTAACCCCCTCATTCCTTGCAAAAGCGTTGCAGGAAAACCTTAACTATATCGTGTGGAGATGTTTACGTGTTTATCTGTTTTTTTAATTCAGTCATTCAGTCAATCACCCGAAAAAGAAAAGAAGGCACGGGTGATGTGGTCACTTCCTAAATAAGGATGGGATGAGCCGGTGACAGAAATAGCTCATTGTTCTCATCATTCGGAATTAACTTCCGAACTCGCCACTCGTCAGAGGTTGACAGGGGGACGGACAGGACTAAGAGACAGGGCGCTGTTCCCATCATACGGAATTAACTTCCTGAACTCTGGAGGTTGCCAGGGTGGCAAGGAAGCGGGTAATTGTTCTAATCCTCGGGAATTGACTTCCGTTGGCCAAAGCTCCCCGCCTGGTCACTATGGCGAAATTGCCGCTGTCTGCAGACTGACCTACCCTGCTTGACCCGAACGTCTATCGGTGACTGTGCCGTGACGTTGATTTGTGCATCCACATAAGGGTAAAGTCTTCGCCCTATGGTCCAGCGATGTTTACTCTAGCTGAGTACGCGCATAGTTCTCTATGTCCTTAGGTAAGGGCACGGCGCATGGGTCTTTGTGTAAGGCGGGCTACATATAGGGTTATGCTGCTTCTATGGTTTGGTTACATTTGGGTATATTTTCTTAGCAAGTTGCTAGCAAAACAGGGTATTTGAGACAACAGCAATAATAATAATAATAACAACAACAACAACAATAATAATAATAATAATAATAATAATAATAATAATAATAATAATAATAATAATAATAATAATAATAAGAAGAAGAAGAAGAAGAAGAAGAAGAAGAAGAAGAAGAAGAAGAAGAAGAAGAAGAAAAGAAGAAGAAGAGAAGAATGTCCTGTCCTGTTTATTCCGAAATCAGACTCAAAGCATCTGTAATCTGTAAATGTGCACACGCTCACTTGGTCCCTACAGCTCTACAACACGCGCACATTCATCTCTCAAACATGCGGGTAAAGGGCACGTCACTATTAGAAGACGGAAAGGAAATCCACATTTATTTTTGAAATTTGTAGACGGAAAGAAGAAGGAGCACCCGAAGAAAACCCTCGGTGACCTGAACTGTCTCGTACCTAACTTACATAAGTTCGTCCTTTGCGAGAATCGAATCCGCGACCTTCGGCATGGGAAACCGGCGAATAAGCCACTGCGTCAAGAGGTGCCTGTTAGGTCTGTTCCTGTCTCCGGAAAGTGTGGGTGTGTGTGTGGGGGGGTGTGTGTGTGTGTGTGTGTGTGCGTGTGTATGTTTGTGAGTGAGCGAGTGAGAGAGAGAGAGAGAGAGAGAGAGAGTCCAAGGGTCCATGCAGGAATGACAGAAGAAAGGACGTTAATAAAGAGGAGTACTCTTGGCGTGGGTTCAACCCAGTTCGAGAGGCACTACTAATCAGATTTCAAAGGCCAATGTGCGCTACTGACTCGAAGATTATTGAGACCATGAAAATCTGGAATGGTGTCAACGAAGAAATAAATTGTGGAGTGCAGTGGTGGTTGTAGTAGGTGATGATGATAATGAGGATGACGACGATTCATGATGATGATGATGATGAATGATGATGATGATGATGATGATGATGCATGCTAATTATAATGCATGAAGATAATGAGGATGATGATGGTTGACGATGCAGTACATGATGATAATGATGATTACGACGACGACGATGAAGATGATGAGAGAAGAAGACGACGATGTTGGTTGGGATGCTAGCACTGCAATTATTCCTGTTATTGCTACTCCTTCTGTTGCTAGTACTCCTACTGCTAATATTGCTACTACTACCGCTCCTCCTCCGCTACAACTATCACCCCTACTTCTGCTCTTATTCTCAATGCCACTGATAATGCTGCCTGTGGTGCTGCTGATGATGATGGCGACAAAGCTGTTTCTGGTGAAGACGATGCTGCTGATGGTTTCTGGCCCACTTTCTTTCAAGCGTGACTAGAGAGATAGCCCCAGCGGTGACCTATTCCAAACATCACTGAAGCCCAGGTGCGTAATGTCTCATTAAACAGTACTTGAAAGTTTTTGAACCGTAAATATCACTTCTTTTTTTCTCCCTTTAACCAGTGTGACCTTCATGCCAATACCAAGAAACCTAATTCCGAGAGTTTAAACACCCGCCCCCCACTACCCACCCACAGCCAATCAAATCCCCACAAGCAGAAGAGCACACTCCATTACCCATATTTGAGAGTCGGAGAGACGAAAAAACGTCTGCACGAATTTTTGATTCCGTCTGCTTGCGTGGTAAATAAATAAAGAGAGAGAGAGAGGAAGAGAGAGAGAGAAATTGTGGTGTGTGTGTGTGGGTGCCGTGGTGTGTGTGTGTGTGTGGGTGTGTGGGTGTGTTTCCAACAACTCTTTTTGAGACGCTTTACGAAATGCATGGGTAGCTGGATTGGGTTATGTTGTGCTCAGGCGTGCTAAAAGAGAGAGAGAGAGAGAGAGAGAGAGAGAGAGAGAGAGAGAGAGAGAGAGAGAGAGAGAGAGAGAGAGAGAGAGAGAGAGAGAGAGAGAGAGAGAATTTTTTTTTTACTCAATCATGAAGAGAATGTTGGAATGACGTCTTTATAGGCTAAGCCATATCTACTTGATTGTAAGTAGCTTGTTCCAGAACAATATGACCTCTTCTGGCAATAAATGTCTGGAACATTGTTTCGACGGTGTCTGACTTTGTTGTGCAATGGACTCTTTTTCGATGGAAACCACTGTAATGGAAACTTTCAATGCCCTTTTCTAACAACCAACTGTTTCAAATTTTGCTTTATTTTATTTTTACTATCCTGGCTTACTAACACTTTTTTGTTCTGGTTCTTTTTTTTCCTCTCCATTGGATTAGGTCATTTAAGACCATTGTGGTTTAATATGGGGTGCAGGCCTATGTTTCCCTAGGCCTTGTGTTTTCCCAGGTTTGTTGATTCTAGATATTGCTCCTCCAGATCTATATTCCGCCAAGTCTGTTCCCACCAAGTCTTTGTTCTGCTAGGCAGTTTGTTTCTCCACGTTTGTTGTTCATCATGGTCTGTAGTCCTACCAGGTTCCCCTACATTATATTCGTGAACATGTTGCACTTGGTGTCCAAAAAAAGTGATATGTCTCTAATATTCACACACAGTACACACAAACCAACGCACGAATAACGTTAAACAATATGGCGAGCCATTCAACTGTATTTCCTGACCTTCACATACGAGTCAGGAGAACCAGGCTTTATGAAGGCGACTGTGGCTGCATTTGAGCTCTTCTAGCTCACCGAGAAGCACATGGAAAGCCAGTATGTAGCATTTTTTTTGTCTACCTTTGACAGCAAGATAATTACCTTTCTTGATGTTTAAAGCAACTTGCCTCCCTTGGCTTGCTTTATTCCTTGTTCCATAATGGCTGCCTGACGGTGCTACCCATTAATTTTGAGATATTGAGCAAAACATGTACACCAAAAAAAAAAGACTCTAGTAACCTTGACCTTTGTAGTAGAGCAAACATGAGGGCGCGGGAGGCAGGCCCTTAACCTAGATAATGTTCTTATGAAATTTGATTACAATCTTTTTCGTGGTTCTTCATATATGGCTTCCAAAGGACCGACAGACGGGCCGAAGGATAGACACAGGCCTCTGACTCGTTCGAAAATACAAAAACCAAGTACATTAAGATCTTCGATGAACATAAACCTTAGGCAAACAAAGAAGTTATAGGACAAACTAATTATAGACCTCGGCAAGGGTAGACCTTCGGTAGAGTAAACCCGCAAAATAAAACAAAAAGGCTGTTTGATGGAATATTAGACTATGGGGAAACGTACACTTGGTGAAACATATCGGGGAATATAGACCTCATGGAGAACCCTTTGAAAGCACTTATAGGGTAGCTTGAAGAGGAAATGAAGGGGTTATTTGGCTGCACATTCACCATTTAGATTGCAAATTTGCAGTTTAATGGGGGATGTCTAGCTACAATGTTACAAGGCAAATGGGAAAGCAGGCGGAAGACAGCCAAGCAGAGGGCAACGTATTTTGTCAAAGGACGCACCGAGGCGTGTACCGCGGCATCCTCTATAACTTGTAGCGGACCGAGTCTAGGGATCAGCATAAAACAGTAATATGCAGCCAGAAGAGTTCAAGAGATATGTGGGTACGAGGTAGGGGTAGGCGAGAGGTGTGGGGTGAGGGGTGGGGGAGAAGTCTGGGGTGAGGGATGGTAGAAATGGACAACAATCGAGGCTGTGTGAAGTGTGTGTGTGTGTGTGTGTGTGTGTGGTGTGTAAGGGTGTGTGTGTATGTTTGTGTGAGAGAGAGATAAGGATAGAGAGAAAGAGAGAGAGAGAGACAGAGTGGGGAGCGGGTGCGGGGGGAGGACTAAGTGGAAGAAAAACAGAGTTAGAACACTTTTATAGTTCATGTTGTATGTAGGCTTAACGTCCATTTTAAAATTGTGTGGAAGGGACGTGGGGAATGGGGGCGGGAGGAATAGCATTATACAACAACAACATCAACAACAACAACAACAAAAGATCTTCAGATTCTTTCTTTTCGGATTTTGTGTCTAGGGAATTACACAATCGCAGTAGCAGACTGACAGAACCACAAAGAAACAAAAATTGACAATTCACCCAGCAGCGAAGAAAAACAACAGGTTAAGGGTGGATCGATAATAGAAGCTACATTTCCTTTGATTACAATCACAAACTACTCTCTACTCTGACTTTCAGTCGATTTGGCATCTTGGGATTCTAATTTTTACAATCACAAAGCTACTAACTTCTTTGTATTCCAGTCGATTTTACATCTTGGGATTTCATATTTTTTGAGTGGTGGCTGGGATTGTGTGTGTGTGTGTGGGTGTGTGTGTGTGTGTGTGTGTGTGTGAGAGAGAGAGAGAGAGAGAGAGAGAGAGAGAGAGAGAGAGAGAGAGAGAGAGAGTTCACAACCCACTCTTCTCAATTTGAAAACCTCCCACGGTAAATTACGGAGGTGTGCAGGGAGTCATGTTGGTCTAGTCTTGGACTGTCGACTCTTTGATAATAAAAGTTTGTATTCTTGGCTTTTAAAACACTTTGTATAAGTCGTTTTTAAATGCAACGAATAGAAATCGAATCAAATTGATTTTAAGTTAGCTTGTCTGAATGCAATTTAGCAGCTATTCATTTGTCCGCAAGCTTTCTACAAGTGTTAAAATTAATGTCTCTTCTAGCTGTTGCTGTGCACACAAATAATTCATTCTTAGAAAACGTCATCATCATCGTCATCATTATCATCATCCTCTTTTTCTTCTTCTTCTTTCATCGATTTCATCCACATGTGTTTAATGGTTAGCAAACAGCATTAAGGTATAATCGCTTATCTTCTCCACTGAAAACGTACCGTTCATAACCTTTTTATCAATTGGTTCCTCTCCTGTTAATTAAAACGAGTTTGTATAAAAACGGTTCTTCATCAAACCTCCATTCTATTTCATTATCACCATCGTTCTCGTTCTTATTGTTATTATCAGCATCGTTCTGATCGTTGACGTTACCTTCTCCTCCTGTTGTCATTTTCATCATGATCTTCTTCTTCTCTCTCTCTCTCTCTCTCTCTCTCTCTCTCTCTCTCTCTCTCTCTCTCTCTCTCTCTCTCTCTCTTTCTCATCCTTCACATCACATCATCGTCGGTTTCTATTTTTCCTTCATCTTCTATAGCTGTTACTACTTCTACTTCTTCTTCAACACAACCCCCACCCCCACCTCCACCCTTCATCCTACCCCTGCTCTCTTTTATCTAATCAATAACTGTCCTCACCTCTTGGCTCCTTGTAACTGTTCTACTAACACTGAAACATAACCTTCGAGATTTAATTCCCAAAGCTAACTGTTACCCTTGCTCACTACAAGACGTATCCGTATTCTTTCCGGTTTAATCTGTCCTTTCCCCCAATTTTAATCTGTCTGCCCCTTTGAACAGCGCAGGCCATTTCCCGTTCCGATTCCGCCATCCTGTCTTCGGATAGGAGTAATAGTATCTATATGTACACCCATAAACAGAAGCAGCAATATAGTATCACTAAATACAATCTCCCTTTTAAGCCTCGTTTGCATTTTATCTTAGGCGCGCAAACTGGTGTTATCTTTTAGTGTTCATGAATAATTTTACGCTCTCTGTACACGGAAGTTATAATAATAATAATAATAATAATAATAATAATAATAATAATAATAATAATAATAATAATAATAATAATAATAATAATAATAAAGTAGGCTTATATAGCGCGATACCCCAGCTCAGGGCTGGGCTCACCGCTCTTAACATAGGATATATCTTTAGAACAAACATAAACAATAAAACAGGGTATGCAAGCATTCACACCAACCGTACTCACAAAGGCATACAAGAGAACAACAACATATGCAATACACTACACATGCAAAATAAACAAACAAACAAAAAAATATTAATACAATGGCATATTAAATAATAATATGATTCACCATACAGATTTAAAATATAACTAAAACTTTGTTAGCAGGGCATTACAAGACAAACAGACTCCAGTTTAGGGCTTCGTTAGCTTTTCATCTTAAGCGTGCATGCAAACTCGTGTTGTCTTTTAGTGTTCAGTACGGCGTAAGAACACTATTCAGGAATTCTGTAACTGCGAGGCCAAGAGTTGTTGTAAAAAACAAAAACAAACCAAATAACAAAAACTTGAAAACAACACTGCTTGTTTAGTTTCTTTTTTTTAATTCACAGTACAATGTTCTTAAATATAGGGTAACATTTATTTAGAATGTGATCTGACTAACCCTTTAAAAATTCAGTTGGACGTGATTCCAAAATGTAAACAATTATTCTGTTGCTGTGATGAAAAATATGAATAATAAAGTTTCCAAGCTAAACAGAACCAGGATGGACACGTGACAAGGAAAGTACATTAATAAAGGTTTAACGACTTTTTGTTTGGTCCTCAACCTGCTTCTGCATCTAGTAGTAGTAGTAGTAGTAGTAGTAGTAGTAGTAGTAGTAGTAGTAGTAGTAGTAGTAGTAGTACTGCTACTACTGCTTCTTGAGCTTCATTTTGAATTAATCGTTTTGTAGTGGATGTGCTGACAGACCCCTATTAGGGCTTGTAACTCCTGGGGCCATATGCATGACGGTGCGACTGCTTGTCGTGCGACAAGTGCCTAGGGGCCATATTCATGAAGCCTCCAATAAGGGTTTTGTCGGTCCGATAAACAGAAAGCTTCCGATAACCCCCTATGAAGGAATTCATGAACCATCGGTAAGCGCTATCAGTGGCACTGTCGTACGATAAAGTTAGAGGTGCCTATCCGTACTCATAACCATTGTTCTCGGTACGATACCTTTGATTTCAAGACACAGCCTAAAACAATTAATTTCTTTCCACAATCGCCATTGTATCCACTGTAGTGTTCACAAACAATGACGCAAAGCACGGGATATACAAAACTAAAATAAAAATCACAATGACGTCAAAATAGTCCATGACACACTGTCTTAAAGACGTCACAAAGAAGTTTAGCTCGCTGGAAAGGAATAAATAAAAGAAACGGGAAGAATTCACTGAAAAATGAGTTGGTGTTAATTTTAGGACAGACTACAGGACATGAAAATTACGGGATTTTTATACTTGAACTGGAGAGGAAACGTGCACTATCGTAAGTTTCACCATTTTAAAGGTTTGTACTCGCAAACCCCTAGGGCCATATGCATAACACTTGCGATAGTCATGAATTCCACTATGGGGGGGGGGGGGGGGGGGGTTATCGGAAGCTTTCTGTAAATCAGATCGACAAACCCTTATCGGAGGCTTCATGAATATGGCCTCTAACTAAGGGTTCTTAGCCAAACACATGTAGAGAAAAATATTGTAATCTGGCGCTGTTATGTTATGTGTTTATCAGTTTATAGTCCCCTCTCTTCCCGTAAGGATTTTCAGAGAGGAGACTGTTGATACCTTCATCCTTTTTATATATCCCAGGGCTTAAAATCCTCCTCGGATCCGAGGTTTTCCTCGTGAAAGTGATCTTCTTCCTCGGGGGAAAAAAAAATTTCCTCGGAAAAAATATACCCTTCTCAATAAATATTGAGAAGTATAAAGCGCGCTTTACTCGCAAATAGTTATGATTCTCAAATGGCTCAAGTCATCAGTTGGTTATTTTGTTTGGTTTGCTAGCTACATTCTTTGCTAAAAGTCAAAATGGCGGCGGCAACGATTGTGAACCGGGGAGATTCTAAAGAAAGTGATGTTGTGGCTGAAGGGTGTGTGACTGATGGTGGTGACATAACTTGCAAAAGTGACATGGACTGGCTAGTTCGTCTGAGCTTACTGGGAGTAACTTAGCTTACTGGGAGTAACTTAGATTACTGGGAGTAATTTCAACTTCCAGTTCCAGGTAGGATGTACATTTCATAATAACTGTCAAATGCATTTATAATTGACACAATCTCCTGATTTCTGTTCAATGTTTGTGTACACCTGAACTAACGCAAAAACAACTGTTTTGTGTTTAATTTAATTTAAATTTATTGATTATATTTTTTTAAACCAAATAATTTATGTTGATAAATCTCTTTGGACTTGTTGGAAGCAGTCAACAACACACACTGATTAATTGTGCTAAATTTTAGTGTTTTACTCCTAGTAGTTTCTTAAATCTAGCGAAAAGAACAAAACAAGTAAATTACATTAATTTGTTCCCTGGCGTATAACTTACAAGGTGCATTTATACTCAGCAGTAAAGGGGTAAACACTACTGCCCATCACAAAAAAAAGTGCACAGATTTTGAGCTAGATTCTTTATAAAAATTATTGAGGAGCATATCCCCAGACTACTTTAGACAGGGCCAGACCCAAGGGGTGGTCCTGCTGCCCAGAAACTCCCTCTTCCCCCCTGACTATGTACCTCTTCCAAGGGTAACCAAAATAAATATCAAAGAAATGAAAAGTTTGTCAGTTAATTTAATTATTATAACAATTTTAATTTTCAGAATGCACCAGATTGCACATATTTTAATCTAGATTTCAAAAATTTTCCGGGGGGGGGGGGGGAGGGGCATGTCCCCGGATGTCACGTGGGGTTTATGGGCTCTGCACAATGGAATTATGGACCCTCACGTTTATTCGGTGGGAACTGCTAGTA
This sequence comes from Oncomelania hupensis, assembly GCA_036898135.1. Classification (NCBI taxonomy): domain Eukaryota; kingdom Metazoa; phylum Mollusca; class Gastropoda; order Littorinimorpha; family Pomatiopsidae; genus Oncomelania; species Oncomelania hupensis. The sequence goes on along the minus strand of CM072514.1, from coordinate 64,056,643 downwards.
AGTCACCCTATGAATTACTTTAATAAATTTATTTGTTTAGCTCGTTCTGTGTTAAGGTTGGGGTACAGAGATAGATAGAAAAATGGTAAGAGATTACTGTCACACTAGCTTTCACACGGCTATGAATCATATGTAGTCCAGCCACTTGATAACAGTTAAAATCACACATTTATTTCTTCTACTCTATACAAGATTCTCTAAGTACTAATCTAACTTAAAATGTCTCAGTCACTGCTAATAGTTCGATCGCTGATAGTCTAGGCAGCTGTTATATCTTCCTCGGGCACTTGCTATTATATCTCATGTAGATTTGGACTACTGTGGTCCGTTTTACAGTTTCTGAAGAGTTGGACTACTGTGGTCCTGCTATGATCAGTTTAAGTGCACCTTGGCGTGTTCACTTAACTGCTAGATGGTGCGTGCGAAGTCCTTCTGTGAGGTAGCTTCTGGTCCACCTTTGTCGTTGTGTAGTTGGGTTCCCTTGCCACGCTGTGGGGTCTGACAGGGTGTTTTTCAAGGTAGCTCTTTCCGACTTGTGCGGTAGAGTCTCCTCAACCAACTAGTCGTTTCTGTGGAGTGGGGTGCACAGGATAGCTCGGGATAGCTCGGGATAGCTCGCCTGCTCGTCTGTAATATAAGAGACGAAATTCTGCACAACCCTGAATAATCGGTTTGTGCAGAGCGTCTCACTGAAAGCCAAAGTAGCCCTCAGTGATAGCTCCACATCTCTATACATAAGCGACGAACATTCTGCTACTTCCGGGGTCCACTGGAATCTCACTCTAAATTCCTATACATACATAAATATCAATCGTGGCTAACTATACACATACAGAATTAATAATATTATAAACATTCAGTGGTACAGCCACTGGTCTGCAAACATACATATAAGTTAAACAACAGTGGTTCCGTATGGTATACAACATGGCGGCGCAACCGGTCGTGTTTCGCCTCGTGGTCGGCTCTTCCACAGGGTCACGCAAATTCGGATTAACAATTCACATTTATGCATAGCAAATTCCACAAACATAATTTCCACAATAATATAAACATATCACGATGAAACAGAAGGGTGTTCATTTACCTGTTTGACAAGTTCAGGCCCGTGTTGACTAAATAGAATTCTGAGATTCTAAGTCCTGCTTCCTGGTCTATGAGTGAAGAGATTTCTCTAGCTGTGGAGATGTTGACTCTACCTCGTCTCACACACGACTGATTCAAACTGTGTTAGGCTCTGACACAGTCAAACTGGCGTGAACCGCTTTGCCTAAGCTCTCATTGGGTAAAATATTTACGACTCTCGCACACAGTGCTGATTCACTGGGCTGTGAGGGTCTGGCTCGCAGTGTGTACTTTTATTGCTGCTGTGTTATATACTGACTCTCTACTGTTACAAAAACTACACAAGGCAGAATAGTAATAAGCAGAGTTAAAACTAGCCAGTTCATGACACCGGACCCCCCTAGGAAGTTCGGGTGCTTCGCACCCTCATCTGATGTACCCCTACAAAGTTGGGAAAACGTGCTGATTTTCCTCTTTTTTCTCGGAGGACCATTTTAAGCCCTGATATCCCCCTCCCCTTATAAGTGTAATGTTCTGTCTAGTTCAGTTCAGACCCGTACCTTAGTCAGCATCTTCCATGTGTGCTCTACTCCGAAAACAATGTCTCTTTCACTCCCCCAACCGACACTATCCATAATAAATAATTATACAGGATCACGCGCTTTTCTTCAATCGAACGAAAAAAGTCGGAATAGAAATAATAAATTGGTCTTTTTGTTTTGTTTTGTTGTTGTTGTTGTTGTTGTTGTTGTGTATGTGTGTGTGTGGGTGTGTGTGTGTGTGTGCGTGTATGTGTGTTGTGTGTGGACATTTTAGATTTAGACTGCATCCACTACCACTAAAATTAAGACTGCGTGTGCATGTTAATTTGATTGCCCAAATGTGGATTATGCTAACAAATTTCTGGACATGCACTTGTGTGGGGTGAACGCGATTGATCTTCTAGACGTTTGGTCCGTATAAGATACAAAGAATTTGAATACCTACGATGAACTCCAAGTCAGCGCAACGAACTCCACTCCACGCCACTTACCGCTACTCGACTCCAATCCGCTCCTCAGAGATGCTATATCCTATTGTTATTGCGCTGTAAGCCATCAGTGCTGCGCTACAGTTGAATGTTAAGCTCCCATACTGGACTCAAACGTGATGGGCTAGAACTAAACTCCACCAATCCTATTTCCGCTTAGCCATTCAGCCAAGCCTTTCCTCGACATTTTGTGTAGTCAGAGACGATATCCCTTGGTATTGCGTTATCCCTTGTATTGATGCTAAAAGCCATAGACATTGTTGCAATTATTCTGAATTAGGTTCTCGTCCATATCTCAGACACCGGGAATCATAGAATCAGACTCGATGACACCCACAAAGAGATGTCTTCCAATAATACAATGAATCTCATTCAATAGTCCAGGCAGAGGGCAAGAGATCGATAGAATCAGCATTATTTGTTCAATCGGACATGTTTGTTTTTTGTTTTTTTTTAAAAGGTTTACCTGTCAATGTTGTCATCCAATACGACTGGAATCTATGTCAGTATGCGTACTCATTCAGAACCATCATGAAGGTCAAGTACTGAAGGACCTAGAACTCAAAGCTATAAAGGACAACGAGAATGGATATGACCGGAGGCCTGAAAGAAAATGATAGCGCACGAGGCTGAATTAAATTTTCTGGTTTCACAGATCAAAAGTTCCGATTCAGGACCTGACGAAGGAAGACCGTGAATCGGGGATGCGAGTTCTTCTTGTTTGCATGTAACAGAAAGACGTAACTTAGTTTTTGATGTTTTTTGTTGTTTTTCACGTAGATTTTATTTCATTCTTTAGTGTACAGAAATAACTTCTGTCGAAAATGTAACTCTCTTACTTATATATTTTCGTCCTGCGCATGTTTGATAAAAACTGAAAGGACTTCACGGAGAATTCAGCAGAAGGACTTCCCGTTAATATTTTAGCCCTAGCATGTTCTTCCCCTCTTATTTCACAGTCCTAGATTCCGATTCGGCAGTAAGGGAGAGGCTGAACCCGGCTACGACCCCGGGCCAGACAACTATCAATAAACGTCCGCAATCATCACCGAAGGTTGTCAACAAGCACAGAACCCATTCAGCTCACGTTGTACAATTTACCCCATGAGGCCTTCAGGATATGTGTCGTGGAGAGCTGGACCAGCGTTCACGTAGTAAGGATGCGGATTCAGAATTTATACAAGCAAGGTTCGTGGAGATCTGGGCATGAGTGCAGGTCGTCATGTCTACAGCTCATATAAACAAGTTGAGTACTGTACAATCTTTATTCAGCTTACTGAACGGGCTTTAGGGGGACCTTCACTGCGACATGCGTCAAAGAGATGTGGGATCTGCGCGCATGTAGTTTAAAAGTAGCGTAACCATATCAAGACTGCTAGCTAGATCTATCTGTCAAAAGACCGTACCCCAGTAGCCCATACCATGGAGATTGTCAACAATGCAGAGAGAGGAGTCCCATGTTTTTTTTAACTCTTACTGCTGACAAAGACATAATTATCTTTCTTTGAGTCTAATAAATATTAGTTGTAACATTACATTACATTACATTACATTACATGATTATTGCTTTAGGTCCAGCGGACTCTTCCGAGCCAAATCAGGACCGGACAACCCCTGATCCGCATAAAGGATCCGGCGAAACAACCCTGGTGGTAAAACTGAAAGCTCTCCACCAGCCAGTCACTTTACAATAAAGATCTCACGCAAGGGACGCTGAGGCTGTTCTCTAATTTATTGAACCCCCGTTTACAAAAACAAAATAGAATACAAACATCATTATAAATTATCAACAAAACACATACGTATAAAATGCCTACATTGCTAAATAATATCATAGGAAGCCCTAGTGACCACCTGGCAGAAAGCGTCCAATATTCCCAAGCTGATCCAACAGACCTCATTCACAAATAAGGAGTCTAGTCCCGGAAGAGTTTTCAAGAAAAAAGGTAGGTGACTGGTCTATCGAAGAAGAAGATAGTATAGTAGATTGATAGAACAGAGCAGGAATGAGAAAGAGCAAATGAGAAAGGCAGCGACAGTGGGAATTTAAAGCACTAAATTTCCAGAAACTGGGGATGCTATTTATACTGAAACCCCCGGTACCCCAACGGGGGAATTCGATTGCAGAGGCGATTAGGCTGTCAACAAGTGCATACGTGTTTTTTTCTCTTTGATTTATTTTTTTTCTTTGACGTCAGTACAATTGTATACAATATTCATCTCAATGTCAATCCGTTATGTATTTCAAATTATTTTATATAAACATACATATATAAATATATCAGTACAATTTAGATTAGCCAAATAGAACAAGTGCATAATTCATGTATCAGCTATGTGCATGCGCGCATGTCCTAAGGGGCCAAGACATAATGTCATGGTGATGTGGGTCAGTCTGCATGCATGCAGTCGAAAACACAGAATTGGAACGGGAACACAAGGCCTTCGAATTCTAAGGTGGCCTTTATTAAGGTTATAGAGGAAATTGGGACAAGTATCCACATCGGCTGCTCCGTAACCAAAAGGATGGAACTGACAGGTTTATTCCTGGGTCTAAACGTCACTCAGTATTGGTCGTTGACTTAACTGTAGTTACGCCCCATTCGCCCTTGCCTATATTATATAGGGTCGACTTTTACAGGCTTATCTCGGGGCCGGGTAGCTCAGTTGGTAAGAGCGTCTTGCTAGTAACCGAAAGGTCGCTGGTTCGAATCCCGGATTGGTCAACGTGTGATCATATTATTTTCCCCTTTACCAACAACTGGCCCGCTGGTGTCAGTATAAATCGGTCCAGTAGTCACCTATATGCGAAAGTGTCGTGTGACTATAATCTACAAACAACAGGCTTATCTCCCTAACAAATGTGGCTTAGTAGCCCAGTACAAGATTCAACCAGCTCCTGCTGCTGTACGGTCTTTAAGAGCTCCTAGGACATGCCTAGTTTCATTAAGATCCGAAACTAAAGTGTGTGCACGAAGCTGAAGAAAAGTCAATGTGGATACGTGTCATTCAGAGCTCATGGTTGTGTGTCCATGGCGTAATGGCTATACTGGCTCTCTAACTAGGCGAGCGCAACCTTCATTCAGCTTTTGCTGTAAGGTGTTGTGCATTGGGGTCTGTATAGGACACGGTGTTTATAGAGATTTGGGCCTGTGTCCATGCAGTAGAAAATACAAGAGTGGTGCGAGGTATACGGATATTAATTGTACCATGCTCTTTGATGTTTTGTCACTCACTAGGTCTTAATCTGGTGCGGACAATGTACAACATTGCGTGCACAATACAAGGACTCGATCATTCAATCATCAACTATTTTCTTCTTGTTTTAAAAAAAAATTTTTTTTTGTTTATTCTATAAATGATTAAAAGTCTTTCTTCTTCTTGTTGTAATATTCTCTCTCTCTCTCTCTCTCTCTCTCTCTCTCTCTCTCTCTCTCTCTCTCTCTCTCTCTCTCTCTCTCTCTCTCTCTCTCTCTCTCTCTCTCTCTCCAAGAGGCCCATTCCTGTATGCCTTCGCAATACTCACCCTCTTCATCTTTACACTCATTCGCCTCCTCCTGCACTTCTCCATAGCATTTCATACGTCTTAACTTCATCATTCTCTTCTTGCATTTTCATCCTCCTACACTTTTCTCCATTTCTTTTCCCTCCAAATTATTGTCCTCTCCGTCGTCATCCTCCGGCTCCACCTTCCCCATACTCGATCAAGTAGGGCACAATCTTGTAGACAATGACGAAGTATGTACTACCCCTGCGGAAACCTTTCGCAGCAACGGCGTCACTCTTCGCCTTTTCATCATCATCATCATCATCATCATCATCATCATCATCATCATCATCATCATCATCATCATCATCATCACTGTCACGAATAAAACTGACGTCGTCAAACGCGCTGCTGCCATTGAAAACGACTTCAATAACACATACATACAAAAGAAAAATTATTTGAATACATAATAGGAAACGGCGAGGGATTAAAAGCACATTGCAAAGCTCATGAAAAACATGCCACGGTCGGTGTGTCAACCGCCTCAGATCTACAAAATGTGTTTTGCTATACAATTTCAAATATTGCTACTAAGTCTCAAAATGTTACACTCGGTTTGATGATGGTGTTTTTCTTTATCAGTAGTGGATTCAGCCCCAATGCTGAAGTACTGATGAGTGTAGCTCAGATTCGTTTATTCACGCAACCCGCTCAAGCAGCATACAAGTCACTAAGCCGACGTATGAAGTTTTCCACTTTTTATTCAGCACACACCAACAACTGCATACAATTCTCAACTCAACTCAACAACTTTCACAGCAACTCTCCAGCTTCACTATCAATAACAAACTCTCAACAACAGTGCGGCACACAATTTTATAATCTCTCTCTCTTCCGGAAGAATTTCGAACAATGTAGAAATGACGCACTGCCACCAATCGAATAAAAGATCGTCATCACTGACTTACGTCATACATTATTATTTCTCCTTCTGGAACGACCTCTTGCTTCGACATGTATCGGGAAATTTCTATAGGAAGTAAACACTCAGATCCAGAAACTTCTACAGTAATATCGACCAAAGCAAATTATCAACGTTATACAAAGCCTCTCCTAACAACAATGCAAACTCAAATCAAAGGTAAATAAACTCCATTATTGAATACTTTGCAAATCGAAACGATTAGATCTATCGTACACGCTTCCGACATACTTTCGTTCGCGTTTCAACGTAACATAACCCCCCCACTCAAGAAGAAATTTACCCAATTTCTTTCAACAACGTTGAAACGTAATGCACAAATAAAGTACAGAATTAAAACTTATTTAAGACTTTCTGAATACTGTAATTGCGCTCAGCTTATCTACACAGAGTCAATGGTTTTCATCTTCAAGTCTATCTGGATATTGTCAATGTTCACAGTTCATCCACACAGTCAATGTTCTTTACTCACACACTCTGCTGAGGAAGTCCGCACCAACATTGTCTGATCCTTTGATAGATTCTACTCGCATGTTAAAGTTCTGCAAGTACATAGCCCATCTCATGATCCGACTGTTCACAAACTTGGCAGAGTTCAAGTAAGTTAGCGGCTTGTGATCAGTCTGTAGGACGAACTTCACTCCTTGAAGGTACAGTTCGAACTTCCGGATTCCCCATATGATGGCAAGGCACTCTTTCTCCATGGTCGAGTAATTTTTCTCAGCCCTGGACAGCTTCTTGCTGGCGTAACTGACCGGAAATAGTTTCCCTTCGTGCTCTTGCATCAGTATGGCGCCGATGCCTTCGTCCGCTGCGTCTGTCCTTAAGACGAATTCCTTGGAAGTATCGGGCAGTCGTAGCACCGGATCCTTCGAAAGGAGGTCGCGCACAGTCTGGTATGCCCTCTCCAGAGACGGTCCCCACTGCACTTGGTTTGGACAGCCTTTCCGCACCAGGTCCGACAAGGGTGCTGTGATGGCGGAGTAGTTTGGTACAAACTCCCTGTAGTATCCAGCCAACCCCAGGAAAGATCGCACCTGCTTCTTGGTTTGGGGACGTGGAGCGTTCAGAATCTTGGTGACGTTTTCTAGTAGAAGCCCCTTCTGTCCTTCTTTCAGCGAATGGCCGATAAAGTCTACGTTGTCAGTCCCCAGAATGCACTTACTGGGTCTCACGGTCAGGTTGGCTTCTGTGAGACGGTGAAACAGCTCCCTCAAGGTCTGCAGATGCTCTTCCCAGGTGCGAGTGTGGACTAGCAGGTCGTCCCAGTAACACACGACATTGTCCATCCCTTTGAGCATCTTCTTCATCCCTCTCTTCAGGGTAGCTCCGCTGTTGACCATGCCAAAGGGCATCCTTAGGCACTCGTACGTCCCATCAGGAGTTATGAAAGCAGTCTTTGGTATGTCCTGTTGACGCACGGGGACTTGCCAATAACCTTTGCTGAGGTCAATCTTTGAGAAGATTCTACTCCCCGATAATTGGCGGAAGAGGTCTGCTGCGGTAGGCATCGGCTCAGGGTCGAAGACGGTGATCTTATTAACCTTCCTGTAGTCGATGCATACTCGGTTGCTCCCGTCCTTCTTCTTCACGACCACGACAGGGGACGCGTAGGGGGAACTGGACTCCCTGATGATGCCCATCTTCAGCATCTCATCGATGTCTTTCTTCAAGGATTCACGGGCCTTGAAAGGGATCGGGAAGGGCTTGGATCGAACAGGGATATTCGAAGTGAGGTGGACTTCGTGTTCGACCAAAGTTGTAGAGCCAGGGACATCGCTGAAGTTGTGGGGAAACTCGCCCATAAGGTCCTTGAGCTCCAACTTTTGACCTTCCGTCAAGCTCGGTCCTAGCTTAACATCATCGATGCCTTCTTTGCTGTGGAAGTCTCCCAGTTCCAACAGTTGCTCGCTGTCAAAGCTGTTGTCGATCTCAGCTGCTGTTGCCACATGCACAGTCTCTGATGGCCTTTCCACGTACAGCTTATGGAGGTTGGCGTGGTATATCTTTGAATGCTGGCCGACCTTCACCTTGTAGTCGTTGATCCCCACCACGGTCTCCACTTCGTACGGGCCTTTCCACTGCATCAGCAATTTATTGTGGTCGGTAGGTAGCAGCACCAGCACTTTGTTGCCAGTTTTGAACTTCCTGTTCACAGCCCTACGATCATAGTAGTGCTTTCCACAGTCCTGGGATTTCTTCAGGTTTTCTCTGGCTATCTCGAGAGTCTGCTCCAGCTTCTCCCGTAGCTCAAACACGTACTGGTAACTGTTCTTCACCTCTGGGGTGTCTACTTCTTTCGTCCACAGTTCTTTTAGGATGTGCATCGGCCCTCGGATGGTTCTTCCGTACAGCAGCTCGAACGGAGAAAAGCCGGTGGACTCCTGCGGTACTTCTCTGTAGGCGAAAAGTAGGGCGTTGATGTAGCGATGCCATTGTCTGGGCTGCTCGCTGCACGGTTTCTTCAGGGTGGACTTCAGCGTAGCATTGAACTTTTCGACAAGCCCGTTGCACATTGGATGGTAGGGTGTCGTAGTCAAATGCCGGATGCTCAGCAGTCGGTTGACCTCCTTCATGCAGTCAGAGACGAACTGCGTCCCGAGGTCTGTCAGAATTTCTTCAGGCACTCCAAGCCTACTGAACATGTCCACCAGTGCCTCTGCTACAGTTTCAGTGTCAATCTTCTTCAGTGGCACTGCTTCTGGGTACCGAGTCGCATAGTCCACTAAAGTCAGTACCCATCGATGACCTTCTTTACTCGGAGGTCTTATTTCGCCGATTAAGTCTAAGGCCACCCTCTTGAAAGGTCGGTCGATCAGAGGCATCCTCTGCATAGGCACTTTCGGGACCCTTCCTCGAGGTATGGTCTTCTGGCAAATGTCACATGATCGGCAGAAACGGCTGACGTCCGCATGAAGTCCTGGCCAGTAGAACACCGCCTGGATTCTGTCCGACGTCTTCTTGATGCCCAGGTGACCTCCCATGATTGAGTCATGCGCTACTTCCATCACCTGGCGCCTTAGGGGTAACGGTACCAAGACTTGACGTAGTGGTTTCCCTCCGTTGACCCTCGGGTGCTGGAAGATTCGGTACAGGATCTTGGCCTTCACCTCAAAATAGACCGTGCCACTGCCCTTGGTCACGTGGTCTTGGCGGTTCCTGTACTTGTTTAAAGTGCTATCAGCTTCCTGGAGCTGGATCAGCTTATCTCTGTCCACGATGGCAGCTTTGGAGTTGTCGGCGACCTTCAGTGGTGTAGACACCTTGTCTCTCTTGGCCTGGGCCCTGGTAGTAACAGCACTGACGATCTCTGGTCGGCAGGGCTGAGCCGGAGTAACCACATTGTCCCGTAGCAGCTCTGTAAGGTCTCCATCGGGAAACGGCAATGGATCCTCCTCCACAACTTCGACGCGTTGGGTTGAGGCAGGACTCCACTCTGGATCGGGGTCGTCGGGTCGTCTCGCGCCGTCGATATTCCCGATCATCAAATCATACAGCGGCTTCTTCAGGCAAACCGCTTCGACTTCGCCTGACATGAATTTTTGCAACTGGCGCTTTCACACATTTGCTGTCGGCCATGAGTGTCCATTTAGAATCGCCAGTGAACTGTTCTTTAGCGATTAGGTCTTCTCTGACGATGACCCCACTACAGCCAGAGTCTCTTAAAACAGTCACTTCATGATTTCCGACGCGTCCCTTGGAAACAGGCATGTTCTGTACGGTCACAGCTGCGCTGGCGACGACGGGGATGGATTTCCCGTTGGCAAGGAGAAGTTGGCCATCGGTCATGCACTCTTGCACGTCCGCAGGAGTAGCTGTGCGCTTGGTCTCACTCGGAAGAATGACGCTCCCGCCGCACACTTGATGGTCAGATCTACTGGTTTGCCGTTGATTGGAGAACCGACTCTGCCGGTTGCCCGCCGCTGCATTGTCCGTACTGCTCCGCTGTCCGCTATTTCTGCTTTGAGGGCAGCTGGCATCTCTGTGGTCTGTAGCGTTGCAGATAAAACAGCCTCTTGAGTGCCCTTCCCTGGGAGGAGGCGTGGAGTCCGTCTGTCTCTGGCTCGTCTGGCTCCCTTGGACCTGGTTCCCATGGTTTGCAGTCTTCTGAAAATGTTTCGTCGCGCTGGGTGGCCCCAGGGTTTTCCCATGAGCGATAAGATATCTTTCAGCAGCCTCAGTCACATCTTTAAGCGTCTGCAGCTTTTGTTCTTCTAAGTGGGTCGCTAGGTCCTTGTGACAGGCATTGAGAAATTGTTCCTTCACGATCAGGTCATGGAGACTGTCGTAAGACTTCATTTCGCCTGATAACTCCACCCACTTGTGTAGATATGACGACAGGCGCTCCACAAACTGCTTTGGCGTCTCGTCTGACTTAGGCCGGCATTCACGGAAACGTTTACGGTAGCCCTTCTCTGTAAAGTTGTAGCACTGCAACAGGGCCTCTTTCAAGACGTCGTAGTTTTTGGCGTCATCGTTCGACAGTCTGGTGTAAACTTCGAGAGCTTGCCCCGTCAGAAGTGCACTCAGTCGAATTGCCCAGTCTTGAGGTTGCCAGTTAGAGCTTTCAGCGAACCTTTCGAATCTCGCCAGATAACTGTCAATCTGGTCCTTCCCGTCGACGAAAGCTGGCAATTTTGGAGCCGTATGGTCGTTGGTGACTTGTGGCGCATGCTGATTGTTTTGGATACGCGCCAACTCTATTTGGTGCTGACGCTCAGCTTCTCTTTCTTGCCGCTGCTCTTCTCTTTCTTGACGCCGCTCTTCTCTTTCTTCTCGGCGACGCTGCTCTTCTAATTCTCGTTCTTCGCGGCGAAGCTGCTCTTCCTTTTCTAGACGCTTCTCTTCTAATTCTCTTTCTCTTTCTTCGCGCCATATTCTCTCTTGAGACTTGACGTACTCCGTCAGCTGTTTGCCTTTTAGATTTAGTTCAACCCCTCTCTGCCAGAAGTCAGCCATCTTGATGCTTCTGGAAAGTTCTTTTCTGGAAAGTTCTTTTTCTAAAAAGTTCTTGACTGTGCTGTACCTTTCTAGACTGTTCTAGAACAGCACGCTCTCTGCAGTAGCGCTGATGCTTGTCACTAGTCGCCTTCGCTGACGCAGGCCCCGCTGTCCTCGTCGTATGCGACGCTGCACCACGCTGGTGTTGATGTATACGCTCCTGTGCTGAAGTAGACGCGACGTCCGCTCGTCGCTCTCTGTAACACTGGCGATGTAGCTCCGAGACTGTTCCTCGACGTAGTCTTGCGGCAGCTACGTAGTCCCGATCTGTTGTTCGCTCACGAAGCAACTCTCAGCGACTACACGCCCTTGCAGTCAACCCGAACCTATCGGTGATGTAGTCCCAGTATGTTGGCCCCTCTCGACGGAACTCGTTGGCGGCTACCCTCGATGACTGCCTCTCGTAACGTAGACTCGCTTGTTGTAGCAGTTGAACCCTTGGCTATGGCGTGAATCGCGGCTTGACCCCCAAAATGTTACACTCGGTTTGATGATGGTGTTTTTCTTTATCAGTAGTGGATTCAGCCCCAATGCTGAAGTACTGATGAGTGTAGCTCAGATTCGTTTATTCACGCAACCCGCTTGTCACGAATTGGCTAGTTTAAACTCTGCCTATCGACTATTTAGCATTGTGTAGCCTTTGTAACAGTAGAGAGTTAGTATAGTACACAGCAGCAATTAAATTACAGCACACTGCGAGCCTGAGCCACACACACAGCGCAGTGACGTCAGCACTTGAGTTTTGAATCTGAACATTTTACCCAATGATAGCTTAGGCAAAGCGGTTCGAGCCAGTTTGACTGTGTCAGAACCTACACACAGTTTTGGTCAGTCGTGTGTGGGACGAGGAAGAAGTAACATCTCCTTAGCTAGCAGAGAACTATCTTCACTCATAGACCAGGAAGCAGGACTTTGAAAGCTTAGAATTCTCTCAAGTCATCACGGGCCTGAACTTGTCAAACAGGTAAATGAACACCCTTCTGTTTCATCGTGATATATTTATATTATTGTTGAAATTATGTTTGAAGAATTTGCTATGCATAAATGTGAATTATTAATCCGAATTTGCCGTACCACGTGGAAGAGCCTACCACGAGGCGAAACACGACCGGTTGCGCCGCCATGTTGTATGCCGTACGGAACCACTGTTGTTTAACTTATATGTATGTTTGCAGACCAGTGGCTGTACCACTGAATGTTTATATTATTATTAATTCTGTATGTGTATAGTTAGACACGATTGATATTTATGTATGTATAGGAATTTAGAGTTGAGATTCCAGTGGAACCCGGAAGTAGCAGAATGTTCGTCGCTTATGTATAGAGATGTGGAGCTATCACTGAGGGCTACTTGGCTTTCAGTGAGACGCTCTGCACAAACCGATTATTCAGGGTTGTGCAGAATTTCGTCTCTTATATTGCAGACGAGCAGGCGAGCTATCCCGAGCTATCCTGTGTGCCCCACTCCACAGAAACGACACGTTGGTTGAGGAACCTCTACCGCACAAGACGGAAAGGGCTACCCTGTAAAACACCCTGTCAGACCCCACAGCGTGGCAAGGGAACCCAACTACACAACGACACAGGTGGACCAGAAGCTACCTCGCAGAAGGACTTCGACCGCACCACCCGCCAGTTAAGTGTGTTATCCCAAGTGCACTTAAACTGATCAAACCAGGACCACAGTAGTCCAACTATTCAGAAACTGTAAAACAGGACCACAGTAGTCCAAATCTACATGAAATATAAGAGCAAGTGCCCGAGGAAGAAAAACAGCTGCATAGACTATCAGCGATCGAACTATTAGCATTGAAAGAGACTTTTTAAGTTAGATTAGTACTTAGAGAATCTTGTATAGAGTAGAAGAAATAAATGTGTGATTTTAACTGTTATCAAGTGGCTGGTCTACATATGATTCATAGCCGTGTGAAAGCTAGTGTGACAGTAATCTCTTACCATTTGTCTATCTATTTCTGTACCCCAACCTTAACACAGAACGAGCTAAACATATAAATTTATTAAAGTAATTCATAGGGTGACTTACTAGCAGTTCCCACCGAATAAACGTGAGGGTCCATAATTCCATTGTGCAGAGCCCATAAACCCCACGTGACACTTTAATTGGCGAGTCTGCCAGGATCTGTGTATAATAGGAATTGGGTATAACCGGACCTAAGTACAATAAAATTAGATAACAGGAGTAGTAGAATAACTTAGAATAGTGTAAGGGTATAACACTGATCAGTTGTGGTGCACTATTCTTTAGTTAAAAACTTTTTTGCTTCAAATATTTTTGTGCCTGTATGTTGCATTGTTCTTTTGCAGGTTTTGCTTAAATAACTGTTGTATGCCATTTGACTCTTGTTTTATTCTATTATTGATTACGAATTGTATGGTCTTTGCATTGTTTTTATTGACTTGCAATATTGCTAGTGTTTTGGTATTCCACTTGATTCAGAGGGTGTTCATAGACACGTTTGACAATGTCGGACCCAGTGGCCTTGAGATTGCGTTTCAAGGAACTAGGAGAAGCTTTACACTTAGCAGGGGCAGACCTAATTGCGTATATCAATGCAGAGGTAGAGAAACAGGAAGCTAAGGCAGAGAGAGCAGCAGAGAGAGAACAGAAGAAACTCGAAGCAGAACAGAGGAAAGCAGAACTAGAAGCAGAGCAAAAGAAATTAGAACTAGAGCAGAAGAAATTAGAAGCAGAGAGAGAAACGAGGAGATTAGAGCTAGAAGCAGAACAGAAGAAGGTAGCAGCCGAGAGAGAAGCAGAAGTTAGGAGATGGGAGTATGAGAGGGCAGAAAAAGAAAAAGAGAGGGCAGAAAAAGAAAAAGAGAGGGAAGAAAAGGAAAAAGAAAGACAGCATGAGTTAGAGCTAAGAAGATTGGGATCAGGAGCTTCAAGTTCTTCCTCAACCCCTCCCCACTCAGATCAGCTAGAGGTAGCCCCCAACCCTGTACAAGGAATGTCATTTCCACTGGGAACATTCAATGAGAGAGAGGAAGGTCTAGATCTCTATCTGACTAGGTTTGAGCGTCTAGCAACAGAGTACAAACTAGATCCCACTCATTGGTCTTTTAAGCTTAGTCAAGGGCTTAGAGGAAAGGCTTATGACATCTACAGTAAGCTACCGACTGACAGAGTGACTGACTATCACAAGGTAAAAGAGGCACTCCTAACGGGATTCGAACTAACAGGAGAATGCTATCGGCAAAAATTCCGCACCAATCGGAGAGTGAAAGGAGAGAGCTATGCGCAGTTCGCGGATCGGTTGTCCACAACGCTGGATAAGTGGATTAGCCAGTCAGCCACGGCTAAGACGTATGATGGACTGACAGAACTGTTAGTGTGGGAACAGCTACGGGAAACCATGACCCCCGAGCTGAGAACATTCTCAGTAGAGCAGGGCGCGGAAAGACTGGAAGATCTGGTCAAGGTCGCAGATAGGTACGTGGCCGCACACGGAGAAGCCAAGAGCTTCAGGCGAGACCTAAAGCCTAACGGGAAAGAGGCACAGAAACGAAGCCCTAACCGGGAAGAGCGCACCGCGAATAAGCCGAATAACCCCAGACCTGGGCAAAATAAAGGACCCAACACGGAATTCGGGAAAAGAGGTCCCGCAGAACAGAGACGGTATTGCTCGTTCTGCAACAGAAACAATCACTCCACCGCAGAATGTTTCAAGTTGGCCGCACAACGTAGGGAAGAGCGCGAAAGCCGGCCAGCGCACAGAGTTCTAACTCAAAGCAGCGGTAACAAGCCACACACCATCGGAGATCACCCATCGGTGACAGACACGGTCAAGGTCAACGGAAAAGAAGCGAACTGTCTGTATGACACAGGTCTATCATACGACGCGATAGTTAGCGAATCTCTTGTATCGCGCGCGGACTTGACAGACAAGACAGTCGACTTACAAGGAGCAGACTTGACGAAACCGACGACTACTTGCCCAATAGCATGGATCGAAGTAGAGAGTAGGTACGTCACAGGACGAATCCAAGCAGCTGTTTTACAGAAACCCCTGTATGATCTAGTGCTAGGTTGTAGGTATGTGTTCTTAGGCACGCCCCCCAAAACTGTAGAGATAGCTGCAGTGCAAACCAGGGCCCAAGCTAAAACCCAACCACCCCAGCCCGAGTTCGCTCCGAATCCAGGACTCGAAGAGATCAAAACAGCACAGAAAGAAGACACCTCGATAGCGAAGTGCTTCCAGAAGCTACCCAAGGCGCACACACCCCCGCACAAGGGAGACTTCTACATGGAAGAGGGAGTGCTACATCGACAAGGAGATGGAGATCACACCCAACTAGTACTACCAGCCACCCTTCGAGCCCAAGTACTAGAACTAGGCCACAGCATGCCACTCAGCGGACACATGGGAATTGGAGCCACAGTGCAGAGAATCAGCGAGCGACTTAGGCCTCGGAGCAGTACTGCTACAGCGCGACCCCAAGAATGCGGAGACGCTATTCCCTGTCGCCTACGCCAGCAGAAAATTGAGACCCGCCGAGACCCACTACGCCACGTCGGAGAAAGAATGCCTTGGACTAGTCTGGGCCATACAGAAATTCCAACTCTACCTGTATGGGACCCACTTCACAGTTCAGGTGGACCATCAACCACTATCGTTCCTGGCAGCCTCCAAGTCTTTGAACTGTCGCCTGATGAGATGGGCACTCACCCTTCAGGCGTACTCATTCCAAATCGAGTACATCCCCGGCAAAGAGAACCACGGAGCCGACTACCTCAGTCGCCATCTCGTGGAGGACACAGCAGCTGTCGCCCACCCAACACAACTAAGGGCCACAGCACCAGAATTCGTCCCCGCCCAATAAAAACCCGGTCACTAGTGTCCATAGCTACCTGGCACAGCATTGCAGCTCAGGTAGAGCAACTTACTTAGTTTGTAAATAGGACCCTAGGATAGTGCAGTGTTAAACTAGGCTCTGTAGTAGAAAAAGGTCGAATCCAGTAGTCATCGCCTTTTTTCAGTTGAGGGAGCCTGTCACGAATTGGCTAGTTTAAACTCTGCCTATCGACTATTTAGCATTGTGTAGCCTTTGTAACAGTAGAGAGTTAGTATAGTACACAGCAGCAATTAAATTACAGCACACTGCGAGCCTGAGCCACACACACAGCGCAGTGACGTCAGCACTTGAGTTTTGAATCTGAACATTTTACCCAATGATAGCTTAGGCAAAGCGGTTCGAGCCAGTTTGACTGTGTCAGAACCTACACACAGTTTTGGTCAGTCGTGTGTGGGACGAGGAAGAAGTAACATCTCCTTAGCTAGCAGAGAACTATCTTCACTCATAGACCAGGAAGCAGGACTTTGAAAGCTTAGAATTCTCTCAAGTCATCACGGGCCTGAACTTGTCAAACAGGTAAATGAACACCCTTCTGTTTCATCGTGATATATTTATATTATTGTTGAAATTATGTTTGAAGAATTTGCTATGCATAAATGTGAATTATTAATCCGAATTTGCCGTACCACGTGGAAGAGCCTACCACGAGGCGAAACACGACCGGTTGCGCCGCCATGTTGTATGCCGTACGGAACCACTGTTGTTTAACTTATATGTATGTTTGCAGACCAGTGGCTGTACCACTGAATGTTTATATTATTATTAATTCTGTATGTGTATAGTTAGACACGATTGATATTTATGTATGTATAGGAATTTAGAGTTGAGATTCCAGTGGAACCCGGAAGTAGCAGAATGTTCGTCGCTTATGTATAGAGATGTGGAGCTATCACTGAGGGCTACTTGGCTTTCAGTGAGACGCTCTGCACAAACCGATTATTCAGGGTTGTGCAGAATTTCGTCTCTTATATTGCAGACGAGCAGGCGAGCTATCCCGAGCTATCCTGTGTGCCCCACTCCACAGAAACGACACGTTGGTTGAGGAACCTCTACCGCACAAGACGGAAAGGGCTACCCTGTAAAACACCCTGTCAGACCCCACAGCGTGGCAAGGGAACCCAACTACACAACGACACAGGTGGACCAGAAGCTACCTCGCAGAAGGACTTCGACCGCACCACCCGCCAGTTAAGTGTGTTATCCCAAGTGCACTTAAACTGATCAAACCAGGACCACAGTAGTCCAACTATTCAGAAACTGTAAAACAGGACCACAGTAGTCCAAATCTACATGAAATATAAGAGCAAGTGCCCGAGGAAGAAAAACAGCTGCATAGACTATCAGCGATCGAACTATTAGCATTGAAAGAGACTTTTTAAGTTAGATTAGTACTTAGAGAATCTTGTATAGAGTAGAAGAAATAAATGTGTGATTTTAACTGTTATCAAGTGGCTGGTCTACATATGATTCATAGCCGTGTGAAAGCTAGTGTGACAGTAATCTCTTACCATTTGTCTATCTATTTCTGTACCCCAACCTTAACACAGAACGAGCTAAACATATAAATTTATTAAAGTAATTCATAGGGTGACTTACTAGCAGTTCCCACCGAATAAACGTGAGGGTCCATAATTCCATTGTGCAGAGCCCATAAACCCCACGTGACACTTTAATTGGCGAGTCTGCCAGGATCTGTGTATAATAGGAATTGGGTATAACCGGACCTAAGTACAATAAAATTAGATAACAGGAGTAGTAGAATAACTTAGAATAGTGTAAGGGTATAACACTGATCAGTTGTGGTGCACTATTCTTTAGTTAAAAACTTTTTTGCTTCAAATATTTTTGTGCCTGTATGTTGCATTGTTCTTTTGCAGGTTTTGCTTAAATAACTGTTGTATGCCATTTGACTCTTGTTTTATTCTATTATTGATTACGAATTGTATGGTCTTTGCATTGTTTTTATTGACTTGCAATATTGCTAGTGTTTTGGTATTCCACTTGATTCAGAGGGTGTTCATAGACACGTTTGACAATGTCGGACCCAGTGGCCTTGAGATTGCGTTTCAAGGAACTAGGAGAAGCTTTACACTTAGCAGGGGCAGACCTAATTGCGTATATCAATGCAGAGGTAGAGAAACAGGAAGCTAAGGCAGAGAGAGCAGCAGAGAGAGAACAGAAGAAACTCGAAGCAGAACAGAGGAAAGCAGAACTAGAAGCAGAGCAAAAGAAATTAGAACTAGAGCAGAAGAAATTAGAAGCAGAGAGAGAAACGAGGAGATTAGAGCTAGAAGCAGAACAGAAGAAGGTAGCAGCCGAGAGAGAAGCAGAAGTTAGGAGATGGGAGTATGAGAGGGCAGAAAAAGAAAAAGAGAGGGCAGAAAAAGAAAAAGAGAGGGAAGAAAAGGAAAAAGAAAGACAGCATGAGTTAGAGCTAAGAAGATTGGGATCAGGAGCTTCAAGTTCTTCCTCAACCCCTCCCCACTCAGATCAGCTAGAGGTAGCCCCCAACCCTGTACAAGGAATGTCATTTCCACTGGGAACATTCAATGAGAGAGAGGAAGGTCTAGATCTCTATCTGACTAGGTTTGAGCGTCTAGCAACAGAGTACAAACTAGATCCCACTCATTGGTCTTTTAAGCTTAGTCAAGGGCTTAGAGGAAAGGCTTATGACATCTACAGTAAGCTACCGACTGACAGAGTGACTGACTATCACAAGGTAAAAGAGGCACTCCTAACGGGATTCGAACTAACAGGAGAATGCTATCGGCAAAAATTCCGCACCAATCGGAGAGTGAAAGGAGAGAGCTATGCGCAGTTCGCGGATCGGTTGTCCACAACGCTGGATAAGTGGATTAGCCAGTCAGCCACGGCTAAGACGTATGATGGACTGACAGAACTGTTAGTGTGGGAACAGCTACGGGAAACCATGACCCCCGAGCTGAGAACATTCTCAGTAGAGCAGGGCGCGGAAAGACTGGAAGATCTGGTCAAGGTCGCAGATAGGTACGTGGCCGCACACGGAGAAGCCAAGAGCTTCAGGCGAGACCTAAAGCCTAACGGGAAAGAGGCACAGAAACGAAGCCCTAACCGGGAAGAGCGCACCGCGAATAAGCCGAATAACCCCAGACCTGGGCAAAATAAAGGACCCAACACGGAATTCGGGAAAAGAGGTCCCGCAGAACAGAGACGGTATTGCTCGTTCTGCAACAGAAACAATCACTCCACCGCAGAATGTTTCAAGTTGGCCGCACAACGTAGGGAAGAGCGCGAAAGCCGGCCAGCGCACAGAGTTCTAACTCAAAGCAGCGGTAACAAGCCACACACCATCGGAGATCACCCATCGGTGACAGACACGGTCAAGGTCAACGGAAAAGAAGCGAACTGTCTGTATGACACAGGTCTATCATACGACGCGATAGTTAGCGAATCTCTTGTATCGCGCGCGGACTTGACAGACAAGACAGTCGACTTACAAGGAGCAGACTTGACGAAACCGACGACTACTTGCCCAATAGCATGGATCGAAGTAGAGAGTAGGTACGTCACAGGACGAATCCAAGCAGCTGTTTTACAGAAACCCCTGTATGATCTAGTGCTAGGTTGTAGGTATGTGTTCTTAGGCACGCCCCCCAAAACTGTAGAGATAGCTGCAGTGCAAACCAGGGCCCAAGCTAAAACCCAACCACCCCAGCCCGAGTTCGCTCCGAATCCAGGACTCGAAGAGATCAAAACAGCACAGAAAGAAGACACCTCGATAGCGAAGTGCTTCCAGAAGCTACCCAAGGCGCACACACCCCCGCACAAGGGAGACTTCTACATGGAAGAGGGAGTGCTACATCGACAAGGAGATGGAGATCACACCCAACTAGTACTACCAGCCACCCTTCGAGCCCAAGTACTAGAACTAGGCCACAGCATGCCACTCAGCGGACACATGGGATTTGGAGCCACAGTGCAGAGAATCAGCGAGCGACTTAGGCCTCGGAGCAGTACTGCTACAGCGCGACCCCAAGAATGCGGAGACGCTATTCCCTGTCGCCTACGCCAGCAGAAAATTGAGACCCGCCGAGACCCACTACGCCACGTCGGAGAAAGAATGCCTTGGACTAGTCTGGGCCATACAGAAATTCCAACTCTACCTGTATGGGACCCACTTCACAGTTCAGGTGGACCATCAACCACTATCGTTCCTGGCAGCCTCCAAGTCTTTGAACTGTCGCCTGATGAGATGGGCACTCACCCTTCAGGCGTACTCATTCCAAATCGAGTACATCCCCGGCAAAGAGAACCACGGAGCCGACTACCTCAGTCGCCATCTCGTGGAGGACACAGCAGCTGTCGCCCACCCAACACAACTAAGGGCCACAGCACCAGAATTCGTCCCCGCCCAATAAAAACCCGGTCACTAGTGTCCATAGCTACCTGGCACAGCATTGCAGCTCAGGTAGAGCAACTTACTTAGTTTGTAAATAGGACCCTAGGATAGTGCAGTGTTAAACTAGGCTCTGTAGTAGAAAAAGGTCGAATCCAGTAGTCATCGCCTTTTTTCAGTTGAGGGAGCCTGTCACGAATTGGCTAGTTTAAACTCTGCCTATCGACTATTTAGCATTGTGTAGCCTTTGTAACAGTAGAGAGTTAGTATAGTACACAGCAGCAATTAAATTACAGCACACTGCGAGCCTGAGCCACACACACAGCGCAGTGACGTCAGCACTTGAGTTTTGAATCTGAACATTTTACCCAATGATAGCTTAGGCAAAGCGGTTCGAGCCAGTTTGACTGTGTCAGAACCTACACACAGTTTTGGTCAGTCGTGTGTGGGACGAGGAAGAAGTAACATCTCCTTAGCTAGCAGAGAACTATCTTCACTCATAGACCAGGAAGCAGGACTTTGAAAGCTTAGAATTCTCTCAAGTCATCACGGGCCTGAACTTGTCAAACAGGTAAATGAACACCCTTCTGTTTCATCGTGATATATTTATATTATTGTTGAAATTATGTTTGAAGAATTTGCTATGCATAAATGTGAATTATTAATCCGAATTTGCCGTACCACGTGGAAGAGCCTACCACGAGGCGAAACACGACCGGTTGCGCCGCCATGTTGTATGCCGTACGGAACCACTGTTGTTTAACTTATATGTATGTTTGCAGACCAGTGGCTGTACCACTGAATGTTTATATTATTATTAATTCTGTATGTGTATAGTTAGACACGATTGATATTTATGTATGTATAGGAATTTAGAGTTGAGATTCCAGTGGAACCCGGAAGTAGCAGAATGTTCGTCGCTTATGTATAGAGATGTGGAGCTATCACTGAGGGCTACTTGGCTTTCAGTGAGACGCTCTGCACAAACCGATTATTCAGGGTTGTGCAGAATTTCGTCTCTTATATTGCAGACGAGCAGGCGAGCTATCCCGAGCTATCCTGTGTGCCCCACTCCACAGAAACGACACGTTGGTTGAGGAACCTCTACCGCACAAGACGGAAAGGGCTACCCTGTAAAACACCCTGTCAGACCCCACAGCGTGGCAAGGGAACCCAACTACACAACGACACAGGTGGACCAGAAGCTACCTCGCAGAAGGACTTCGACCGCACCACCCGCCAGTTAAGTGTGTTATCCCAAGTGCACTTAAACTGATCAAACCAGGACCACAGTAGTCCAACTATTCAGAAACTGTAAAACAGGACCACAGTAGTCCAAATCTACATGAAATATAAGAGCAAGTGCCCGAGGAAGAAAAACAGCTGCATAGACTATCAGCGATCGAACTATTAGCATTGAAAGAGACTTTTTAAGTTAGATTAGTACTTAGAGAATCTTGTATAGAGTAGAAGAAATAAATGTGTGATTTTAACTGTTATCAAGTGGCTGGTCTACATATGATTCATAGCCGTGTGAAAGCTAGTGTGACAGTAATCTCTTACCATTTGTCTATCTATTTCTGTACCCCAACCTTAACACAGAACGAGCTAAACATATAAATTTATTAAATTCATAGGGTGACTTACTAGCAGTTCCCACCGAATAAACGTGAGGGTCCATAATTCCATTGTGCAGAGCCCATAAACCCCACGTGACACCGCTCAAGCAGCATACAAGTCACTAAGTCGACGTATGAAGTTTTCCACTTTTTATTCAGCACACACCAACAACTGCATACAATTCTCAACTCAACTCAACAACTTTCACAGCAACTCTCCAGCTTCACTATCAATAACAAACTCTCAACAACAGTGCGGCACACAATTTTATAATCTTTCTCTCTTCCGGAAGAATTTCGAACAATGTAGAAATGACGCACTGCCACCAATCGAATAAAAGATCGTCATCACTGACTTACGTCATACATTATTATTTCTCCTTCTGGAACGACCTCTTGCTTCGACATGTATCGGGAAATTTCTATAGGAAGTAAACACTCAGATCCAGAAACTTCTACAGTAATATCGACCAAAGCAAATTATCAACGTTATACAAAGCCTCTCCTAACAACAATGCAAACTCAAATCAAAGGTAAATAAACTCCATTATTGAATACTTTGCAAATCGAAACGATTAGATCTATCGTACACGCTTCCGACATACTTTCGTTCGCGTTTCAACGTAACACAAAATAATGTCATGAAATGCTGCTACACAATCCGAGATGTTGCTAAGAAGTATCAAATGAAGTCTATAATGCGGTTGTATCGTTTATGTGTATGTTATTGAATCGTTCTTATACAGCGCTTTTCCAGCTCAAGCGCTGCTCAAGGCGCTGGCCGATACAGAATTTACCTCAAGCCCCCCACCCCCCCCTCTCCTTCCACCTCTCCGAGGCGCCCACTTGCAACCTTTGGGCGCATAGTCAGATCCCCAGGCAACTGGGCACAATCCTGGGCGACTGGGGGGTGGGGATAAGGGTTCTAGTTCAGTTCAGTCCAAGTAGATTAACGTCCCCGGACACATCAGCGTATAGGGGACTTGAGGGTTCTAGTGCTTGTTGGGTGTATTTGTGTAGCCGGCAGTCACCCGTCTACGACCTGAGCGTCAGGATCTGTTAAGTCCATGCGATATTCATTTCAATTCCAATTCAATTCAATAGTTTAATTCAAAATCTTTTTTCACAACAATGCGAGTAAAGCAACTGAAATAAATCTATTCCGACGATGACACGCGCGATGTCCTGTATCTCCAACATCATCGCATTGTGCAGATACAGTACTTCCATTTTCTGTGTACAGTGTTGTCATCGCAGTAAAAGAAAGAAAGAGATTTCTCTTATATAGCGCACTTACAAGCTCAAAGAGCTTCTCTAGGCGCTGGACCATAATATCCAACAATCACACAATACTTTGCTGAAGTCAGGATTCGAACCCACGTCGCCCAAGACGCATTCACACAAGTCGTGCGCTCTGACCACTGAGCTATCCCTGGCGCAATCCAATCAAGTCCGTGGATGGACTGCGTGCGTGAACAGACTTGACCTAGGCTTATACTCTCATCCGAAGGAGTAGGAGCGCAGTGTCTCGTGGCAATATACTTTTTATTTTATTTTATTACTTCTGACCGTCAACGGGCTTTGAACAACTGACTGTATTCACACTTTTCTGCTATCCTATGCACCAACGGGAATCCCCTCATGTGAAACATACTTCCGGTTTCTTTCTCCGCGTATTGTTTATCCGAGTGTTGCAGTTTATTATCCCTTTCTATCGCCAGTGGCGCGCCTAAACCCTACCTACCTAACATTATTTGTGATTTTTTTAAATTTTTGCTGGGGGAGCAAACCGGAGTACCCGGAGAAAACCCCCGAGACGTTGCCCGAGTCGAAAGTAAATAATATTAGGAGAAACATAACGCCCAGATGCTGGCTCGAACCCACGCCTGTCAGGCGCCATAGGTTTCTGGCTTGTGGACAAGGCTAGTTAGTCCCGCCTTAGCCCACTTGGCCACAACGCTCGCCTAACATAGTCAACTACTTCGTGTTTTGTGAAGGTTGCGACGGCGAAGCTATGGTAAACTACAAGAGTCTGTTTCACTTTCTGTCGATGATCGACGCACCTCCGAAGTCGCCACAAATACAGGCCTCTACGATTGTTTTTTGCATCCTTTCACTGAGCTTGTACTTCCTCCACCGTTTTTATACTTATCCCACTCGTTTTCTGGCTCTTACAATCGTCGTTTTCGGCAATTTGCCATATTTAAAAGTCACGCATCAAGCTTTGATAAAAGCAAAACAAGCCAGACCGGAACTTGGTTTCATTCTAACCTCGTTTTAATTTATAATGGCGATACCCACGAGTTTTTATGAGAGGTGCCGGAAAGTTGTGAATAGGCTGCAATGTTATCGCCTGCCAGTGGAGTACAGTGCGTACACTAATGAGCCCACTGCGCTCCCCCATTGTTTCCAATATGGCAACATAAACTGCTGACCTATTCCCTATGCAAACCTGTAACTCTAAAGTCGTTGGGGCACCACAGAAGATCGTTTATCCAGCGTAGTCCATCTTTCTCTGTCCTCAGCAGCCCTCGTGGCTTCACTGTGTCAAGCCAGTCCACTATCGAATGTTGTCTTTCCTACCTCTTTTTCTGTTTCCATTTTCTTCTGCTTCCTTGCACCAAAATATTGCCAGAGAAGCTAAATGCAACACTTTTATAAACACAGTACTGTCAAACGCTCCTAAACAAAAACAAAAAACCACAAACCTGCTGTAACATCTCACGTGCTGCCAATATAATTGAGCAATCAATACTAAAACCATATCTGCCCCGGTCTCTCACTCCTGTTTCTGTTGGGACAGGAATTTCCAAATAATTTGGAAAGAAAATACAATTTTCAATACAAACGGAAAGACGAGAGGAGCGAGGGAAAAAAAACGAGAAAAGAAAAAATAAATAAACATCTTTCAGCAATAGGGCCAAACGAACACGAAAACGCTTTCAGGACAGTGCACACTTCTTTGCTAAACGGAAACCCGTATTTTTCTTTTCTTTCTCATTCCGCCCCCACCCCTCACCCTCTCTCGCTCTCTCTCTCTCTCTCTCTCTCTCTCTCTCTCTCTCTCTCTCTCTCTCTCTCTCTCTCTCTCTCTCTCTCTCTCTTTCCTCCGTACTCATGCTTAGGAGAGTCTCCAATGCAGGTGCTGTTATACACAATGTGGACACATGTAGGGTTTAATGCAACAGAGTGTGCTGGGAAGAAAATGAAGGAGAATTGATGACGGGAAGAAAAGGGAGGGTAAAAAAAGGAGAAGGAGGACTTGGAAATATATATAGCCCAACTCAAAGGCATGGACACGCACACACACTAACACGCACACAAATATATATCACTTTGAATGCATAATCAAAACCAAACCACCCCAAATTAACATTTATAATAAACAAGAGAGAGAGAGAGAGAGAGAGAGAGAGAGAGAGAGAGAGAGAGAGAGAGAGAGAGAGAGAGAGAGAGAGAGAGAGAGAGAGAGAGAGAGAGAGAGAGAGAGAGAGAGAAAACGAGCGTTGTGGCCAAGTGGGCTAAGGCGGGACTAACTTGCCTTGTCCACAGGCCAGAAACCAATAGAGCCTGACAGGTGTGGGATCTATCCAGCATCTGGGCGTTATGTTTATCCGAATATTATTTACTTCTGACTCGGGCAACGTTTCGGGTTTGTTTTTTTCTTTTTCCGGGTACTGCGGTTTGCACCCCCAGCGAAATTTCAACTAAACAATTTATGTTAGGTAGGTGGGGTTTGGGCGCGCCACCGACTGCGACTACGATTCCAACGGCGGCAGAGTACAAGTCTCCCTCTCTCCCTATCAACCAGCGATCGGCTGTAGAAGGGTGCGGGAGATGAGAAGGTTCAAGGTGTGGGTGGTATAATTAGCTAACTGTGGCGAGTTTATTACAACCAGGCTAAAGATAACGCTTTGGGTTATATTACATTATCCAAATGGGTTGGAAAGGAAGAAAGATGCGCGTGTAGGATTTTTTTTCTTGAATAATGATTATTGGTACTTTAAAAAAGAAACACACACAAAAAGGAAAACCAGGAAGATACTAAAGTACGACAAATATATACAACCAAAGGAAGAAAGAAAGAACGACAAATGGGAAAGAGAGACAGAAAAAAACAACAACAAAAAATGAAGAAAGAAAACGGCACGGCAGCACCGACTTCCTGAATTTATGTGTCTCGTAGCGTTCTTGTCTATTTACAGAAAAAGAATCAAACATCACTCTTACCTGAACAGGCGACGAACAGCAGAAACACAGCACATAGAACAGAAAAACAAAACAATGATCAATATACATTGTAGAATCCCTATCAAGTTACTGCAATTACATGTAGCCTACAATGATATAGTCAACAACAGCAATATAAAGCCAAAGAAAAAAGCCTAAGCATTT
>CM072514.1:63904808-64024808 GCA_036898135.1 Oncomelania hupensis | reverse complement strand
CGTCTATACTAGAGATAACCATATTATTATTATTATTATTATTATTATTATTATTATTATTATTATTATTATTATTATTATTATTATTATTAAATCGTTCTTATATAGCGCTTTTTCAGCTCAAGAGCTGCTCAAGGCGCTGGCCGATACAGGATCTAACTCAAGCCGCCCGAGGCGCCAACTTGCAGCATTTGGGCGCATCGTAATAACGCCCCAGACAACTGAGCACAATCCTGGGCAGCCAGGGATGGGGGAGAAGGACCTAGGTGCATGCTGGGTGTGTTCTTGTCACCGGCACTCACCCGTCTAGGACATGAGCGTCAGGATCTTTAAAGACCGTAATGATGGAATGTATGCGACACAGACTAGACCTCGGTTTATACTCTCATCCGAAGGATATTACAGTGGCGTCGCGGTATACCACTCCAGTGTTAGCACCGGCCTGATTTCCGTCAAACTTTGGCTTAGGCCAGAGAAATGTTGAAAACTAAATATAACATTAAAACTATCATGAGTCAATCAAAAAAATTTTCTTCTCAATATTGTTCGTTACTGAACTCTTCTATGATCATACTATCTAGTGGTGAGGCCTCGTGACGCAGTGGATTAGTCGCCGGTTTCCTATGCCGAAGGTCGCTGGTTCGATTCTAGCAAGGGGCGAACGTATATGACTTAGGTGCAAGACTTTTGACGTCACCGGGCTTTTTTTTTTTTCTGAGTACCCTGGTTTCCTCCATCCCTTCAATAATTGTATTTGTTTCAGTCAATATAAAGCTTCCAAAACAAAAAATTCGATTTCCTTTCCGTCTTATAATAGCGATCTCTCAGCATTTACACCACATGTTTGAGTGATAGATGCCACATGTTTGAGAGATAGATGTGTTTATTGTACGTGGGAGAGAGGTTGATACATGTGAGCGTGTATGTTGGTACAGATGGCCGCGCTCTTAACCTGAATGGTGATTTGGAAAAAAAGCGCGTATATACATGTAGCATCCATTAGTAGTTGTAGTAGTAGTAGTAGTAGTATATGGAAGTAGCAGTAGTAGTAGCAGCAGCAACAGCAGCAGTAGTAGTAGTAGTATTAATAATAATAATAATAATAATAATAATAATAATAATAATAATAATAATAATAATAATAATAATAATAATAATAATAGAACTTATAACGCGCACATATCTCACAACAAGGCGACTCGAGGCGCACGCATACACATTCTTTCGCACTAACACAATTCAAGCACATTGATATACACTCGCCTATATATTACACGAAGATGGTGTTACGTTGAAACGCGAATGGTAGTACGTCGGAAACGTGTACGATAGATCTAATCGTTTCGATTTGCAAAGTATTCAATAATGGAGTTTATTTACCTTTGATTTGAGTTTGCATTGTTGTTAGGAAAGGCTTTGTATAACGTTGATAATTTCCGTTAGTCGATATTGTTGTAGAATCTTCTGGATCGGCTTGTTTACTATCGATCGAAGATTCGGGATAATTGTAGAAATTTGAAGGAACGATCCGGAAGGAGAAGAAATGTGTAATGACGTAAGTCAGTGATGACGATCTTTTATTCGATTGGTGGCAGTGCGTCATTTCTACATTGTTCGAAATTCTTCCGGAAGAGAGAGAGGTTATTTAATCGTGTGCCGAGATTGCTGTTGAGAGAGTAAAGTTGTTGATAGTGATTTGAAGAGTTGCTGTGAAAGTTGTTGAGTTGAGTTGAGAATTGTATGCAGTTGTTGATGTGTGCTGAATAAAAGTGGAAAACTCCATACGCCGACTTTGTGACTTGTATGCTGATTGAGCAGGCTGTGTGAATAAACGAATCTGAGTTACACCCTATCAGGAATTCAGCATTGGGGCTGAATCAAATACTGATAGAAAACACCAACATCGAACTGAGTGTAACAGATGGCAAGGCAACAACACAGAGACAGGGCACTCAAAAATAAGCATGAACACCTTTCAAATAATGTTTATGTACATGGCCATTTACAACTTCTCTAATTTAGGCTTGCGGATCAGGTGGATTGGGGGGGGGGGGAGAGAGGATTATTTAGGGAAAAGAAAGTCTTGAGGCCAGATTTAAATGCTTCTAAAGACTGTTTTTGACGAACGGGGGAGAGGTAGTGAGTTCCAGTTGGTGGGAGCTTGAAAAGAAAAGGAGCGTTGGCCTGCAGTTTTAAGTTGTTTTTTTTAATGAGGTATGTTGAGTTTGAGGTTGTCGTTTGAAAAGCGGAGTGGTCGGAAAGGTTAATAGAGTGAGAGGGAATAAGATTGGAGCTCGTTGATGCATTTGTATGTAATAGTGTTGAGCTTGTATTTGATCCTATGTGAGACGGGTAGCCAGTAGGATTGTTGCAATAGAGGGGTGGTGTGGTCTTTTTCATTTTGAGGACAAGACGGGTAGGGCTGTTTTGAATGCGTTTAAGACGATAGATAGAAGATTAAGAAGCGAGAAGTCCACAGCAAGTAGGGGGAGTTACAATAGTCAAGACGAGAGAGAATGGTAGAGGTGACAAGTTTGGGTGTATACTAGCGTCTTTAGTGAGGTACTTGCGTATAATGGCAATGTGGCGTAGCTGAAAAGTAGCAGGTGCGAGAGACAGAAGAGTTGTGTTGTTTCATGGAGAGGGTGTTGTCCAAGATTTTTTACAGGAGAAAACAGAGACAGACGAGTCGGAGAGTTCTATAGAGTCAGAGGTGGCTTTTTAAGAGTTTGGATGTGGTCCCCATCAGAATTACTTCGTTTTTGTTGCTGTTGAGTTGCAATTTGTTTTCTGCCATCTAATTCTGTATGTCTGTGATCGTATTAGAGAGAGTGGATAGGGCAGTGACAGACTGATCAGAAGCAGAGCTGTTTTAAAGTTGTGAGTCGTCAGCAAAAGAATGATAAAGAACGTTGTGTCGGTCAAAGACGTGGTCAAGAGGTTGAATGTAGCGAGTGAACAGTACAGGCCCAAGCACGGACCCCTGGCGGACTCCGCACTCCAGCCGGATGGGGTCGGATGGAAACGATACAGAGAAAACACATAGATCTTGCAGCAGAAAACGCAGAAGAATGGGGAAGGATAACAAAATACAATTTGGAGGGGAGGGGAGAGGAAAGAGAGAGAGAGAGTAAGAGAGAGAGTAAAAGAGAGAGAGAGAGACAGAGAGACAGAGAGAGAGAGAGAGAGAGAGAGAGAGAGAGAGAGAGAGAGAGAGAGAGAGAGAGTGAGTGAGAAAATGGAAGTCGAAGGGGTAGAGAAATTTATTCGAAAGATACATGCCTGCAGCAGACTTTTTGCGTTGATGAATGAGTTGCCGCCACTTCGGATCAGGCTAACCGTACAAGAACATTCAAGTGCCCAATTTTTGACCCATCCTTCTTCATTCGGTTACTGCTATAGTGTTATTCTTGATTTATAGCCCGAGAGAAAAATGCGATTGAAATAACTCCCAAACACAAACCGTAGTATTCATTTCTCATAAATTGTGCATGTACAGCTTGTGCGCTTACACAAGGGATAAGTGGGAGGAAAGGAAACAGAAAGCAGAATAAACAGTTCATCTTGTAAAGTGCGGAATCCAACTCCAAGAACTCTTCAGGTCGCTTGGCGAAAGAAGTCTAAATGCATAAGAATGGGACACCACCTCACCCCCCCACCCCCACTCCCTTCCGCCCCTCCACCACAAAAGAAAAAAAAATAAATAAAGAAAAGGTAAATAATATACACAAGTTTTGTTTTAGGGTTAAGGCATATCTGTAAACTCTAATAACATACTAAGTTTAACAAAATTTACATATATAACATCACGATGGTTATGTCACTCGATTTGCATAAATCTGGTTTTAAATTGGCGGAATAGGTAAATCTAAGCACATACCACACTGGAACCAAACCCTTCCAGTAGATTGAGAGAAAATGGGATTAGAAAAAAAAAATCACAACATATTATGACCTCACCATGTTGACGTCACCCGACAAGACTGCATTGTTCATCTGGTAGGGATCATTATGATCTAACTCTATATCAAGTTTCAAACAAATCAGTTAATTAGTGTCAGAGAAAAGTTCGCAAAAGTGACGGATGGGCATCGGATTCCGGATGGACAGACACAAAGCCAAATACCCTAGTTACACTTCGGTAAACTGAAAACGCTATTTTTTTTCCTGACACTTCAAAGTGACAGGATTGGCGAGTGGATACTCTTATAACGCTTTGAGAATCACTTCCCTAAGCGGACTTTAGCATTTGAACAGGACACTGCAATGCAAATCACTCATATCTATCTATCTATCTAGCGGACTTTGGCATTTGAACAGGACAGTGCAATGCAAATCACTCATATCTATCTATCTATCTATCTATCTATCTATCTATCTATCTATCTATCTATCTATCTATCTATCTATCTATCTATCTATCTATCTATCTATCTATCTATCTATCTATCTATCTATCTATCTATCTATCTATCTATCTATCTATCTATCTATCTATCTATCTATCTATCTATCTATCTATCTATCTATCTATCTATCTATCTATCTATCTATCTATCTATCTATCTATCTATCTATCTATCTATCTATCTATCTATCTATCTATCTATCTATCTATCTATCTATCTATCCCTTGGTACTGTAAATCCCAATGCACACTGAGTAGCTGCCACTTGCCGAGGTTTACTTTCTCCACTTCATTAGCAGCATTGTCGAGTCTCGGCTGCGCAATATGTTCTCAATGCTCGGTGCGTTTACAATGGTACTCCAAAGACTCTATCAATGGTTATACTTAAGGAAGGAATGTTCGATCTGTGGCATCTTCAGGACCGCGTGTACCACAGACGGTTCTCCTTGATTAATAAACAACCCAGGGCAACTTCTACCGTGACGAAAATAGAAGCCAAAGCGTAACCCCCTCCTTCTCCCCCTCCCTTCTTCTTCCCTTTTTTCCCCTGTATAGAAAACAGGTTTCGGAAATTGACAGTAAATAAGACGGTGAAAGCAAATACGCCATAAGAGTGGCTTGACATAATGAAATCCAAACAAAAGACAATTTTTGTTACGCCCAGACTGCAAACTATTAGATGTACTGCTACTCCTAACGGCAAGAGATGGCTTTTAACGCCTAAATCACAAGCGTCCCGTTTCTGAATACAATAGCGTCCTAAGAGAAAGAGAGGACGTTACCGTATCCATACACGTGCGCCTGTGCTCTTGACGAAGCGTTTTTTTATTTAAATCGCATGCATTGATAATCTTTTAATCTGCTGTGTTTCATCTTCTTCAGCCTTTATACCTATCTTCATTATAGACGGATGAGTGCAAACTGTGGCCTCTGATTCTCTCTCAACCCAATGGAGTTCAAACCTATAATAAAGGTTTGGACAGAACAGCTGTATTGTTGTAAAGCTGAACAGTTTCTGCTGCAGCACACCAGTATGCACACACCTAACTGTCCCCCTCCCATTCCCCTCATCCCCCTTCTCCTTTCAAAATCGCTCATGACACCAAATAGACCACGCTCGATAATATGAGGGGAAACAACTTTGGTCGGCTTGCACGCAGGTTGCGCCCAAAAGTTTTCCTAAGCCTACGTTGGGCGGACATTCTTTGCAAACGAACACGGTTTCTTGCCTCGACCGAAAGGTTAATTTCAGTTGCAATCCTGGCTAGCTCCGCTAGTTCGGCCTTGCACAGACTGCCCTGCAACCACCACTACTTTCCCGAAGAAAAGCTTGCAAGCTCGTGATAGTTTTTATAGTGTTCCGAGACCATGTTCTCTGATGATGTCCGACCGAATAACTCTGCATAACTAAAAACAAAACAAACAAAACAAGTTGCCCGCCATTTCTGAATAAAGCCTACTGACACTCGGGACCAAAGATATATAACGAGTAACGCAGAGGGGACTCCTAGTCCCTTTTTTTAAAACAAAATGTACCAACACATTGTGCGAATGGCGCCAAATGTGTTCTTTATCTTTCGGGGTGCACATTATGCATTGGCATTTGAATCACATACTGCGCAGAAAGAAAGGAACGAAAATGAAAACTATAGATCAACATTTGCAGATCTTTTCCACCAACTCTGTGATTACATACCAGTGCGCGTATAGCATGGATGCAACGCAAATGAAAGTGTGGGTGAATCATGGGTCAGATCCCCTTTTCACCAAATTCATCAGTGGACAGTAAAAATGGATACAGGCACTCGATTTATGAACTATAAGAACCTCAAACTATAGCTCTTAAGCACGTTGATGTATGTAATTTTAATGCACAGTTGAAACTCTCAGTTCGTACTAGCATTTTTAGTGAAACTATGTGTTTGGGCGAAGAAAATCCTGTTTCTTTCTTCTGACTTCGTCAGTCTGAATGCAGTGTTCCGTTTTTTCTCTTCTTTCTCTGCTGCATAAAGGAGGAACTAATACAGTTGATATATGAACAAACAAACAAACAAACAAATCAATCGGCACTTTAGATGCAAGAACTGAAAGGAAGTTTATATCGTTCTTGATGAATCGTTTCGCACACTCTGTGGCATACAATAATTTACACATTATACAATCAAAAATGGTGGACTATCAGCCCGACGCAATTATGTTCGACAACTGCATGGTAGCAGGCCTGCAGAATTAATTCCTTTGGACCACACACAGACCAACAATTCACTTGATTTTACTAGACCTAATAACTCCATAGCTATAGATCTAATATAATTTGATATACATCATTGTCTGTCTCTCCGTTTTGCATAGCGCTTATATATCGGAACGTGCATTATCAGATATAAATATGAGACGGCGTTTATTCAATTTCCTTGCAAAAACAGTCCAGAGTAGATATTTACAGCGCACAATCTCTGCAGATCATAGGTTTGACCCCAAATAAATAGACAAGCACTAAAGAATACATAGTATGTATCCTTAGTCGCATTCAGTCAATCACGTTTGTCGCAGACTACAGCACAATCATTCTAGGAGGAGGGGGTTGGGAGCGGATACAATAAACCTGATTTATTAGCTATAATAATATGATCCCAAAAAAAGTAGAAGTAGACAAGTATTAAATAATATTTCGGGTAAATCGCGTTCGGTCTACAAGACGTTTAAAGGGATTTGTCTTATATATAGCGTACTTACAAGCTCAGAGAGAGCTTTTTAAGGAGCTGTGTAACAAGCAGACCCGTTTACCCCGCACTATTTGAGCTTTTGCTTGTTTAGCAGTAGTAAAACTTAGAAGGTTACTGTAGTCTATAGCAGACGATTAAGGTATAACTGATGTGTACACACCCACTGCGAGCTGACGCGAGCCGTTTAGTGACATCATCGCGGCCTACGATGGTGTTTCGAACTTTATATCCACTTAGATTGTTTCATCCAATCGGGACACAGGTAGAGTGTTTAGGACCAGTTCTGGCTGATTCAGTCAAAGCCAAGTATAGGGTCAGTTGGTTGGAAAGCTCTGAGCAGTACACATCTCCACTGATAGAACAGGGAAGCAGCGCTTGTTGAATATTTGAATTCAATCAAGTAGCCAAGAAAAAGTAGCTGCCTAGACTATCACTCAGCGAGTGAACCATTCGCATTGACAATTGAACTTTTAAGTTAGATTCGTACTTCGCAGATCGTGTATAGAGTAGAAGAAATAAATGATTTTAACTGTTATCAAGTGGCTGGACTACATATGATTCATAGCCGTGTGAAAGCTAGTGTGACAGTGATCTTTTACAATTTTTCTATCTATCTCTGTACTCCAGCCTTAACACAGACCGAGCTAACAAATAAATGTATTAAAGTAATTCACAGGGTGACTCACTAGCGGTCCCCATAGAATAGACGTGAGGGTTACAGCATTCCATTGTGCAGAGCCCAGCAACAATTTTAAAAAAAAACGTCACAAGCTGGCCACTTTAATTCAGCATGCACACAATTGTTTACGTCAGGATTCGAACCCACGTGTTCAAGACGCACATACACAAGGCTTGCGCCCCGAACCAAGGAGCTATCCCTGACGTTTCTCGTAGACTACTATATACCGGATCCCTTCTATGTTCCCTAATGTTTATGTTTCCAAATGTCTATGTTTCTACAAGTCCTTAGACCCAAGTAAGTGTCTATGTTCCCATAGGTATCTTTGGTTCCACGGTCATTGACCTTCCTTGGAAAACAGAATAAGACAATTTTACCAATCTTTTAAAGTAAATTCAGATCATAGATCTAACTTTTCACTACGAAGATCGATAGTATTTTCGCGCCGGCCCATCATCATTTTATCGTAGCCCATATTAATATACAGGCATCATATTTCATTGGATAAGAGACTAAAGTCAAGAGTTTCAACTTTGAAACAACCAACTTGAGTGTATATATCTATTTATCTATATATCAGACTATAGCTATCACCATCAGTCACCGTAATAATGGAAAGTAGACTAGTAACTGCTCATCGATCTTAAACGCTGGCCGAAGCAACTAACGATAATCCTGCGCGTGCAAACATATTTAGTGACAAAATTTATCTTACTCATTTTGGTATAGGATAACAGTTACAGGGTGAAAAGGCGAGGAAGATACATTTAATCGTTGTCTGTTTGGTAGAAGAAGTATATCAAATGGATGAATGAAAGAGAGGAAGAAAAAAAAGCAAACAGAGTAGTAGTTCTCTCCGACAGCGAGCGAACAGAGTACATCATGTGATTTATGAGTCAGGAATAGTGAATCCCAGTTTCATAAAGGCGTGCAACTTCATCAGTCATTTTTCATCGAGTAAAGAGAGAGCTTCATTTACTGTCGGAGCCAGCTTAGCGTTTATCGTTATCGTGGTTGGTGGAGAGAGAAGAGAGAGAGAGAGAGAGAGAGAGAGAGAGAGAGAGAGAGAGAGAGAGAGAGAGAGAGAGAGAGAGAGAGAGAGAGAGAGAGAGAGTAAAATGAAAATAAGCAGATGCCACACATCTCTCTTGTCTTATCTATAACCGCACGCGAAAATGTGTGTGCATGTGTGTGAGTGTGTGTGTTTGTGTGTGTGTGTGGGAGGGGGGATGGGAGTGGGAGGAGTGATGTGTGTGCGTTTATGTGTAAATATTTTCGTCTTTTTTCTGCAAACACTCCACCCACCCAAATTGGACCAAATCCTTCTTTCAATAAAAACACGAAATCGCATCAAGATAGAGATTCTTGGTGCCAAGGTTCATCAGGGAAAGGATATTATTTTCAGCCACAATTATCGGAACCCTGCTTTTGGCTTTCACGCATAATATTTCATCTCTTAATGGTTCTCATGAGTGTTGCGCCTTGCGGAATGGGGAAAGGTATCGCAATAATAATATAGACAGTCTTTATGCTCTCGTGGCAAATAGCGATAAAAACAAAGATTTAAACCCGATTTCCATCTGTAAACAGAGGGCTGTAAAAATATGATCTAAACGTTGGATAAGCAAAACGTTAAACTTTCACTCTATTCCTCTCCCACCCCTCCCTTTTCACCCCCCCCCCCCCCAAAAAAAAAAAAAGAAATAAAACATAAATAAAAATCCAAACGAAAACGTCATTAAGGGCACTTCACAAGTTGTTTCAAACAAGACTTTAATGCTTGTCATCAATACACGATGCACCGAGCATGATCACTTGGCCTGGATGGAGTCGCGCTATACAAGTGTTCATCATCGTCATCATCATCATCATCATCATCATCATCATCATCATCATCATCATCATCATCATCATCATTATCATCATCACTGATTATTTTTTCAGGCCGAATTAGCTGAATGAATAAAGGAGGAGAGGGGAAGAAAAGAACGAGAATAGATGAAACAAGATGAAGTAAAATAAGAAGAAGAAATAAGAGAGTGAGTGAGAGAGAAAGAAGAAGAAGAAGAAGGATGAGGAGGAGGAAGAGGAGGAGGGAGGAAGAATGGAGAAGAGGATGACAGATCGCGAGATTTCGACAACCAATTCTCTCTCTCTCTCTCTCTCTCTCTCTCTCTCTCTCTCTCTCTCTCTCTCTCTCCCTCTCAAAGTCCATACCCCATTAATCACCCCCAACACCCGCCTTTTAAAACAATAGCATGAGCACACAACGATGTTCGACCCCTCCTCGCCCCTCCCACCCCTTCCACTCAAAAACATTCCAATTCCCGTGATGCATCCGTGCCACCATGTTTTAATCTCGCTGCAAGCGAGCGGCGGTTAATCTGATTGGTGGAGACGAAACAAGCTCGAGCGCATGACTGAGCTCATATTCAGGTAAAGACTAGCATCCAATGCAAGTCCCTTCTCTATCAGTGTAACTGTGCTTTGCTTGGTAGGGTCTAACGGCCGATGATAAAGCCAGACGTGCCAGGAACAATGGACACAATTACAACAACAGAATAACAGGCTACTTGATTCTGCAAAGCTTGCAAATATAAACCACTCGCGCAAGCTCGCCTTGCCGTTGCAGAGATACCTGCAGCTCTTATAAGAATGCCACGTCAAGATTTGCGCAACACTACATCACGATCATCATCTTCATCGATCATCATCATCATCATCATCATCATCATCATCATCATCATCATCATCATCATCATCAATCATCATCATCATCATCATCATCATCATCAATCATCACAATCATCACCTCCATTAATCATCATTATTACTATCATCAAACAGCTCATTCCCATGGTGGTTTCAATGATTGTCTCTGTCATGTCGTCATGCTATTTTTACGTGAACTGCCTTGAAATGCGTTCATGTGTTTTTTGCTCTCTAAGGTGTCCCTCTCCTCTCATCGCACTCCCTCCCAGTCTTGCATTGCCCTCCTACTCCCACCACTACCATCCATCCACCACCCACTGTTAATATTCCCCACATCTCCCCCCCCCCCCCAATATAGCTCGGAAATGCCTTTTTTCCCCCTTCTCACAATCATAACATTTACAATCACATCTGAAACATGCACGTTGTTAAGAAACTGGGAGTCCAGTACAACATTCTTCACACTGATAATCTGAGAGCCCAGCCCATCCGTATGCCATCCGTATATTATATATTGTACCCAACTCTACAAAAGATTTTGATACACTGGAACACTATATATCAATCTATATCAAACCCTATTTTTCAAGAAAAAAACAAAGCTGAAAATCGTTCGTCTCGAATCCAAAGGCTCATTTCTACGGCATAAAGGGGATAGGGGGGATAAAGTATTCATTCTGGAAGTTGAAATCATGATCTCCATCAAAAGAATGATGAATGGAAGACATTTTTCCCCTTTTTCTTTGCCTTACTCTCGTGATCGTATTTCCAGCATTTCTTCTTTCTTTCTTTCTTTCTTTCTTTCTTTCTTTCTTTCTTTCTTTCTTTCTTTCTTTCTGTCATTCTTTCTTTCTTTCTTTCTTTCTTTCTTTCTTCTTCTTCTTCTTCTTCTTCTTCTTCTTCTTCTTCTTCTTCTTCTTCTTCTTCTTCTCTTCCTCCTATTTTCTCTCTGTCCAGTCAAAATACGATGTTACGAATTCAAACTGATTTCTTTTGTTACCTTAAATATCCATCTCTATCTCCTCCTCTTCTTGCTTCCATCTCCCCCTCTTTTCCCGCCTTCAACATGCAGAAACCCGAGGCTGTTTTCTCAAAACAAAATAAACGACAGCATGACAAAAATGTGTCTTGTTTAGTTTAACATTTTGTGTTCTTTCGTTGTGTTTATCCGTTTGCGTTGTAATGGGTATCTATATATCTTTTGTTCTGTGCTCTCGCCTATAACAATATATGCACCGCAAAGTAATTAACCGCACCCAACTGTGGACTGTTTATTTTAATAATAAAAAATTGCACACACACACACACGCCTAGATATTACGCCAGTAAACGCAACATTTTGACCAAGCGGATTTCACCTTCATAATAATAATAATAATAATAATAATAATAATAATAATAATAATAATAATAATAATAATAATCATAATAATCATAATAATAATAATCATAATAATCATAATAATAATACAGGATGTTATGTACGCGCCTTTCCCCAAGGCTCAAAGCGCGGCGATCTATACCAACATACACGCTCACCTGTCTCATTTACCCTCACACACACACACCAAATACACATACATCACTCAAACAGGTGGTGTAAAGGCAGGGAGATCGCTTTTAGAAGACGGAAGAAAATCGAAGTTTTATTTTTGAATTTTTTTTATTGACTGCATCCTGTACCATTATTGAAGGGAGGGAGGAAACCGGAGTGCCCGGAGAAAACCCTCGGTGACCTAAGTTACATACGTTCGCCCTTTGCGGGAATCGAACTCGCGACCTTCGGCATAGGAAACCAGCGACTTATCCACTGCGCCACGAGGCCACCCCACATATATACAAAAATCAAACAAAAAGTCACTCCGCCTTATAATTTCCAATTCACAGAAACAAAATCTGCTCCGGTTCCAATATCTTCCCTAAAGACAATGTTTTTTTAAATCTCAGTTGCAATTATTCTGCTCAGAATATCCCTGTGAAATAAGTTCTCGGATGAGAGTATAAACCGAGATCTAGTCTGTGCACGCACCCACTCCATCGCACGGACTTTAAAGATCCTGACACTCAAGTCCCAGACGGGTGAGTGCATGCCAGCTACACAATACACCAAAATCAAGAACTAGTTCCCTTCTACCGTATCCCCGTCGTCCAGGATTGTGCTCACTCGTCTTGGCCTCAGACAATCTGCCTAAGGCAGCAACTGAGTTCCTCGGGGTGGCTTGAATGAGATCCTTGTGGCGGTGGGTCTATTGTTACTGGGCTCTGCACAATGGAATGTTATTACCCACTCGCCTTTGTCTGCTGGGATCGGCTAGTGGCCTATGACTAATCTTAATACATTTATAAGTTTAGCCCGGTCTGTGTGCGGATAGGGTTATAGAGATAGGGAGAAAAATGGTAAAAGATTCACTGATACACTAGCTCTCGCACGGCTATGAAACATAGGTAGTACAGCCACTTGTTAACAGTAAATATCACACATTTATTTCCTCTACTCGATAAATAATTCTCTAAACACTCTATTAACTTAAATGTCTAACTTCACTTCGAATAGTTCGCTCCTTGATGGGTCTATGATGCTACTGTTCTTGATATTTGCTACTGTCTCATCATTTGGGTTATTTGTTCTAGTTGGCCTAATGTTTGTTTTCAGGAGAGTGGACTACCGCACAGTCCTTCTAGATCAGTTTGTGTTACTGTGGCACTTAGCTGGATCGTGGAGGTGTGTTAATGGTGTCTCCTCCTTGGTGGTTGACTATTGGGCTATCGGATCTCAGTGCTCGATGTTCCCCTGCAGGCCGAATGTCAGGGTTGACTCTTAGTGGTCTATCCCTGCCTCGGACCAACTAGCCTGCTCGTCTGCAAAACATAAGACGAGTTTCTGCAACGCCATGCATACAAAGGTTATGCAGAGCGTCTCACTGATGGCAGAAACAGCCCTCAGTTGAGACCGCGTCCACTTATACAAACAAGGGACGAACAATCTTCTATGTCCGTGGTCCTCTGGGATCTCCAACATAATTCCTATACATATACATACATCATGGCTAAACTACGCACATGGAGAAGTAATTAACAATATACACATTCTCCGGTACAGCCACTGGTCTGCAATAATACACATAGGAGACACAACAGTTGAACAGTAGAGACTACCTCGTGGTGCCGAAACCGGTCGCGTGTCCGCCACGTGGTCACGCTAAGTTTTATCAACATTCACACTGATAAAACATGGCAAGACTTCACAAACATAATCCAACAATAATATCAATAAACGCGATGAACCAAAAGATTGATCATTTACCTTTTTGACAATGTCAAGCTGTAGCTATACTGTGATGAATATCTTTCATCCGTCACCTGCTTAGTCTTTCTGAGAGAGATCTTTCAAAGCGTGGCTCCTTCTCGTGTGAGGTGCCCGCGAAAATCTCGTCCGATACCTGTGGCGCACCCTAGCGGGGGTGGCTATACGTCAACAGGATGAGGTCACTGCCTACCTAAGCCTTAGAACACAACTGACTTTTGTCGTCTTCTAGGCAGCTACTTTAATTTACAAAGGCTACATACAGCAGGCTGAACTATTTAAGACGTGAAGCCGTAGTGCAGGGTCTAAATAGCTTTCTGTGACAATCCTGTACCGGCCAGCGCCTTCAGCAGCCCTTGAGCTGGAAAAGCGCTATATAAGAACGATCAAATTACAAATAAATAATCACTTTTAATTGCGTTTGCACAATTTTTCGTTGATATATCATATTGCCTGGAAAAAGAAAGTAGGTCCGGGATACAATATATCCATCCCCAGAATACAACGCTCTTCTGACAATGTTTCTCGAAGTTGGACCATGACATTTAGTACTCCACATCAAATAACGCCACGACATTTATGAATTCAAGGAAATGTATTTCGCTATGTTAGTTGTTATCTTTCACATGAAAAAACTGCTTGCTGCGAATCCATTTGAGGAGACAATATACTTTCCATTACATCAATCTCGAATTTTATTTTTATTTTATTATTTTATTTTATTTTATTATTTTTTTGCGATTCAGGGACATTTGCGTCAGTTGCGCGATCTAAAGGGTCGTAACTCCTTCCCCTACACCAGCATAAGAAACTATTATTTCCCATTTCTTACTGATCTTAATTATAAACCTTTACAACGAAACAATAGAACAGAAACGGACAGTAGATTGAATTGGATTTTGGGTTTTGTGCATTGAATGAAATTGGAACCTATTTTCGGGCAAATATAGGAAGATGAAACAGTGCAGTAGTGTTGTCCCTCTCTCCACTCAAGAGGGTCGTTGATGCTGTTTGGAACTAAGAAAAAAAAAGCTGATTTTTTTATTGATCAAGTTTTTAATTCAAAACTTTTACGTCTGCATGTGGCTACTGTAGATGTTACTTCACTCCCACAAGAAAGCAGATGAATTTCCCTTAATAGGAGAAATGACTCCCACAGAAACAGATAAATCTCTCTTGAATAAGGATAGATGGACGGTTGGATGGGTGGATAGATGAATGGAAAGTAGCCTCGCAGGCATGGAATGCAAACAAGAGAAGAAGAAGAAGAAGAAGAAGAAGAAGAAGAAGAAGAAGAAGAAGAAGAAGAAGAAGAAGAAGAAGAAGAAGAAGAAGAAGAAGAAGAAGAAGAAGAAAAAGAAGAAGAAGAAATTCAACAAAACTGCGTGAATTCCCTTGATCAATCAAAATGGCTTAGCACTAAAAACATAACTAAAAACTGAGGGAGGGGGAGAGGAAAGGAGGTAGAACCCACATCAAACATTTTGACATTTTGACCGTGCAATAGCCTT
Organism: Oncomelania hupensis; assembly: GCA_036898135.1. Taxonomy (NCBI): domain Eukaryota; kingdom Metazoa; phylum Mollusca; class Gastropoda; order Littorinimorpha; family Pomatiopsidae; genus Oncomelania; species Oncomelania hupensis. The sequence continues at coordinate 64,009,468 of CM072514.1, read as the reverse complement.
TCTGATTTTGACGACAATTTCTGGATCTCAAGGAGTTTCTGCTATTAACTTAGTAATGTGTTCTCCGGTTAAATAAGCAATCTATTTCACGACTAGAAAACAAATTCACATGTGCACCGAGATAGCGATAATATTTTATGATACGATAATTCCCGCTTCATCTTCTTGATGGGAAAAGAATGCCATAACTTCTATTGCCGAAGAGCTAGTTTTATTGACCACTTTTCTCGCCGATGAAATTTTCCCCGGCCGAATCAAAGAGCGAACGATTATCAAGATACCACACAAGGAAGAGTCGCAATAAAATCCAAGATCAAATATGATAAACTGAATGGCGAAGGAGATGAATCGACACACACAAGCACAATCTAAGGTCCAAGAAGAAGAAGAAGAAGAACAAGAGCGGGAAGAACAAGAAGTACTGCATTTATATGAAAGAGAAGGAGAATGTAAAACTGAAGTATCTACGAGAGATCAATCGTGTGTTCAATTACATATCTCAACACATATCGCAAACAAACAGTAAGATGATGAAAGGAAGAAGAAGAAGAAGAAGAAGAAGAAGAAGAAGAAGAAGAAGAAGAACTAATATGATCACACAGGAAACAATCTTTAAATTTGTGAAGTAGAATATAAGATATGGCAACATAAGACAAGGATAATAATTGTATTTAACAAGTATAAAAGAGCACTGGGTGTGCCATACATTCTGCCCTTGGGGCTTGCTTGCTATAACCGCTACCCCTGCTGACACGTGCACCCCTGTTGATCCGTTCAACGTCCACCACCCGTCCTCGTACAGTGGAGGCCCAGGCCCCTTACACCCACGACGACGATGACTACAACGGCGGCGGCGATTGTGGTGTATTTTAGACACAACTAGTGTATCGTCTGCCAGAGAATGTGTGAATGGCATGGATAGCGTAGATGTTCATGCTGATGATGTTGTTGATGATGTGGATGTTGGTGTGAATGTTGGTGTGCGGGTGTATCGCTGGATGACAGTGAGATAGAATAGTGAATGGGAGAAGAAAGTTATCATGAAGCAGTAATATGATCTTGGAACATGTAGTGTGTGAAGGCGATTGGTCCTGTGTTCAACCATGAGCACAAGCGGCGATCGAATTTGTTGATTAGACGGTCGAATTGTTTTGTGTTTGTGTATGACATTGATAGTGAAAGTCTGGTCTATTTCACTGAGCTAACAAAGGAACATTAGTATGCCAAAGATTACCTTGTCATTATGTAGCGTTGGCCTCACTGTGACAGGCAACATTTTGCAAAGCAGCTTGAAAGTCCAAAATTTCACGCATGCGCATGTTACAGTGCAATACTACGGAACACAGACGATGTGTAAATTTTATTTATGTGTCCGAAATGTGTCCACGAGTGTGTTTGAAATTGTAAAAAAATGAGTAAATGTGTAGTGATTCGTTTTTTTTTTTAAAAAGGATACCTTGTATTGTGCAATATTTGAAGAAGAAGAAGAAGAAGAAGAAGAACAAGGAGGAGGAGGAGGAGGAAAAGAAGAAGAAGAAGAAGAAGAAGAAGAAGAAGAAGAAGAAGAAGAAGAAGAAGAGAAGACATTAACAATAAAACTGATTTCCTTTCAGGAAGCTCTTGCTATTCCTTTCGTGGTCGTTCCTTCGTTCTTCTCGTTTTTCATCCCCTCAATGTCATTAAAGATCGCCAATCGCGAAGAAACGACGATATCCGCAACAAGTAAAATGTGAGGCAAGCGCGCGCGCCACACACACACATAATGAACATAATCATTCGCGCGTGCCAACACACATGCTCACGCCCACACACACACACACACACACACACACACCCACACACACGCGCACAAACACTCACACACATTCCTTTCTGTCCATCTCTCTCTTTCACATCTGTACCTCATCCTCCAACTATGTTCTCCTCCTACCCATTCTCCGTGAACTTTACCCCTTATTACCACTCCTGTAATAGCCTGCCCCTCATCCACCTACCCCAAAACCAACCCCTGATAAATATTCCTAAAACCGCGGGATTTCTATGATCTCTCTCGCTCTCTCTCTCTCACACACAGACACACACACACACACACGTATTTATATACATGCATACACCCAGCACATCACCAGCGACGAAGTCCGACAGACCATCACACAAGCTATTGGACAACACGGTGACCTGTTCACAGTGGCGAGAAAAAGGAAACACCGATGGTATGGCCACGTCACCAGATCATCAGGTCTTGCAAAGACCATCCTGCAAGGCACAGTGCAAGGAGGTAGGAGAAGAGGGAGACCGAAAAAGAGGTGGGAGGACAACATTCGAGAATGGACTGGTTTGACATTGAGCGAAACCATCAGAGTTGCTGAGGACAGAGAAAGATGGAGTATCATCTGTGGTGCCCCTACGACCTCCGAGTTTCGGGATATGATAGGATAGGATAAACACGCATACACACCACAAAAACAACCCTTCTTCTCAACAGATAAAAGACATCAAAATCTATACGAGCGTATATATATATTTTTAAATCGCCAATATTTTTCATAGCCAGCCATAAAAAGGAGGTGTTTCCTTATTCCCAAAAGACTAGAGGGCATCCCCCTCAGGTTATCTCTCTCTCTCTCTCTCTCTCTCTCTCTCTCTCTCTCTCTCTCTCTCTCTCTGTCTCTCTGTCTCTCTCTCTCTCTCTCTCTCTCTCTCTCTCTCTCTCTCTTATCAGCTGCCCTCCTGTCGGAACCTATAGCATGCATAACAGCCACAGACAGGACCCTTGGATATCTCGCATGCAGCTACGATATAAATGTTTATGACGATTTCTTCCTCTAGTTTCTTGTCCATTTTTGTTTTAATACATTACAATGCAATACAACATAATACAATACACTACTACACAATACAACACAAGAGCATCTTGGATCTCTCGCATGCAGCATACATGTGTATAAGTATTTCTAACCATAGTTTCTTGATCTTCTCTGTTCTAAAATAATACAATGCAATACAACACAATACAAGACAATACAATACAATACAATCCACAGAGGATTCTGGATCAATCGCAGGCCGGCAACGTACATGTTTATGATTATTCCTTGCCCTAGTTTCTCGATCTTTTCTTGTTATAATGCAACACAATGCAATGCAATACGATGCACTACAAGACAATATAATAAGGTACCAAACACAACCTGTCTTCTTCCTCTGTAGGCACTGTTATTCTTGGCTAGACCACTCTTCCAATGTCATCTTCTCTCAAAAACCTTGGTGTCATCCTTGACAACACCCTCTCCATGTCAGAATTCATACGCAAAACCTGTCAAACATGCAACTTTCATCTCCGTAGAATAGGCCTTGTCCGCAAACATCTGACCACTGACGCTACTGTCAAACTTATCTCCTCTACTGTTTTGTCACGCTTTGACTACTGTAACTCTCTCCTGGCTGGACTTCCTTCTGCTTCCATTTATCTGCTCCAACGTGTTCAGAACTCAGCTGCACATCTGGTTCTCAAAAAGAAAAAAAATCTGATCATATCACTCCCCTTCTACACTCACTCCACTGGCTTCCAGTGTCTCATGGAATTATCTACAAAATCGCTATTTTCTGGTACAAGTGCGTCCATGGCTTAGCCCCTTCCTACCTCACCCAGAACATTCAATTCTATAAGCCTTCTATAAATCTTCAATCTTCCTATGACACCATCATGCTTCACACACCCGCTACAAACTCTCCTCTGCTGGCCGTCGATCTTTCTCAGTGCTTGGCCCTTCAACTTGGAACTCTCTTCCCCTCTCTCTTTGCAGCTCTCCAAACATTGCTACTTTCAAATCCAACTTGAAAACTCATCTATTCCTTAAATGTTTCTGATCTTGCCTCCCATCATCATCGTCGTCATTCCTCCATTTTTTTTTCATTCAGACCACCGCCACCACCCACCCCATTACCCATCCTTAGTTCTCCCTCCCTCCTCCCTCCCTCATCTCTTATTCAGCAATTGTCTATTTTATTTTGTATGAAGCCGGATGTTTAGAATGAATGCGTGAGTACTGCGTTTTGAACTAATATTGTTCATTGGGAAAAAGCGCTTTATAAATATCCTTCTTCTTCTTCTTCTTCTTCTTCTTCTTCTTCTTCTTATTATTATTATTATTATTATTATTATTATTATTATTATTATTATTATTATTATGGTGATGATTATTATGACGAAGTCCGACAGACCATCACACAACCCATTGGACAACACGATGACCTGCTCACAGTGGTGAAGAAACGGAAACTCCGATGGTATGGCCACGTCACCAGATCATCAGGCCTTGCAAAGATTATTCTGCAAGGCACAGTGCAAGGAGGTAGAAGAAGAGGGAGACCGAACAAGAGGTGGGAGGACAACATTCGAGAATGGACTGGTTTGACACTGAGCGAAGCCATCAGGGCTGCTGAGGACAGAGAAAGATGGAGTATGCTGGTTAAACGATCATCTGTGGTGCCCCTACGACCACCGGGTTACGGGACAGGATAGGAATAGGATAGGATTATTATTATTATTATTATTATTATTATTATTATTATTATTATTATTATTATTATTATTATTATTATTATCATTATTATTATTATTATTATTATTATTATAAGAGAGCATTCTGGTTCTCTCGCTGGCATCATACATGTGTATGAATAATCCTTTCACTAGTTTCTTGATATGTTTTGTTATAATACAATACCATACAGTACACTAAAATACAACACAATATAATGCAATACAATACATCATTATTACCTGAAAAGGAATCACAGCAGGCGCAGAATCACATTTTGAATTCATATAATATTTTAGGAATACGCAAAGATTAAACCACTTTCATCCGCACCATTCTCATCTTAATCATTATAATTATTCCAACAAACGATACTACAATTCGTTCTATCCGTCTCTGCTCTGTCTGTATGTGTGTGTGTATGTGTGTCTCTCTCTCTTTTTTTCTCTCTCCCTCTCTCTCTCTCCCCCCTCTCGCTCTCTCTCTCTCTCTGCCACCATCACTCTCCCCACTCCCACTCCATAAAGAACCGTATTTAGATGGGAAACGTTTCTGTTAGAATGGAACTGGCAATAACATGCATCAACTAGTGACGAATGGCTTTAGTAATTGCGACCGTGGAGCGACAAGGCCCTTATCATCATTATCACCGGGGAGGTCTCAGTGGATCTAGTTTCGCTATGCCTACGCCTTCGATTCCGGCGAAATAAAAGATAACGTTTTGTGACCACAATCACACACACGCAAATATCCACAGACTCACACAGACACAAACTCACACAGACAAACACACACACAAAGACTCACACACACACATCACACACACAGACACACCCACATCACACACACAGACACAGACACACTCCCTCTCTCTCCCCACCCAACAAACCACTCACATACACGTTCCCCTATCTTTTTCCACACAGAGCATACTAAATTTTGAACTTGACCACACACACACACACAAATCACACAAAACGGTGGGCATGTTGTGACAGCTGCAGATGAAATAGAGCCGGCACTATACCATTATCAATGCATAGGGAACTCCAGAGGAAATTGGACTATATGAATCGTCGTCAAGTAGGCGTACAGAAACGGTTCATTACTCGGTCATCAGAGACGTTATGTACGCAACCACTGACCTCTGCGACTTGAGCACGGAACGATCTTTTCTGACCACAAGAGAATGATTGCTTAACGAGCTGCTCAAAGCACTAAACAGAAACCAGGATTCAACTCAAGCGGCCTAAATCAGGATTATTTTTGTGTGTTCTCGGTGTCAAACCATTTTCAGTTATAGCCTTCATAATGTTCACTTTTTTCAGCTATCGAAAATTTCTAAGTAAAGGGCCCCAGTAAGTCTAAGAAAAAAAATAATGAGAAAATGAAGACAAATAAATGAACACAAAAGAAGAAGAAAAAGAAGAAAAAGAAGAAGAAGAAGAAGAAGAAGAAGAAGAAGAAGAAGAAGAAGAAGAAGAAGAAGAAGAAGAAGAAGAAGTAAATTATGACGTCACCATAATGACGTTACCCGACATGCCAATTTTATTTTTTGCTCGCCTAGTATTTTCTAACTAAATACCAAGTTTCATTAGTTTCAAAGAAAAGTGCGCAAATGTTACCTTCTGACGGACGGACGGACAGATCAAAAGACGGAAAGACGGACGCCGGACGAACAACGCCCAATACAATAGTTCACGAGCTTATTATTACTATTACTATTGCTGTTACTACTACTACTGCTTCTACTACTACTGCTACTACAACTATATAAATTCTACTGCAACTTCTACCACTACTATAGATATTACACTTGTGAGGTCAACGAGGGGTTTCGCCGGGTACTATGAAAAGACGAACGCCGGACGAACAACACCCAAAACAGTAGTTCACAAGCTTACAACAACAACAACAACAACAACAACAACAACTACTACTACTACTACAACTACAACTACTACTACTACTACTACTACTACTACATGGTCATAATTTGGCTCGGAAGAGTCCGCTGGACCTAAAGCAATAATTATGTAATGTATGTACTACTACTACTACTACTATTACTACATTAACAGTCCATTCATGGATGCGTTTCCGCTCCTTTCTCAAAGTGCGGTGGTCTGTGTGTGAAACAATCACACACGCTCACGGCCATGTTACACACACTCGTACAACAAGACATTTACACCAGCCTGCATTACCTCGTTAAGGACGTTTTACAGTCACTAAATCATCGTTAAGGACGTTTTACAGTCACTAAATCATCGTTAAGGACGTTTTACAGTCACTAAATCATCGCTCAAAATAAACAAACAAGTTTCATCACTGCAGCATCTCTCTTCGCTGATACAAGGTAAAAGTTATAAGGTGTTCCCGAAAGCCTTTGGGCCGTTGGGAAGATGGGCGTTTGACACCTCTCTTTTCTGTGGGCCAGCGTAATGAGGGCGGTGCCATGTCCATCTCCTCTCACCTCGCTGCTTTACCTTCCCTGGGGTTGTAAACAGAGCCAGGTACCCCATTCACAGCTGGGTGGATTGGGTGTGCGTTGTGTGTGTGTTTTATATTGGTGTAGTTGCCTTACCAAGCATTGGTTACACCATCCAAGTACTAATGCAGCGACTACTCATAACGTGAATTTATATAGCAACCCGCTGCGCTAAAGTGGACCACTGCACCACCGTAACAGAAGCTTAAAGGGTACAGGAAATTAAGTTTTGTATTTTGATAGTTTCGATTGACCGCACCCGAATATATTAGTATTTAAGCCATTAAAGGAAATCGGAGTACCCGGTAAAACCCCTCGTTGACCTGACACGTATCATCTCTAAAGTGAAATATTTCTCGTCTCCGTCGAAGGCGATCAGCCAGCACGAGATCATACGGATTTTCTATAGAAGGTAAATGCATTGTGTGGGAAATCGTGATTAAGGAAATCGGAGTACCCGGCGAAACCCCTCGTTGACCTGATAAGTCTAATTTCTATAGTTAAATATTTATCGTCTCAGTCGAAGACGATCAGCCAGCACGAGTTCATACGGAGTTTCTAAAGGAGGTTCATGCATTGTGTTGGAAACCGCAATTAGGTAGATCAACGTGCATTTTGTTCGAAACCATTATTAAGGTATCCGGAAAAATCCTCGCTGACCTGACAAGTCTCATTTCTAAAGTTACACATATTTCTTGTCTCAGTCGGAGACGATCAGACAGCAAACGATACCAATCGGAGTTTCTAAAGAGGTACATGCATTTGTGTTGGGAACAGTTATTAAGGAAACTTGAGTACGCGGAGACAACACTCGTTGATGGTCGAGCTCAAACGGAGTTTCTACAGGGATGAAAGCTTTGTGTGGGAAATCGGTCCTCAGTGTCTGTGTGGAAAGTAGTCTACGCATTTCAGTGGAGTCTCGGAAAGTATTGGATGCTCAGACTCGTGTGACAAACTGGGATAGCTTAGGAGAAGACCGATCTGTTCTGGAGAAATGGGTTGATGGAAATAGCCCCAGCTCACTTTCCAGTCGATGAGTTCGGCATAAACAAACCTCGTTAACAGCCCAAAACACAACGCCGCAGAACAGAAAAGAACATTATTATGGTTGCAGCGTGTCCAGAACAACGGTCAAGCATGAACTCTGGTCAACAACGCAACGCGTCTCGAACGACATGCGCGGGCCAGTAACAATGCGATTCTGCACGTCGGGGGTCACGTTGGGTACTCATACCAAATTATCAATTTTAACCTCCGTGACAGATAGATAATTTAAGCGGGTGGTCAGTTGCTTATATTAAAATATATTAAATTTGATATGATTCCGGTCACGATGAAGTTGTTTGAATTATATCTGGCAGACAGGTTTGAGGGTGGGCAAATTATTCAGACAGAAAAGGTCTGCCTATATCCCTTGACAGTTTCCCCGAAGTGGTTATCTATCTCGAGACGATTGAACCGAGAGGGAGTAGAGGTCATGAGGGAGATGAGGATGAAATTCTGTATTTTATATTATCAACAACAAGATATAATACGCCGCGACAACTGACGTAGCGTAATTAAGTTATTACACTTAATCAAAAAGGAGAAGGAAAATGAAGAAGACGAAAAAGAAGAAGAAGAAGAAGAAGAAGAAGAAGAAGAAGATAGAGGAAGGAGGAGGAGGAGGAATAGGAGGTAGATGAAGAAGTAAAATCTTTAGATTATATTACTAGCAACTAACTGCAAGGGCAGAGCGGATAAGTTTTTATGACCTCTCATATATGAAATCACAAAAAAATTTTTTAATGCAGCTATTAATTATCACGGAAGAAAAGTAGAAGAAGGAGAATAAAAGTAGTAGTAGAAGTAGAAAGAAAACGGGTAACCATAAGGGGTAGCGGACAAAAAATCGAAGAAGAAGAAGAAGAAGAAGAAGAAGAAGAAGAAGAAGAAGAAGAAGAAGAAGAAGAAGAAGAAGAAGAAGAAGAAGAAGAAGAAGAAGAAGAAGATAAAGGAGGAGGAGAAGAAGAAGAAGAAGAAGAAGGAGGAGGAGGAGGAGGAGGAGGAGGATGAAGGAGGAACATTGAGGTTTAACTTCTACACCCACAATTGGCGATTTGGCAGACGGGGAAAACAAGGGGTAGGAACCTAAATCAACACTGAACCACCAGAGCAATCATACTGCAAAAATGGACTGAGAAAAATGGCCACTTTTTTTTTCGCCCACCACGGGATTCGAACCTGGGCCATCGGTGTGCCCGACGAAAGCTCTACCACTTGAGCTACGGCGGTGGTAAAGTAGAAGAAGAAGAAGAAGAAGAAGAAGAAGAAGAAGAAGAAGAAGAAGAAGAAGATATCTTTAGATGGCATCACAAGTAACAAACGGCATGCGTCCAGCACAGATAAACGTTCATGACCTCTGGTATAATGATCACAAAGTTCTGATGCAGCTACACATAAATAACCACTTCAATAGGAAGTCGACGAAGATGTGTAATTATATGGAGTGGATGAAAGCAAAATATAAGAAGGACGAGTAGGAGAGGAAGAGGACTAAGGAGGAGACAAACGAAGTGTAATCCTAAAGAGTGAACGAAAAACAAATCGATGAAGAAGAAGAAAGAGAAAGGGGAGAAGGAATAAGAAGTAGGAAAAATCATAAAGAGTGGATGAAAAAAATCGATCAAGACGAAGAAGAAGAAAAGTAAGAAGAAGAAGAAGAAGAAGAAGAAGAAGAAGAAGAAGAAGAAGAAGAAGAAAGAAGCATCAGCAGAAGAAGAAGAAGAAAAAGAAGCAACAGCAGCAGAAGAAGACGACGAGAAAGAAGCAACAGCAGAGGAAGAAGAAGAAGAAGAAGAAGAAGAAGAAGAAGAAGAAGAAGAAGAAGAAGAAGAAGAAGAAGAAGAAGAAGTGGAAAAAGGAGGAGGAGGAGGAGGTGAAGAAGGAGGAAGAGAATGAAAAGAAGAAGGTGGAGGCGGTGATGATGATGATGATGATGATTATGATGATGATGATGATGATGATGATGATGATGATGATGATGATGATGATGATGATGATGATGATGATGATGATGATGAAGGAAAAGAAAAAGAAGAAGAAGAGGAATGCCTATGACGACTAATTTCCAGGCATAAGTAAAAAGTTTTTTTGGGACGCAAGACCACGATGCACACCAAAGTTATAGTCCCCCAGGCGCGTCGCCAGGCGGATTGATCATCTTCGTGAATCCCCGCGAGAGATGTCGACGTCGTGTAACCTTGGAGAGAAAGATATGATTCGCGCCACTATTACAAGCTGCACTGACAGAAGAAGACAAAAAAAGAAAGAAAGAAAAGAAAGAAAGAAAGAAAGAAAGAAGAAGAAGAAGAAGAAGAAGAAGAAGAAGAAGAAGAAGAAGAAGAAGAAGAAGAAGAAGAAGAAGAAGAAGATCAAAGAACGAAAACAAGAAGAAAAAGATCGAAGAACCAAAACAAAAAGAACAAAAATAAAAAAAAAACAAGTAAAAGAACAAGAATAAAAAAAAAACAAGAAGAAAAAAGAAAGAAAAAAGAAAGAAAGAAAAGTTAAAAGAAAAAAAAAGAAAAGAAGAAAGAAGAGAAAAAAAAGAAATAAAGAAGAGAAAAGAAGAGAAAGAAAGACAGAAGAAAAAGAAGTTGAAGATGAGAAAATTTCATGGGGTAGCCACAATTTAATTTATACAACTTGTCCCTTAACTTGTCCCGTATGAGCAATGACAATAACAGTATAACTACAACATTAATAAACTAACATATGTTTCCAAAATTTATACATCCAAAATTAAAGAAAGACAGATGGGGACTATTAGAAGGAATTAAAGTGGGCAGGAAGAGGGATGGAAGAGAATAAAATAAAGAAAGGTACGACGAGAAGGAGGAGGAATAAAGTAAGGAGCAGTACAGGAGGAATGGAAGGGGAAAGGGGGTAAGAGTATTATTTATTTACTTGATAATTCTTATATAGCGCGTGTCCAGCTCAAGAGTTGCTCAAGGTGCTGGCCAACTGTTTCTCTGGGTAAGGTCATTTTTATTCCTGCACTCCAGGCCGACAACAACAAAATTAAAGGAAGAAGGGCAAAAAAGAAAAAGAAAAGGACGAACAAACGAAGGCGGTTGAAAATCAATTGTAGGAGAAGAAAGTAGAAGGAAGAAAAGAGGGAGAGATAGCTGTAAACTCTGAAACTTGAAGAATTTGTTTGGGGTTGCTATTGTTGTTGTTGCCGTTGTTTGATGACGGTGGAGATGATGATGATGTTTGTTATACTACTGCTAAACCTTTCTGCTGCTGCTGATAATGATGATGATGATGATGAGGAGGAGGAGGAGGAGGAGGATGAGGATGAGGATGATAATAATGATTGTGATGATATCCTGGAGAAGACACAATAATCTTACAAGGGGATTAAGATATGTAGATAGATGAGGCGTTTAGCTATCTCTGTCAGTCGTTCCATACCAAGATTCCAAATCGATGTGAGAGACTTGATCACGGTGCTTGGTCACATACAACTTTATATTTGTTCTCGGGTTTTAAAGTATCATTGGCTCACTTTAAGAAATGCTTTTTGCTAGTCAAATGACTAGTCTATTTGGTCTCCAGAGAAGAAAAAGCTAGTGGACACACAACAATACAAATAGAATGACACCAATCGTATGTATGTGATTTCAACTTTTATAAGTTCAACACAAATTCTAACATGACTTTAATTAACTGTAAAATAATAACTATAACTGTTCAATATGCTATGGAATTTCTTTAGCAATTCTTCATCATCACGTGCTAAGGTTTCCTATGTTTGGATGGTCTAATATTGTTCCGAGTATTTTTGACATCAGTTGCAGTTGAGATGGACTTAGCTCTCAGTTTCTGTGAATGCTTGAGCCTTGTGGTCACTCTGTCAGTGTGTGGTCACTCTCAAGATGATCGGGCGAGTCTGGTAGCTACGGGGCCGGACGTGGCGAGGTAGATTCGAGATGATCTCTTTCTTTTCCACGGGAGCAAGCGTTATGCGTTGACTCCACAAACTGTCCCAGAACTGAGCTGGAAAATCCAGAGCTCTGGCTACAATATTCTATTCAGATATTGTATGTTGTGCCCCCTGTAAGGAGTCTATAGCATCAGACACCTGGCGAGTTTCCCATAAGCACACTACGATATCTGAATCTTAAGGCTAAGATACATCGAGCACTATGAACAACATAAACATACTAATACATGGCAATCAATATAATATATAAACATACGAGTACTAGAAAACTACTAATGCTAACTTACTTCTAGTCTCTGGGATTCGTGAAACCGTATCTAGCCCATAGCTCTGTTGGTGATGGCTGTAGATTTGTGTTCACCTCAGTTCACTCCTTGTTTTGACCCTTCGTGGTGCTACGCTTTGTGTGGACTACCCGTTTAATGTGGGGTGTACCGAGGATATGAATGGACCTACACGTCATCTCCGACCTACCCGTCCCCTATACGCTTAATGTGTCCGGGGACGTAAATTTACTCACAAACAAACATCTCCGACTAATCATCTCGTTCTCGCGACTATGTGAATCTTTTCTAGGACGTCTTTGTTCTCCTGTCCTGCTTTGGGGACACTATCTGTTACGTCTCAACTTTGTGTGTCAGAGGAGAAACGCAGGGTAGGTCTTAGAGTGATATAATTTGCGTGGCTTTTCAGCGGTCAAGTGACACCGGTCAGATGTCCAAGTAGGAAAACTTACATTCTTCCTAGCGAGTTTGGCTTGATGGTATCGGGAGTGAACGTCTCAAGGAGGTTAATTTAATAACGGCCAACATTCCTCTAAAGAGCTGGTAAATTAACGTCAGGTTTTGTTCAATACTATCTGTTTATCTCTAAGCTGAGTTACTACATCTTTGTCGTCAACATTTCTGATATTGCGATGATGGTGATAATAATGATGATGATTATTGTGCTGACGATGATGATGATAATAGGAATATTGTTGCTGCTGCTGCCATCGTTGATGGTGATGATCGCAAAACTCTCTCTCTCTCTCTCTCTCTCTCTCTCTCTCTCCTCTCTCTCTCTCTCTCTCTCTCTATATATATATATATATATATATATATATATATATATATATATATATATATATACACACACACTCAGACACAGAATCAGACGTCCATTGTTTTACTATCTAAAAGAACAAGATTTTATCGAAGACAGCGACTTCTAGTGCCACTTATTTAGGCGAGATAATTTCCTTTTGTTGTTGTTGACATTTTCATATTGATTGCATCCAGTACCAGTGTTGAAGAGAGGAAGGAAACCGGAGTGCCCGGAGAAAACCACCAGTGACCTCAACAATCTCGTACTTTAGTCACGTACGTTCGCCCCTTGCTGGAATCGAACCCGGGACCTTCGGTATAGGAAACGGGCGAGTCATTCACTGCACCACGAGGTCACACCCAAATGACTATCTGTACTTTACACAATATTCTTAAATTGTCTCCCTTGAAGGAACGAGCGTTTGAAATACGGACTTACATACTTGCTTTGAAACACAGTCACGCAACACGCCTAAAGCATTTCCCCCGGCTGCACGAAACGTACGACCCACTTCTCGATGCGAGATTTGCCGTTAAATTTGAATTTGCATGATTGGATTTTTGAAATGTGGACCCTCGGAAAAGGCAGGATCGGCTTGTCTTTAAAGGACACGTAATGACTTTTGTGCCAGAGTGCTTCAGAATGAGGCTTTCAAAATCACAGCTTTCGGGAGAAGCAGAAAGCAGTAAGGAAAAATGGCACGCTATAATATTAGTAATAATTATGAAAAGAGAGAGAGGTGGCCGTGAACTTTAAAACTTGAAAAATTTGACAAATCTGTAATCTGTAAACAATATAAACAAATAAAAGTCACATTCGTAACTGTATTTTAACAGTGTGGCAATTGGAGTTGGCCAGACCTATCAGCGTACGAGCAATTATTATATATGCACACGGTATGACCTCACTGCATGTTTCTCAAAGTCGCAATAAAAAAATAAATACCAGAATCAATGATGTCGCATTTACTGGCCAAACTATACGCATCATCGTTTGTTTTCTTTTTTTGGTTTGTTTTTTATTTCCCCCAGAAATTCATCACAGTTCATCCTTCATGCGTTAAAAAAAATGTCAGCAAATAGATGAGCGTTAAAGTTTCCCTTTCAACACTCTTCCAAAGAGCTGAACGCGTCGTGTATCGTTGATATGCATACGTTAGCGGACGGTCTCAGCAGAACAGGATCGTCTTGAGTGCTGTTACCTTAATGACAGAATCAAGAATCGGATCAAACCGCGTTGTTGTTGCTATTGGATAGATTAGTGTCCCCAGACACCTGAGCATATAGGGGACGTTCAAACCGCGTACGGCTGACATGGGTTATATCATTCCAGGGAATAAGTGGGCAGGGACCTAAAGCAATACTCCTCCACCAGAGCAGTCATACTGCTAAGATGGTCGGGCCACAATTGGCCACTTTATCATGCCCATTTAGGGATTTCAAACCTGGGTCGCTGGTGTGCCAGGTAAGCGAACGAACTACCACTTCAGTTAGGTCGGGGCAGTACATAACTTAGTCTTAAGAGTGCAAAAGTACAATTATACTTACGGCGTAATAACAAGTACACACACAGAATACAGTCAGAGAACAAAACCAAATTTACCCATTTCCTTAAGATAATTCAGTCCATCTAGAAAAACAAAAATTCACAGCCTGGCTAGAAGATAGACCAGGGAAAGAATGTAGTCGAAACAGGTCCAGAAAGAATGCAATCATCAGGTTTAAACAAAGTTAGCATTGTGCAAAAGGTTAATGCAATAAGTCAAAAAGGAACAGAACAAAGAAAAATGCAATCTGAGATTTTAAACAAAGTTAGCACTGTGTCTAAACTAATTCAGTAAGTCTGGCATACAAAACCACTGATTGTTGCCTAATTCAATTAGAGAGCGACACCTTGGTTAAAACTTCATGCGACTTTTTTTTTTGCAAGTTGCACACAATTACACTCACCCATGCCTTCTGTCTCACACTCATACTCTCTCTCTATCTCTCTCACTCTCTCACAAGCACACAATCACGCACATACACTCATAACGATACACCACTCTGTTTTGACACATTATAATAACTTAGTTCAGTTAATTTATTCCATTCACTTATTAAAATCACACACACACACACACACACACACATATATATATATATATATATATATATATATATATATATATATATATATATATATATATATATATAGAGAGAGAGAGAGAGAGAGAGAGAGAGAGAGAGAGAGAGAGAGAGAGAGAGAGAGAGAGAGAAAATCAGTTGACTTGCAAAAAAAGAAATAAAGAAACTATCAAACACTGAAGATAGCTATAGCTCTTGCTACCGTTATGTCTAGAGTCGACTATTGCAAAAGCAGCTTGTGGGGTCTTCCTGCCAATTAGCTTGATAGATTGCAAAAGATCCAGAACACTGCTACCAGAATCGTTACACGTACTAAGCGTTCTGAACACATTTCACCTGTGCTTCATTGAACACATTGGTTGCCAATTTTAAAAAAAAAACGCATAAACCACAAGACAGAGTCTAATGTCAACAGCTTTTTCTGCGTGAGCAAGAATGCACCAGAATATTTGTGTGAACTGATTCCAGTATATGAACCACCACGTCGCTTCCGCTCATGCTCCCAGTCCCTGTCCTGCCGCCCTGCATCTGAAGAAACAAACAAGAATAGGTCAGTTGCAAGAGCTTCCAAAAAACGCAGCACCAGCGCTCTGGAACTCGTTGCCCGAGACGCTGAAGATCACAGGGACTGCTGGATTGTTACAGTGATTTTTTTCTATGGACTTCACCAAGCACCATTCTCGCTTTCACTGTCTTCCATACACACCTCCCTCCCATTTTTCTTTCCTCCTACTCCTACTCCTCCTCCTCATCATCATCATCATCATTATCATCATCATCATCATCATCGTCATCATCATCATCATCATCATCAAGACGCAGATTACAAAAAAAAAACTGAAATATACCATACAAGAAAAAGCTATTTCCAAACGTATCACGTAGCCTAAAATATGATAACATAAACGACTACACTATAATAAGGGCTATAATAATTATAGATTTTATTTTTTTGTGTCGAGTGGGAGAGGGGTGGGGTGGGGGCGGAAGCAAAACACAAAATGCACATACAGGCGATTTTGAGAGCACCAAAGAACAAAGCAATACACACGTAAATAGTATGCTCCGTGCAGAAAAAAAGCCACCACACAGCATACATTATGATCTTGCGTGCAGAGAAGAAAAAAGGACATACAATGTAGGTTAACCGAACTGGCGTGGAGGAAAGAGAAACGACAGACACAAGAGCAGCAATTTCCAGAATTGCCCACTGTTGCGGCCATCCTGCTTTTCAAGTTTGGACAAAAAGCAGGAAGGGTACAGGTCCTTTCCCTCTCCTTCCTAGTCTATACATGTTTTTCCAGTATTTTTTGCAAGTATTTTATTCCCATGGTAGTCTATACACTCTAGTCCCATAAAAGGAATAACTGGTCCGCAACAACAATATACTTCCTTCAATGAAACGTTGGTTTGGAATCTGGTGACGATTCTGGTAATATATGAAATATATATATTGGTCCTGATTTGGCTCGTAAGAGTCCGCTGGACCTAAAGCAATAATCATGTGATGTAATGTATGAAATATATACATAATGTGTCTATAATAAAGGTTTGCCCAACTATATAAAATCGACCTGCTGACTTCAGTTGCATATGAAAACCTATGCTAGAAACTGGATGTTTCCATGCCAGTCAACAGTACACTTTGTCCCATGAAAGGACGTCTCCAATAAAAGCGTCCATATCTTTGATAATATAATTATAAAAAGTTGCAGTCCGCTGTATCTTAAAAACAATGACTAGGTAATAAAAAGTTGTTCCACAACGTGTAGATGTCTGGTATCCTATGAAAGCACAATTAGTACCACGTGAAAGGTTGTCACCACTAAAATAGTCCATATCTTTGATTATATATTTTTAAAAAGTTTCTTCAGAACGTGCCATTTTTCTGGTATTCTAGGAAAGCACACACAGCGTCTCATGAAAAGTTTTCTCATCCTACTAAAATTGTCTCTTACGTGAATTGCAAACGTTGCCTCGTGATCTCAAAAAATAAACGTTGCTAGTCCAAGAAAGGTGCCATCAGTATACCATGAATAGTTGTCCAGCCACACAAAAAAAGGTCCATCTCCGATTGCTGTAGCCCAATGAAAATGAATGTTGTCCCGAGAACGGATATTTGTGACCCCTCCGTCAAAAAAATGTGGTGTCTCTAATTGAGCGATTCCCCCAGTGGCGTCTGTTCGTTACTGCAGCCAGACTTTACTTCTGCACACAAAGATATCCTTTCTGCACTGTGGTTGGGGTTTGGGGTGTGAGGGGTGGGGAGTGGGGGAGTAGAGGGGCGATGTGGAGGGGGAAGGGAGGAAGAAGGTAGGGGGAAAGGGTGGAAGGGCGGGAGGGCATATGCCTTGTGCCAAAAATAGTAATTAACAATATCAGTGGTATATATGGGCCCAGGAAGTCTGTAATGTCTGATGTTCTTTATTAGTGTCTTATTGATACGCAGCTCGGTTTATCTTCAACTGCAGGAATCGTCCACTGTACTGTCTCTCTAAATATGTTCATAATCTGTAGTGACGTGTTCAAAACAAAAATAAATAAGGATCACGGGGCAAAGCGTTGCTCACGGTGGGTTATGATACGATACACGGGCAAAAACTATTGAGCGAGCGAACTCAAATACATAAATACACAACTAAATACAATTATTAATTCAAGTACATAAAAATACAATACAATGCAATGCAATACAATAATTAAATACATTATAAATGAATAAATAATTATACAACCGCATAATATAACGACACACTCGGCATGTGTATGGATGTTGCAATACTCATGCAGAAAGTGACCCATTCCAGCTAAATAAGAAATATAAAGAGGGGAATTTCGAACAGTGGAACTGATAAATGTCCACATTAATCGAACGTTTGGGTTTACGTTAGATTGTGCTTCCGTAATGCGGTTGACTTTATCTCGTGCATTATTCGCGTTTGAAATGCATTCTGTGAAGTTGAATATTCATTCATTTTCATGCATTCTTTTCAAACCGTCTCGACTTCTCTCTCTCTCTCTCTCTCTCTCTCTCTCTCTCTCTCTCTCTCTCTCTCTCTCTCTCTCTCTCTCTCTCTCTCTCTCTCTCTCTCTCTTCTTCTTCTTCTTCTTCTTCTTCTTCTCACAAACACACACATACATACCGACAGAGGCTATAAATATAGGTTAAATAGTTTTTAATATAGCGCTTTTCCAGCTCAAGAGCTGATCAAGGCGCTGACCGAAATAGAATCTAACTCAAGCAGCTCGGGGCGCCCGCTTCCAGCCTTTGAGGGCGTCGTCTAACGCTCAGACCACTGAGCACAATCCTGGGCGACTGGTCGGTATAGGGGAGAGGGAACCTAGTGCTTGCTGGGTGTATCTGTGTAGCCGACACTCACCCGTCTACAACTTGAGCGTCATGTCAGGACCTTTATAGTTCGTGCGATGGACTGCGTGCGTGCACAGACTAGACCTCGGTTTATACTCTCAACCGAAGCAAAGTACGCTGCCTATCCTGTCCTATCCTATCCTATCCTATAACTCGGAGGTCGTAGGGGCACCACAGATGATCGTTTAACCAGCGTACTCCATCTTTCCCCGTCCTCAGCCACCCTGCTTGTTTCGCTC
This sequence comes from Oncomelania hupensis, assembly GCA_036898135.1. Classification (NCBI taxonomy): domain Eukaryota; kingdom Metazoa; phylum Mollusca; class Gastropoda; order Littorinimorpha; family Pomatiopsidae; genus Oncomelania; species Oncomelania hupensis. The sequence goes on along the minus strand of CM072514.1, from coordinate 63,990,622 downwards.
AGTGTCAAACCAGTCCATTCTCGAATGTTGTCCTCCCACCTCTTTTTCGGCTCCCTCTTCTTCTACCTCCTTGCACTGTGCCTTGCAGGGTGGTCTTTGCATGTGCGCTCCACAGAAGCAAAAGAGCTTGCTTTCGTGTTTGTCAGGGAGAGAGAGAGAGAGAGAGAGAGAGAGAGAGAGAGAGAGAAAGAGAGAGAGAGAGAGAGAGAGAGAGAAAGAGAGAGAGAGAGAGAGAGAGAGAGAGAGAGAGAGAGAGAGAGAAAGAGAGAGTCTCAAACTCAGATTTAGAGGGAAAGAGGACTCTAGCCTCGATGCTATCTTACGTTACGTGTTTTGCCTTGTTTTGTTTTTTTTGTTTGTTTGTTTTGTCTTTGCGTTCCCATTATCGCTTGCAGCAAACTCCTCGAGGGCAAGAAGCGCGCTATAAAACAAAATGGACTCCACCTAACGCAAGCGTCCCTCGGAGCGACCATAAACCCACCGGAGATGACAACGTCTCAAAATTTATGCTCCCATTCCGACCCTAATTGCAGCAAAGGCCGCGCTTTCTTTTATTCAATTTGGATGAGGGCGAGAAGGAAAGCGGGGGCGGACGGTTAGGGGAAGGGGTGGGGGAAGGAAGAACGAAGAAGAAAGAAGAGGCGGTACGGGTTTAAAATCCCAGGAAAGAGGGGTTAGGGAACTAAATCAAGACTGAACCATCAGAGCAATCATTTTATTAAGATGTACAGAGAAAAAGTGCCTTTAAAAAAAATATCTTGCCCATCACGAAAATCAACGCCGGGTAATCGGTTTGACAGGCAAACGCTCTAACCCTGAGCTATGGCGGTGGAGTTGAAGAAGAACAAGAACAAGAAGAAAAAAAAAGCACAACAAGAAGAGAAATAAGAACAAGAAGAAGGCGTGGTCTACAAGATGTGAACAAAGGTCATATAACTCACTGAACTCTGACCGCCTTTTGAGCTCGACATGACATAACCTCTTGCCTGAACGGTTTTTTAATGCACAGAAACCGAACCGCAATTTCATACAGGAGGCATCTTCGGGTAGATAGATAGATAGATATTCAGTGCTTATAGGGTCCAACGGACCGCCAAGAGCCGAATCAGGACCACAAAATTTAAGTAAAATCAGATTAAACTGTTAACATTTAAATATTTTGAAAGATGTAAATAAAATCAGTCTCTTCAATAAAATCCAAACAATAATATAAAACAAGACGACATGATTTAGATGCGATAAAACAAACCAACATCATGTAAAAATTGAAACATGTTCTGACCACTGCATACTTTAAAAACCTCATTAAAAGGTACTGAACCAAGATATATTTCCCTTAAATCAACCAGATCAGCACATTCAGACATAAAATGACGAACGGAAATGGATTTGTTAAATGCAAAGCACCATGGTGTTTCTTCTCCTTTTAAAAGGAAACTATGGGTGACATAAGTATGCCCAATATGAAGGCGAGCCAAAACAGTTTCCTCTTTGCGGGTGGACGCAAAGTTAGGCAAAGAAGCAGATAAATCCGGAATAATTTCAAATAATTTGTTATTGATTTGATTAGACCATTCAGTTTGCCACAGCCGTATACAATAAACTCCAGTCATACAACGCAGGTCAGAGTATGGAACAAACTGGAAAATCTCTGAAGGGAAATCTACATGCAGAGCTTCTTTAGCCGCTTTGTCCACTGCAATATTGCCGTGGATGCCCATGTGACTAGGTACCCACATAAAAACTATCTTTTTACCCTCAGAAACATGTTCTGTGTGGAGGTCATGGATCTCTGCCAGAAAAGGGTGTGATATCTTTCTCGTGGAAAGAGCCTGAAGTGCCGACAGTGAATCAGACAGGATTAAAAACAAGGTTCTTTTGGATTGATAAACCTGTTTCAGAGCTAGATGAATTGCCTTGAGCTCAGCTGTATAAACAGAACAAAAATCAGGTAGACGCTGTTGCAAATGCTGGTCTAGGTGTCTTCCTGAGACCGACGATCTTCGGGGAGCAGTATTTCTTGTTCTTAGCCTGAAATCCACAGAACATTTTGAGCTTGTATCGCTGAAAAGAAGAAGAAGACGACGACGACGACGACGACGAAGAAGAAGAAGAAGAAGAAGAAGAAGAAGAAGAAGAAGAAGACAACTAGCCAGAATCAGAATTAGAATCCACAATCGTCTAAAGATGAAGGTCACACGATGCCCCCTATAATGATAAGTTTCGACAGTGTCATTACTTTATTCCCTCTGCGTACATGGTACAGGCTAGATAGCTTCATTATTTAGTCCATACAACTCTGGATATAGTTGCGTTGTTGGTTTTCTCAGCAGCTCTGCTACAGGCTGCCACCACCGTCCGCGCCGCTACAAGTTTAGCAAGCTGAGATATATAGTATAGCTTCTTTTGATCGATTTTTATGTTATTCATAAACAGGATTGGCTGTCCCACTAGCTGCGTCTCTTCCCCAGGCTTTACATCTTTTCTCCTGACACCGAGCAGGCAGGAAACAGATTAACAAACCGCGCCAGTCAGACGGCGTCCTTTTGATTTCTCACGGTTTACGCTGAGATGTTAGTTTGTTCAAGAAGAAGAAGAAGAGCTGAAATTGATCAAGCTGCACAGTCGGACACCCAAATATTAGCTCAAATCAAAGGGTCTCGGGTTTTGAAACAAGTAGTGCTGGGGAAGACGATAGCGAGTACGAAAATATGCAACTGGTCAAGGTGTCAGGGTTCGAAGCACCGAAACTAGGATCGGATGGACAAAGAAGGTTTGAACATAGTGAAGAACAATTAAGAAATGAATTAAAGAGTACATTAATAAAATAAATAATGTAAGAATGAATGGAGTCTTACATTATACGGATAACATGCTCCGAACAATGAATAAATCAAATGAATTAATCAATAAATCAACCAATAAATGGGGTCTACCAATTTACCGTGAACGTATACGCAACTTTAGCATCGTTCCTGATATGGCTCGGAAGAGTCCGCTGGACCTAAAGCAATAATCAATCAATCAATCAATCAACTTTAGCATGCTCAATGCGGTGAACAATGAAAGGGAAGGGATGCCGGTAGCCTTTAATGCGTTCTGGAGGAGTGGGTCCTAGATCAACTTCGTGAGGCACAGACACAGACAATTATAAGTCCAGAACTAAAAGTCTAGAATAAAACCATCGCTTACAACGCGTTTCGCGTTAGGCAAAAAGCTGCTATTGTTCATGACCGCGAAGCTCTGAAGACTTTGAATCTTCTTATTTTTTTGAAAATGTAGTGTGGAGATTTTAACATGATGCTGTATTAACTGATGGCGTGCACACACACCATTAATTACTTGAACTGCCGCTGAACTCAGGACAAACCTTTAACTAGGCAAGAATGATGAGAAGCAATCATAGCACATTGACGACTGATGGTATAAAGACACAAAAAAAAAATATTAAGACACCACCACCATCACCATCGTCATCACCCTCATCGTCATCATCATCATCATCATCATCATCATCATCATCATCATCATCATCACCCTCGTCATCATCACCATCATCATCACCCTGAATGCGATGTAAGCACATTTTAACCAGTTCAACAGTTCAGTTTAAAGCACGGCGATCTGCACCATCATACATGCTAATATGTTACAGATGTATGCTCACCTACACAACACAACTCGTGTTCATCAGTACTAAAACATGTTGTGTAAAGGCAATGAGACAATTATTAGAAGACAGAACACTTAGTTTGGGATTTTTTTTTTTAAAGTATGAGATTGACTGCATCCAATACCATTATTAAGGGAAGTTGGAAACTGGAATACCTTTTGGAAAACCCTGGATGTCCTTGATAAGAATCGTAAGTTAAACATTTTGTCCTTACTAGCGTGGATCGAACCCATACTTTCCATTGGGTGCTGGAAACTTCGGAATTGGATACTAGCACTCTTCCTCGACGCTAACACACAGCGACTCAACCAAAGCTTTTTAGATTTTGAGGTTAGGTCAACCAGGCTAGCTATAAATTGCTTCACTGATGCTTCCTTTCCGTTCCTTTCACTGGAAGGGAGGGTGCAGGCAAGCTATAAATAGCCCGCAGCAAGCAAAATGTGAAGGCACTAAACAGTGCTGTTCACATAGGAATTGAGCTGGTATGAACATGCGCTCTTCATCATCATCATCATCATCATCATCATCATCATCATCATCATCATCATCATCATCATCATCATCATCATCATCATCATCATCATCATCATTCTTCTTCATTCTTCTTCTTCTTCTTCTTCTTCTTCTTCTTCTTCTTCTTCTTCTTCTTCTTCTTCTTCTTCTTCTTCTTCTTCTTCTTCTTCTTCTTCTTCTTCTTCTTTTTCTTCATCCCAATCGGGCATGTGTCCTACCACTTGTTCCATAACCGTTATTAACCGACAATATCTTCGCCTTAAATCTTTCTTTTTCCAGCAACGACCTTTAGTTCGTGTATTTGGGTACCGGGTGTGATCATCAAAATCAACATCGCCATCGTGTTAGCCATTCAAAAAAATAAATATTACTTTTAGAATGAAATTTTTAAAAAATAAATCTGGGTTCAAAATAGGAGTTATAAATCATCCGGTCACGCCTTTTGATGTTAGTCAAAGGATTTCTAGCACGGCAACGTTTCTACGTTTCGTGGTTAGATATTGAAAGCAAACCGGATGCAATAAATTTATGAGCGAATAATAGAAGAGAAACAAACAAAACAAACAACGAAAAACAAGTTAAAAGGAAACACTGAAGATACGGCGACGAAGGAAAGATAGCAGAAAGAGAAAACAAATAACGAGCTACGGGCTGTCGAATATGTCTGATTTTGGAAATTAGATTACAAAAACCGGTGACATCTTGCTGACAGATGAACTCAAAACCCCTTTAAGGATGCCCTGTAGCCTTTCATGTGTGTCAACAGGCATAGGAGTGGCAGCAGAAATGAAAGAAATGCAGGAGACCATAAAAAAGCGGACGAGGATAAGGAGCGAAAGAGAAGAGGATGGGAAGAAGGGAATGGGGAAAGAAAATGAATAAGGGACAAAGAATTAGCGGTGGCACATGGGGAAAAGAAGTGGAAGAGGAAGTGAAGAAGAGGAGGAAGATCACCATAAGAAGGAGAAAGAGTAGTTGCAAAGCGAGGACGAATCGGACTACGAAAGAAGAAGAAGAAGAGGAAGAAGAAGAAGAGAAGAAGAAGAAGAAGAAGAAGAAGAAGAAGAAGAAGAAGAAGAAGAAGAAGAAGAAGAAGAAGAAATGGAAGCACAGCAAGGCCAAAGTTTTGGATCCAGCCCTTCAGGAGGGCGAAAGAAAGAAACATTGATAGAAAAAGATGAAGAAGACGAAGGAGCAGGATAATGACGTCTCAGAAAATCTCTCAGAAAAAAAAAATCAAACCCGGTACTTCCTTAAGGACTCTAGTGTCCAAAACAACGTTTTAAAATTGCAGTGCCGGAAGGTGGAAAAACCCTCAGGGGCATTTTTAACCGCACATTTGATTGGTCAGTTGTCGGAATGTTATATTCATTAAATCCCACCCTAGGGATACGAAACGGACAATTAAGGTTCGCGTCGTCACCATGAAGAAGCGTCAATTTTAGGTCACCCAATGTTGACACGAGCCTTGGAGGAAGGAGGAGGGGAGGGCAAGAGGGGGGAGGGACGAAGGAAATTAAAGAACAAGACGCCTTGGATTAGCCTCAGGGTGCTGGAAGGCAAGTCTCTATATAGGGACGAAGTGGGACAATTAAAACTATAGTCTATAAATTAGAGGTGGGGGAAATTTAGAGTGAGTCTTAGTTCTTTTTTTTTCTCCAAACTTTTACAATAAGTAGATTGATCTTAGAAGATTTTATTTAACCCAGTTATGGAGGGGAAAGCTCTCCGCTCACCGTGTAAACAGCTTACAAAATCAATTGAAACCTCTAATAACGTCACGGTTTGCTATAACACAAGAGCCATCGAGCGTTATCTCATCACTGTGCGGTACTCTACTTCCCCCCCCCCTCCCCCGCCTTTCACCTCTCCACTCTCTTCCTGATCCCATCCACCTCCCATCCTACAATCCCTCCCTTCTTCCCCTCACCCCTTATTTTTCCTCTTCAACCACTATAGTTCCCAACGAAGCAGAAAATCCGATTCTAACCCTCTCCACCGCCCGTCCGCCCACACTTCTCCTAGGCCTTCTCCACTCACCCCCCTTCACCTGCTTTATTCTCGACAACTAGTGACACGTTGGTCTATGGCAGTGGTGACACCTTCGAGCTTAAGCCGATGCATCAACTTCTCGTTTATCAGCATGATGCTGTCAGCGAAATTGGAGTTTAGGTCCTAGAACTTTTGGCAGGTCTGGTCGATTTGGGACATTATTATTGTCCTTCATGCCATGACCCCAGCCAGAGGTTGAGGGAAAGAAACCAGGCGCTCTCGTTCACGGAACATGAAGCAAAAGCTTCATGCAGTGATAGCAGTAGAATTAATCTCTGACGTGAAGAATTTGAAGCAGTGCCAATAGCAGCAGAGGAAAAAAATAGACAGAGGCGGAGCGCAGCGTGGTTTTTCTTTAAAGTGTCCCAGTTCGAAGGCTTTGTTCACTTTGAACGAAAAGGGGTTTACGCTAAAATTAGCATTGTTATTCTATTCCTATCCTATCCTATTATATCATATCATATCCCGTAACTCGAACGTCGTTGGGGCACCACAGATGATCGTTTAACCATCGTACTCCTTTCTCTGTCCTCAGCAACCCTCATGGCTCCAATGTCAAGCCAGTCCATTCTCGAATGTTGCTCTCCCACTTCTTTTTTTGTCTCCTCTTCTTCTGCATCCTTGCACCGCGCCTTGCAGGATGGTCTTTGCAAGGCCTGATGCTCTGGTGAGGTGGCTGTATCATCGAAGTTTCCGTTTTTTTTCACGTCACGTGAGCACGTCATCGTTTTGTCCAATGGCTTGCATTATGGTCTTTCGGACTTCGTTGTTGGTGATGTGCTGGGTATAGGAAATGCCCAGAAGTCTTTTGTAGCACATCTCCATGATTTATATTCTTCGTTGTAGGTCTGCTGTAAAGGTCCATGTTTTGCAAGCGTATAAGAACATGGAGATGACAAGGGAGCGCAGCAGCCTTACCTTGGAGTGTAGACTGATGGCCTTGTCTTTTCAAATAGGCTTCAACCTTGTCAGGGCAACAGTTGTTTGTGCGACCCTGGAGGGGGCTTTCTGTCGGGACTCATTGCTTGGTACAATGGCTCCTAAGTATTTGAAGCTATACACTGCGTTGATGGAATTTCCACGGACTGTGATGTCCGTGTTGATGCCATTGGCGTTGTTGATCTTCACCTCGGTCTTCTCTGCACTTATTTCCATTCCAAAGACTCTAGAGGTGATGTCAATCCTCTGTACCAGCTGTTCAAGTTCTTGTTACTCTCCAGCCAATCCATCAATGTTATCCGCATAACGGAAGTTAGAGATTGCTCTACCCCCTATGCTGATTGTGCCTTCGTGATCTGCAAGGGCATCTGACATGATGCGCTCTAGGAAGATGTTGAAGAGTGTTGGAGAGAGTAGGCATCCTTGGCGCACCCCGATTGTTGTTCTGAACCCGTTCCCGATGGCGCTGTGGTGGAGGACTGCACTGGTAGCCTTGTCAGACATTAAACGATGATACAGTGGGCTCAAACCAAGCGCTATAGTTTGAATTTTCAATTTTGGTTGTGGCATGGATCCGGGATTTAACTCCCGTGGGGGTGCCGGGGGTTTCAGTACAAATAGTATCCCCACTTTCTGGAAATTTAGTGCGTTAAATTCCCACTGTCGCTGTCTTTCTTTTTTGTTCTTTCTCATTCCTACTCTGTTCTATCAATCTACTATACTATCTTCTTCTTCGCTAGACCAGTCACCTACCTTTTTTCTTCAAAACTCTTCCGAGACAAAACTCCTCATTTGTGTGTGAGGTCTGTTGGATCAGCTTGGAAATATTGGATGCTCTCTGCCAGGTGGTCACTGGGGCTTCCTATGATGTTAATATTTGGCAATGTAGGCATTTTATATGTATGTGTTTTGTTGATATTTTATAATGATGTTTATATTCTATTTTGTTCTTGTAAACGGGGGTTCGATAAATTAGAGTATAGCCTCAATTTCACCTGCGTGGGATGTCTTTATTGTAAAGTGACCGGCTGATGGAGTGCCTTCAGTGTTACCACTAGGGTTGTTTCGGCAGATCTTTTATGCGGATCAGGGGCGGGTCCTCTTTCAGCGAAGTTGTGGTCTTGATTTTGTGCTCCTGATTCGGCAATACTGGTCCTGATTTGGCTCGGAAGAGTGCGCTGGACTTAAAGCAATAATTATGTAATGTAATATAATGGATACGGGATTGATTTCCCCTGTTTAACGGTACACCAATATTATAGCCGTGTGACACTTTGACGGTGGTGTGGTATGTAAAGAATAGATGACAAGGAATAAAGAACAACACTATATGAAATTATCCATATATGACACAATACACCTGCCTAACAAAGTTCCATCAACAAACTACCTATCGTTGGCGATTAACCTTTTACTAGATAAGCACAAGCAATTGTACAACCTCTCCGTGTTTCTCAAGTCAAGCACAGTCATAATTCGCCATATATTTATTCTGGACATACTCAAATAACCGGCCTTACAACCTAAACATGAACACGATAATTGATTCTGTCGATACTCTAAGCAACCTCGACATTAGCAGTTTAGAAATGAAGCACCGTCATTATTATTGATTTTGTTTTCAAATTTCTAATGCAAACGCTGACAGGTGTCAAGGAAAAACGCTTTAGAACACGTTTATGATAAAAACCGCTATGACAACACCTTGTTTGCTGTTACAAACAAAAATGTATGTGAGTCTCTACGGCGGACTTAGGCGTTAGAGCCAGTTCATTTTTTATTAAAGCAGAAATCTGTCAATATTGCACGCAAAACTTCTAAATGCCTCTCTCTCCCTCCCCCTCTCTCTCTCACTCTTCTCTCGTATTTAAATTACGCCAAAACGCGCTTAAATAACAGTTTCGGTTTTGCGCTCCTGACCGGGTTAGTTTTCTTTCTTGTATGACAGGTAGAATAGAAAGCCATTTTGGACAGGAAACGTCGCAATGGCCACTGCAGAATCTGCAATAGGAAATGGGTGACGCACAAAAATACAAAGACAGTCTGGTATACAAACCAGAAAACTGGGTTTAGCAATTTTACTCATCTGTACCCCATTTCCTCCCCCTCTCCACTGTCGCGTTAGGACTAGTTTTAACTCTGCTTGTTGACTATTTAGCCTTGTGTAGTCTTTGTAACAGTAGAGAGTCAGTAAATTACACAGTAGCAATAAAAGTACACACAGCGAGCCAGACCCCCACACAGCTTAGTGACTCAGCACTGTGTGCGAGAGTCGTAAACATTTTACCCAATGAGAGCTTTGAATCGGACCGTTTTAACCAATCAGAAGCAGGCTCAGTGGGTAGAGCAGTTTTGACTGTGTCAGAGCCTAACACAGCTTTGGTCAGTCGTGTGTGAGAAGAGGTAGAGTCAACATCTCCACAGCTAGAGAAATCTCTACACTCATAGACCAGGAAGCAGGACTTAGGAATCTTAGAATTCTCTCAAGTCATCACGGGCCTGAACTTGTCAAACAGGTAAATGAACACCCTTCTGTTTCATCGTGATATATTTGTATTATTGTTGAAATTATGTTTGTGGAATTTGCTATGCATAAATGTGAATTATTAATCCGAATTTGCCGTACCACGTGGAAGAGCCGACCACGAGCCGAAACACGACCGGTTGCGCCGCCATGTTGTATCCCGTACGGAACCTCTGTTGTTTAACTTATATGTATGTTTGCAGACCAGTGGCTGTACCACTGAATGTTTATATTATTATTAATTCTGTATGTGTATAGTTAGCCACGATTGATATTTATGTATGTATAGGAATTTAGAGTGAAATTCCAGTGGAACCCGGAAGTAGCAGAATGTTCGTCGCTTATGTATAGAGATGTGGAGCTATCACTGAGGGCTACTTCGCTTTCAGTGAGACGCTCTGCACAAACCGATTATTCAGGGTTGTGCAGACTTTCGTCTCTTATATTACAGACGAGCAGGCGAGCTATCCAGAGCTATCCAGAGCTATCCCGAGCTATCCTGTGCACCCCACTCCACAGAAACGACTAGTTGGCGGAGTATCCTCTACCGCACAAGACGGAAAGAGCGACCCGGAAAACTCCCTGTCAGACCCCACAGCGTGGCAAGGGAACCCAACTACACAACGACACAGGTGGACCAGAAGCTACCTCACAGAAGGACTTCGAACCCCCACTCATGAGTTAAGTGCATAACACGAAGGTGCACTTAAACTGATCATAGCAGGACCACAGTAGTCCAACTCTTCAGAAACTGTAAAACGGACCACAGTAGTCCAAATCTACATGAGATATTATAGCCAGTGCCCGAGGAAGAAAAAACAGCTGCCTAGACTATCAGCGATCGAACTATTAGCAGTGACTGAGACTTTTTAAGTTAGATTATTACTTAGAGAATCTTGTATAGAGTAGAAGAAATAAATGTGTGATTTTAACTGTTATCAAGTGGCTGGACTACTTATGATTCATAGCCGTGTGAAAGCTAGTGTGACAGTAATCTTTTACCATTTGTCTATCTATTTCTGTACCCCAACCTTAACACAGAACGAGCTAAACAAATAAATTTATTAAAGTAATTCATAGGGTGACCTACTAGCAGTTCCCACCGAATAAACGTGAGGGTCCATAATTCCATTGTGCAGAGCCCATAAACCCCACGTGACACTTTAATTGGCGAGCCTAGCTAGGATCTGTGTATAATAGGAATTGGGTATAACCGGACCTAAGTACAATAAAATTAGATAACAGTAGAAGTAGAATAACTTAGAATAGTGTAAGGGTATAACACTGATCAGTTGGGTGCACTATTCTTTAGTTAAAAACTTTGTTGCTTCAAATATTTTTGTGCCTGTATGTTGCATTGTTCTTTTGCAGGTTTTGCTTAAATAACTGTTGTATGCCATTTGACTCTTGTTTTATTCTATTATTGATTACGAATTTTATGGTCTTTGCATTGTTTTTATTGAATTGCAATATTGCTAGTGTTTTGGTATTCCACTTGATTCAGAGGGTGTTCATAGACACGTTTGGCAATGTCGGACCCAGTGGCCTTGAGATTGCGTTTCAAGGAATTAGGGGAAGCTTTACACTTAGCAGGGGGAGACCTAATTGCGTATATCAATGCAGAGGTAGAGAAACAGGAGGCTAAGGCAGAGAGAGCAGCAGAAAGGGAGGCGAAGAAACTAGCCTTAGAAGCAGAGCAAAAGAAATTAGAATTAGAAGCAGAACAGAAGAAACTAGCATTAGAAGCAGAGCAAAAGAAAGCAGAGTTAGAAGTAGAACAAAAGAAGGCAGCATTAGCAGCAGAGAGAGATGCAGAAGTTAGGAGATGGGAGTATGAGCGGGCAGAAAAAGAAAAAGAGCGGGCAGAAAAAGAAAAAGAGAGGGAAGAAAAGGAAAAAGAAAGACAGCATGAGTTAGAGCTAAGAAGATTGGGATCAGGAGCTTCAAGTTCTTCCTCAACCCCTTCCCACTCAGATCAGCTAGAGGTAGCATCCAACCCTGTACAAGGAATGTCATTTCCACTGGGAACATTCAATGAGAGAGAAGAAGGTCTAGATCTCTATCTGACTAGGTTTGAGCGTCTAGGAACAGAGTACAAACTAGATCCCACTCATTGGTCTTTTAAGCTTAGTCAAGGGCTTAGAGGAAAGGCTTATGACATCTACAGTAAGCTACCGACTGACAGAGTGACTGACTATCACAAAGTAAAAGAGGCACTCCTAACGGGATTCGAACTGACAGGAGAATGCTACCGGCAAAAGTTCCGCACCAACCGGAGAGTGAAAGGAGAGAGCTATGCGCAGTTCGCGGATCGGTTGTCCACAACGCTGGATAAGTGGATTAGCCAGTCAGCCACGGCTAAAACGTATGATGGACTGACAGAACTGTTAGTATGGGAACAGCTACGGGAAACCATGACCCCCGAGCTGAGAACATTCTCAGTAGAGCAGGGCGCGGAAAGACTAGAAGATCTGGTCAAGGTCGCAGATAGGTACGTGGCAGCACACGGAGAAGCCAAGAGCTTCAGGCGAGACCTAAAGCCTAACGGGAAAGAGGCACAGAAACGAAGCCCTAACCGGGAAGAGCGCACCGCGAATAAGCCGAATAACCCCAGACCTGGGCAAAATAAAGGACCCAACGCGGAATTCGGGAAAAGAGGTCCCGCAGAACAGAGACGGTATTGTTCGTTCTGCAACAGAAACAATCACTCCACCGCAGAATATTTCAAGTTGGCCGCACAACGTAGGGAAGAGCGCGAAAGCCGGCCAGCGCACAGAGTTCTAACTCAAAGCAGCGGTAACAAGCCACACACTATCGGAGATCACCCATCGGTGACAGACACGGTCAAGGTCAACGGAAAAGAAGCGAACTGTCTGTATGACACAGGTCTATCATACGACGCGATAGTTAGCGAATCTCTTGTATCGCGCGCGGACTTGACAGACAAGACAGTCGACTTACAAGGAGCAGACTTGACGAAACCGACGACTACTTGCCCAATAGCATGGATCGAAGTAGAGAGTAGGTACGTCACAGGACGAATCCAAGCAGCTGTTTTACAGAAACCCCTGTATGATCTAGTGCTAGGTTGTAGGTATGTGTTCTTAGGCACGCCCCCTAAAACTGTAGAGATAGCTGCAGTGCAAACCAGGGCCCAAGCTAAAACCCAACCACCCCAGCCCGAGTTCGCTCCGAATCCAGGACTCGAAGAGATCAAAACAGCACAGAAAGAAGACACCTCGATAGCGAAGTGCTTCCAGAAGCTACCCAAGGCGCACACACCCCCGCACAAGGGAGACTTCTACATGGAAGAGGGAGTTCTACATCGTCAAGGAGATGGAGATCACACCCAACTAGTACTACCAGCCACCCTTCGAGCCCAAGTACTAGAATTAGGCCACAGCATGCCACTCAGCGGACACATGGGAATTGGAGCCACAGTGCAGAGAATCAGCGCACACTACTATTGGCCAGGAATCACGGAGGATGTCAAGCGCTACGTGAAATCTTGCCACCAATGTCAACGATATTCCCCGCGACATCACACCGTACCAGTTACCTTAGGACCATCGGTAGTAGTCGGCGTGCCATTCCAACAAGTCTCAGTAGACATAGTAGGACCACTGCCCATGACCAAGAAGAGGAACAGATTTCTACTCACACTCGTCGACGCATGTACGATGTGGTGCGAAGCAGTCCCGTTGCCAGCGATAGACACCAAGAAGATTGCAGATGCACTCATCGCCATCTTTACCAGAGTCGGATTCCCGGACAGCATTAGAACGGACAACGGATCTCAGTTCACCGGCCGCCTGATGCAAGACGTGTTCGAGTTGATACAAGTTCATCACATTCGCACACCACCATACCACCCAGCCAGCAACGGACAAGTAGAAAGACTGAATGGAACCCTTCTCACCATCCTCAGGAAAGTCGCCGACGACAATCCAGAAGCGTGGGACACCTACGTGAATGCGGCACTGTTCGCATACAGAGAAACGCCCCATGCAGCCACAGGCTACACCCCGTCAACATTGCTATTCGGCAGACCTCTAGCAGGACCGCTAGAAGCCCTACGCAGAAGTTGGACGGAAGCCAAGATAGACGACACACCCAGAGGTGCCACCAAGTACGTCGCAGACCTGCAGGAAACCCTCAAAGCAACGTGGAAGAAAGCTGGTGAAGCACTGAAGAAGGCAAGAGCCCGTCAGGCGAAGTACTACAACCGCCACGCGAAGGACAGAGAACTGCAAGTCGGCGATCAAGTGCTACTCTTACTTCCAAGTGGAACCAACAAGCTGGACATCGCTTGGAGAGGACCGTACCGGGTGACTGCCAAGAAATCCAAGACAGTCTACCAAGTAGAGGTGAACGGGAGAGCCCGACACCACCACATCAATCTCCTCAAGAAGTACACGGACCGACCAGCGACCCCCGGCACACACACATGGATGGCCATCGCCATCGCGGAAGAAGTTCATCCCCAACTTCAACAGCACCGCCGTACCACGGACAAATGGAACCCGGAAAATCGCCCCGGACAAAGTAGTATGGACAGCCGAATGCGAGACAGCATTCCAAACACTCAAGGACCGAATGACATCGGCGCCAGTACTCCACCTACCCGATTTGACTCAGCCATTCGTTCTTCGCACCGACGCAAGCGACTTAGGCCTCGGAGCAGTACTGCTACAGCGCGACCCCAAGAACGCAGAGACGCTATTCCCTGTCGCCTACGCCAGCAGAAAATTGAGACCCGCCGAGACCCACTACGCCACGTCGGAGAAAGAATGTCTTGGACTAGTCTGGGCCATACAGAAATTCCAACTCTACCTGTATGGGACCCACTTCACAGTTCAGGTGGACCACCAACCACTATCGTTCCTGGCAGCCTCCAAGTCTTTGAACTCTCGCCTGATGAGATGGGCACTCACCCTTCAGGCGTACTCATTCCAAATCGAGTACATCCCCGGCAAGGAAAACCACGGAGCCGACTACCTCAGTCGCCATCTCGTGGAGGACACAGCAGCTGTCGCCCACCCAACACAACTAAGGGCCACAGCACCAGAATTCGTCCCCGCCCAGTAAAACCCTGTCACCAGAGTCCATAGCTACCTGGCATAGCATTGCAGCTCAGGTCGAGCAACTTAATTAGTTTGTAAATAGGACCCTAGGATAGTGCAGTGTTAAACTAGGCCCTGTAGTAGAAAAAGGTCGAATCCAGTAGTCATCGCCTTTTTTCAGTTGAGGGAGCCTGTCGCGTTAGGACTAGTTTTAACTCTGCTTGTTGACTATTTAGCCTTGTGTAGTCTTTGTAACAGTAGAGAGTCAGTAAATTACACAGTAGCAATAAAAGTACACACAGCGAGCCAGACCCCCACACAGCTTAGTGACTCAGCACTGTGTGCGAGAGTCGTAAACATTTTACCCAATGAGAGCTTTGAATCGGACCGTTTTAACCAATCAGAAGCAGGCTCAGTGGGTAGAGCAGTTTTGACTGTGTCAGAGCCTAACACAGCTTTGGTCAGTCGTGTGTGAGAAGAGGTAGAGTCAACATCTCCACAGCTAGAGAAATCTCTACACTCATAGACCAGGAAGCAGGACTTAGGAATCTTAGAATTCTCTCAAGTCATCACGGGCCTGAACTTGTCAAACAGGTAAATGAACACCCTTCTGTTTCATCGTGATATATTTGTATTATTGTTGAAATTATGTTTGTGGAATTTGCTGTGCATAAATGTGAATTATTAATCCGAATTTGCCGTACCACGTGGAAGAGCCGACCACGAGCCGAAACACGACCGGTTGCGCCGCCATGTTGTATCCCGTACGGAACCTCTGTTGTTTAACTTATATGTATGTTTGCAGACCAGTGGCTGTACCACTGAATGTTTATATTATTATTAATTCTGTATGTGTATAGTTAGCCACGATTGATATTTATGTATGTATAGGAATTTAGAGTGAAATTCCAGTGGAACCCGGAAGTAGCAGAATGTTCGTCGCTTATGTATAGAGATGTGGAGCTATCACTGAGGGCTACTTGGCTTTCAGTGAGACGCTCTGCACAAACCGATTATTCAGGGTTGTGCAGACTTTCGTCTCTTATATTACAGACGAGCAGGCGAGCTATCCAGAGCTATCCAGAGCTATCCCGAGCTATCCTGTGCACCCCACTCCACAGAAACGACTAGTTGGCGGAGTATCCTCTACCGCACAAGACGGAAAGAGCGACCCGGAAAACTCCCTGTCAGACCCCACAGCGTGGCAAGGGAACCCAACTACACAACGACACAGGTGGACCAGAAGCTACCTCACAGAAGGACTTCGAACCCCCACTCATGAGTTAAGTGCATAACACGAAGGTGCACTTAAACTGATCATAGCAGGACCACAGTAGTCCAACTCTTCAGAAACTGTAAAACGGACCACAGTAGTCCAAATCTACATGAGATATTATAGCCAGTGCCCGAGGAAGAAAAAACAGCTGCCTAGACTATCAGCGATCGAACTATTAGCAGTGACTGAGACTTTTTAAGTTAGATTATTACTTAGAGAATCTTGTATAGAGTAGAAGAAATAAATGTGTGATTTTAACTGTTATCAAGTGGCTGGACTACTTATGATTCATAGCCGTGTGAAAGCTAGTGTGACAGTAATCTTTTACCATTTGTCTATCTATTTCTGTACCCCAACCTTAACACAGAACGAGCTAAACAAATAAATTTATTAAAGTAATTCATAGGGTGACCTACTAGCAGTTCCCACCGAATAAACGTGAGGGTCCATAATTCCATTGTGCAGAGCCCATAAACCCCACGTGACATCCACCACGCCTAAAACTCTCACTATCCCGTGAATCTCTCTATTCCTCTCTCCCTCTCTCTGTTTATATCAACCTATCCCTCTATGCAAAACGTGAATGAAACATGTCACAAGATTTTCTGCAATTTTGTTCTCCATCACAGACACACTCGTTACTATTGTTGTTGTTGTTGTTGTTGTAGTTGTTTTTGCTGTCATTGTAAGCCTAATAGTAGTAGTAGTAGTTGGTGTAGTAGTAGTAGTAGTAGTTACTACTACTACTACTACTACTACTACTACTACTACTACTACTACTACTACTACTACTACTAGTAGTAGTAGTAGTAGTAGTAGTAGTAGTAGTAGTAGTAGTAGTAGTTGTTGTTGTTGTTGTTGTTGTTGTTATTATTACTATTATTACTTTATTTATTTATTTATTTATGTATTTATTATTATTATTATTTAATTTATTATTATTATTATTATTATTATTATTATTATTATTATTATTATTATTATTATTATTATTATTATTATTATTATAAACAACTGCTGCCCTGACAAGGTTGAAGCCAATTTGGAAAGACAGGACCATCAGTCTACATTCCATGGTAAGGCTGCTGCGCTCCCTTGTCATCTCCATCTTCCGATATGCTTGCGAAACATGGACCCTCACAGCAGATCTCCCACAAAGAATACAATGCATGGAGATGAGGTGCTACAGAAGACTTCTGGGCATTTCTTATATCCAGCACATCAACAACGACGAAGTCCGACAAGCCATTGGCGATGACCTGCTCACAGTGGTGAAAAAACGAAAATTCCGATGGTATGGCAACGTCGCCTGATCATCAGGTCTTGCAAAGACCCTCCTGCAATGCACAGTGCAAGGAGGTAGAAGAAAGGGGAGACCGAAAAAGAGGTGGGAGGACAACATTAGAGAATGGACTGGTTTGACACTGAGCGAAACAATCAGGGTTGCTGAGGACAGGGAAAGATGGAGTATGCTGGTTAAACGATCATCTGCGTGCCCCTGCGTCATCCGAGTTACGAGATAGGATAGGATAGGATATTATTATTATTATTATTATTATTATTATTATTATTATTATTATTATTATTATTATTATTATTATGTTTTTATGCCGTCGTTTTTTTTGTGTTTTTTTGATTAAAATATCCATTCAAATAAAATACTGCTTCCTAAAACATGTAGAATAAGGTTATGGGTAAAAAATAGTCCCTCACCTCCCGTTTGAAAGTTTGACAAACAAACAAAAATCCCAGTGTAATCGCCTTGAATAAAACAAAAAGTTAAGCAAAAGACACTGGTCAACGTAAATAATCATTTAGCTATGCTATTGTATTTAGGACATATCCGTTTACTCGAAACAGCGCGTAATAAACCACCAAGTATTGTGAGCATAAAAATCATGGTTCAAATAACCCCGGTTAAACATTCTAAAAATCCCACTTTGATCCCCCTTTTAACAAACAGGACCTCAAAGACAAGTGATCATCTTAAATTATAATTTCACCTCATATACTGCATAACAAACCATTTAAAATGTATGATTATGTCCACAAGACAGTTATAAATTCGGAAAATCCCAGTTTGATCCTTTGGAACGCAACAGGAAGCTGACCAAAAAGGCAGTGTTTAATGTAAACGATAAATTATTAAGATGTCCGTTCAACTCCAGTATTACCTGATAAATTTTTTAGATAGAAAGATAGATAGGTAAGGTAAGACTAGATTAGATTAGATTGGATTTGATAAGATTTGATAGAGAGAGAGAGAGAGAGAGAGAGAGAGAGAGAGAAATCCTATTATAACAAAGATTGTGCACTATATATACAATGTGTTGTTTTTTAACTGAAATACTGGATGTTTGATTAACCTTTTATAAATGTTTAAAACAGTCTTGATCGTTAATTCTAAGTTATTGCTTGGAGCAAATCCGCACAGTTCAAATTTTCAAAGAATTTTTCGTATAATGTAGGGTCCTCACCATTAGATCTAAAAGCTAAGAAAACATACATTTAAGACCGCATCTGTACACTAAATTGCAATGGTAAAGGCGTCGTTTATATCTTTCTTTCTGTTTTCTTTTGTTGTTGTTGTTGTTTGTTTTAATGTCTTTTTCACCGAAATGATAAAACAAAAACAAAAACAAATGAAAACAAAACAAAAAATAAAAATAAATAAATACAAACAAAATAAATTGGAAAAAAAATACAACAACATAATTATGATCAAATAACATCGACGATTCTCATAGATATTGACTAACTGAAGAACCAATGAACGTCTTCGCTAAACTAATGCATACACTAAAACTAATATTGCCCAAAGACGTAACATTATTAGGCAAATTATTACGCAGTTGATTGCATTCAAATAAAACATGTTTCAAAGAAAACATTTCATTACATATACATTTGAGGTTCGTACAATATTTAGTTCTTATGGAATTTAGATATATTCTATAAGCCATCGTCACAACAGTTCTGGGAATGCCAATATGTTGGTCAAAGAGTTGATTAAAATGACATTTAGTTTTAACTTCCTTTTCAGTTAAAACATGCATCTCTTTAACTGACAGGGGTATATTTAATTTTACTGCATTATTATTTTCGGCACCAGTTTTTGCAGCTCGGTCAGCCCAGTCATTAAAGAGAAAACCACAATGAGAAGGAACCCAACAAAAGTTAACTTCTGTTCCATTAATTATAATACTATGAATCAAGTTCTTAATTTAAAAAATAATTTCTTTTCTTTCTTTACTGTTATTAGATTTTAGAGCTTCTAAAACTGATTTTGAATCAACACAGATGACTACACTAGAAACATGTAATGGGAGATTTATAATTCTATTTAAAGACATCAGTATTGCTATCAATTCTGCAGTGAAAATGGAATATCCTTTTCCTAAATAAAATGATTCTGTAATTTTAAACTCAGGAATAACAAAACCTGCTCCCGCATTGCCATTTTCTAAGACCGATCCGTCAGTGTAAATCTTAAGTTGTGCTGAATACTTTTCATATAAATGATTACGAACATCAATTATCATTAAACCTGGGTTATGATACTTAGTTTCAGTTGTTAAAAGAATGTCAAAGTTAGCTGTTTTCTTTTTTTATACCACTTCTCAATCAAGTTATAAAACACAAATTACACACTACACTTCTAACAAACAGAAATGAAATGATTACTAAAATGTTGAACTCCCCCACCCCCACCCCCATCCACACCACTCTCTTATCCCCCCTCTCCCATACCGACCATTCCCTCGAGTCACCCCTCTTGCCCTAGACAATAAAGTTCATCTTCTGTTGCTTGATATTTATAGGCTTCTTCTTCTTCTTCTATTTTAATTAAGTAACGTGCATCATGGGCCCTCAGACGCATTCCATTGTCCATTATTATGTTTATGGATTCCTCGGAGAACTAACCTACTCTCTTCGGACTTACAGGACTGCTCTTTTATAAGCATAACATTCACTACAACAAAATAATGATTCAAGTCACATAGGTCGCCCTCGTAACCTTCCCGACCATTTTAATGTCTGTATGGACGGACACGAACTTTGCACACAATATTACAAATAGCGAATTTTAAAAGCCAGGACATTTCTCAATTCTCAGATGTATCAGAGGTCAATGTGGTGTTTTTTTTTCTCCTAAGCACCATTTATTACAGTGTATGTCGTTTTTGACTCATGGGTATATGTTTTATGATGAGATAGATATGTCAGAAAATGTTTAAATTATATACAGTCTATAATAATTACGAGAACTGTGTATCTCATATATCATTACCCTGAGGAAGAGGTGATTACAACCTCGAAAATTGGGACAATATAAAATGTGACTTCGTGTTTTGTTACTTAATAAATGTTCTCCTTCACCTTAACTCCTCTTCTCTCTCTCTCTCTCTCTCTCTCTCTCTCTCTCTCTCTCTCTCTCTCTCTCTCTCTCTCTCTCTTTCTCTCTCTCTCTCTCTCTCTCTCTCTCTCTCTCCCTCTCTCTCTCTCTCTCTCTCTTGTCTGTCTCTCTATGTCGCTCTTTTCCTCCCTCCCTCTTTTTTTTATAGCTGACATCCCATCTGTCGATTACAAGATAAAAACGAAAAACAGATGACATTGTCATGAATTGGCTAGTTTAACTCTGCTCATTGACTATTCAGCCTTGTGCAGTCTTTGTAACAGTAGAGAGTTAGTAAATTACACAGCAGACCACACACGGCGAGCGAGCCACCCACATCGCAGTGAGTCAGCCGGACCGTTTTAACCAATCAGCAGCAGGCTAAGTGGGTAGAGCAGTTTTGACTGTGTCAAAACCTAGCACAGTTTGAATCAGTCGTGTGTGAGACGAGGTAGAGTCAACATCTCCACAGCTAGAGAAATCTCTACACTCATAGACCAGGAAGCAGGACTTAGAAATCTTAGAATTCTATCAAGTCACTACGGGCCTGAACTTGTCAAACAGGTAAATGAACACCCTTCTGTTTCATCGTGATATATTTGTATTATTGTTGAAATTATGTTTGTGGAATTTGCTATGCATAAATGTGAATTGTTAATCCGAATTTGCGTGACCATGTGGAAAGGCCGAACACGTGGTGAAACACGACCGGTTGCGCCGCCATGTTGTATCCCGTACGGAACCACTGTTGTTTAACTTATATGTATGTTTGCAGACCAGTGGCTGTACCACTGAATGTTTATAATATTATTAATCCTGTATGTGTATAGTTAGACACGATTGATATTTATGTATGTATAGGAATTTAGAGTGAGATTCCAGTGGACCCCGGAAGTAGCAGAATGTTCGTCGCTTATGTATAGAGATGTGGAGCTATCACTGAGGGCTACTTTGGCTTTAAGTGAGACGCTCTGCACAAACCGATTATTCAGGGTTGTGCAGAATTTCGTCTCTTATATTACAGACGAGCAGGCGAGCTATCCCGAGCTATCCTGTGCACCCCACTCCACAGAAACGACTAGTTGGTTGAGGAGACTCTGCCGCACAAGCCGGAAAGAGCTACCTTGCAAAACCCCCTACAAGACCCCACAGCGTGGCAAGGGAACCCAACTACACAACTACCCAGGTGGACCAGAAGCTACCTCACAGAAGGACTTCGCACGCTCCATCTAGCAGTTAAGTGAACACGCGAAAGTGCACTTAAACTGATCATAACAGGACCACAGTAGTCCAACTCTTCAGAAACTGTAAAACGGACCACAGTAGTCCAAATCTACATGAAATATACTAGCAAAGTGCCCGAGGAAGATATAACAGCTGCCTAGACTATCAGCGATCGAACTATTAGCAGTGACTGAGGCATTTTAAGTTAGAGTAGTACTTCGAGAATCTTGTATAGAGTAGAAGAAATAAATGTGTGATTTTAACTGTTATCAAGTGGCTGGACTACATATGATTCATAGCCGTGTGAAAGCTAGTGTGACAGTATTCTTTTACCATTTTTCTATCTATTTCTGTACCCCAACCTTAACACAGAACGAGCTAAACAAATAAATTTATTAAAGTAATTCATAGGGTGACTTACTAGCAGTTCCCACCGAATAAACGTGAGGGTCCATAATTCCATTGTGCAGAGCCCATAAACCCCACGTGACACTTTAATTGGCGAGCCTAGCTAGGATCTGTGTATAATAGGAATTGGGTATAACCGGACCTAAGTACAATAAAATTAGATAACAGTAGAAGTAGAATAACTTAGAATAGTGGTAACAAGGACTAATCAGTTTGGGTGCACTATTCTTTAGTTAAAAACTTTTTTGCTTCAAATATTTTTGTGCCTGTATGTTGCATTGTTCTTTTGCAGGTTTTGCTTAAATAACTGTTGTATGCCATTTGACTCTTGTTTTATTCTATTATTGATTACGAATTTTATGGTCTTTGCATTGTTGTTATTGACTTGCAATATTGCTAGTGTTTTGGTATTCCACGTGATTCAGAGGTTGTTCATAGACACGTTTGGCAATGTCGGACCCAGTGGCCTTGAGATTGCGCTTCAAGGAACTAGGAGAAGCTTTACACTTAGCAGGGGCAGACCTAATTGCGTATATCAATGCAGAGGTAGAGAAACAGGAGGCTAAGGAAGAGAGAGCAGCCGAGAGAGAACAGAAGAAACTCGAAGCAGAACAGAGAAAAGCAGAACTAGAAGCAGAGCAAAAGAAACTAGCATTAGAAGCAGAGCAGAAGAAACTAGCATTAGAAGCAGAGCAAAAGAAAGCAGAGTTAGAAGCAGCAAGAGAACAGAAGAAATTAGAATTAGAAGGAGAACAGAAGAAGGCAGCATTAGCAGCAGAGAGAGAAGCAGAAAGTAGGAGATGGGAGTATGAGAGGGCAGAAAAGGAAAAAGACAGACAGCATGAGTTAGAGCTAAGAAGATTAGGATCAGGAGCTTCAAGTTCTTCCTCAACCCCTCCCCACTCAGATCAGCTAGAGGTAGCATCCAACCCTGTACAAGGAATGTCATTTCCACTGGGAACATTCAATGAGAGAGAGGAAGGTCTAGATCTCTATCTGACTAGGTTTGAGCGTCTAGCAACAGAGTACAAACTAGATCCCACTCATTGGTCTTTTAAGCTTAGCAAAGGGCTTAGAGGAAAGGCTTATGACATCTACAGTAAGCTACCGACTGACAGAGTGACTGACTATCACAAAGTAAAAGAGGCACTCCTAACGGGATTCGAACTGACAGGAGAATGCTACCGGCAAAAGTTCCGCACCAATCGGAGAGTGAAAGGAGAGCTATGCGCAGTTCGCGGATCGGTTGTCCACAACGTTGGATAAGTGGATTAGCCAGTCAGCCACGGCTAAGACGTATGATGGACTGACAGAACTGTTAGTATGGGAACAGCTACGGGAAACCATGACCCCCGAGCTGAGGACATTCTCAGTAGAGCAGGGCGCGGAAAGACTGGAAGATCTGGTCAAGGTCGCAGATAGGTACGTGGCCGCACACGGAGAAGCCAAGAGCTTCAGGCGAGACCTAAAGCCTAACGGGAAAGAGGCACAGCAACGAAGCCCTAACCGGGAAGAGCGCACCGCGAATAAGCCGAATAACCCCAGACCTGGGCAGAATAAAGGACCCAACACGGAATTCGGGAAAAGAGGTCCCGCAGAACAGAGACGGTATTGTTCGTTCTGCAACAGAAACAATCACTCCACCGCAGAATGTTTCAAGTTGGCCGCACAACGTAGGGAAGAGCGCGAAAGCCGGCCAGCGCACAGAGTTCTAACTCAAAGCAGCGGTAACAAGCCACACACGATCGGAGATCACCCATCGGTGACAGACACGGTCAAGGTCGACGGAAAAGAAGCGAACTGTCTGTATGACACAGGTCTATCATACGACGCGATAGTTAGCGAATCTCTTGTATCGCGCGCGGACTTGACAGACAAGACAGTCGACTTACAAGGAGCAGACTTGACGAAACCGACGACTACTTGCCCAATAGCATGGATCGAAGTAGAGAGTAGGTACGTCACAGGACGAATCCAAGCAGCTGTTTTACAGAAACCCCTGTATGATCTAGTGCTAGGTTGTAGGTATGTGTTCTTAGGCACGCCCCCTAAAACTGTAGAGATAGCTGCAGTGCAAACCAGGGCCCAAGCTAAAACCCAACCACCCCAGCCCGAGTTCGCTCCGAATCCAGGACTCGAAGAGATCAAAACAGCACAGAAAGAAGACACCTCGATAGCGAAGTGCTTCCAGAAGCTACCCAAGGCGCACACACCCCCGCACAAGGGAGACTTCTACATGGAAGAGGGAGTTCTACATCGACAAGGAGATGGAGATCACACCCAACTAGTACTACCAGCCACCCTTCGAGCCCAAGTACTAGAACTAGGCCACAGCATGCCACTCAGCGGACACATGGGAATTGGAGCCACAGTGCAGAGAATCAGCGCACACTACTATTGGCCAGGAATCACGGAGGATGTCAAGCGCTACGTGAAATCTTGCCACCAATGTCAACGATATTCCCCGCGACATCACACCGTACCAGTTACCTTAGGACCATCGGTAGTAGTCGGCGTGCCATTCCAGCAAGTCTCAGTAGACATAGTAGGACCACTGCCCATGACCAAGAAGAGGAACAGATTTCTACTCACACTCGTCGACGCATGTACGATGTGGTGCGAAGCAGTCCCGTTGCCAGCGATTGACACCAAGAAGATTGCAGATGCACTCATCGCCATCTTTACCAGAGTCGGATTCCCGGACAGCATTAGAACGGACAACGGATCTCAGTTCACCGGCCGCCTGATGCAAGACGTGTTCGAGTTGATACAAGTTCATCACATTCGCACACCACCATATCACCCCGCCAGCAACGGACAAGTAGAAAGACTGAATGGAACCCTTCTCACCATCCTCAGGAAAGTCGCCGACGACAATCCAGAAGCGTGGGACACCTACGTGAATGCGGCACTGTTCGCATACAGAGAAACGCCCCATGCAGCCACAGGCTACACCCCGTCAACATTGCTATTCGGCAGACCTCTAGCCGGACCGCTAGAAGCTCTACGCAGAAGTTGGACGGAGGCCAAGATAGACGACACACCAAGAGGTGCCACCAAGTACGTCGCAGACCTGCAGGAAACCCTCAAAGCAACGTGGAAGAAAGCTGGTGAAGCACTGAAGAAGGCAAGAGCCCGTCAGGCGAAGTACTACAACCGCCACGCTAAGGACCGAGAACTGCAAGTCGGCGATCAAGTGCTACTCTTACTTCCAAGTGGAACCAACAAGCTGGACATCGCTTGGAGAGGACCGTACCGGGTGACTGCCAAGAAATCCAAGACAGTCTACCAAGTAGAGGTGAACGGGAGAGCCCGATACCACCATATCAATCTCCTTAAGAAGTATACGGACCGACCAGCGACCCCCAGCACTCACAACTTGCTAGCCATCGCCATCGCGGAAGAAGGAGAAAGCATGGAGACCAATGCAGTAGAGTATCCCCTGCACTCCAAAGAAACCTACAAAGACGTGATACTCAACGGAGACCTAGCCGCTAAACAGCAACAGCAAGTACGACAGGTCATTCGCCAACATCAGACTGTGCTCACAGACCGACCAGGGAGGACAGACCTCGTCGAAGTAACCTTAACGGTGACCGACCCAACACCCGTCCGCCAGAAGCTCTACCCGATGCCACTGTCGCAGCAGCGAGCCATCAAGGAAGAGATAGACACCTTACTGGCAGCCGGAATCATCTCAGAGTCTACTTCACCCTACAGCGCAGGCACGGTATTGTTGCGAAAACCCAACGGAGAGCATCGACTGTGCATCGACTTCAGACTCCTGAATGCGGTAACGCAGTTCCAGCCAGAGCCACTCCCGGACCAGACAGACCTATTTGCCAAGCTACAGCGAGCAAAGTACTTCTCACGCATCGACCTCAGCAAAGGATACTATCAGATACCAGTACAACCACAAGTCCGAAAGTACCTAGCGTTTAGCACTATGGAAGGACACTTCGAGTTCAACGTACTTCCATTCGGACTCCACAACGCACCCAGTATCTTCAGCGCCATGATGCGAAAACTCCTGGCACCCCTGAGCAGCGAGCACCTACATTCGTTTATGGACGACATCCTCATCGCAACACCTACGTGGGAGGAACATGTCACGCTCCTACAGCAACTACTCGCCCGCCTCAGAGACACGGGATTGACGGCAAGACCCACCAAATGTCAGATTGGATTCACAGAACTAGAATTTCTGGGACACACCATCAGTCAAGGAAGCCTGCGACCGGTAGAGAAGACAGTGAAACGCCTACTCGACGCTCCTAGGCCCAAGACCAAGAAGGAAGTGCAGTCGTTTCTAGGACTCTGCGGCTTCTACCAGAAGTTCATCCCCAACTACAACAGCATCGCCGTACCACTGACAAATGGAACCCGGAAAATCGCCCCGGACAAAGTAGTTTGGACAGCGGAATGTGAGACAGCATTCCAAACACTCAAGGACAGAATGACATCGGCGCCAGTACTCCACCTACCCGATTTGACTCAGCCATTCGTTCTTCGCACCGACGCAAGCGACTTAGGCCTCGGAGCAGTACTGCTACAGCGCGACCCCAAGAATGCAGAGACGCTATTCCCTGTCGCCTACGCCAGCAGAAAATTGAGACCGCCGAGACCCACTACGCCACGTCGGAGAAAGAATGTCTTGGACTAGTCTGGGCCATACAGAAGTTTCAACTCTACCTGTATGGGACCCACTTCACAGTTCAGGTGGACCACCAACCACTATCGTTCCTGGCAGCCTCCAAGTCTTTGAACTCTCGCCTGATGAGATGGGCACTCACCCTTCAGGCATACTCATTCCAGATCGAGTACATCCCCGGCAAAGAAAACCACGGAGCCGACTACCTCAGTCGCCATCTCGTGGAGGACACAGCAGCTGTCGCCCACCCAACACAACTAAGGGCCACAGCACCAGAATTCGTCCCCGCCCAGTAATACCCTGTCACTAGTGTCCATAGCTACCTGGCACAGCATTGCAGCTCAGGTAGAGCAACTTACTTAGTTTGTAAATAGGACCCTAGGATAGTGCAGTGTTAAACTAGGCTCTGTAGTAGAAAAAGGTCGAATCCAGTAGTCATCGCCTTTTTTCAGTTGAGGGAGCCTGTCATGAATTGGCTAGTTTAACTCTGCTCATTGACTATTCAGCCTTGTGCAGTCTTTGTAACAGTAGAGAGTTAGTAAATTACACAGCAGACCACACACGGCGAGCGAGCCACCCACATCGCAGTGAGTCAGCACTTGAGCTTTGAATCGGACCGTTTTAACCAATCAGCAGCAGGCTAAGTGGGTAGAACAGTTTTGACTGTGTCAAAACCTAGCACAGTTTGAATCAGTCGTGTGTGAGACGAGGTAGAGTCAACATCTCCACAGCTAGAGAAATCTCTACACTCATAGACCAGGAAGCAGGACTTAGAAATCTTAGAATTCTATCAAGTCACTACGGGCCTGAACTTGTCAAACAGGTAAATGAACACCCTTCTGTTTCATCGTGATATATTTGTATTATTGTTGAAATTATGTTTGTGGAATTTGCTATGCATAAATGTGAATTGTTAATCCGAATTTGCGTGACCATGTGGAAAGGCCGAACACGTGGCGAAACACGACCGGTTGCGCCGCCATGTTGTATCCCGTACGGAACCACTGTTGTTTAACTTATATGTATGTTTGCAGACCAGTGGCTGTACCACTGAATGTTTATAATATTATTAATTCTGTATGTGTATAGTTAGACACGATTGATATTTATGTATGTATAGGAATTTAGAGTGAGATTCCAGTGGACCCCGGAAGTAGCAGAATGTTCGTCGCTTATGTATAGAGATGTGGAGCTATCACTGAGGGCTACTTTGGCTTTCAGTGAGACGCTCTGCACAAACCGATTATTCAGGGTTGTGCAGAATTTCGTCTCTTATATTACAGACGAGCAGGCGAGCTATCCCGAGCTATCCTGTGCACCCCACTCCACAGAAACGACTAGTTGGTTGAGGAGACTCTGCCGCACAAGCCGGAAAGAGCTACCTTGCAAAACCCCCTACAAGACCCCACAGCGTGGCAAGGGAACCCAACTACACAACTACCAGGTGGACCAGAAGCTACCTCACAGAAGGACTTCGCACGCTCCATCTAGCAGTTAAGTGAACACGCGAAAGTGCACTTAAACTGATCATAACAGGACCACAGTAGTCCAACTCTTCAGAAACTGTAAAACGGACCACAGTAGTCCAAATCTACATGAAATATACTAGCAAAGTGCCCGAGGAAGATATAACAGCTGCCTAGACTATCAGCGATCGAACTATTAGCAGTGACTGAGACATTTTAAGTTAGATTAGTACTTAGAGAATCTTGTATAGAGTAGAAGAAATAAATGTGTGATTTTAACTGTTATCAAGTGGCTGGACTACATATGATTCATAGCCGTGTGAAAGCTAGTGTGACAGTATTCTTTTACCATTTTTCTATCTATTTCTGTACCCCAACCTTAACACAGAACGAGCTAAACAAATAAATTTATTAAAGTAATTCATAGGGTGACTTACTAGCAGTTCCCACCGAATAAACGTGAGGGTCCATAATTCCATTGTGCAGAGCCCATAAACCCCACGTGACAGACATAATGATTATTAAAACCCAGGAGTCACCCTTTTCATCTATTCAAAACATTGTTACGTCTCTTTGACCGTCAGTGCGTGGATCATTTCCCCTTGGTTTTGCCATAACGCAAAATAATTGTTTCATTTAATGACAGAAATGTGGATACTGGTGCTGATCAGAATCTCTTTCTTTCTGTCTCTGTTTCTCTTTCTGTCTCTTTTTGTCTCTCCCTCTCCCCTCTCTCTACCCCCACCCCCCTCTCTCTCACCTGATCCAGATCCTCCATTTTGTCAATAGCAACAACAACAACAACAACAACAACAAATATATTTAAAGACATTGAAAATAATGGTTCAAACCACGGACGTAGTCATTTTAATCTTAATCAATCAAAACGCTTCTATGTCTTGTTTATTTCAACTGTCTCAGTGTCCGTTTCGGCAATTTCTAAAATGAAACTGGTCTAAAAGTTAATAGTGTCATTTTGTAAAGACTCTCAATGAATTCTATTGGACTGTATTTAGAAAATGGCGTTATTATTTTGTGTGGAATGAAAGAAGCGCGAGTTCGCTACCCGGTCATTCCGCAATCTTCCAATACCTCCCCCCTCTCTCTCCTTGCCTCTCGAGCAAGATCCATGTGCTAAAAGACACCCACAATTTCGTTCCACTAGCCATACCAGCCCCTATTTGGATTTACGGTTTTCATTCATTCATTCATTCATTCTCTCTTTCTCTCCCTCCTTCTCTCTCTTTCTATGTCCCCCTCGTTCACCCTACCACCGCACACCACTCCCGCCCCTGACAATACCTTATGAATTTTAAGATTTTATATAAAAGTACTAAGCTCACCTGTTTGGTGACAATGCAGATGAACAGCACATGAAACAGAGAAATCCAGATAAAGATGCATTAATACAATTTGAGCAACAATGCAAATAATAAGTAACACATAAAAACAAGACTTCACAATATACCGGATGGGTGACGAGTAAATACCTATTGAAAAGAGGTTATACCATGTGGACGTAGTACTGCAATTGCGTGCAAACAAACTTGAAACTTGAACCATTTTTTTATTATGGATACAGATTTTAGACTAATAATACAGTCTAACCTTCCAATCTGTTTCTTAACAAATGAACATAGTAAAGAAAACGTGTTGTGAACTCTAACGTCACTGAATTCATGTGATAATCTCTGATTTCATCCTATAGTGACGGGAGCAGCCGATACTGGCCTGTAACTTAAGAGGAACAGATAATACGAAACATCTTTATTATATCTTTCAAGAAATGACATTGTGGTGTACAAACAGTCAACACAAATACACATCACACAATAACAATATTAATTGACATTGAGAATAAAACTCGTTTGTTGTTACAAATTCAAATATAGTGCGACAAAAAAGTGGAAATTGGATCAAATACAAAAACAAATACATTTGTTATATTTTTATGAGAAATTATACAATGTGGTGTAAATAATACAATTTTTAAAAAAATGCAGGATTATAATCTGCATAGTCAAACAGTGCATATATGCACACCCACACACACACATGTTGTACAACAGGTTGAATATATTGTTTGTTAAACATAATGTGGTATAAAACTGTTTTTTTGTTCTGAAGTTACGAATCCTAGGCGTTCGGAAACACCGGCCAGAAGGTGTTACGGTTGAGACGCGCACGATAGATCCGATCGTTTTGTTTTGCAAGGCATGCAATAACAGAGTGTATTTGATTTGATTTTGCGTTCTAGTTGGAAAAAGCTTTGTATAATATTGATAATTTTTGTTGGTCGATATTATTGGAGAATTCTCTAGGGTTGCTTGTTTACTATCGATCGAAGCGTGTATATAAATTTAGTGGTAGCTACGAGATGCTTCTAGCCTAAATAAAGTTATATGACGTAAGACAGTGCATAGTTCTGATGACAAATTTTATTCTGATTGGCTGTAATTGGAATGTTCGAACGTTGTCTAGATTATATAAAAACTATATAAGTGATGCACTGTGTCTGAAAAGGAGAGAAAGTGAAAAAGCGATTGAGCGATTGTATGCAGTTGTTGATGTACGCTGAATAAAGTTGGAAAACTTCGACGACTCCTGCCTTGTTGCTGAGTGAACAGGTTGCGTGGATAAAGGAATCTGAGTTACACTTATCAAGATTCAAGCATCGGGGCTGAATCAACTACTGATAAAAACAACAGCAGTGTAACAGTGTAACAGAAGGTAGTAATCATGGATGATGGAAAGACCTTTGTGCACAACGCGCCGTTTACATATCTTGTTTCACTCCCAAAACCTTCCCACAATCATTCACCACTCGATCAAGCAAACTTCTGTTTTTTTACACACAAACTTCCGTGCCAGCAAATGAATGAGAAAATAAGAACTGGCGCGATAAAAACAGTGTAAAAGATCTGAAGGATGCGGCTATTGACTTGAAGGTTTCTGAGTTTATGAAGGCAGTAGATTTTTTGCGAATGGCCTGCTGGGTGTTAGTAGTAAATTCCGTTTGTGGTCAATGATGGTTCCGAGGTATAGGGACTGTCTTACTCTCTCGACTGTAACATCATCAATAGAAAGGTCTGGAATGGGAGAGGGGTTTCTACGAAAGTCTAATGAAGAGGAAGAAGAAGAGGAAGAAAAAGAAGGAAGAGGAGGAGGAAGAAAAGGAGGAGAGACTATTACTGATAGGTTAACCCATATAAGCCTATCGTCCCCATATGGGGACGCCCGGCGTTTCTTTGTTTTCCTATATGAAACTTCTAATAATGAACAAATACTCCACATCAGCAGTGTAAGGGAGAGAACAAGGAATAATAAAATCGGTTTTTAGAGTTTCTTCCCTTGACAGTGCATTTCCTTTCCCGCCATATTTGTGTAATCCTCGTGGTGAAAAGCATCAGAATGAATTCTCAAAGAAGGAAAGACTGCACTTTTGTAATTATAAACAATTATAATAATATTGCTGAAGAAAACATAAAGCCATATGTATTCTAGAAATGTTTTCTGTATTTTTTGGATAAAGTGAATGGTTTGGCTACAGCATGATGTTGAACCGGTGTCCCCGTATGAGGACGCTAGGCACAAATGCCCACATGTTTTCTCAAGCTTTTATTTCTGATTTTTTTCTCAGAAACTTCACAGTAAATGAGGTCATAGACATGCTGGAAGCCGATGGAATGTTTCAAGAAGCTGATATATATATTGATCCACCAGAAGTTGATGGCCTTAGTGATGAGGATAGTGGTGAGGAAGATGGCGATGTTCAGATTCACAACCTGTGTGGACGACAGCTTGCAGCGAAGGCAACAGCTACTATCTCCGGTCCGCAAGGCAGAATTCAACTTGAAGACCAGGAAACTGATGCTGACGCAAGCGCAAACATTACATGAGAATTTCATTCCAGCGCACTATAAGGAGGCCAGACTTAGCATCTTGCCTGTAGTCAAAGGTCCACGTTCGTCTTCTGAATTTCTGCAGTTGGTCTCACTGGGCAATCTTCCAGCCTGTTTGCTCTAATGGTACCGGTACATCCAATGCGTTTCTGTGTCAGACAGTCCACAAGTTTCAAGGACGTGAAGAGGTTGTCGAAGGTCAAATGATAATTAACCCCTGACCCTTCTTCCTGAAGCTCAGCGATGAGATCCACGACAACGGAGCCACCCATGCCAAGGCCTGGGTACTCTACAACAGGCTGGCGTCCCTTGGCTCCCTGGTACGGCTCGAACTGAACAGCAAATCCTAACAGGGTTGTCAGCACCCACATCTTGAACCCGAATCGTATAGGCTTACCCCTGATAAACTGCTTGGCTCCGTGCCTCCCATAATAGGGAATCATGCTTTCATCGATGCTCAAATTCTGCTGTTTCATGACTGACTTGAAAAACAAAAGACAGCGATCGTTGCACATCTTCAATGTTGTCAATGTCGCTTCCAACACTGTCGGCATCAATCCAGTGAAGTCAGCCACCCGCTGGTCTAGATCAACAAAGAAGTTTACGAAGATTGATCAGCCATCTGTCATCTCCCACTACAACAAAACCATGGGTGGCGTAGATCGCATGGATCAAAACGTACACAAGTATAGAGTGGGCATCAGGTCCAAGAAATGGTGGTGGGCCATTTTCTCTTTCTCTCTGGATCTCTGTGTCCAGCAGACATGGCACATGTACCATGCAACATCTGCTGCAGAGGAATCTACCATGGATCTCCTGGCTGTTCGTCGTGCCATTGCGAACACATATCTGAAACGGGCACAAAAACCTTTACGTATTGGTCGTCCCCTTGGTCGAACACCCAGGTTGGAAGGAAGAGTTCCAGCAGCAGTTAGATTTGATGGCAAAGATCATCTTGTGGATTGCATCACAAAGCAGAGAAGGTGCGCACATTGCGGAAAGAAAGCACGACAGATCTGTACCAAGTGCGGCGTTGGTTTGCACCACAAGTGCTTTGTGGTGTTCCATACCTCCCTTTGAGCAGGTTGAAATGAGCCTTGTGTTTTTATTGAAGAATGTTTTTGAAGACATAAACTGAACTGATGTTTGGAGTAACAATGCTTACTAATACTTTATGGACATTTTCTCCAGATGTTTCTCTCCCAGGTTTTATTGTATTTTATTTTACTTTATTTTATTTCTGTTCAAAATAATGCTTAGCAACATAAGTAGACACAATTACAGTGTTAAAAACATTACTTGCAGTAAATAAAAGACGTTTACCATGTTCAAGTGCTCTTTGCTCTCAGTTTGTGTATGTATTAAAACATGTGGGTATTTGTGCCTAGCGTCCCCATATGGGGACGCTTGTAAAACATGCTCCAGAAACAAGAAACGCAGAACAAAACCAAAAACAATGTGAGATCCAGTCTTAAACCAATACTTGATCTCAGAAAACACGCAAAACGTCAGGGAAAAAAATTCAGGCTTATATGGGTTAATTCCCCTCTTTTAATAGATATGCGTGCATGGAGGTTGACAAGTTTGATTTTAGCCCATAATCGCCCGTCTCTTGACACTTAGTTCTTATTTATACGTTTTATGTCCGCCGAGTTTGCTCATAATTATTTATCATTCTCATAACTGATTTTGTATACTTAAAATGTGACATGATAACAAGCTTAACGGAACAAGACTTTAATTAAGTCCTTGGTCTAAGCGCCACCGAACGCTATTCGGAAAGGTTACGATAATAAAAAGCCTAGCTGCTTCTGAATTAATTATCTCGTTCCTCTTATTACCAGATTCAAACGGAACATTTCTAAAAGACTTGTCCATTGTGTTTTTCAAATTTTTACGGAATGGCAAAAAGGGTGCAATGAAAAGAGATATAATTGTGCAACCTTATGAAGATGGTGATTTGAAGATGTTACATGTTCAATGCTGTTTGTCTTTTTTTTAAAAACATTACATGGCTTTTTTAAACATTACATAGCTTACATGAATCTTGCTGAGTAAATTTACTTCGTTAATATCTACTGAATGTCCATTTGAACACTAAAGGTAGCGAATTTGTAACGTTGTTAATAAATAAGTCAACAATCCTAACATAAAATAAATATTCTCCTAATTATTGAATACTCATATACTCCCTCCCTTCTTTCTTCCTTCCTTCATCTCTCCCCTCTCTCTCTCTCTCTCTCTCTCTCTCTCTCTCTCTCTCTCTCTCTCTGGTCATGGGTGGTTTGCCAATCAAATGAAATTTTGTATGCATATGTATGTTTTTTAAGTATTTGTGGTAAAAGAGCTGAACGAGACCGAAGTGTTGTATGTGTAGACGTGTGAATATAATGTATAACTGTCGTGAAAATGTATTTGTAGTAGTTGTCAATTTGTCGTTTTATGTATTACGTTCTTTATCGCACGATAGATCCCATCATTTTTTTTGGCAAAGCATGCAATGATAGCGTGTATTTACCTTTGATTTAATTTTGCGTTGTTGCTAGAAGAAGTTTGTATAATGTTGATAATTTTCGTCGGTCGATATTGTTGAGAATTTTCTAGAATTACTTGTTTACTATCCACCGAGGTTTCGAGATAGAACTGGCAATAGCTAAGTGATTCTCCTAACACAATGTCGTAAGACAGTGCATAGTTCCGGTGACGAGTTTTATTTTGATTAGCTGTTATTGCGTCATGCTGGAATGTTCGAACTTGCTCTCGAAGCAGAGAGCCTATAATTATAAGCAACGCACTGTCTGCTTGTGTGAATAAAGGAGAGATTTATGATGATTTTTGATGATGGTCCTTAAAGTGATTTTCGGAAAGCGATCATGTATGCAGTTGTTGATGTTTGCTGAATAAAGTTGGAGAACTTTATACGACGACTCCTGCCTTGTTGCTCAGTGAACCAGTTGCGTGGATAAACGAACTCGAATTACTTATCAAGATTCAAGCATCGGGGCTGAATCAACTGTTGACAAATAACAACGTGTAACACTTTATTTACAGAGATGCAATGCGCTGATATGAATTGTCCATTGTGGCTAATACAATTTGTTGACATTATTACGCACATGACGAGTTTTATACTGATCTTTTCATTATTATTTTACTTTCTTCTTTTTCTTCCTTTCTTTATATATTTTCTCAAGCTGATCAGTACAACTTTAAGTTGATCTGATGAATACAATGTGATGCAAAAGCAGCCCCTAGCTCTCATTTCTTTTCTTCACGTCGGTACCTTAACTGTAAAGATTAATGGAAGTTCAGCTGCTCTCGAGTGGAGGAAGAACCATGGAGGCTCTTTCATCGATTTCATACAAATTTAATTAAAATGTTATTCTTAAGATTACTTAAATTGATACCATTTCCTTCGAGAGAGCCGCTGCACAGCATTTCCATCAGCTCCACCAACCAACTGATGAGTCGGTAATTGCAAATAAATGTACCCCGTGAGTGGTTTGTTCAAGCAGATTGTTTCTCTCTCTCTCTCTCTCTCTCTCTCTCTCTCTCTCTCTCTCTCTCTGTCCCTCTGTGTGTGTCTCTCTGTCTGTCTGTCTCTCTCTCTCTCTCTCTCTCTCTCTCTGGTAAATCGCACTTATAGGAAAGGTTGGTTGGTTGTCTTCTTCATCGAGATAACAAGACGTACGCACGCATTCACACACATTTACAGGAAATTCTAATCAATTCAATAAGTTATTCACACATGTAATTTTAGACCAAACAGTCATTCTCACGCATGGACAAACACAACGATATATCTAACAATACTAACTGCAGACGTAGGCCAATATACAGTAAAGTATACGGGCAATATCCATTAATGCTGGGCTATGTCTTCTTAACCCCCTTCCTTTCCCCTCTTCCCCCAAAAAACAAATGTTCGTGGACTCTTGAATATTTACATATACATAATGAAAAAAAAAAAAAAGAACACCTCACAGGGAGCTGATGTCTACCGAAAAATCAACAATGACATCCGAAAAGGCATGCGCACAGCATAGGAGAACTGGATAGAAGATCAATGCCAGGAAATAGAGAACAATCTGAACAAGAACAACAGCAAGAAGGCCTACCAGACTGTGAAGCGGCTGACAAGTGTTAAACAGCCCAAAGTCTCCACTATCCAAAGCAAGTC
This sequence comes from Oncomelania hupensis, assembly GCA_036898135.1. NCBI lineage: Eukaryota > Metazoa > Mollusca > Gastropoda > Littorinimorpha > Pomatiopsidae > Oncomelania > Oncomelania hupensis. The sequence goes on along the minus strand of CM072514.1, from coordinate 63,954,355 downwards.
TGGCATTTGCCTTACAGAAGAACAAGAAGTCTTGGACAGATGGACAGAGTACTGCTCTGACCTTTACAACCATACACCAAATGGAGACCCATCAGTTCTAGCATGTCCCGAGAGCAGAGAAGAAGAAGAAATCCTCCCAATTCTCCGGGAAGAAGTTAAGGCAGCAGTGCAATCGCTGAAGAAAGGGAAGTCAGCGGGAGTGGACAACATACCAGCGGAACTGCTACAAGCAGGAGGAGAAGCGATGACTGATGCTCTCACCATTATCTGTAACAAGATCTGGCAGAGTGGGGAATGGCCTACACCATGGACCCAGTCGCTTGTCATCACTCTTCCCAAAAAAGGTAACCTTCAGGAGTGTGAAAATTACCGCACCATCAGCCTCATCAGCCATCCCAGCAAGGTCCTCCTGAAAATACTACTCAACAGGTTGAAACCACAAGCTGAACAAATCATAGCTGAAGAACAAGCAGGATTCATGGCAGGGCGAAGTACCACTGAACATATTTTCAACCTCAGAATAATCTGTGAGAAATACCTACAGCACCAACAACATCTATATCATGTGTTCATAGACTTCAAGAAGGCATTTGACCGAGTCTGGCATGCAGCTCTATGGGCAACCATGAAAGTGTACAACATCAGCCCTAAAATTATAGAAGTCATCAAAAGCCTGTATGACAAGGCTACCAGTGCAGTCCTCCATAACAGCGTCATCGGGAACTGGTTCAGAACAACAATCGGTGTGCGTCAAGGATGCCTACTCTCTCCAACACTCTTCAACATCTTCCTAGAGCGCATCATGTCAGATGCTCTTGCAGATCACGAAGGCACAGTCAGCATAGGGGGCAGAGCAATCTCCAATCTTCGTTTTGCGGATGATATTGATGGATTGGCTGGAGAGGAACAAGAACTTGAACAGCTTGTACAGAGGCTTGACACCACCTCCAGAGCTTATGGAATGGAAATAAGTGCAGAGAAGACCAAAATGATGACCAACAACACCAATGGCATCAACACGGACATCAAAGTACAAGGCCAATCCCTCAACACAGTGCACAGCTTCAAATATTTAGGAGCCATTGTGTCAGACAATGGGTCTCGACAGGAAGTCCTCTCCAGGATCGCACAAACAACTGCTGCCCTGACAAGGTTGAAGCCCATTTGGAAAGACAGAACCATCAGTCTACATTCCAAAGTAAGACTGCTGCGCTCTCTGGTCATCTCCATCTTCCTATATGCTTGCGAAGCATGGACCCTCACAGCAGATCTCCAACGAAGAATACAAAGCATGGAGATGAGGTGCTACAGAAGACTTCTGTGCATTTCCTATACCCAACACATCACCAACGTTGAAGTCCGACAGACCATCACACAAGCCATTGGACAACACGATGACCTGCTCACAGTGGTGAAGAAACGGAAACTCCGATGGTATGGCCACGTCACCAGATCATCAGGCCTTGCAAAGACCATTCTGCAAGGCACAGTGCAAGGAGGTAGAAGAAGGGGGAGACCGAAAAAGAGGTGGGAGGACAACATTCGAGAATGGACTGGTTTGACACTGAGCGAAGCCATGAGGGCTGCTGAGGACAGAGAAAGATGGAGTATGCTGGTTAAGCGATCATCTGTGGTGCCCCTACGACCTTCGGGTTATGGGACAGGATAGGATAGGATAGGACATAATGAAAACATGACTTGAATATGCTCATGAATATTTGCAAGCATTAAAAGCAAAAGAATCAGAAAGGAGACTTCCGTTCAGTTCAGTTCTTTTGTTTAAAGTCTATTAATTTCTTACATTGATTTAATATAAGAAGACCGTTGTTTAAAGTCTATTAGTTTCATCCTATCCTATCCTATCCTATCCTATCCCATCCCCTAACTCGGAGGTCGTAGGGGCACCACAAATGATCGTTAAACCAGCGTACTCCATCTTTCCCTGTCCTCAGCAACCCCGATTGTTTCGCTCAGTGTCAAACCGGTCCATTCTCGAATGTTGTCCTCCCACCTAATGTCATACATTGATTTAATATAAGGAGACCGTTGTTTAAAGTCTATTAATCTCATACATTGATTTAATGTAAGAAGGTCGTAGTTTATAGTCTCTTAATTTCATACATTGATTTAATATAAGAAGGTCGTTGTTTATAGTCTCTTAATTTCATACATTGATTTAATATAAGAAGGCCGTTGTTTCAAGTCTATTAATTTCATGCATTGAATTTAGACAGAAAGGCCGTTGATTGTTTGGAAACGAATACGTATATCATCATAAGCAATTAAGGAAGTATTGCAACTCCGACACTATTATTGTTGCCTTAAGAAAGCATACACGGCGTTCAATAGCTGCGCTCAGTTGCTGATGCCATTGCAGCTGCTGTTGATAATACAGTTTTAAAATTCGTGGATCTAGCAATGTGTTAATTGTTTTTGAAAGTTTCGGCGAACCTCTTCAATGATTATTCCTATCATATAATTAATTCCCTTGTCGCTGTTTCTGTTACTACTGTTTCCGTTGACGCAGCAGCTGCTGTTGATAATGCAGCTTTCAAATGTATGGATACAGCAAGATATTAATTTCTCTGACAGTATCGGCAAACCCCTTTCAACGAATATCATAATGATCGTATTATCACTCCTTCGCATGCATATCGGACACCTGGGAATCCATTTGAAATAATGCTGATCTTGTGATGTTAGATGGAATTACCATAAGGAATGTGTGCTGTGTTGGGTTGCATGGTGTTGTGCGCGCCAGAATGTGTGTGTGTGTGTGTGTGTGTGTGTGTGTGAGAGAGAGAGAGAGAGAGAGAGAGAGAGAGAGAGACGGACAGACTGACAGACCAACGTTAAAGCCACAAAGAAAACGCGGTAATCAAAAAGATATAGAAAAAAAAACACACCAGATGGACCATACATGTATTAAATAATACCAATTATACCGCAACATGATGACAAAACAAATCCAGTCCGTAATATCATCTTAAGGAACACAACGCTTAAAGAGATGCATCTTCAGTGTGAAAGTTACATGTCAATGCACACGACGTAGCAGAGACGGACGAGGTTTACGTCGCCTTTCCAATGTCTCTCCCGCTGGTCGATCGGCGGTCGCGACCAAACCGCAGGGTTTACTGAAGCATTACGTCATCACGATTCCCGTCCCGAACTGAACGAAGAGCAGACGTTACGTCACCCGGCGTAATAGGTAGGCCTTACGACCCTTGGCAAAGATGGTGAAGAGGAGACGTAAGGCTCGGCCGTCTCTGCTACCCAGTGTGATTTCAATGTTCTTAGTTTTACGAGATCAAGATTGAAAAAAAAGAAAAAAGTAAGTCATCAAAAAACAAACAAAACAGACAAAGAAAAGGGATCAAAACTTGACACGATACATTTCGATTTCGTGAAGTCGCCTAGGCTTTCACAGTTGTGTGGCTATACGGCAAAATACCTATGCCCTACTTGTTTTTACGTCCACATGAAATGCATTTCTAATTTAGTGCAGTGGGTGTTTATGGTTCTGCACTGCTCCGCCCTACATTATAGATGATTGGACGGTGCTTTTAGGTGTTCTCCATCAAAATAAAAATAAGTCGTACATAAATAAACGATGACGACAACTTGTAATGCAAAATTGACATAAGCTCTTTCAATATCTCGCGAAAACTTCATCCTTGAAGTTTATTGCGCAGAAGAGTAAGGCATCTAAGACACAATAGCTCAGCAGGTTGAGGGGCGAGCTCCTTATACTTATTCCAACCCTTCCAGAATAGGAATTGAATTTCATGACGTGGGATGTTGGGAAGGGGTCGGTGATGGGGGACAAATGCAAGTGGGGTGTGTGACTACCGCCGCAACTTATGAAGCGAGGGCTACTTGCAACAGCGTTGCGTTTCTCTTACAAGCCTGGTCATCTGAATGCATCCGACAAGCTGATCGTAGAGGGTAGATGGGTGGGTGGGTTGAGGTGGGGGTGGGGGTGGGGGGCGTAGATAATTTAATAACGCGTGGCCGTTGCTCCTAACCTAATTCTCTCCCTACCCTTACCATCACAACAGACTTTGCGCCCGTTTTTTTAACATCTTATTAACCCCTGATCACACCTATTTCTATATTTAAAAATTCACCCTCCTACGTTTTATCCCATTTACAATCTCTCTCTCTCTCTCTCTCTCTCTCTCTCTCTCTCTCTCTCTCTCTCTCTCTCTCTCTCTCTCTCTCCCTCTCTCTCTCTCTCTCTCTCTCTCCCTCTCTCTTCTCTCTCTCTCTCTCTCTCTCTCTCTCTCTCTCCTCTCTCTCGTTTAACTCTCTTTAGAAGTCTCCCCTCCCTCCTCTCTCTCTGCCTCTCTCTGTCTCTCTCTCCTGAAACCCAGTTTTTCCTCACCCTCTTGCGCGCTCACCCGCACCCCAAGACATCCCCACTTCCATAAGCTCTTCATTTTAAAACCTTTACCTCCTCCATTCAGCCTCACACGCAGTTATTTTGATGCCCCGATCCTCCACAACACACAAGCACTCTTTGTCTCTGAAAGTCTGTCTCTCTACCTCACACACACACACACACACCCACACACACACACACACACACACCCTCGCTCGCCCTCTTTCACATACACATTGACACACAAACCCTGCCACAAGCTGACACACTCATACTCACCTCACTCACGCACGCACACACACAACACAACACAAAACAACACAAAAGAACACACACATACAAATGCACACACACACATTCACACATACACACGAAACAACACACACTCGACAAAACACATTCTAACACCCCCATCCTTAACACACTCCCCCCACAAGCGCTTCTCTACCAGCTAAGTTGATTTAAAAGACAAGAACATGGTCGGGAGAGGAGGAGAGTTAAAGATCTATAAATTCTCGCCCCATCATCTTTGCCCTTTTTCCCTTCCCAGAAACACTAAAGTACAAAACTATGTTACAAGTTTGGTGCTAACTCGTTTTTTGAAAGTAGCACGAGGAGTGCTTTACTGATGCTTGGGTTAGTCTTGGGGCGTTTCACAAGAGAATCAAGACAACAACACACACAAAAAAAAATGATAAGAGAAAGAAAGAAAGAAAGAAAGAAAGAAAGAAAGAAAGAAAAAAGACGCAATTACAGTGCTCTGTGAAGTGACGTACAAAATATATAATATAAAAAAGACCGCCTACTTTATCACTGGACTAAAAATCTGGAGTAAGAGAAAAGTGTGGAAAGATCTAAAGGACGACAACTCAAGTGGGTGGGAGAGAAGAGTGAGACGGTATGGGAAAAGTGCCGGAAGTAGTGCATCGTATTATGACGTTAACGAGACCAACTACTTATCATTGGACTGCAAATCTCGAGTAAGACAGAGGCACATGTAACAACGTCTAAGCGATGCTAATTATTTTTGTAATTCACCGTGCAAAAAAAAAAAAAAAAAAAAAAAAAAAAAAAAGACGATGAGGTAATGAAGACGATTAGGTAATGGTGACAAAAATGCATTAAGAGTGACGTACAAAAAAAAAAAGTAATTTAAAAAAAAATAAAAGGACCCAAAACCTATCATTCAACTAACATTTTGATTGCGAGACGCGTCACAAGGTATAAAGAATGCTGATAGCATAGTGCTTAAAAAAAAAGTCAATGATGTGATGGTGACGAAAAACAATACTACCACCTGCTCATCAAGTAACCAAGGTGAGGACTAGAAACCCGAGTAAGACGACTGTTTCAAGGTCTAAGGAGTGTCGAATCAAAGTGCAAAAACAAGACGATGAAGAAATGGTGCTTTCTTGGTTGACGTAAACCAAAAATTGCACATCCCCGTCATTGAAAAGCGGACGGCAACAGACATTAATAGAACAAAACAGAGAGAAACATTATTTAATGACTGATACAATCCTAAATGACCGATCAGCGAATGGAGGGAGGGAGAGGCAGGGAGGAAGGAGAGAGATGGGGGAGGTAGAGAGGGAGATAAAGAGAGAGAGAGAGGGAGGGAAAGAGAGGGGAGGGGGAGAAGAGGAGGGAGATAGTGAGAAAGTGAGACTCAGTCATTTTATTCACAACAAGGAGAGAGAGAGAGACAGAGAGAGAGAGGGAGGGAGGGAGGGAGGGTGAGTGAGGGAGGGAAAGAGAGTGACAGACTCAGACTTTAAGAGAGAGAAAGGGAAGAGAGAGAAAAAGAGAGAGAGAGTGAGAGAGGAAAAGAGAGAGCGAGAGACATTACATTACATTACATGATTATTGCTTTAGGTCCAGCGGACTCTTCCGAGCCAAATCAGGACCGGACAACCCCAGATACGCATAAAAGACCTGCTGAAACAACCATAGTGGTAAAACTGAAAGCTTTCCACCAGCCAGTCACTTTACAATAAAGACATCCCACGCAGGGGACGGCTGAGGCTGTACTCTAATTTTTCGAACCCCCGTTTACAAAAACAAAATAGAATACAAACATCATTATAAATTATCAACAAAACACATACATATAAAATGCCTACATTGCTAAATAATAACATCATAGGAAGCCCTAGTGACCACCTGGCAGAAAGCATCCAATATTCCCAAGCTGATCCAACAGACCTCACACACAAATAAGGAGTCTTGTCCAGGAAGAGTTTTCAAGAAAAAGGTAGGTGACTGGTCTAGCGAAGAAGAAGATAGTATAGCAGATTGATAGAACAGAGCAGGAATGAGAAAGAGCAAATGGGAAAGACAGCGACAGTGGGAATTTAAAGCACTACATTTCCAGAAAGTGGGGATACTATTTATACTGAAACCCCCGGCACCCCAACGGGGGTAAGGAGACACATAGAGAGAGAAAGATACAAACAGACATACAGAATCAGAATCAATCTTTATTGTCCTCATAATTAAAAACAAACAAACAAACAAACAAACACACAAAACAAAACAAAACCAATAACAGAAACAGAGAGCGCAAAAGCAACACCACACTTTTCGGTCAAATTAACACCCAACTACTCTCTGGGTCAAATAATTTACATTTCGCTTGGGTTATGGCACGTTTTCCAGCACAAAATGCTGCTCATGGTACAGGTGGCTGGGAACCAGCTGTGAATACATGCACACTTTTGCTGAGATGCTAGCAATAAAACTCCAGCCCCATCCCTCAGGGGAGACAACCTTTATCACTTGTGTTATTCACACCCTTTTTGTCTCCCATAAGAAGAAGTCTGCACAGCACCACCACCCCCACTACCGCCACCCAACCCTTTCAACTTCTCTTCTCACCCCCACCATATAAGCAAAACGTGGAAAGAACAACAAACATCGGTGTATATTGTAATAATGGACCCCAAATAATCCCTCAGGGATTTTCAACAAGTTTTTTCAAGGGCTCATCAAGTAGCAACCAAACACACAAAACGAACACGTAACAGAAAAAGCAGAACTTCGGTTTCTTCCACAAACAGAAGCCTTGGGCGACAGAATAGAAGAATGCATCATTGTAAGAAGGAGAAGGAGGAGAAGAAGAAGAAGAAGAAGAAGAAGAAGAAGAAGAAGAAGAAGAAGAAGAAGAAGAAGAAGAAGAAGAAGAAGAAGAAGAAGAAGAAGAAGAAGAACAAGAACAAGAACAAGAAGAAGATGAAGATGAAGATGAAGAAGAAGAAGAAGAAGAAGAAGAAGAAGAAGAAGAAGAAGAAGAAGAAGAAGAAGAAGAAGAAGAAGAAGAAGAAGAAGAAGAGGAAGAGGAAGAGGAAGAACAAGAAAAAGAAGAAGAGAAAGAAAGAACGAAGAGGAAAGAAAGAAAAAAAAGAAGAGGACAGAAAGAAAGAAATGAAGTAAAGAAAGAAAAAGAAAGAAAGAAGAAATAAGGAAAGAGAAAAAGAAACAAAGAAAGAAAGAAGCAAAAGAAAGAAAGAAGGAAACAAAGACAAAAAGAACGAAAAAAAGAAAGAAAGAATGATAGAAAAGAAAGAAAGAAAGGTAGAAAGATAGAAAAAAAGAAGGAAAAGAAAGGAAAAGCTGAAAGAATGACAACAACAACGAAGAAATAGTGTTTGTTTATTTATTTACAGTCGTACTTAAACTGGGCGCTTTTTTCAGCTCAATAGCTAAGAAAGACGAAAGAAAGGCTGACAAAGAGAAGCAAAGTGCACAACTTGTAGCTCTTAATTAAACACGATCGTTATTTTCTGTCTTTCAAAATCCCAGGTTTCTTCCGGGATGGGTTTCGATCGCACAAATGTCTTAAGAAAGGTTAAGATTTAAATAATAATAATAATAATCATTATCATTATATAAAACGAACAAAATACTTTTGCTGTAAGGAGAACATGCCAACGAAGGAATTATACAGAGTTTGTGATTTATGTTTAAAAAACTAAAGAAAGGAAAAGAAAAAGATATATTATGTACTAGTGGCAAGCACAGAGGTAAAGTACTAAAGTTTGAGCTCAGTTTCGAAGACTGCAACTTCTCTGCCTTTTTGCCTTTCCAATTCTATCCTATCTTGTAACTTGAAAGTCGTTGGGGCACAACAGATGATAGTTTAACCAGCGTACTCCATCCTTCTCTGTCCTCAGCAACCACCATGGCTTCGCTCGGTGTCAAACCAGTCCATTCCCGAATTATGTCCTCCCAGCTCTTTTTCTGTCTCCCTCGTCTTCTGCTTCCTTGCACCGTGCTTTGCAGGATGGTCTTTGCAAGGCCTGATGCTCTGACGTGGCCATACCATCGGAGTTTTCATTTCTTCACCACTGTGAGCATGTCAACGTGTTGTACAATGGCTTGTGTGGTTGCCTGTCGGACTTCGTCTTTCGTGGTGTGCTGGGTATAGTAAATGCCCAGAAGTATTTTGTAGCACCTCATCTCCGTGTTTTGTATTCTTCGTTGTATGTCTGTTGTGAGGGTCCATGTTTCGGAAGAGTATAGGAAGATAGAGATGACAATGGAGCGCAACAATTTTACCTTGGAGTGTAGATTTATGGTCCTGTCTTTCCAAATGGGCTTCAACCTAGTCAGGGCAGCAGACGTTTGTGCTATCCTTGAGAGAACTTCCTTTTGTGACCCATTGTCTGATGCGATTGCTCTTAAATATTTGAAGCTGTGCATCGTCTTTAGGGATTGGCCTTAGACTTTGATGTCCGTGTTGATGCCATTGGTGTTGCTGGTCATCATTTTGGTCTTCTCTGCACTTATTTCCATTCCAAAGGCTCTGGAGATGATTTCAAGCCCCTGTACCAGCTATTCAAGTTCTTGCTCGTCTCCAGCCAATCCGTCATTCGCAAAACGGAGGTTGGAGATTGTTATACCCTCTAAGCTGAATGCACCAATGATCTGCTCGGGCATGATGAAGCGCTCCAGAAAGATGTTGAAGAGTGTTGGAGATTATGCATCCTTGACACACGTCGATTGTTGTCCTGAATAAGTTCCCCATGGCGCCTGCACCTGTCATACAGTCTTTTGATGACTTCAGTAATGTCAGGGCTGATGGTGTACACTCTCATGTTTGTCCACAGAGCTGCATTTCAGACTCGGTCAAACAAGTCAAGTCAAGTCAACCAATCTGTATTACCCACAATGGAGAATTCATACAGCACATAGCGTCTCGGCGAATAAGAGAAGAAGAACAGAACAAACTTTTAAAACAAATAGATTAATACATAAAATCATCAAACACAATCTTTTCCAGTTCTTTTTTTACTACTAACGCTTCACCACTGTGAGCATGTCATCGTTTGTCGGACTTCGTTTTTGGTGGTGTGCTGGCTATAGGGTCCATGTTTTGCAAGCGTATAGCCAGATGGAGATGACAAGGGAGCGCAGCACCCTTACCTTGGAGTGTAGATTAATGGTCCTGTCTTTCCAAATAGATTTCAACTTTGTCAGGGCAGCAGTTATTTGTGCGATCCCGGAGAGGATTTTTTTCTGTTGTTGTTGTTGTATCAATTTTCATTCATCAGATTAACATAAGTTGTATTGATGATAACTGATTTTTTCTCGGGATCCACTGTTTGATACAATGGCTCCAGAAGATTTGAAGCTATGCACCGTGTTGAGGAATGTGCCTTGGACTTTGATGTCCGTGTTGATGCCATTGGTGTTGTTGGTCATCATGTTGGACTTCTCTGCACTTATTTCCATTCCAAAGGCTCTGGAGGTGGTGTCAAGCCTCTGTACCAGCTGTTAAAGTGAGTGGTACTTCATCCTGCCCTGAATCCTGCTTGTTCTTCAGCTATCAATAATATAAACAATAATAATTAAGCCTTAGATATATATTGACTGCCCGCTCTCTCGCACGCACACACACACATACACATACACGCACAGCATGGTCATTTGGGCCATATGAGATCAAATGTGCCGCAAGACAGTTGAATACACTAGCACCAAGACAGTACTAGGAAGAAATTCTTTAAAACTTGGTATTTAGCTAGGAAATGGATGAGACAGAGCACGAGCGAGCGAGCGAGCGAGAGAGAGAGAGAGAAAGACAGACAGACAGAAGCACAGACACATAGCGAAGGCGAACACGTCCAGAACGACAGAAAAAAGGAGTATACACATTCATCTTGTCGCACATTTCTTCTTCTTAATAAAAAAATCTTTTGGAAACCTCAAATCAAAGGCTTTAAAATGACAAGACATAATAAATGTACAAGTGACATTTCGGTCTTTTGTGCAATAGTTAATTCTCCCAAACAGGGGATTCTATTTTTCTTTCCTTTCAATAATAATAATAGGTCTTCGTGTTTGATGTTTTAGAATTCAAATAGAATTTTAGAAAAAGAAAGAAAGAAACTCCGCACATAAAAGTGTCCCTGAATTAAACCCAAAAGTATTACCGAAAGATTTTAAAATCATTTTGCATGAGCAACAAAACAGGGAAGTAAAAGCGCGCGCACGCCCACACCCGCCCACACACACACTCACTAACACAAACACACACACACACACACACACACAGAGACTTCAAAACAGTAAAGCCAAAGGCGGAATTAACTTCAACATCATAATGCACAGCGGAATTAATAACGTGAAACTTCCTTTGGAAAAATAAATAATTCACAAATCAAGTCTAAATTGACTCCGAGAACATGATGAGACATGAAATACAACTAATATAAAAGACAAAAACGAAATAAAGGCATTATGAACAAAGAATAACAGTAAAGAGCAGCGAAAACGAATAAAGAACAAAAAAACTGAACAGAATAAATAAAAGGAAATACATAAAGAAAATCTGAAATATATCACAACAGAAATAGTAAGTTTTGAAAAAAAAACACCAACGTAACTAGCCACAAAAAAGCGAATATATAAACAAAATAAACGAGTTCTTTATTATCTGTAATACCTTATAATTAAATGTTTATGCATTGTAAATATTAGTTTCTGAGCTTTAAACTGAGCTCTGGAGCTATTTTATGGGCTTTGTCCTTTGGTCCAATGTCCGTCCGGGGCGGAGGAGACTTTTTTTTAAATCTGAAACTAATGGACGAATTTCTTTAAAACTGATATTCAGTTAGGAAATAATGAACTCTACCAGACGACAAAAACTAAAATTATGCATATCGGTTGACGTCATCATGGTGACGTCATAATCTGTGTTGTTGTTGATTGTTGTTGTGGTTTTTTTTTCATCCCTTTTTCTCCCAAGCTACTGGAGGGATTTGGTTCAATTTTGGTACGCACTTAGACTTTATCTTTGCCTCCAAGGTAAAACCAACCATATGCAAATCGGGTGACGTAATCATTGTGACGACATTTACAAAATTCTGTGGATGTACATTAATTAGAGTGTACAGATGCTTTGAACTTTAAACGAAACTATGGTAGATTGAGTGAGTCATCGTGTAATGTAATCATGGTGAGGTCATAAATAGTTTTTTTAGTACTATTTTCTCCCAAACTACTGGAGAGATTTGGTTCAAGTTTGGTATGTACTTAGACTTCAATTGCCCCTCCAAGGTAAAACTAAACTTATGCAAATCGAGCGAGGTAGTAATCGTGATAGTAGCACAAATTTGAATTCTTATGCACATTGTGTAATGCCTCAATTGTCGTATCTATGCAACAGGCATTTACCCGCTTAGGACCTGAGCGTAAGGATCTTTAAAGTAGGACCTGAGCGTAAGGATCTTTAAAGTAGGACATGAGCGTAAGGGTCTTTAAAGTCCGGGGATAATTTTTATTAATATTATTAATGTTCTTACATTGAGCTTTTCCCGTTCAAAAGCTGCCTTGGGCACTGGCCAATGCATACATATCTACTTCAAAGCCATTCTAGGCGCCAATATGCATTCTTATACGCATCGTATTTATGTAACTGGCACTCAGTATTTCTTGAGTCACATTACATTACATTACATGATTATTGTTTTAGGTCCAGCGGACTCTTCCGAGCCAAATCAGGACCGGACAACCCCTGACCCGCATAAAAGATCTGCTGAAACAACCCTTGTGGTAAAACTGAATACTCTCCACCAGCCAGTCACTTTACAATAAAGACATCCCACGCAGGGGACGGCTGAGGCTTCACCCCCAACTTATCGAACCCCCGTTTACAAAAACAAAATAGAATACAAACATCATTATAAATTATCAACAAAACACATACATATAAAATGCCTACATTGCTAAATAATAACATCATAGGAAGCTCTAGTGACCACCTGGCAGAAAGCGTCCAATATTCCCAAGCTGATCCAACAGACCGTATACACAAACAAGGAGTCTTGTCCCGGAAGAGTTTTCAAGAAAAAAGGTAGGAGACTGGGCTAGCGAAGAAGACGATAGTATAGCAGATTGATAGAACAGAGCAGGAATGAGAAAGAGCAAATGAGAAAGACAGCGACAGTGGGAATTTAAAGCACTAAATTTCCAGAAAGTGGGGATACTATTTATTCTGAAACCCCCGGCACCCCAACGGGGGTATTTCTTGAATCAAAGGAATAGTATATTCATGATCGTCCTCTTTTACCTTCTTCTCCCTGTTCTCCTTCTTCTTCTTTATGGTCTGAAATACAGGATGTGTATGTGTGTGTGTGAGTGTGTGTGTGAGAGTGTGCGGAGACATAAGCCTTTGAAATGGGTGACTTACCTTGCTTTTTATGCAGGAAATGGGTGAGTGTATTAGCCACCCAGTTTTTTCCAGCCACCCACTTTTTTCTAAGTACACAGGAGTGCTCTTTTAGTGCATGGGAGTGCAGTTGTAGTGCATGAGAGTGAGTGTTTTAAGTATAAGGGAGTGCTCTATCCGGGACGGAGAAAATCCAGTCAAACTAGGTCAACTTTTGAGACGGAAAGAGCCAAATTTGCATTAGTCTAGAAGAAGTTTGCGTTCTTTCCGTCAAAAAATCACTTTCTGATTCTTACATTTTTAGTAAAACCCAGTCTTGGTGTTCTACATACTTGTGTGTGTGTGTGTGTGAATGTGTGTGTGTGAGTGTTTGTGTGTGAGTGCACGCGAGGGAACTCTGCACATGTTTGGGTCCAACATGCTACATTATCCCCGTTTTGTTCCATTCCTCTTCCTTTTTTGGTCTTGATTTAACTTTTTTTTAAAACTATCTATCTATCTATCTATCTATCTATCTATCTATCTATCTATCTATCTATCTATCTATCTATCTATCTATCTATCTATCTATCTATCTATCTATCTATCTATCTATCTATCTATCTATCTATCTATCTATCTATCTATCTATCTATCTATCTATCTATCTATCTATCTATCTATCTATCTATCTATCTATCTATCTATCTATCTATCTATCTATCTATCTATCTATCTATCTATCTATCTATAGCTATGAGGTGAACAAAACAAACAGCAACACCCAAGTTGAAGTCCGAGGCAATATTTCGATTTCTATTCAAATCTTTATCATGCCAAGATAGACAGAAAGATAGATAGATAGATAGATAGATAGATAGATAGATAGATAGATAGATAGATAGATAGATAGATAGATAGATAGATAGATAGATAGATAGATAGATAGATAGATAGATAGATAGATAGATAGATAGATAGATAGATAGATAGATAGATAGATAGATAGATAGATAGATAGATAGATAGATAGATAGATAGATAGAAAAGATTTTTTGTTAAAATCAAGACCAAAAAAGGAAAGGGGAATAAAACAAAACGGTGATACTGTAGGGAATAGTAGGATGGGAAAAAAAATGTAAAAGAAAGAAAGAGATTTAAAAAAAAGACAAAGAAAAGAGAGAAAGAAAGAAAGAAAAGAAGGAAAAGAAAATAAAGAAAGAAACAAAAAAAGATAAGAAAGAGGAAAGAAAAAAAAGAAAAGAAAGGTAAAGACAGAACAAAAAATGCTCCCGCCAAAAGAATATTATTCAACAATATCCCAAACATCACAGTCAACCCAATGACCCATTGACCCAAACACCTAACTTGAAACAAATGCATTCATTCCTAAACAAATAATCCAAACCGTCGTGATCAACACATGATTCTCCCACACTCCACATAGAAAGAAAAATGCATTGTTTCCAACTGGAGGAGCATGTTCTTTCCTGTCCCTGCAGGTCTCTTTGTCAAGTCGCCAGGGAATCAATCTTCAGCTTGAGCGGGATTAGAGGTTCCCGATGCGTTTGCTTAACCACCCAAGAGAAGGACAGGAATTCCATCTCTCTCTCTCTTCCTCTTTTTATTTTTCTCCTCTCCACTGACTTTATCGTTTTTACAGGCTTTCTTTCTCGGTGTTTCTGCTCTTCCTTTTGTGTTCAGTATCCGATTCAGGGTAATTTGTTTGCAAATTGTACTGGTACTGTACGGAGTATCTGTAGATAGATACGGTTTACAAATGATTCATTCATTCATTCCGTAGATCTCTGCTGTATAAATTCCTGATTTAACTGGTTGCTTCATCATGTAATCAGTCAAATATATATATATATATATATATATATATATATATATATATATATATATATATATATATATATATATATATATATATATATATATATATATATATATATATATATATATATATATACCACCTTCTTTCTTTCACTTATCATCTTTTGCAGTATTTGTTAGTTGTCACACTTGGGAGTTGTTGACGAGATAGTCACACATGAAGGAAGGGGGTGGGGAGGGTAGGCGCGTGAGGGAAATTGTTCATAAACAGCTGTCTTTCTCTTTATCTCTCTTTAACTTTCTGCTTCTCCGTCTGCCTTTTCCTTTGCCTGTAACGTGCCGAAACTTCCACACACCACCATCACCACCCCTCATGACCAGTTTTACTCCTAGGAGTAGTTTCAGTCCAGGACCAGATTAACTCTACGGGAGTTACTCTGGTCATGGCCCAGAATGCCCCCCCCCCCCATGCCCCTTCTGTTCCAAATCAACTCCCGGGAGTTAATCGGAGAATAAAGATTACAAGGCCATAAACTGGACTGAATCTCTATGTGTATCAGAACAGCCCCAAAGGAGTTACTTTGGCATTTGGCATTTGGAAAATTTTGTACCAGAAGAACTACAATGACTTAAACTGGGCCAGTGCCAAAACAGTCCCCCTTTTCAATTGAGAGTAAATCTGACACAGTCCCAGATGCAATCTACGGAAGTTATTCTGGGACAAATTTAATTGTACCAAAACAACTCCTGGGGAGTCATACTGGAACAGGTGAAGGGTCAGATTGGAGCAGGTCCAGACTGGCCATTCTTCCCTTCTGATTAGCAATGGTTATAGGATATAGCTTAGCAAGGGGACAGTCAATACAAGACATTTCCAGAAAAGCCACAAAACAAACATATTTATAAAATACTAAAGGGAAGTTAAACAGGAACAAGTCCAAGGCCACTATTGAGATAAACATTTAACCACTACAGCCCTTGACCCGGGGAGTAATACCGGGACAGGTCCAGAACAGCCCCCTCAAGAACACTTTTATAACAAATATATTTATAAAATACTAAAGGGGAGTTCAACTGAACAGGTCAGGAAAACCATTTAACCCCTGACCGGAGGAGTAAATCTAAGACAGTACCAGAAGAGTCCCTTTTCCTTCCGCAAACATAACTCTTAACCCTACTACAGTAGAGTTAAACTGAAACAGGTCCAGATCAGCCTCCAAACACACTGAAATCCTTACACTAAATAAACAAAAGAGGAGTTAAAATGAGACAGGTTCAGAACAGCCTCTTCCCACAAAACACTAAATGGGAGTTAGATTGGTACAGGTCCAAAACAGCCCCTTAAGCAAAACTATCAACCTACAGGGCGTTAAACCCCAACTTAACTATTAACCACTATGCCCTTCACCAGGGGAGTTAAATTGGGACAGGTCCAGAATCCCCCGTCCCCCACCTCACTCATAAAAACCACAGGGGAGTTTAAATGGAACAAGCCCATCTTCCCATACGTTTGCGAAACATGGACCCTCACAGCAGTCCTACAACGAAGAATACAAAGCATGGAGATCAGGTGCGACCGACGACTTCTGGGCATTTTCTATACCCCGCACATCACCAATGACGAAGTCCGACAGATCACCACACAAGCCATTGGACAACACGATGACATGCTCACAGTGATGGAGAAACGGAAACTCCGATGGTTTGGCCACGTCACCAGGGCATCAGGCCTTGCAAAGACCATCCTGCAAGGCACAGTGCAAAGAGGCAGAAGAAGATGCAGACAGAAAAAAAACGGTGGGAGAGAATTGGACTGGCTTGACACTGAGCAAAGCCGTGAGGGTTGCTGAGGAAAGAGAAAGATGGAATACCCGGGTTAAACGATTATATGTGATGCCCCAACGACATTCGAGTTACGGGATAGAATAGGATAGGTCCAGAACAGCCCCCACCCCCAACATTATTATAATACACAGAAGAGGAGTTATTCTGGAACAGGATCAGAACAGCCCCCACCCCCTACATAATTATAATACACAGAAGAGGAGTTATTCTGGAACAGGATGAGAACAGCAACCACCCCCAACATAATTATAATACACAGAAGGGGAGTTATACTGGAACAGGCCGGATCAGAACACCTCCCACCCCCAACATAATTATAATACACAGAAGGGGAGTTATACTGGAACAGGATCAGAACACCTCCCACCCCCAACATAATTATAATACACAGAAGGGGAGTTATTCTGGAAGAAGTACATAACAGCCTCAACCCCGAATTACAAGGGAATTTAACTTGGACAGGTCCACAACAGACCTTCTCTCCCCACTTAGCACACTCACACAAAACGGAGGGGAAATTTAACTGGAAGAGATCCAGAACAGCCCCCACCCCCAACACATTCATAATAACAGAAGGGGAGTTAAACTGAAACAGATCTCTTCCCATCACACTAATAAAATACAGAAGTACACAGAAATATAGCGATACTGAAACAGCCCCCTCCCCCCTCAAAACACTCATAAAACACCAGAAGCGGAGTAAAACAGGATCATGGAACAGGTCCAGGACAGCCCACAAGCACACTAATAAAACACAAAATGGAAGTTAAACAGGGACAGGTTAGTTAGTCATTGTCGGAGAGGGAAGAGGGTGTATTCTTGACTTGTCTTAGTTTAACTCCTCTAAGATGTCAGAGAAGTAGGGATGGGAGGATGGAAGGGCTGTTCAACACCTCCTCAATATTTCGAAGATAAACTGGGAAAGGTCCGGGAACAGTACCACTAAACATAACTATTTAAAATATACTATCCTATCCTATCCTATCCCGTAACTCGGAGGTCGTAGGGGCACCGCAGATGATCGTTTAACCAGCGTACTCCATCTTTCCCTGTCCTCAGCAACCCTGATTGTTTCGCTCAGTGTCAAACCAGTCCATTCTCGAATGTTGTTCTCCCACCTCTTTTTCGGTCTCCCTCTTCTTCTACCTCCTTGCACTGTGCCTTGCAGGATGGTCTTTAAAATATACAAGGGAGTTAAACTGCGACAAATCCAGAAAAGCCTCTCCTCCCCATTCCCACTTCAGGGGAGTATAACTGAAACAGGTCGAGAAAGCCCCTTCCTCACAACAAACAAAACACACAAGGGGGATTAAATCGCTACCGGTTCAGACCAGCCCCCTTAAACAAAACTATCAACCTATAGGGAGATAAACTCCAACTTAACTATTAACCACTACGCTTGTCACCAGGTGAGTTCAATTGTGACAGGTCCAGAACAGCCCCTTTCCCCCCACCACAAGACACTAATAAAAATCCGAAGGGGAGTTATACTGGAACAGTCCAGAACAGGCCCCACCCCAAGTCCAGAATTACTGTATATTTTGAGTATAAGCGGATTGGTTATATTGTTTGGAGCTGATTTGGAATAGAAGGGTGAGGGGGGAGGCATTCTGGGCCATAACCAAACTAACTCCCGGGGAGTTAATCTGCACTGGACTGAAACTACTCCTGGGAGTAAAAGTGGTAAGGGAGTCATTTCAGCACGTAACACCGGCACACTATTGGGAATTGTGAACATTAATAATTCAGTCAAAAAGGGACTTAACAGAATCTCCCAGCTATATTGCTGAGCCTGCATACTGCTTTTTTCCACCCCATTGTTAAGCTCTTCTCCCAACCTCTCGTCTTTTTTCCATTCTTTCTTTCTTCTTCAACAAGCGAGCAACAGAGCTCCCAAACTTCAACATAAAAAGTCGTCACTTCCAATCAGTTTTTTCCAGTTCCTACTTGTAGCAGCACACAAGAGGAAACTCTGGCAGGTGAACTGTCTTGCTGGGCTGTTGCAGAGGCGGTCGGCACGTTTTCTGTATCTCATCACGCCCCCGCGACCACTGAAGACGCTCCCCGAGTAGAAACAGTGATCGGGTCAGGATGGCTAACAAATACGATTGAGACATTTATGATTTTAAAAACCGTAGTTCACACTAATAGGAGAGTGGCACTCTGAAAGTTGTGGGTTTGAATGCTGGAGTGCTGCTAAAAAAAATGTTCATCTTTCAACTATACAGTTTCTCTGTCCTAACTTAATTATTAAATATTGGGATTTCTCCCGTGCCATTTAAAAACAGCAATTGTTCTCCTTTCATACTTTCTATCTTTCGTTCCTTTTACCTATATGTACTTTAGTTCTTTTTGTTCTATTTTCGTCATAATACGTATTTCTTTCTTTCGGATATTTTCTTTCTTTATTTTCTTTCTGTATTTTTGTTCTACTTTTCGTTCTCTCTCTCTCTCTCTCTCTCTCTCTCTCTCTCTCTCTCTCTCTCTCTCTCTCTCTCTCTCTCTCTCTCTCTCTCTCTTCTTTTTAACCCAATATTGACTTATTTCTGTCTGTCTTTATTTTTTTCGTCTTTCTCTCGTTTGTTCTGTTCACATGGATTTTTTTCTTTCGTCCTTTTTCGTGTACATTTTCATCTATTTTCTTCCTGGCATGTGCTTTTTTCTTTCTTTCTTCCTTTCTTTTTTTTCTTTTTTTTTCTTACTTTCTTTCTGACATTGGTTTTCTTTCCGGTTTATCTCTTTTGTTCTTTTTTATTGGATCTTTTTTTCATCGATATTTTTCTTGCTGTTCTCTTTTACGTTCGTTTTTTCCACAGATATCTTCTTTTTGCCTTTTTTTTTCATATTTCTTTCCGTCTTTTTTCCTATCATTCTTTCTTTCCTTCTTTTATTATTTTTTCTTTCTTCAACAGCAGGAAATCGCGCAATCTTAACCTAACAACAACGTGTGAATTCAGCGTTAAATGTGTGTGCCTCAATTTGCATACACGATCCTTGAAACCACGCTACTGCAAAATAGTTTTTCCTTTTATCAGCTTATCACCCCTTGGGGTCATGAGCAATCTTGTCACTGTAGATTGTTCAAACCTATAAAGGGAAAAGTGAAAGCCACAGTTGAAAACCTGTCTTTCCTTTATAGGCAAGACAGATTCACTGCGGCAACAGTACCCCCGTTGGAGTGCCGGGGGTTTTCAGTATAAATAGTATCCCCACTTTATGGAAATTTAGTGCTTTAAATTCCCACTGTCGCTGTCTTCCTCATTTACTCTTTCCCACTCCTGCTGTGTCCTTCACTCTGCTATACTATCTTCTTCTTCGCTAGATCAATGACCTACCTTTTTTCTTGAAAACTCTTCCTGGACAAGACTCCTTGTTTGTGTATGAGGTCTGTTGGATCAGCTTGGGAGTGTTGGACGCTTTCTGCCGGGTGGTCACTAGGGCTTCCTATGATTGTATTAGTTAGCACTATAGGCATTTTATATGTATGTGTTTTGTTGATGATTTATAATGATGTTTGTATTCTATTTTGTTTTTGTAACCGGGGGTTCGCGTAGTTGAGGTAAACCCTCAGCCGTCTCCCGCGTGGGATGTCTTTATTGTAAAGTGACTGGCCGGTGGAGGGCATTCAATTTTCCCATTGGGGTTGTTTCAGCAGATCTTTTATGCGGATTGGGGGTTGTCCGGTCCTGATTTGGCTCGGAAGAGTCCGCTGGACCTAAAGCAACAATAAATCAATCAATCAATCAATCATATCAGCTTATCCCGCAAATAAAGTGGAAAGAAGAGAGAAGTTATTCAACAATGCCGTTTTTTAAATGTTCTCTTAAATATAGAGGCATTGTTTTATTGTTGATTCTTCAGCTTGGCTGAACTTTTCAATTTCATATCATTAGGTTCCGCAGTGACCCACGTAATCTCAATATTTCTGAACAGTGTTATCATTAAAGGTTAAGATTCCTCAGGTGACACATTTTATTAGCATCAGTTATTCTCCTTTGGCCATTTAAATTTTAATTTATTTATACATTCATAAACTGGTCTGTATTTAGTTCGATATACAATATCTATAATTATGTGTCGAGTCTTTCTTATGTTATCCCCCTTCCTCTCCCCCTGGCTTGAGGGCCTCTAAGCTGGTCGTATAGGATAACATCTTCGAAAATGGATGTTAAAACTGGGCATCCCTGTGGACACTTGTGTTGCGGAGTCATGTTTTATGCATATGTATGTATGTGTGTAAGTGTGTGTTAATGTATGACGAATAATAGGAGATAGACAAGAGTACTGGATGATAATATGATTGGTTTTAAATTAGACGTAATCATGTGTGGTATATAAAATAATATTTTATTGAGTGATTTCCCTTGTTAGTTTCACGTGATTTCGGTCTGCACATTTTGATGCACATTTGAAATGCGGTCACTAGTAATTATCACTCTTTCATGGTATTTTGTTGGTAACAGATGTATTTTTGCCAAGTTTGTGCAACCGTTTTTTGTTTTGGAAAATACTTTGTGAACTTCTCATCTCACTGACGAGGTAAGCTATTCATTTTGTATAATATGACCAGTTATTTTGTAATATTGATAACATATTTGTAATAATTAATACATTATTTGCTAAGAATAGTGTTGCCATTTTTTTTAGTAAAGAATATTGAGCCATATGAATGTGCCATTGATAACTTCATTCACTGTTATGCTTAGTGTTACTTTGAATATATCTACTTTAAATTGCTCGGTTATTCTCGTTCATGATAATTTAGGTTCCATTTTAAACTTATATTGTCCGAATTCATCTTATTTATATTTCGATATAAAATTTGTACAGTATTTATCATATCATTTTGATATGAGCGATGATGTAGGGAATTATAATGGCAGCTCAAAGTATTTAATTTCTGGAACATTGATAACAACGTTCGCATTTGCAATTGTAGTAAGGATTGTAACTATTCGAATGTTTTAATTTTCATTTAACTTATACCATTGTATTATTTGCTTGTTTCAGAGGTTTTCTTATTTTTTCCTTGTGTTACTGTCACAAAGAAAGGGGTTGGGGGGATTGAGGGTAAGCTCTTAATCTCTCGCACTGTATTGCCTCCCTTGTTTAGGCCAATTTTGCGATGACATTCAAGAGACTAGAGCTGGGAGTTACTAATTAATGAAAGGCAGTCAAAGTGCAGACGAGAAAAATGGTAGGCTACACTAGTTGAGAAATTCAAAACAAGGGCAAGTCCAGGTAGGTACAATTTCTAACTAGGCACTTTTATTAAATAGAATTGGGTCGTCGGTGTTGAGTAATCTAAGAGTGAGTCACTGGATATTGTCAGTAATAGTAGGGAGTATCTTGGAGATATTCTGGGTGGACGATTTCAGGGATACTAGTGCTACTGAGGACTGCTATCATCACTGGACAGGAGGGTATCTGGATTGTTCAGAGTACTTGGCCAGATAATCAGCGAGTGGTGATGCTCGTTGGGTGAGAACTTAGCTCGGATTGCGACGGGCGGTGGTTGGTCCAGGATAGTCTGGGTGGTCAGTTGATCAAGGTTAGCGTCGCGTGGGTGGCAATGCGGGTCAGTCGGTCAGATCCTTGCGTAACCGACCGATGGTGCAACTTCGGTTTGAAGGTACAGGCGTGGTTTTCAGCTTACGTTGCTAGCTGGCTTGGGAATGATGAAATTCGGTTGAAACGCTTCGCGTTGACTCCCTGGGTTGTCAGGGGCCTGCAGCGGGTCAGCGACTTAAAGCTGGTACAGGGCCGGGGTATTTCGCCCTGCACAGGAGCCCGTCTGTAAAGCAATACAGACTCTGTATCAGCTGGGGATAGGTATATTCTGGGTTCAGCGCCTGTTGGCGCATGTGCCCATCAGATTTCAAATTGGTCTGACCGGTCAAGGTTGACTGGTGCATACCAACAGTCCAACAATTGCAACCAGGGTTATGGGGCTATTGTGGAGTTTACCGGCAGCCGCTAATATAGGATACCTTCGGCGCCTTAAGATGGGGTGGCGGACAACAGGGGCAGATATTTGTACAGTGGGAACATAGGAGAAAAGCAAATGGGGTAGATACAGGACGATGGGAGTTGCAGGCAAGGGGCTGTACTGGGGGACTTTAATCTATGTGGAGGGACAGCATGGCATGGGGTATTTACACATGGGGCTAACGGGGAGCATACAAGTATAAATTCAAACATGTCATGAGTCATAAACAAGGCAGATGATATATACGAGGAAATGATACATGTCACAGCAACACATCAAGACAAAACTACAAACACGAACGTACATATCAACAGGACATACGAACATGTTGGGCGATCGACGGGTGATGGGTATGCTACATGACAAAGAGTAAGTTTCCTCTCTTACCTTGACTAAGACGGGTCGAATCACGAGAGTACTGCCGTAGCTCAGAGGTCGCCAGTTGATGGGGACGTGTCCAGGGCAGATTGTTGTGGCTTCGAGGATTGATGGCTTGCGACTGACAGCGGATCTGGCTGTGTGCTAGGTTTTAACAGTGATCCCCGAGGGGCGGGGCTTAGGCGGGTTAGCCAGCGTGCGTGGTAGGGGTGACTGGATGTGTGGAAGGGATGAGTGTGTGCAGCCTGCGTCAGAGGCTCGATTGTCCGCCTCGTCACAGTTACACTCGTTTGATGTTGGTGTTTTTATATCAGTAGTTGATTCAGCCCCAATGCTGAAGTCCTGATAAAGTGTAACTCGGATTCGTTTATCCACTCAACCAGTTCAATCAACAACAAGGCACAGAGTCGTCATATGAAGTTTTCAAACTTTATTCAGCGTACATCAACAACTGCATTCAATCGCTCAATCACTTTTTCTTCCTCTTACTTTTCACAGAACACCGAATATAATTATAGTTTTTCTCTCACCTCGAGATAACGTCAGAATGTTCCCGATGACGCATTACAACCAATCAAACTAAAGTTCGTCATCACTGACTTACGTCATCCAACATTCTTTTCGGTCCAAGAATGTTCTCACTACCTAAACCTATCAAGAAGCTTCGATCGACAGTAAACAAGCAAATCTAGAAAATTCTCCAATAATATCGACTAACGAAAATGATCAACGTTATACTCCTAACAACAAGGCAAACTCAAATCAAAGGTAAATACACTCTATTATTGAAAACTTTGCAAAGCGAAACGATTAGATCTATCGTGAGCGTTTCAGACATACTATCCTTCGCGTTTCAACGTAACACCTTGATTTGGAGGATTTGGTTTACATCAATAGCGAATCATTGCAACATATCGACATTGCCTTGTCCCGTGTGGCTTTGTTTACTTCCATCTTCATCTCCATCCTTCCTCATCTCACCTGCCACTCTACGCACCCAAACCCACGAGGGGTTCCCTTCTTACCCCAACCCTTCAACACTAGAACTACACATTCTTCTTTGCCTGTAGACAAATCCGCCTATTGTGCTTATAGTCAGACAAAGAGTACTTAGGAAGCCGTCATTTGTCGCGACTGAAGAGTAATTATGAACGCAAAAAAAAAAGTTGTAATGCGGTGAGAAAAAAACCCAAAGAGGGTGATTTTAGG
The DNA here is from genome assembly GCA_036898135.1 of Oncomelania hupensis. Lineage (NCBI taxonomy): Eukaryota > Metazoa > Mollusca > Gastropoda > Littorinimorpha > Pomatiopsidae > Oncomelania > Oncomelania hupensis. Next base: position 63,930,061 of record CM072514.1, on the reverse strand, counting down.
AATAGGTGGGTAGACGATCATCTGTGGTGCCCCAACGACTTTCGAGTTACGGGATAGGATAGGCTAGGATATGGGGGGTATGAGTTAATATAGTTGGGTTTAGGTAGGCTGAGAGATAGTTTGATGCGGAGAGAGGGAGAGAGAGGGAGGGAGGAAGGGAGAGAAGGAGGAGAGAGAGAGAGTTACAGAGAGATAAATAATTAATTGAATGAATATTGCAGTCTTATCTTCTATACGCACTCCTTTGGTGGTACGGAGACTTGCAGAGGAGACTTCTGAGAGAAGAGGAATGTGGGACCTAAATAAACACGGAACCACCAGAGCAATCATACTTCTAAGTTTGACAGTGAAAATTTGTCACCTACCTCTTGCCCTACGCTGGATTCGAACCTGGGTCATCAATGTGCCAGGTGAACTCTCTACCCACTGACCTAAGGCGGTGTTTTAAAGAAAGAAAAAGAACGAAAAACAGAAAGAGAGAGAGAGAGTGAGAGAGAGAGAGGGAAAGGGAGAGAGACAGACAGACAGACAGACAAGCACAGTGAAAGAAAGAAAGAGAGAGAGAGAGAGAGAGAGAGAGAGAGGGAAAGGGAGAGAGAAAGGCAGACAGACACACATGCACAGTAAAATTTTAAAGAAAGAGAGAGAAAGAGAGAGAGAGAGAGAGAGAGAGAGAGAGAGAGAGAGAGAGAGAGAAAGAAAGAAAGAGAGAGAGAGAGATTTAAACAAACTTAGTTACAAAATACTTTTTTTTCTTTAAAGGAGACGCACAATGAATTCCATATCGACAAAAAAAAAAAGAAAAAAAGCCAATAAAGAAGTTCACCATCATCCAAGTCCGCATTGTAGAATCACTCTCAAAATACATTCCCCATCTTATGTCCCCACATTCCCTCTTACCATCAGGCGTGGCTTGGTATTTCCTATAAATAACACAAAAATAATAATACAAAAATGATAATCGAATGTGTATCAGAAACACTCTTTAAAAACACACATTCTCAATCTCTTCCTTCTTATCATCTGTAAACTTGGTATCTGCATTTAAAAAAAAAAGGTAGGATAGATTCTCCCTTCGCGCCTCTTTAATACAGACAAGCTTCTTAGAAGTTCAGCCGTGCCATATGTTTTGCGATTAAAACCATGTCTTCATTGCTATAGCAACTGCACATCAACGGATACGTTGGGGTTTTCTTTCAAGGGCATATGTGTTATACGTTATCGAAGGAACGTGTTATCGTTCTTGGTCAACCGAGACATGACTATCTCTCGCCTTTTATACATTTTTTAACCCCCCCTCTCTCTCTACCCCACCCACCCAACCAAATTTTAAGAAAACCAGTAGCCCATATGTTATCTTTTCTTTGTCAAGCGCGACTGTGATCGTCTCTCCCAGTTTGAAGTCCGCTGCAATGCGTCTGTATCACTATAATTGTATTATCAGACTGAGATTTAAGCGCCAACGCGCACACGCACATTCATGCACACACACACACACAAACAAACACACGCACTCACTCACACACTCATACACACCCCACTCCATTAAAAATAAAACATCAAACAAACGTTTCGTGAAAGCCTGTTGTTTTTGGTTTTTGTTTGTTTGTTTGTTTGTTTTTTTAAATTCTCAGCATCCTTTTTTCTGTATCAAAGGCTACTCAATCTTGCGAGAGGGATTTTTGGTGCTAGATTGCTGTTGCGAGGCTCAAACCCGATCCATTAATAGGACTTGGAATGGATGGAGGTTGGGAAGAGGTGTAGGGGTAACGGGTATTTGGGGTGGTGGTGGTAAACAGGTTTGGATTCATTGAGGTTTGCGGGGGAGTTGCAGAGGGAACGAGGAGCGTGAGGGGAGAGAGAGGGAGGGAGAAAGAAGAGGGAACAAGTGAGAGAGAGAGAGAGAGAGGGGGGGGAAGGGGTCATATAGAACAAGTAACACAAAGACGTTGTCTACATAACCTATTCACGAATTAGCCTGCCTGTACATGTATACGTGATCATGGTTGTATTTCGACAGAAGCGCAAGCTCGGAATGTTTCCAATAATACCCACCTCTGTCTCACTCTGCATCTGTATGTCTCTGTCTCTCTTTCTCTATCTCTCTCTGTCTCTCTGTCTCTGTCTCTCTGTCTCTCTCTCTCGCCATCTCTGTCACTATGCTGCAGAGCAAGTCCACTCAATGGTTGTTCCGCTTGTCAGTATCACTTCCGGAGAGGGGGTCATTAATCAAAATAGGAGGATGGAGAAAACCTTGAGATAGAGCGCATACACAGAGATAAAAAGAGAGAGCGGTGGGGGGGGGGGGGGGGGGTAATAGAGAGAGAGAGGGGGGTGGAAGAGAGAGAGAAGAGTGGTGGTATCAAACTTCCTCTTAAAGATGAGGAAAATACGGGGACTGTGTAAAGGGGAGGGGAGAGGGGGAATGAGGAGGAAGAGTGATGTGGGATCGTCCAGAAAGATCGTCATTATCGTTTAAAGAAGAAACTGAGCTCTCAACTCATACGTGGAACTTTGACATGTGACGGTATCGCCAGTGGCTTTCGGTTAGGGCCCTTGACACAAGCGTCGACGATCAGGGACAATGAAGGTCTTTCTCAAATGGAATTCAACAGGGTAAGCTCCAATGATAAACCTCTTCCACGTGTTGAAACGGTCTGCGTCAATTTACATCGCTCATAAGTATACCGACAGCTCATCTCTTATGAAGAGGTTGATCGTCGTTGATTCGCATTGACACGCGGAATTCGTCCCTTAGGAAATTAGGATGCGTGGGCATACACACTTGTAGCCAAAGCAAGAACAATCAGCCATACAGGCTTAACCGGCACGTAGGTTGTGGCCATCACGAATACTTCTCATCCTTTTGTCAATAACGTTACGGCTTATTGATGGTCAATCGACTCCACGCAACGGGTGATAAAATGACAGAATTGCAACAATATATATAGGCCTAGTTCATCTTCCCCCCCCCCCCTCGCATACACACACAACAAACGCACATACTTTCCCCTCCCTCTTCTTCCATCCCCTCAGCCTCCCCGGCTCCGCCTCGAAACATCTTTCTACATCACTGTCGCTCAACGAAACAAATCACTAAAAAGCAATGTACATTAAAGGGAGAATTTTTTTTGGGTCGCAGACCTCTCGCCCAAAGAGAGGGAGTTGCAGTGAACTGTTACTGCAGTCTTGGATATCATCCATAATTAGATACTATCCTACGGGGACTATTAGAATGATACCAAAGATCTTATCTTACCTTCACTGTTGCCCATCTTGTACCTAACAATTGAAAACTTGAACTGATCATATTTACAAATGCAATTTGAAACCCAAAACAAAACTCTCTGTCATAAGCTTCTTCAAAATCAGAAGGCGAAAAAAAACTTTTCCGATGTATTTATTTTTGTAGTTAATCGCTCTTACAAAGCGCGTTTCCAGCTCAAGAGCTGCTCAAGGCGTGGCAGAAACACAATCTGAGGCGTCTACTTTCAACCTTTGGGCGCAATCCTGTGCGACCGGGGACGGGGAAATAATACACAAAAACAGCAATCATCCTTCTCCAAATAACCACACCACCATCACCAACAAATACAGTGTCAGAAACACACAACCCCTCACGCCAGGTCTGTGAAACCAGACTTTAATTTACATAACCATAAGCACATGTTCAAAATTGGTTGAACTGACAGCATCAAGCTTCTTTACACAATTATATTCCCAAGCCGCACAGCACAATCCACCACCCTCTCTCTCTCTTTCTCCTTACCCCTGAATCCTGGCATGTTTCGGTAAGCTTCTTATACATTTGATCAAACTCCGAAGCGTCAAAAAATCTTAATTACGGTCCCTGCTAATACTTTTGCTAAACACACATGCTTTTGCCTCCCAAATAAACAGGTTAAGTAAGTTCGCTCTTGCTACATATAGCTATTATTATTTTTTATTCAAACGACCTGAGATCATAGACAAAATGGTCTATAATACGCCTATTATTTATTTATATATTTATTTATTACTACTATTATTACTGTTATTTTTTAAATTATTAATAATGATTCATTATTATTAAGTCCCTCTTCCTCATTATCATCCTTGTTTATTGTCGTTATATATATATATATATATATATATATATATATATATATATATATATATATATATATATATATATATATATATATATATATATATATATATATATATATATATATATATATATAATACTAGTGGTTTTTGTACCCTGGCAAGCCAGGGTACACAGGTTGCTGTTTAAAATGTAGACAGAGAGACAACTGTTGTCTGCGAGTTTCATTTGGACGATGATACCTCCCAATATCCCCCTTGATACCTCACCATACCCTCCCCCCCCTCTGATATCTCCCCGCCCCCCCCCCATGATGCCTCATCATACCCCCTTGATACCTCCCCGAACCCACTTGATACCTCCCCATAACCCCTTGATACCTTTCGTACCCCCCTTGTAACCTACCTGTACCCTCCTTGATACTTCCCCGTTGATTGTTTCGCAGGTATGGATGAAAGGAATCGACCATCACCATACCCCCATACATATACCCGTATCCCCGTTATGCCTACCCATGCCCCTTTAAACCTACCCGTAGCCCCATTTTACCTACACGTACCACCTCATCCCGATCCTTGATAATAATAATAACAATAATAATAATAATAATAATAATAATAATAATAATAATAATAATAATAATAATAATAATATTGAATAATACAAATAGAAATCATAAAAAACGCCAAGGTTTTAAAATAAAATTTGATATAAGATATTATAATTATAATAATAATAATTATTATTATTAGTTTATAAATAATAATAATAAAAATAATAATAATAATAATAATAATAATAATAATAATAATAATAATAATAATAATAATAATAATAATAATAATAATAACGTACCACCCCATCCCGATCCTTGGTAATAATAATAATAATAATAATAATAATAATAATAATAATAATAATAATAATAATAATAATAATAATATTGAATATAGAATAATACAACTAGAAATCATAAACACCAAGGTTTTAAAAGAAAATTTGATATAAGATATAATATTATAAATAATAATAATAATAATAATAATAATAATAGTAATAATAATAGTAATAATAATAATAATAATAATAATAATAATAAAGGTAAAAATTCTAAATTAAAAAGAAAAATATCCATATTGCAGTGGGGAAAAAAAAACATTAAAAAAATATAGCCCGCGACGGATTCGAACTTGAGTCACCCTAAACGTTAGGCGAAGGTGTTACCAACTGATCTATCAATGCTTCGTACAAAAACAATAAATTTTTTGGTCTACTGTATATGGGAAAACATGCTCAAACCTCAATTTGATTTTTAATGGAAGCGCGCGGAATGAGGCTATTGCAGTTTGTGGACATTTTGTTTATTTATTTATCTCAGAAACGGTTAAACGTTCGGTAAGGAAATGTCGGCTATAACGATTTCGCTGGTTTTGAGCACACAACAGGCCGATTCCCAGCGGCCAGCACCTGCCCAGATCAGCGTCCATACCGGACAAACTTTATAGTAGTGGCGAAGAAGGACTTCCGGCTAAGCAATTTATATATATAGATATATATCGCTTTACCAGTTCAAGAGGTTGGCCGAGACATGATCATCTAACTCCGTCCGCCCGAGGCGTCCACATCCTAGTCATATGCGAAGCCGTTGAACGACCCAGACAACTGAACCCGATCTTGGGCGACCGCTAGATGGAGAGGAAGGGAATAACTGATTGTTGGAAGTGTCATGGGGGAATGGGGTGAAGGGTGGGCGGGTGTGGACATTGGGCAGTTATTGGCACTCAGCCGATGAGGACAGGAGCGTCCGGATCTTTAAAGTCCGTGCAATGAATTGCATATGTGCAGAGACTATACATGTAATGTAAGATATCGGTTGATGTTCTCATCCGATGACACAGGTTTGAATCCCGGGGAGGGCGAAATAAAAAGTGGCAATTTTTACTGTCCAGTTTAGCAGTATGATTGCTCTGGTGGTTCATTGTTGATGTTGATTTAGGTCCCTACCCCTTTTTTCCCTAGGATGGTTATCACTGTCTGCCATATCGCCAATGATGGGTGTAGACGTTAAACCTCAATGTTCATTCACTCGCTCATTCTTTGGAAGGCATTGTTGACCTGACAAGCCTCACACCGGTATAGGGTTGGGAGGTGAAGTGGGGTGCAGGTAAAGCTTGCTTGTCCCTTGTACGGATCCAATTCAGGTCACTTCGTTTGGAACGGGGCACTTCGGCATTGGAGAATAGCGATCTGCCTGCACGCTAACTGGCCGCCCTGTTACACACGTCTTCAACATTGTGTGTTAAAAAGAAACAGTTCTAGCCTGTCCCAAGAACAGAGAAGAAGACGAAGAAATCCTCCCAATTCTCCGAGGGGAAGTCGAGGCAGCAGTGCAATCGCTGAAGACGGGGAAGTCAGCGGGAGTGGACAACATACCCGCGGAATTGGTTCAAGAAGAAGGAGAAGCGAAGATTGACGCCCTCACCATTATCTCTAACAAGATCTGGCAGAGTGGGGAGTGTCATCACTCTTCCCCCCAAAAAAGAAACCTCCAGGAGTGTGAAACTTACCGCACCATCAGCCTTATCAGCCATCCCAGCAAGGATCTCCTGAAAATAATACTCAACAGGTTGAAACCCCAATCTGAACAAATCATAGCTGAAGAACCATCAGGACTCGGGGCAGGACGAAGTACCACTGAACAGATTTCCAACCTCTGAATGATTTGCGAAAAATACCTACGCGCCAACAACGTCTATAGTATGTGTTTGTCGTCTTCAAGAAAGCGTTTGACCGAGTCTAGCATGCGGCTTTGTGGGCAACCACGAGAGCGTATAAAATCAAAAAACGTTAAGCACCGTCCAGTGCGGTTAGCACTTGGATGGGTGACCGCAAAACGTGAAGCGACAAATAACAACGCCCCCAGTTGATTCAACTGTGACTGATTACCTACTCTCTTGAGGGTGGGGAAGGTAAAGCAGCGAGGGAGAGAGATGGGCATCACCCTCATAACGCTGGCCCAAGATAAGTGTGATCTCCAACGTCACGCTCCCTTACGGCCACAAGGCTATGGGACCACCTTTACCTTTACCTAAGTATCTAAACGAAAGATCATAAAAGTCTACACACGCTATTGGCATTATGGCAGACTGAGGATAACCATCCCGAGAAAGAAAACAGTGAGGGCAAGGGTGAGGGTGTTAGGGGCCTAAATCAAAACTGAACCTCCAGATCAATCATACTGCTAAGATTAACAGTAAAAATGGTCAAATTTTATTTTGACCCCAGAAAACATCTTTTTGCATGTTTGGAAAAAAATCAGGACGAAAACAGAGGCATAGAGAGAGATAACTGAATCTTATGAGCAAAACAAGCTGTATAAATGAAGAGAGTTTTTGCCCCAAGTCGAACAGCCAAACGAAAGAAACAAAACAAAAGGAAATAATCGAGAAAAATAATCACCCTGACATTATCAAACAGACCTTAACTCGTCAATCCAATCCCAACATCCACACATTATGTAAGGTTGAGTAGAGAGATGGTGTTGGTGGTGGTGAGACAGGTTGTGGGGGTGGGGGGTGGGAACACAATAAAAATCATTAAACAAAAACACAAAGAAAAAAGACGAAGTAGAATAAATTATTCATCGTCATCATCATCATCATCATCATCATCATCATCATCATCATCATCATCATCATCATCATCATCATCATCATCATCATCATTATCATCATCACCATCATCATCAAATTCGTGTCCAGTCATTTTAAAAGGGTCCAATGACCTCGCGCTAAACCCCGTCGTTTCATCTTATCGACTTTCCATGCTTATTTAAAGACACGAATGAAATAGAAGAAGAAGAAGAAGAAGAAGAAGAAGAAGAAGAAGAAGAAGAAGAAGAAGAAGAAGAAGAAGAAGAAGAAGATGATGATGATGATGATGATGATGATGATGATGATGATGATGATGATGATGATGATGATAACGAGGAGGCACCCATTGCACCAAGGTACCAGCGCACTCAAGATACACCTCTAATCTTCGCTGCGTAGCGTGAACAGGATATATCGTAATATCGCCAAGATAATAACTTGAGTCCGCTATGAGCGGACGAGGCTACCTGCGAAATCACGGAAAAAGCGCAATACAGAATGTTGCTCTACAACATTCCGCTCTTTCCGTCTCAAAAACCCAATTGCCTTGTTGGATTCTTAAATTGCATGAAACCAAGTGAGGACACTATCCGGCGTCAACAAACGGTTCAAAAACATTGTCAAACGGTTCGTAAAAGACAGTTGACCTAGAAACTAATACAGTTTGACCTAATCCGTGCCCTAGAGGAGACGAAACTTACATTTTTCTATTTTCATGAGTTCACTGCAGTCAAATTGCGCTTTTTCCGTGATTTCGCAAGTAGCCTCATCCGCTCATAGCGGACTCAAGATATTATCTTGGCGATATTACGATATATCCTGTTCACGCTACTCAGCGGTACTTTCAACTGTATCTTGAAAGCGCTGGTAGCCATGTGCATTACCTCCGAGGAGGAGTATATGAAGATGTTGATGGAGATGATGATGCTTCTCCTCCTTTTTTTCTTCCTCCATCTCCTTATCCTCCTCCTCCTACTCATCATCATCATCATCATTATCATCATCATCATCATCATCATCATCATCATCATCATCTTCATCATCATCATCATCATCATCATCATTATGATCACCATTACCACCAACGGCAGCAACATCAACAACACCACAAGATCAAAACAACATCAAACGGACATCCCGTCGTGGAACAAATAAAAGTCATCAGCGGGCAGAGAGAGGCAGAAAACAATATCTGTGATTTAATTATTCTTCTGCACCAACGAAGCAGAAGATGGATGATTAACACACACATATACACACACCCGCACACGCACACGCACGCACGCGCTCACACACACACACACACACAAGTAGTTAACTACTCTGTTTTAGACCTCCGATTTTTTTTTGACGCGGCTGACACGGCCGGCTGACGTCATAGGCTGACGTCATAGGCTGATGTCATATGAGGGTATGTGAGGTCAGGATCATTGGCTGCGGTCATCGCTGCTGTGGTGTATTATATCACTGGTGCGGCATTTTGTTTGTGGGTAATGGCGGCATTTGTTTGTTTTTTTGTTGTTGCGGCATTTTATTTAATGGCGGGGTGCGGAGCAGCCGGCAGCGGTCCGGTGTGCGCGGGGCGTGCGCGGGGCGTGCGCGGGGCGTGCGCGGGGCGTGCGCTGGGGCAGGCGCGTGCGTGCGCGGGCGGTCCACGGCATCTATTTACATCACGGGGAAGTGTGATGTTAAAAAAGAGTATACTGATCTTGGGATCAGCATAATGGCGGTGATACCCCTCTCTCTCTCTCTCTCTCTCTCTCTCTCTCTCTCTCTCTCTCTCTCTCTCTCTCTCCCTCTCTCTCTCTCTCTCTCTCTCTCTCTCTCTCCCTCTCACTCTTTTTCTCTCTATCGTGCTCTCTCTCTCTCACTCTTTCTCTCACGCTTTCTCTCTCCCTCTCTCTCTCTCTCTCGCTCTCTCTCTCTCTCTCTCTCTCTCTCTCTCTAGCAATGATCAATTCACACACACACACACACACGTATACACACACCCCAACACACCCCAACACACACACACACACACACACACACACACACACCCACACACACACACACACACACACACATGCATGCAAATATATATCTTTAACAATGATTTATGAGGAATTCACACATTAATTAAATTATAAATATTTGTTTGAAGGATGTGTTTTTAATGAAAGCAAGGGTCTGAATGAACAAAGGGTTGGTGATGGCACTAGCTGACGGTCAGTCATTTTCCCTTCAGTTATGAGGTGAAATCTGTCTTAAACTATTTCGGTAAACGTTTTTTGGATGATAGTCCACGAACGGTGAATTTTAGTGTGGACAATTGATACATAAAACATATTGAAGATAAAGTGAAAAAAAAATCTCTTTTTTAGTGTTGCCGAGCGGAGTATTTGACTCCCGCCTATCGACCCAACCCGAACTTTTATTTTTATTTATCCCTCATAAGAAGGACATACAAATATTTGTCCTGCAAGGCGGAAAAGGCCTGCCGGCAATATAGGCCTGCTGACGGATATGATTAAAGTGTGAACGAAAATGAGCGTGTATGTTTGACCAACAAATGAGCCAGGACAAGGGTCTCTAGAGACGCGGATGTTAGTAAAAGCGTGTTTGACACTGTTTAGCCAAGACAGAGAGATGCTGGACTAAGACGCGGGATGTTGGGACGCGAAAATGGCAAACAGATGGTTACATATACATACGCAATGTGGGGGTTAATTGTATCTTGTGTGCAAGCAAGATCGGATTGCAGGTTAGAAAAGGGAGGATTGTTATATTGTCTATAGGAGCTCGGTGAGAGGGAGATAGTTGTAATTATAGATAGTTAATTAAGACTTGTAGACGGAAGGAACAGATTTTCACAGCCCTTTCAGTGGCGATAGTTTAAAAGACCGGCTTCGTTGTAAAGACTTTATTCCAAAAGATCAGCCTTACAGCAAAGATGCGCGTGTTACTTATATTGTGGATTTCCTGCCCTGAAAATCCCACATTAAGAGGGGAATCACTCAATGTGGATATAGCAGATATACTCGAGGCAGTATGGTGGTACATCACTGAGTAAGTACAACAATTTTTTTTAATTGATTTTATTGTATAGTGATGAAAAAAAAAATGAAAGGATAATAAGATATAAAGATTTAATTTATATATTTTTAAAAATAAAAAAATCTTAGAGGTGCAGATTATTTTAATACTATATTATTATTTTTTGTTTATTTTTTTTTATTATTATTAATTTTTTTAAAATTATTTTTATTTTTTTTATTTAATTTTTTTATTTTGGTTTATATAAAAAAAAAAAGACCATGTTATTATATACTGAACAAATATTTTATTTTATTTTTATTTTTTTTTTATTTTAGTTTTATTATATTTATTTTATCTTTTTGTAATTTTTTTTTTATAGGAACCCGTCATATAACATCCACGAGGTGGATGTGTACCCGTTGCCCGAGCCGGGAGATGATGATGATGATGGACACCCACAAGACGGAAGACCCACAGCCCCCACAGCATAAAGATGCTACAAGTAGGTAAAAAAAAATTTTTTTAAATAAAAGACCAACAACAACAAAAAGTAAAAAAACGACAACACCAGAAATAAGGTATAAAATAGTTTATTAATGAACAACATCTTTAAAAATTAAAAATAATAATGCATTATTGTTTTTTGTTTCAGATGCCGCGTGCGCTCACACACCCCAATGTTACGCATAAAAAATAAAAAGTAAGTAAATGAATATTTTATACCAATTTTAACTATATACACATTGATAATACAATTTTATGATAAAAAATGCTTTTATTATACATTAACATGTTATTATGACAATATATATACATTGTTATACAATTTTATAATAAAAATGTTTTTTGTTTTTGTTACAGGCAAAAAGCAAACAAACAATAAACCGACTTTGTACTATGTAATGTATACTTTTTATCACTCTCTCTCTCTCTCTTTTTCTTTTCTCTCTCTCGCTCACTCTCTCTCTTTTTCTTTTCTCTCTCTCTCTCTCTCTCTCTCTCTCTCTCTCGCTCTCTCTCTCTCTCTCTCGCTCTCAGCACCCATGATGGCCTGGCTATTTGGAGTCTATCCTGTTTCTTCTCTCCCCTCTCTCGCTAACTCTCTTGCTCTCTCTTGCTCTCTCTTTTTTCCCAGCTAGTTTTAAGCAAATGTGTAATGATAATTGGGGTGAAAACATCAACCAACTCTTGTTTTAAACATGTAGACAAAATCTTATGAGTAAAATTTATTATAGCTTCTTGTTGTGTATACATGCAACATAAATGTTGGCGCTGCGATGGATGGTTAATTCTGCATCCATGACATTTAGACAAAGCATATTCATCAACTTTTTGACATATTTTATCAAAAAAAGTTTTGACAGCATCACTATCCATATTGATAATGAAAGAAAATGTATTATACCAACCGCACACACTTAAATATATACACAATATATACAATATACACAATATAAAAATGTCACTTTTTTTCACATAAATCGAAAAATGTCACTTTTTTGTTTAGTTGTATTCAGTCAACTTTTGAAGAAAATGTCACTTTTTTTAAAAGTTGCAACAGCTGTTCACATAAATCGAAAAATGTCACTTTTGTTTAGTTGTATTCAGACAACTTTTGGAACGGATATTGGCTATCCAACGGCAATCTCTTGGATGTAGAGGGTGAATACATAGGCTTTTGAAGAGCAGAGTTCATTCGCTGATGCTGTTGATTATTAAGCACAGTGGTAGTTTTTGTTGTTTCTTTGTCATGAATTATATTTAAGAGTTCAGAGGTGTGAATCAACAATTCATCGAAAGCAGCAGGCGTCAAAGTGATTCCCCGTCTAGTTGGATAAAGAGGTAAGTCTGAAGTTTTTTCTTCTTTTTCGGAAGAGGATTCGGTTTTGAGCCCGGGCACAAAAGCACGTATATGAATAAACACCTGTTCATTAAACGTAGTAACACAAGCAAAGAGACTATTTCCCAAAGGAAATAATTTTTCACCACTAACAGATCTTTGAATAGCTGAAGACATGGTAGCAAAGTGAGTAACCAGTGGCTTTTTATACTGGAGGGTATGTCAGAGCGCCTTTTATATACAATGCTAGAGTCACTTCGCGGAGTCTATGAAAAAGCAAGTCTAAACACATTTAAATCTGTTGTCCATGATATTTCAACAAGAAACATTACATCAGCCAACATACCTCATACAAGTTTAAACACGTTTTATCAAGAAACATTACATCAGCCGAGGTCTGCATACCTCATACAAGTCTAAACATGTTTTATCAAGAAACATTGTATCAGCCATTTGATCAGCATACAAACAAGTCTAAACATGCATTTATTTTAGGCATCCACATTGCATCAGCCTGCATACCATATATAAATTTAAACACGATTTTTAAACAAATGATATATACACAAAAAATCAAGTTATTTTTTCAGCGGGTGCGATAGATGGGTTAGGTAAAATATATCCTAGACAAGAACCCAATAAGGCAATCCATAAATTGGTGTCTTTGTGACCCACAGTGAGATTATATATAGAAGTGATGACGACCATAAAAATGATCACCATTTGACATCCAAATACAATCTCACCCCTAGGTACTTCACGACCAAACAACTGCCACCATCGCGAATTGCGAGGAGTGACGCACATGGTTACATCTTCTTGAGACATAATTATAAAAACATCCGATATGGATAGCCTACAACAATCAAATGAATACAGCACAAAATCAAACGCATGCTTTATAAGATACAATCAAATCGCAAACGGAAGCCTGGGAAAATAGTTTTTGTACAATACTATATACAAGTACATCATTAAATGGAGTACAAAGATAATGAATAATATCTTCAAACAAAACGCCTCTACATCGCAACATCAAATATACCACACAAAATTGTCCACAAACGTGCAGAGTCAGCAGCCTGATCAGTCGTCAGATCAAATACAAACAGCGTGTATCCGTTGCCAAATTCATCATAGTTGATATCATTCCCTTCATCATGCCATGCTTTATCCAAACCTTGAAAGATAGGGAGATAAGAGCGAGCATAGCGCCGTCCATCAAAATCAGGCTTTAGCGGCTTAGCCGGTATACTCCGGCCGCCCACATGTAAGCATATATAATTCATATGAAAGTGTTGAAAGTTAAAGGGGTTTAGCGCATATCGACCATGAAAAAGCGTCATTACTGATGAGCCCTATTATAATGCGGGTGGGCAATTGTCCCAAAAAACAGATTTTCTTTATTGACTTACATGTTTCCCTGGGGTATGGCAAATATTTTGGTAACACCTCTCTTTAGAGGATATTTGGCATTTTCTTTTTGGAGCGTTTGAAGATGTGTCATCTGAATGTTAGGATTAATTCTAACTTTTCTTACAAAAAACTCACATCTTGTAAATTAATTTTAAACCCAGTCGCTGCCCCGGCATGAAGACAAAATTCATCCGAGTTTCGGATGAGCCGTAGTTTTAAGCTAACACCATTCATAAGTAGTTTTTCTTGTTGACACACGTCTAGATGTAATCGTCCGATTAACTCTGTGGAGCGACTGGCGGCGATCGCTGTGGTACGGCTCTGTAAGCCATGATTATTATTGGCTGCCGCATCCATGTGTCCCAAGGTGTCTTTTTTTTCCACATCGATAATTGAAGATGGGTTTGTTTAGCATCGCTACCATGAGACAACAGTGTTTTTAAATAAGCTCGATAGGCGTAGGTGTTGCTAGATGATGTCACCTGTTGATCATTGAGCGATAGATCTATTTGACTCCATAACGAGTGTAGCAATAAATTTTTTGGCCCCACAGCGGCATTATCAGCAATATTAGCGCCATCCCCATTAAGCACACGGCGTTTGATATAAAAGATAAGAATTGCTGAGATCAATATAGTCTGAATCACCACCAGATACATAAAATTCGATGGGACCGGCGCCAGTGGTCTGTGTTTTATATCTTGAGATTTTATAATGGCTGTTTGAGTCGGCGGTAGTTGAAATTGTATTGTATTGTATATTAGATTAACTAGCCCCAGACACATAAGCATATATCAAAGCTGATGATAAAATTCAGATAATTATTGTGATCGACCGAATTTATAGACCACCGTGGATGCAAACAATGTAAAGCATTATAAAATATTAGATAATTTAAGGCTGCATAAAAGTGAAAGGGTGGGCCGAACTCGCGCGGCGCTGGCTAAGAGAGAGGACGCATCGCCGCCAGAGGCCACAAGGTCTTAGATACCAGTTTAGCGGGGCGCACTGCCCCGAACACAGAGACAAATAAACACATTTAAAATAAACCCACAAGATCACATAAAAAGCGATAAAAACAACACAGATAGGATGCAACATACTAGGTTAAGGATTTATCCTATAACATAGCTAAAATCTTAATTCGAGTATAAAATTACAGGAGTAACCAAACAGATAAGATATAGCATATACCACACGTTGCAGGATAATCTGTATAATATTAAAAGGTATTAAATTATAAAACAAAATTAATCGGATGCAACCAAAAATTAAAATGTTAAAAAGTTAAAAAAAACATATATAAAAACAATCCACCAGTATATGCCCAAATAGCATCATGGCCATAATCGGGGCGCACTAGGATGACAGCAACATGGCTATCCAATAGGTAATGACCCCCGGGCAAGAATCCATACAGCAGCATGGCTATGCATGGGCTTACCACGGTGGGCCATGGGGCCATAAAACATCAAGTGAGAAGTTAAAATAAAAATAATGCATAAGACAGCACATAGCTAACTATATAAAATCCACCAGTATATGACCAACAGCAGCATACGGCTATGACTGGTCTCACTAAAGTGGCAGCAACATGGCTATCCAATAGGTAATGACCACCGGGCAAGAATCCATACAGCATGGCTATGCATGGACTTACCACGGTGGGCCATAAAACATCAAGTGAGAAGTTAAAATAAAAATACTGCATAAAACAGCACATAGCTAACTATAAAAAATCCACCAGTATATGACCAACAGCAGCATACGGCTATGACTGGTCTCACTAAAGTGGCAGCAACATGGCTATCCAATAGGTAATGACCATCAGGCAAGAATCCATATAGCAGCATGGCTATGTATGGGGCCATAAAACATCAAATAAAAAGCTAAAATAAAAATAATGCATAAAACAGCACATAGCTAACTATAAAAAATCCACCAGTATATGACCAACAGCAGCATACGGCTATGACTGGTCCCACTAAAGTGGCAGCAATATGGCTATCCAATAAGGTAATGACCACCAAGTGTGTGAGCATACAGCTCTAGGGCTATTTATGGTTGCAACGTGCTAGACCATAGCGGCCATAAACATCAGATGAAATATATAAAATAATTTAAAATAACAACAAGGCTATCCTCCAATCATCGAACAGAATAAAAAAATAAAATCCAACTCTGATTTTAAACAAAGACACGAGTTTTGATAAATGAGTTTGCTCATGATTGTTTTTTTTTTTTTAATCAAGAATATCTTTAGATGATCGGATGTGGATCAAAAACATGAGTGCGCACACGATAGGTTTTAGGAGTTTGTTGTTTAAAATCTAAAAAGAGATATCCATACGCCTCTCGGGTTGCATCTTGATAGGCCTCACGTAAAAAATGATGTCGTTTAGGAAAAGTTTGCATAGCCAAGTGTAAAATTTGATCCGCAGATCGTGGATTTTTACCCAACCACAGATAACACTATGTAACAAATTTTCACTTTTGTTCTGTTCCTGGGTTGAAAGTGTGTTTTCCTATCCCGTTAGGTCTAGAACAGAAAGGAAATCGCTGTTATTCCAGAAAAACTTTGCTTCTGTGACCGGGACAATGAAATTTGGAAAATCGCGTGTGTTCGAGAAAATTATCGATTTGCTTTCAATGCCGAGCTTCCTCCCTGAATTGCTAGAGTTCTCCACATGTTTCTACAATTCTCCTGAACACTCTAGAACGTTCAAGAAACTTCCAGAACTTTCGAGAAACTCTCAGAACTTTCTAGAACGTTCTTGAACGTTCCAAAAGTAGCTGTACAAGTATAAAAGCACACGACCACTGTGTCCTTGAGTGTCTGGCCCTGGAGCATGACTTCTCGGCGGTTAGGATTGCCTGCCGCGACGTGCATCTGGACTCCATGGCCGACCTGGTAGCCTACTCCTTGTCGACTAACTTTGGACTGCTGTTCATGACCGCGGTGTGCACCTACCACTCACGAGTGTCTGTACACCTTTAGACCCAACCGCCTGGCCGTTTCTCTCCCCGGAACTCGTCTTGGGTTCCTTTGTCTTACAACTACTAATGATGACTATCCCCACTCAGTTACCTGTTTGTAACCTATTCCCCCACCTGGCCCATGGGCCTTGGGTTCGACTATACCTTCTCGGGTCCTGGGTATGCTCTACTTAAGTGACATGTTCCCACTCAGCTACTACTACACGGATTGTACCCTCAGCTGACCCATTGGGTCCTGGGTATTACTACCACGTACTGACTTATACCGCTCAGCTACCTTGCTCTCATACCACATGGCTCATACCTCCAGTCGACCCCATGGGTTCTGGGTATCCGTTTCCATGACTGACCACTCCCCTCACATGACTCATACCTTCAGTTGATCATTGTGTCCTGGGTATTAGATACCACTACTGACATTTCTCACCACATGACTTATACCTCAGTTGATCCCTTGGATCCTGGGTATTCGTTTTCATGATTGACATCCCATACCACATGGCTCATACCTTCAGTCGACCCCACGGGGCCTGGGTATCCGTTTCCATGACTGACCATCCCCTCCACATGACCCATACCTTCAGTCGACCCCACGGGGCCTGGGTATCCGTTTCCATGACTGACCATCCCCTCCACATGACTCATACCTTCAGTTGACCCCTGTGTCCTGGGTATCCGTTTTCATGAATGACTTTCCCTACCTCACTGTACCATTTTTTTCCCATCTTTGTTTTATGGGTCCATTCTTGATTGTTTATAGCTTTTACCCGGCCCTCCTCGACTTTTAATGTGGTCCTGAAGGATTTTTATCTAATTAGGTACGTTCCCCCCCCCCCCCCCCCCCCGCCCTCCTGGTCCCGCTAGGCCCTCCACCCTTCCCCCTCTGTGCTTGCCCTCCCTTGGCCTTGGCGGCCTCCCTGGTACCCCGGTCCTACCCCTGCCGCCTTTCGTTCGTACTCCTTCCCCTCATGCCTGCCATCGATCCATCTCCGTCTTCTTCTGGACGTCGTAGCAGCGTCCCGCACTCCCTCTTCATATGACCTCTTACTGCAGCACGACCTTTTATATCAATAGACATCATAATACCAAAGTCTCCTATACGCATACTGTGTTGGGGACTATAACTGTATAAACTGAACTGAGAGAGTGATTCACAGTACAATCGTAAATCTAGAAAATCTACACATTTCTGAACCTTGTTGAGTGGTTTCCGACTGTGTTTGTCTATTTCTTGTGCAATTTTTGTTTTTACCTGATCATAATGACGAAAAATAAAAAAAAATCGTTCTATTTTCACAAAAAACTAGTTTTCTTCGTGCAGTTGTCGTGTAAGCAAAGTTTGTGCTTAATGAAGTCATTTTTTCACGTACTTTAGACATAAGCAATTGAAATATAACACTTAGAAGCCAGGAACAAAAATTGTGTTACATAGTGTAATGTGCATTTAACGATATCGTCCGATGATGTTTGCTAGTATGAAATATATTTTGCACCATATAAGCCATACTTATATTTCCGTGATGACATTTTTTAATAAAAAATTCCGCCACACGCTGTTCCATCACAGGATTATCCATATGGTCGTCGACCACTCCATCTAAACTTTCTACAAAATCAATAGATACGGGACTTGTCTCTCGTAGCTGTCTAAACAAGTCTTGATATTGATGATAGACATACACCACTTTTTCAATAGGCGGTTGAATGTGCGTTTTACAATGTTCAATCAATTGTGCAATAAAAAATGTTTTACCACAGCCTGAAGGACCCGCGAGAAGGATCAAAAAAGGATGTTGTAAAAAACGCACATCCATGATAAGTCACTCTATCAATTTCAAACAAAAAAACAAAAAAAAAGTTAGAGATCAAGTGGTACGGTAGAGACACCGTCTGACAGTACTTTTCTTTTAGTGTAGAGATAAGATAAACCTCTTTTGGGTTGGATATAAGTTCGCATCACATTTTGTGAGTCAAGACGAAATCCACGATTAACCACATGATGCGGCGTTTGGGCCGTTAGCACGGTTTGAAAGTTATTTATAGTTAAAGGATTGCACCTTTTTTGTACGCCTTTACAAGACACCTTGGTGGTTGTATGCGTGCTACATGCGTAGCTTTTAGGTGCCAAAGAGATAATTTTATCGGCTTTGGCTTCCAGCTTCCATAAACCGGGCTCTCGGGTTTGGTGTTTATGTGCTGCAACACAGCACGGGGGTGGTGATGATGATAGTGGTGGTGATGGTTGTCCCGGCAGCAGCAGCGGCGGCGACGGCGACGGTGGCGTGTGGGTTGCAGCGAGCGGCAAAGAAGATAGGAGGCGGCCGGCAGGGGGTCCGGCGGCAGGCGATAGAGATGGCGACGTTGATGATGAGGATGCTGATGATGATGGCCCCGACAGTGGTCTCGACGATGGTCCCGGCAGAGATGATGTCGATAGTGGAGGCGATGGTGGCGGTAGAGGTGATGGTGGTAGATTAGTGTTGTTTTTATGTATTTGGCAATATTGAGTAGGCAACCATTCGTCCCGATGTTTGTTGAAGTGATCCCTACGATCGGGACGAATGACGTCTTCTAAAGTGTCCCCACTCAATGCCAAATACAACGAGTCAGTGTCGCAGGTGATCAGTTGAAAGTCGCACCGCTCAATGTAAAAGTCGATAAAGTGGTAATAAAATTGCAGAAGCTTGAGTTTTGCGTACCCGTACACAAATAATCCGATGTGTAGAGGTAGATTTTGGTGGATGGTGGTCAATCGGCACTCTACCTCGTAATAATCATTTTGTACGGGTACGCATCTTTTAAATCGTGGATCGTGGATTGCTTTGGTGGCGCCCTTGGCATCCGCGATGAACGCCTTGGTGTGACGATCACGTCTCATCAAGGTTCGGCCATAGGAGCTGTTGCCCTAGATCAAACAAAAACAAAAAACCAAACATGAGTTCCTCAAAATAAAATATAAAAAACGTGTGCGCACACACACACACACACACACACACACACACACACACACACACACACACCCACCCACACACACACACACACACACACACACACACACACACGTGCGCATGCACGCACACACACGCGCGCACACGCACGCACACACGCACGCGCACACACGCGCGCACGCACGCGCACGCAAACGCGCGTACGCACTCACGCCATTGGTGGTGCACGGGGTCCGTGTTTTGTTTCCAATGCATTTTATTGTATTTTGGCATGCAGTCTTTTCAAATTTGAGTGGGGCCAGTGATTCAAATTTGGCCGTGCATGCGCGTTTAGTCATTCACACATGCGCGCACACGTGCATGCGCATGATATTATCGTTGCACGGACATGATATCGTCGATGCACGGGTTGCGTGTTTTGTTTTCAGCGTATTTTATTGTATTTTGACGTGCATTGTTTTAAATTTGGGCGTGCAGAGTTTTAAATTTGCGCGTACAGAGTATTAAAAATGTCTGTTTAGTCATTCGCACATGCGCGCACACGTGCACGCACATGATATTATCGATGCATGGACATGGTATCATAGATGCACGGGTTGTGTGTTTTGTTTCCAATGCATTTTATTATATTTTGACGTGCATTGTTTTAAATTTGGGCGTGCATAGTATTAAAAATGCGTACACATGAGAAAAAAAAAGGACTCACCACGAGTTTGTACGCTGCTGCAATGATGGCCTTGTCATCATCCAAGTCTGCCTCTCGTCGGGCGCTGGTCACCTTGTCTGTAAATTTCTGGAAGCAGGGCTGTTGGTTGTATTGTATCACCTGATGGATTTTGGTGACTCGTAGCCCTTGTTGCAAATACCACTGGATTAGGGGGGTGATAAGCAATATTTTTTCTCCACGAAAACTGGAAATGAGGGAGCGTTGTGGTTGTTTTAAGAAGCCATGCGCCTCCGCAAACGCCTTCATGTGAGGACCGATGTCATTTCGGCCGACGTTGGTGTTTTTGAAGATTGGTGGAAATTCTTCAAATCGAGGTTTGAGTTGATCTGGAACCTCAATATCAACTTCCACGAATCCAAACATGGCACCAGTCCTCACATGCTCCAAGATCTCCGTTTCGGTCATGCCCCCACTGCAAAAGGCGGGTCCAGACTCAACTCGAGGAGCCCAATGTGCCACTTCTTTCTTGTTCTTCTTTCTGTAATCTTGCCATTGGCACTCTCGCATGATGCGTAGATTGATGCCGATTTTTTGTAGATACGCATCTTTTTCTTGTGTGTCGTCGGCTCTCTTCTTTTTTAGGTCGGGGTCCAAATTTTGTGTTAGGCGGCAATCATGCCCATGCCAATAACAGCCGTGAAATTGAAATGCCGTGTTTGATTTCTGGTCCCAACCATCCACGGGAAGCTTTCTTCCTCCTAGCCTTTTTTCTACTCCCCTATTATATTGATGTTGGATGTCTCTCTTTTCTTTAGCTGCTATATATTCTAACCATTCTAAACAAATCTTACTCTGTCGATTTTTCTTCCAATCTAAATAAAATCCCTCTTCTGCCTTTCTTCTCAAATAAAACCCTACCGGCATAGGTTCTGACATACATTTTAGATATAGGCTATTTGCATCATACCCCTCAATGGTCTTGCAGAGTTTTGGAGAAACGATGTTGGGGTCCGCTGATCTGATGTAGGTGACGTCTTTTTCATGGTATCTATGAAAAACAATGGCTGGACCACCACACACCGAATCCCGCATTGTATAATACATATCTTTATCCTGCTCATCACAAAGCGCAAAAAAATTGTGGCAACTTGAGTGCAAAAATCGATCTGTTAGCCCTGGTAGTGTCACGCCGTCATAGAACATGTCTAAACCCAAGTCTTGAAAAAAATGCGTCTGCTTTTCAATAGCTTCTAAAAATGGCACACAGTCCATGTTATTGTAATGTATCAGCCAATCTCTTAATGTGCGCATCTTTTGGGCATCCCATTCCACTTGACAGCTTTGATACTCCTCTTCCGTGATGGTACTTTTGGTTAGATCACTAAAAAAGGCCTCTCTGGGAGGTAGCTGTGGCTCATCTAATTTGTCCAGTGATGTGATATATTGATAAGGAAAAAATGATTTCTGTAGTGAGCACTTGTAGGCTGCTAAATATTGGCGATAAGAAAAACCAGGCGCCAAATAATTGGTGATGTCTAAAAATCTTAATTTAGCATTTGAAAGGACCAAAAACTGGTTGCCTTTTTTGATCATCCGATTTTTGGAGGTTGTTTTTGCTTTCTTCATTTGTGTTTTTTGTATACTCGACTTTTTTCTCTTTCTAGCTTCAGGTGTTATTTTTTCTTCTTCTTCTTCATCATCCTCTTCTTCTGTTTCCTCCTCATCCTCATCTTCATCCTCATCTTCAGCATCATCCTCTTTCTCATTATTTAGATTCACGCCAGGGTCGGGCTCAGTTTCACAAAAATGTTTAGCCAAATAAGGTTTCAAAACATTTAAGTCGTATTTCCCGCTGGAAAACCCAATCACGGGGATGCTTTCAATAAATGTAGATAACACTATGTAACAAATTTTCACTTTTGTTCTGTTCCTGGGTTGAAAGTGTGTTTTCCTAACCCGTTAGGTCTAGAACAGAAAGGAAATCGCTGTTATTCCAGAAAAACTTTGCTTCTGTGACCGGGACAATGAAATTTGGAAAATCGCGTGTGTTCGAGAAAATTATCGATTTGCTTTCAATGCCGAGCTTCCTCCCTGAACTGCTAGAGTTGTCCACATGTTTCTACAATTCTCCTGAACACTCTGGAACGTTCAAGAAACTTCCAGAACTTTCGAGAAACTCTCAGAACTTTCTAGAACGTTCTTGAACGTTTCAAAAGTAGCTGTTCAAGTATAAAAGCACACGACCACTGTGTCCTTGAGTGTCTGGCCCTGGAGCCTGACTTCTCCGTGGTTAGGATTGCCTGCCGCGACGTGCATCTGGACTCCATGGCCGACCTGGTAGCCTACTCCTTGTCGACTAACTTTGGACTGCTGTTCATGACCTCGGTGTGCACCTACCGCTCACGAGTGTCTGTACACCTTTAGACCCAACCGCCTGGCCGGTTCTCTCCCCGGAACTCGTCTTGGGTTCCTTTGTCTTACAACTACTAATGATGACTATCCGCACTCAGTTACCTGTTTGTAACCTATTCCCCCACCTGGCCCATGGGCCTTGGGTTCGACTCTACCTTCTCGGGTCCTGGGTATGCTCTACTTAAGTGGCATGTTCCCACTCAGCTACTACTACACGGATTGTACCCTCAGCTGACCCATTGGGTCCTGGGTATTACTACCACGTACTGACTTATACCGCTCAGCTACCTTGCTCTCATACCACATGGCTCATACCTCCAGTCGACCCCATGGGTCCTGGGTATCCGTTTCCATGACTGACCACCCCCCTCACATGACTCATACCTTCAGTTTATCCTTGCGTCATGGGTATTAGATACCACTACTGACTTTTCTCACCACATGACTTATACCTCAGTTGATCCCTTGGATCTTGGGTATTCGTTTTCATGATTGACATCCCATACCACATGGCTCATACCTTCAGTCGACCCCACGGGGCCTGGGTATCCGTTTCCATGACTGACCATCCCCTCCACATGACTCAATACCTTCAGTCGACCCCATGGGGCCTGGGTATCCGTTTCCATGACTGACCATCCCCTCCACATGATTCATACCTTCAGTTGACCCCTGTGTCCTGGGTATCCGTTTTCATGAATGACTTTCCCTACCTCACTGTACCATTTTTTCCCCTTCCTTGTTTTATGGGTCCATTCTTGATTGTTTATAGCTTTTACCCGGCCCTCCTCGACTTTTAATGTGGTCCTGAAGGATTTTTATCTAATTAGGTACGTCCACCCCCCCCCCCCGCCCTCCTGGTCACTGCTAGGCCCTCCACCCTTTCACCCTCTGTGCTTGCCCTCCCTTGGCCTTGGCGGCCTCCCTGGCACCCCGGTCCTGCCCCTGCCGCCGTTCGTTCGTACTCCTTCCCCTCATGCCTGCCATCGATCCATCTCCGTCTTCTTCTGGACGTCGTAGCAGCGTCCCGCGCTCCCTCTTCATATGACCTCTTACTGCAGCACGATCTCTTATAACAATGGACATCATAATACCAAAATCTCCTATACGCATACTGTGTTGGGGACTATAAATTTATAAACTGAACTGAGAGAGTGATTCACAGTACAATCGTAAATCTAGAAAATCTACACATTTCTGAACCTTGTTGAGTGGTTTCCGACTGTGTTTGTCTATTCCTTGTGCAATTTTTGGTTTTACCTGATCATAATGACGAAAATGAAAAAAAAAATCGTTCTATTTTCACAAAAAACGAGTTTTCTTCGTGCTGTTGTCATGTAAGCAAAGTTTGTGCTTAATGAAGTCATTTTTTCACGTACTTTAGACATAAGCAATTGAAATATAACACTTAGAAGCCAGGAACAAAAATTGTGTTACATAGTGTAATTGATCTTTAAGATCATTGAGTGGGTGAAATTCAACATGTTCATCAGTTTCGGCGATCACTTCTAAACGCTTCTTGATTTTTTTAAAAACTGGTTTGGCTACCTCTTTTAGAATGGAATGTGAGGCTTTTTGGATGGTGTATAGTGCCTCTATGGTTTCACGCACCAACTCTTCTGGGTTGCCTGTGGTGATGAAACATTGTGGTTGTGTAAATCCAGGTACATTGCTACATATACTGATGGAAAGCGGTACATGCTCTTCTAAAAATGTTAATTGTGTAGGATTATCCTGGATATTTGGTGTATTGGGAAAATATGTCTCTATATCATATACAATTCTATAGGGATGAAACTGCAGTTGTAATGGCAATTTTATGTTTTCATCATCTAATCTCTGTCTTAGTGTGGGTGGCAGTTTATAGATTCCTCCCGGAAATTTTTCACGGGTTTGTGCCCCTTTACATTTCACAAAATGATCACACAATCCCCCTGATACTCTAAAATGGCGATCGCATTTGCTGCAGCTGTAAGTCTTTGCATATATATTTAAGTTTTTGATATATGAAAAATGATTCTCAAACTGGTTAATATATAGTGTCTCGGAGTATCTGGTTAACGAGCGTCTCACTAACTGCGCTGTAGGTAACTCGGATTCTTCGTCTTTTTGCAGACTAAAGATAGTCACATTGACTTCAAAATGTTTCTCAAATCGGTCTAGATCTTCTAGGTTTATCCCTTCAAATGTTTTGGGATCACCCTGAGGTAAAAAA
>CM072514.1:63822308-63899808 GCA_036898135.1 Oncomelania hupensis | reverse complement strand
GCCGTCTTTTTATGATGATGCATGGCAATGAGGTGTGACAGGTGGCTGTTCTTAGGGAGAATCACTGGATGTTTCACTCCATACATTTCTGATGTCCTTCTGAGCCTTCCTCCCACCCGTAGCAGGTTGTTATCGCCGATGAAAGGGTCAAGGTCTTTCAGGGGGTTTGATTTTGTTTTATCTTTGCAGACATCCCCAAATGCTTCCTTCTGGATGGCTCGAATGAGATTTATTTCTGCCACCTGATTGGCTTCCAGATTTGAAAACGTCTTGTTCTGTTTTTGTGCGCAGCATTTGATGATGACGGCGACTGCCGCAACAGCCTTTTTGTAACTGGAAAATCTGCTGATCCTTTCTTCAAAGCTGGTAAATTTTGACTTCTGTGTTGCGAAGACTGTTGCTGATTTTACTTCAGCATCTTGTGGAGAGATCTCAAGGTCAATGTCATCTGTTGTAATCTCCTTCTTCCACAAGAAGGCAGGGCCCGTCAGCCAGTTTGAAGTTGAGATCTCATCCACTGAAAGTCCACGAGAAGCATGGTCTGCTGGATTTTCAGACGTTGCAACGTAGTTCCACTGTTCAGACTGAGAAAACTGGCGGATTTGTTCCACTCTGTTTGCAACGTACATGTGGAATCTTGCCGTTTCATTCTTGATATACCCCAGGACGACCGTTGAGTCAGTCCAGTAGTGGTGTGTGACATTGGGGTAGCTGACTTCAGCATCCAAGACCTTTGCTGTATTTACAGACAGAACAGCTCCCTGCAGTTCCAATCTGGGAACAGTCGTAGCTTTCAAGGGTGCCACCCTTGCCTTGGCCATGATCAGATTGCAGTGCACCTTGCCGTCACTGTTTTCCAGTCGCAGGTAGGAACATTGGCCATATCCCGTGAGTGACGCATCAGAGAAGTGGTGCAACTGAACATTGGTGGGTGACCCAAAACCTTCTGGTTGATGACATCTGGGTATTTTGACATCCTTCAGTCTCTGTAAGTCTGTTCTCCACCTTTCCCACTGTGGGCGGAGAACCTCTGAAATGGGATGGTCCCAACTGAGGTTTTCTCTGCATACTGATTGCAGGATTTGTCTTCCAGATAGAACAACTGGTGCAATCAGACCCAACGGGTCGTAGATGGCTGCTACAGTGGACAGGATTCCACGGCGTGTCAAAGGGTTGTCCTTTAGACTGAGCTTGAAGCAGAAACTGTCTGATTTTATGCACCACTGCAACCCCAAAGTTCTCTCAAGGGCATGTTCATTGTGGTCAATGTCTAGGCTGGTGAGGGCAGCGCTACCCCGTTCAGACTCTGGTACACTGTTCATTACATCTGCGTTATTTGACACAATCTTGTGCAGTCGCAGGTTGCCCTGAGCGCAAATCAGTCTGGCCTTCTCAAGCACATCCACTGCTTCTTGAACTGAGGACTGTGCCTTCAACCCATCATCAACGTAGAAGTCATTTTTCAGAAAGTCTGCAGCCTTCTCTCCAAGATGTTGATGATCCTTGGCCAGGTGCTTTAGTGCGAAGTTGGCACACCCAGGTGAGGACGATGCACCAAACAAATGCACTTTCATACGATAATCAACTGGGGGCTTGGAGAGGTCTCCGTCTTCCCACCACAGGAAGCGAAGGTAGTCTTGGTGCCGTTTTTCTACCCTAAACTGATGGTACATTTTTTCCACGTCGCACGTGAAGGCAATGGGTCCTTCTCTGAAGCGGCACAGAACACCAACCAGTGGGTTGATCAAGTCAGGACCCTGAAGCAGATGGTCATTTATGCAGGTTCCTTGGTATCGTGCGCTGCAGTCAAACACCACCCTGACCTTGTCTGGCTTCTTTGGGTGATATACACCATGATGAGGAATATACCATTGGTTTGAAGTGTCAATTTCATTATCTGGGATCTTCTCAGCGTCTTTGCGTTCCAGAATTTCTTTCATGAAGGCAGTGTAGTGCTGAAAATACTGGTGTTTCTTGTCGAACTGCCTTTTGAGAGCCAGTGCTCGACTCAGAGCTGCTTGCCTGTTGTTGGGCATCTTAGGCTCACCATTTCTGAAAGGGAGAGGCATTTCATAATATCCGTCTGCTCTCCGACGAATGCCATCCTCAAGCGTCTTCATGAATTTCTTGTCATCTTGAGACATCGATCGCTGATCCGAGTTCTGCTCCTTGAAATCTTGCTCCATCAGTCTGATGAAATCGGCAGCAGTGACCTCTTTTATATGGGTCTGATACACATAGGTCACAGATTTCTCAGGCTGGCAGACTGAAGGGGGAACTTCCTGAGTGATCAGCCTATGTGAGCTCCCTATGGCGTCAAAACCTTCTGAGTCTACCATAGTGCCTCCAACAATGCTCCAGCCAAGTTCTGTCTCGACTGCGAAGGGCTGAGTTCCTTCTCCAACAACGCAGTTCAAGGGCGCCAAGGCTCTAGGACAGTTATAACCAATCAGGAGTCCAATAGGGCAGTCCTGCCTGGGCGCCACAAGACTCTCCAAACTGCTCAAATGAGGCCATTTGTGGGCCGTTTCTGGAGTGGAAATGTGATTATCATCCAGAGGTATATGATCTCTAGAATAGGTGACAGGAAGAGATATCATTTTCTCAGAGTTGAAACCTCTTACTCTCAGGCTGGAATACTTCTGACAGGATACTGCGACGCTGCTGTCAGTCATCGTTGTGAGTCGTAGAGTGGCTGACTCGGAATGTGCTTGTAGATCTTCAGCCACCGACCCTAGGACAAATGTTGAGTCAGACATAGTGTCCAAAAGTGCGTAGATCAAAATCTCATGATCTGGATTTTCTTCAGTTGACAGGTACACTGGAACAGCCATTGACGTCAAACTGTTCTCAGTCCTTGAAAGGACCTTTCTGCAAGTAGCATCCTTTTCTTCTTGATGGTTTTTGTTCATCATTTTGTGTTGAGTGCCAAAAGACTGTCTGCCCGAATATCGTCCGTTGGCATGCACATTTGAGGGACAATTCTCTTCCCATTTCTTCCATTCTCCCCTTTCATCATCATGCAGGCTTGTGGGGTGTTTTTTCTGACATTTCTTGCAATCACTTCGATTTGTGCATTTCTTTGACGTATGTCCCCGTTTCAGGCAAGCAAAGCATAGGCCTTCTTTCTTGATGTATTCCTTCCTTTCCATCATCTCTTTCTTCATGAATTCTCTGCATTCGTTAAGAGAATGATTTTGTCTCTTGCAAAACAAACAGTTGGATAGCTTGGGCATTTCATTTTGATGCTTATTCAGGACTGTCATCTGAGAGTCATTTTGATGCGTATTGAAAATTGTCTTTGGTGGGTGAGCCGATTCTCTGTGTCTTGGGTTCTGTTGCCTCAAGCCAGTGGTAGGCATCTGTGCCGTTGAATGTTCAAAGGCAAGAATGGGATCATTTACTATTTCAGACTCTTCAGTGACGAATGATGCAAATTCTTGAAAGTTCGGGTATCTCCCTTTATCCTTTTTGATTTTGGCCGTCTTTCTGTTCCAGCTGTGCACCATCCAATCTGGTAGCCTTGCACAGATTTTCTTGATTTCTCTCATGTCATTGAGTATTTTTAAGTCTTCCACTTCTTCAGTCGCAGCCTGACATTGCATCAGAAAGTCAGACAGACTGCGAAGACCTCTCTTGTCTTTATTATGCACCTTGGGCCATGCATCAAGTTTGGAGCGAAAAGCCTCAGAGATGACGAAAGAGTTGCCAAATCTGTGTTCTAATACATCTCTGGCACGTTGGTAGGCATTTTCACTGCGCAGCATGAAGAAACCACTGACAGCTTCCCTGGCGGGGCCTCCCAGATAACGTTTGAGATAGTGTATTCTTTCTACAGGTGGAACACCTCTGTTCTCAATCAGTGACGTAAATGAGAACAGCCAATCTGGGTATTGCATGGGATTTCCTGTAAACACTGGTGGCTCAGGAATTGGAAGGCGACTTGAGAACATCGCCTTTGTCAGTGCATCCGCCAAATTTTCATCTGTAGTCTGAGTTCTGGGAGCAAACGATGGAGCATCAGGACGCAGATTTGAGTTCGTTCTGTGATCATCAGCCTGCAGTTCATCAGCACGCAGGTTTGACCTTGTTCGGTGATTATCAGCCTGAAAGGGCGAAACATGGCTGTTGGACGATTTACAGCTTGATCTGCTTGACATGAGGCATGAGTGAGACTCTTCCAGTGCCCTCATCCTTGCTTCCTCAATCTGAAGTTCAGCTTCCACTCTTTGTGCATCATTTTTTCTTTTTAGGCTTGCCATCTTTTTCTCTGCCTCCAGTCTGCGCATCTGTTCTTCAAATTCTAATTGTTCCAATTCTTCTTGCCGTTGATTTTCAAGACGCTGCGTCTCTAGTTTCACTTTCAGCGCAGCAGCTTCAGCGACGGCGACAATTCTTTTTGAATATGTTGTTGAGGCCCTTGATCTTGTTGAGCGTGAGGCACGAGAGCGGGTTTCAAATGAGGTGCCGAGATGTGAATGGAGATGCTTGGTCGCAGTAACGATTTTGTTCATTGTTGAGACCGCTCTGTCTGCGAAATTATTTAATTCACTGTCCAGATCACCCTCATGACCCAAGGTGGTCATCTGTTTTACTGTGTCTCTCAACAAGCTCAAACTGTTGGTAATACTACTGCGCCTATCAATCAAAACATCTGCATCTACTTCCGAGCCTTGAAGCAATCTGTCAGTGCTGTCTAAGAGTGAGACTAACCTTGCACTGTCACAATGAAACTTGTTTTTAAGCACTTCCATCTTGTGGGCCATGCCCTTTTCTGTCATCCTTCTTTGACGCCCTGAATGACGAGTGAACATCGGTAGTTGTGTTACCGAGTTGGTAGGGTCTGTTCCTTTGAGTGAACCAGTCAGTTGTCCTTCCTCCCTTCTTCCTGGATGAGGGACGAGTTGTTCTTCAGAGCCGAGTTTTTACTTTTACTGCTTCCATCCAATGATCATGCACAACGTTAACACGGACGTCACTTCAATCTCTCACCGTTTATTTTGACGTGAACAATGTCGTAAAAACTGCAATGTCAAAAGACAGAAAAAAAAGGCAATGCAGTAAAACTGTTTACATAAAAACACATAGTTTACAACACAAAACACAACATCACTATAATTATATTCCTGTGATGTGATAAAAGATAAAACATCACTTTAAATCCAGCATATATTGATATGTACAAGTACAACAATAAAATCTTTCAATCAAATGCTGCTTCTGATTTTCTGAATGTAAATTGGTCATCACATAAAAATAATTATGAAAAATATGTCAATATTTCTTACAACCTCTTTAAACCATAAGACTAGCAATAAATGTTCAGGATGAACTATGTTTGGCTTTCAGTGACTGATAACAACTTACCAATAATGAACTAAACTAATTTGGTCACTCCTTAAAATGAACTCTACTTTCCTGCAAGTATTCTAACCTTTAAGACCTTCTAATGGTATACTTTCATAAACAATTTGCCATAACAATAATGCAGGATGCTATGCATGCAACTATTCCTCTATCAAGCTCAAAGGTGCATCAATGGAAAGAGATTACTAATATAATACAAAGAGAACAAGCCAATTCCCTTTTAAAAGAAAGACTGCATCAATGAAGGACCAGCCCTTTAAAATATAAACATTAATATACCCCCTTTTTCTAAAACATTAACAAAAAACATACCTCGTAGGCCTTTGCATAAATCTTGGAAAACAGTTAAGTTCAGGAGAGAAAAACAACATGTCATCCGACTTAGAAGGTGTTCATGAGCACAATGATTTGGGAGCCAAAAAATAGTACCCTTCCGGGAGTGCGGAAGAATACACTCATTTAGATTAATCTAATTTACAATAATTCTAGAATTTATTGAGATGTAAAAATCAACTAAGATAATGACCCGAAAGAATATGAGTTCATATTATTAAAATTAAGCGTTAATTAAATTCGATACAAAAAGGGACTAGGTCATGCTAGCGGAAGAATGTCGCACTCTGCCCTTGATCAAATTGTCTCCCTTGGACCATCATAAAAATCAAACTGTACATAACACACACAAAGCATGCGGCAGCAACAATCCTAATATCTATACCTTGAACACTTCATCTAGTGACTGATGCCTTTAGATGTGTGCATGTTGTTTCCCAACCACGCTTCAGCAAGCATCAACCAGTTGGGCCGTCTTCATTTAAAACCCCTGTCATGCTGACCAAATATCATGGTCGACATGTTCAAACACGCTTCTCACCCGTCTTAATTAACTACCTTATATTAAAACTATCTTCCTCTTGCCAAAACTCCTATGGGCAATATAACACCCCTCCCTTTTATCTAACCTACAATCCGATCTTGCTTGCCCACAAGATACAATTAACCCCCACATTGCGTATGTATATGTAACCATCTGTTTGCCATTTTCGCGTCCCAACATCCCGCGTCTTAGTCCAGCATCTCTCTGTCTTCTATAAACAGTGTCAAACACGGTTTTACTACCATCATCGTCTCTAGAGACCCTTGTCCTGGCTCATTTGTTGGTCAAACATACACGCTCATTTTCGTTCACACTTTAATCATATCCGTCAGCAGGCCTATATTGCCGGCAGGCCTTTTCCGCCTTGCAGGACAAATATTTGTATGTCCTTCTTATGAGGGATAAATAAAAATAAAAGTTCGGGTTGGGTCGATAGGCGGGAGTCAAATACTCCGCTCGGCAACACTAAAAAAGAGATTTTTTTTCACTTTATCTTCAATATGTTTTATGTATCAATTGTCCACACTAAAATTCACCGTTCGTGGACTATCATCCAAAAAACGTTTACCGAAATAGTTTAAGACAGATTTCATCTCATAACTAAAGGGAAAATGACTGACCGTCAGCTAGTGCCATCACCAACCCTTTGTTCATTCAGACCCTTGCTTTCATTAAAAACAATCTACCATTAACTGAAACACATCCTTCAAACAAATATTTATAATTTAATTAATGTGTGAATTCCTCATAAATCATTGTTAAAGATGTATATTTGCATGCATGTGTGTGTGTGTGTGTGTGTGTTGGGGTGTGCGTGTACGTGTGTGTGTGGGTGTGTGTGTGTGTGTGTGAATTGCTCATTGCTAGAGAGAGAGAGAGAGAGAGAGAGAGAGAGAGAGAGAGAGAGAGAGAGAGAGAGAGAGAGAGAGAGAGAGAGAGAGAGAGAGAGAGAGAGAGAGAGAGAGAGAGAGGGGTATCACCGCCATTATGCTGATCCCAAGATCAGTATACTCTTTTTTAACATCACACTTCCCCGTGATGTAAATAGATGCCGTGGACCGCCCGCGCACGCACGCGCCTGCCCCAGCGCACGCCCCGCGCACGCCCCGCGCACGCCCCGCGCACACCGGACCGCTGCCGGCTGCTCCGCACCCCGCCATTAAATAAAATGCCGCAACAACAAAAAAACAAACAAATGCCGCCATTACCCACAAACAAAATGCCGCACCAGTGATATAATACACCACAGCAGCGATGACCGCAGCCAATGATCCTGACCTCACATACCCTCATATGACATCAGCCTATGACGTCAGCCTATGACGTCAGCCGGCCGTGTCAGCCGCGTCAAAAAAAAATCGGAGGTCTAAAACAGAGTAGTTAACTACTCACACACATTCTTGTATAGGTCACAAATGCGGTAATATTAGAATGTAGGAGTCGGAAACCACTTTTTTGACGGAAAGAACGCAAATTTCTTCTAGAAATGTAAGAATCTAAGTCAAAATTGGCTCTTTCCGTCTAAAAAGTCGACCTAGTACGTCTCCTATAGGCGACGAAATAGGTCGATTTTTGCTTCAAACTTTTCCGAAAATTGGCTGGATTTTCTCCGTCCCGGATAGTGCACTCCTCTGTACTTAAAACACTCTTTTGCACTACAACTGCACTCCCATGCACTAAAAAAAGCACTCCCGCGTACTTAGAAATAAATGGGGAACGGAAGACAAATGAGGAACGAGCAAATTACCCCATTTATGACTGCAAAAGTAAATTCCGTTTCTCATTTTTGTGGTTATACAACCTCCTACGCACGCACACACACACACACACACACACACACACACACACACACACACACACACACACACTATCCCGTAAAAAGAACGTAGGTAGAGTATGAAGAGTGCGTATAAATAACGGCGTTTTTACATCCACACACACACACCCCCACCCACACCCACACACACAAACATGCAAAAACTGGATAATTGGTGTTAGCAAATCAGTCCCAAATATTTTCTTAAACAACTGATAACAGTAATAAATATATAAATATGGAATAATTGTCTTACATTCTTTTTTAAATGACATTTCCTTGGCAATCTTTTCCATCCTTCTTCTTCTTTGTCCATTACTTTAACAGGCCTTTGAGCAGGGGCAATTGATATGGCGCTATATAAAATAAAATCCCAATCATAATCATAACCTTTATCACCATCATTAATCAAATATCACATCCGGAACGACAAATGTCATTGATTTTGGAGTGCAAGAGATGGTATGACGATGCCGTGAAATATAAAAGATTAGATACCAAAGGACAACGAAAAGGAAACCGAACCAAAAAAAAAAAAAAAACTTATTAATAGCAATGGGGAATGAATATGATTGTGTCTGAAGTCGCGCAATGTAAAATATCACCCGATGCTCATCTATTCAGACTCCTTTAAGGTTTAACCAGTCATGGCAGCAACTGGCACACTCTGCAAGATACCTTAAAGGAGTAGTAGTAGTAGTAGTAGCTACTTCCTACACGCTTCAAGCGCTATAGTGACGGAAAAAGCGCAATTTCACTGTAAATATATACAGAATGTTGCTCTACAATACTCCGCTCTTTCCGTCTCAAAAACCCAATTGCCTTGTTGGATTCTTAAATTGCATGAAACCAAGTGAGGACACTATCCGGCGTCAACAAACGGTTCAAAAATATTCTCAAACGGTTCGTAAAAGACAGTTGACCCAGAAACTAATACAGTTTGACCTAATTCGTCCCCTAGAGGAGACGAAACTTACATGTTTCTATTTTCATGAGTTCACTGCAGTGAAATTGCGCTTTTCTCGTGACTATAGAGCTTCAAGCGTATACAAAGCAGTGCTCACTACTACTTCTACTACTACTACTACTACTACTACTACTACTACTACTACTACTACTACTACTACTACTACTCCTTTAAGGTATCTAGCAGAGTGTGCCAGTTGCTGCCATGACTGGTTAAACCTCTCCTGGCCTAGGCTCTGTCAGACTCCTTAAAGGAGTCTGAATAGATGTGTTGATTGATTGATTGATTTATTGTTGCTTTAGGTCCAGCGGACTCTTCCGAGCCAAATCAGGACCGGACAACCCCCGATCCGCATAAAAGATCTGCTGAAACAACCCCAGTGGGAAAATTGAATGCCCTCCACCGGCCAGTCACTTTACAATAAAGACATCCCACGCGGGGGACGGCTGAGGGTTGACCTCAACTACGTGAACACCCCGGTTACAAAAACAAAATAGAATACAAACATCATTATAAATCATCAACCAAACACATACATATAAAATGCCTATAGTGCTAAATAGTACATTCATAGGAAGCCCTAGTGACCACCCGGCAGAAAGCGTCCAACACTCCCAAGCTGATCCAACAGACCTCATACACAAACAAGGAGTCTTGTCCAGGAAGAGTTTTCAAGAAAAAAGGTAGGTCATTGATCTAGCGAAGAAGAAGATAGTATAGCAGAGTGAAGGACAGAGCAAGAATAGGAAAGAGTAAATGAGGAAGACAGCGACAGTGGGAATTTAAAGCACTAAATTTCCATAAAGTGGGGATACTATTTATACTGAAAACCCCCGGCACTCCAACGGGGGTACTGTTGCCGCAGTGAAGCGTCTTGCCTATAAAGGAAAGACAGGTTTTCAACTGTGGCTTTCACTGTTCCCTTTATAGGTTTGAACAATCTACAGTGGCAAGATTGCTCATGACCCCAAGGGGTGAATAGATGTGTATCGGGTGAAAATATAGTAGTAGTAGTAGTAGTAGTAGTAGTAGTAGTAGTAGTAGTAGTAGTAGTAGTAGTAGTAGTAGTAGTAGTAGTAGTAGTAATAGTAGTAGTAGTAGTAGTTCCCGAGCGAAGCGGTAGAACGACTGTGTTTGGCTCCGTCCGTCCGTCTTTGCGCTCTTTTCTCTGAAACTAACGGACGGATTTCTTTGAAACTTGGTATACATCAAACAACCATTCGATCGTTCTATGGAGACTTACCATGTAGTTACTCCTTCGGATGAGAGTATAAACCCTTGTCTAGTCTTTGCATGCACGCCTTCCATCGCATGGACTTTAAAGATCCTGACCCTCATGCCCTAGGCGAGTGAGTGCCGGCTACACAAATACATCCAGCACGCACTAGGTTCCATTCTCCCCATCCCCGGGCGCCCAGGATTGTGCTCAGTCGTCTGGGCGTCAGACTATGCGCCCAAAGGCTGCAAGCGGGGCGCCTCGGGCGTCTTGAGTTAGATCCTGTATCGGCCAGCGCCTTGAGAGGCTCTTGAGTAGCAAATGCGCTCTATAAAAGTGATTAAATAGACAATAAATAAATAAATAAATAACATGTAGATGCCTAACCAGCTGACAAAAATATAAGCTTATCGAGTGACGTTATCATGGTCACGTCATCTTTTGTTGTTTTTATTCCCATTTTCTCCCGAACTACTGGACAAATTTGGTTCAAACCTGATTTGTTCTTAGACTTTATAGATGCCTTCAATATAAAAACCAAATTGATCAATAATCGATTGACCTCCTCATGGTGACTTTACCTTTTCTTTAAAAAATTATTATTATTATTATTATTATTATTATTATTATTATTATTATTATTATTTAATCGTTCTTATATAGCGCTTTTCCAGCTCAAGAGCTGCTCAAGGCGCTGTCCGATACAGGATCTCACTCAAGCCACCCGAGTAGCCAACTTGCAGCCTTTTGGCGCATCGTAATAACGCTCCAGACAACTGAGCACAATCCTGGGCAGCCAGGGATGGGGGAGAAGGACCTAGGTGCACGCTGGGTGTGTTCTTGTCACCGGCACTCACCCGTCTAGGACATGAGCGTCAGGATTTTTAAAGTCCGTTATTATGAAATGTATGCGACACAGACTAGACCTCGATTTATACTCTCATCCGAAGGCGTAGGAAATGGGAGTAAAGTGTCTTTCCCAAGGACACAACACAATGCCCCGGCCTGGGCTCGAACCCAGGACCTTCAGATCCGCAAGCCAAAGCTCTACCATTAGGCCACCGTGCTTCCAGACGTTAACGGGTAGAACATGCCGATGCCATTACATTAATATAACATAACGCGTGACGGCAAAAGGAAGGGGTGGGGGGAGGAGTAGGGGGGACACCCGAAGAAGAAAGGGGAAAGAAAAAGGGGCGGGGCAACGAACATGAACAATGGGGTGGGATGTTACGGGTGTTGGTGTAGGACAATAGCGAATGAATGTAAGGAGAAATATATATTGTAAATTACAAAGAGAACACGATTCGCAATTGTTTTCTTTCACCGTCGTATAATCTCCATTCCCATTGTCTCCGTAACAGTGTTAATATATCAAACAACCATTTGATCGTCCTACTGAGACTGAAACATGAAAAAGGAAAGCCAGAAAGCAAGAAAATGAAAGAAAGAAAGAAAGAAAGATGATGATGATGATGATGATGATGATGATGATGATGATGATGATGATGATGATGATGATGATGATGATGATAATAATAATAATAATAATAATAATAATAATAATAATAATACAGAATGCTGACACGCACTTTTTCTTCTACGGAACTCCAAAGCGCGGCGATCTTATTAGACCACTATTACAGATGGTGAGCAGAGGGGTTGGGGTCAGGGAACAAAAACCAAAACAAAGGTATATCTTTTTTTAAAATTTTAGTTGCCGGCATCCACCACCATTATTGAAGGGAGGGAGGGAGGAAACAGGTGTACCAGCAGAAAACCCTTGGTGACCGGAAAAAGTCTGGAATCTAAGTCGCCCACGGGGGAGCTTGACGCATACGTGATAACAATGTTGGGGGAAAAATATTATCCTCAATCGTTTACTCCTTGCCTCTCTCTCTCTCTCTCTCTCTCTCTCTCTCTCTCTCTCTCTCTCTCTCTCTCTCTCTCTCTCTCTATTATATACCCTTGATAATGACGTTGAGATTACCCGTACCCATCAAACCGTCTAGTTCACTATCAAGCCTAATGGAGTGACGGTCGATCCCAAACGAGAGGGATGAACATTTGATGACTCTAGTATCATTAACCAGATACGCCTGATGAAGGCGTAATTAAAAACCGAACAGACAATTAGGCAATCCATTCATTCTCTCTCTCTCTCTCTCTCTCTCTCTCTCTCTCTCTCTCTCTCTCTCTCTCCCTCTCTCTCTCCCTCTCTCTCTCCCTCTCTCTCTCCCTCTCTCTCTCCCTCTCCCTCCCTCTCTCTCTCTCTCTCTCTCTCTCTCTCTCTCTCCCCCTCTCTCTCTCATTATTCCCTACAAAGTATAAAAATGCATTAGGAATGTCATCAGGTTTGAACAAACATCGTATGTATACATAAAACATCATGTACAAAAAACATGTAAAGGGGATCACAATAAACGTCGCTACAACTTCATTTCAAAACTTGTCGCCATGTTATCATTTCAAACATTCGTCAGCACCACTTTGCAATCCAGTCACTTTGTGCACTGCAACGCATACATGTAGTTCGAAACAATGAAAAGTCTGCGACTACAGCTGGAGAAAAATCCAATGAAATACATAAAACGCGGTGGATGTATAACGAATATATACAATATACTGCTTTGATTCGAAACAACGAGAAGGTCGACTACAGCTGTATAAAACCCATTGAATGCATACAACACGTTTGATGCATAACGAATAAATACTGCTGTGATTTGGCTTTGAGCTGTCCATCAGTTTATCTTGGCTGTTGGTGATGCAGTGATAATAAAATAACCGATACGCGTTGCAGACCTATGTGGATGTAGAAAATGGTGGTGGCGGTGGTGGGGTGTGTGTGTGCACGCGCGCGTGTTTGTGTGTGTGATGTGTGACTGGAATGGGGAGAACGCATTTTGAATTATATTACATTCATCCAATGTGTTTTTATGTGGCCTATGCCTGTATCTTAATTATGGTTTTGAATACTGCTTTTACAAAAAAGGTTTCTTTGTACTACCGATATATATTTATATTATTTTGTTTACTTTGTAGTGCTTTTTTCTTGTAAAATGTTTTTATTGTTCCTTCATTATGTATTCTTAACGTTGGAGAGTGAGAGAGAGATAGAGAAAGTGTGTGTGTGTGTGTGGGTGCGTGTGTGTGTGTGTGCGTGGGGGTGTGTGTTTGAAAGTAGGGGGTTGTGGGGGACAAATTGAGACTTGCCAAGTTGGTAGTGAGTTACCTTTTTTTTGTGGGGAACTTTTTCCCGTTACTCCACAAGGCAAACCCCAAAACCTGCTTCCTGATGCTATCCTTCTCTCCCCTGTGCAATTTTAGCGACTCCCCCAAAAAGACGCTGTTCTGCCGTTTGTGTGTACGCACACACAGTACACACATTTTGGACTCTTTCGAGCTTTCGCTGGGAAGATAATGAGGTGACGTCATGAGACAATTTCATTGGCTGGAATTGGGACTGACCCTTAATTATGCATAAGATCCGTTTCCGGTTTGAATAAGCCATGAGATGGAGCCCGCCATTGTGTGGAAAGATGTTGTGAAGGTAAGTTGTTCTTTTAGTTCATGTTGTGTTATATTGATTGATTGATTGATTTATGTAACCATGATTGATTGATTGATTTATTTATGTAACCATGCATCCCTGTTGCATTACACCCCGGCCACTGACATTATAATAATGGGGGAACAATACCAAGGAAGCGAGTCATACTGTTGAGTAAATAGGCTACAGCCCATCACAGGCTGTGAAGTCCGTTGTTGGCAGCCATCTTCTTCTTCTTCTTCTTTGTTGCTGGCAGCCATAATATATGTTAAAGAAACTTGCTGCACTGAGATGTTGAAATACTGAAGTTTGGGGTAAATTAGCTAGGAGCATGGACCAAAGCTTTTCATGAAAAATATAAATGGCAAATATACTGTTTCTTATGCATGCTTTGCTGATTTTTAAGTTTTCCCTTGTGGCGTCTGCTCAATTGTTGGTTTCGGTTCGTTCCTGTGCACGAGTTTTTTCTTTTTCCTGATAAGTAACCACAATCGTCATGTAGATCACTACGTTACTATGTTAGTTTAGGGCACCTTTTTCTAGTTTAGATAATTTTCAGTTTTTATTTTTTGTTGAAACAAAATTACTAGTAGCAAGATAACTGGCATGTTTACATTCTATGTAGTAGGCTACTCAACTAATGAAAGACGAGAACCTATAACACGTGACTTTGAAGGTCATGGCTGCTTCTAGTGAAAATTGTGCTTTGACCTGGTTGGACTTTGCTATGATTTTCGATAAAATCAGTGCCATTATTATAAAGTTAAGGATAAGCATCAACTACAGTCTTGGATTGACCAGTTTCTGGTAAATTGTAATGAGTTTATGGTGTGGTATGTTGATAATTTAGCAAAATATTCGCGTACCGTTTACCGGAAATGCATAGGAAGTGTCGTCTGCTACAATGTTTAATCGATAGTTTTTGGTCTGTAAAATTCCCCTTCTTGTAATGCTGTATACGTTTCTTTTATTATAACACCTATTATGTAATTAGTGGTTGGCTTAGCTTGAATATTAAACGTTAAATGACTGAACAACTAACATAAAATTTACCATTAATGCCATTGTGTCAAGCTAAATAAATCATGATAATACAAAGTGATCTGATCTAGCCAAGTCAACAAATCTTACACAGAACATTGCAACAAGGTTATAAAATTAATAATAATAATATTAATAATAATAACACAAATATATTCTAATTATATCTTTGTAATAATACTTGTATTTCTTTACATCATGGTCTCAGGAGTCTTTCTGCCAAGTTTTATGATTGTGTGTAAAGTTAGTTCAAAAAACATGATTATACTGAATTTTACTGATGTCTGTAAAGATTACAATGTCATCTATCTATCTACACACTAAAAATGTTGGTTGCATCTTAAATAGTTTCTGAATTATTGGCATTGAAGTGCAAATAAGTTGTAGTAGTAGTAGTATAAGTATTTTTATTATTTCTTTAACAGGTGCTGAAGAGTTTTCCGGAGTGTCTGCAGGCGAACATCTGTCTTCACCTGAAGTGGCTGAACCGTAATCTTAACACCTGTCCTGCATTTAAGGGCGCAAGTGCAGGTGAGATATGCAGTCTACTGACAATTAATGTAGTTATCATTTTATTGATTTTTTTATATTATTGTATGTTTCATATAAAGCGCTATTTTTAGCTTAAAAGATATAGAATCTAACAGGATCTAACTCGAGGTGCCCGCTTGCTGCCTAATGACCTGTCTTAACTTCAAGTTTCGTGAAGGTTCAAAAACTTGTTTTCGAGGTTCTCAGGTCCCAAACAAAGGTTGCTGAAGCTTTTTGGAAGAAAAAAAATTGAAATCTGACATATTAGAAAACAAGTTTTTGAACCTTCACGAACCTTCCAATTACGACAAGCCCTTTGACGCATCGTCTGACTAACCAGACAATAGAGCACAATCCGGGATGACCAGAGATGGCAGAGAACAGTCCTAGTGTGCGCTAAATCCACAAGTACAGTACTAACAAAAGTTGGAGGTACCCTAACATTGGTCACAATTTTGAACTGGTTAAGAGGACTGTTAATACTAACATTATTATACAAGCACTTAATTGCCAATAGAATCACTAATATGTGGAACAGTCTGCCAAATGAAATTGCCACTGTTGGTTTCTAGCTTCCAAAATGTATTCCACTGATCTGCAAATTGAGAATAGGCAACATTTTTTTCAGGTGGTTGATGCCTGATGTTCCGATCAAAGTTTCAAATAAGTGTGCTCCAAGCACGTTATCAAGAGGGTAAGAGGTTTAACAGGATATGATGCCAGCTATACTATTCTATAGTTTGACGATTATTAGGATTGGCTGTGTCTCAGAAATGTCCATTGCTAATAATTATATGACTAATAGGCCTAGTTTAGGCTAGGTTTTGTACACTTGCCCTCCAAAACTAAATCATAAAACCAATCTGTATTGTCCAGTTTAAGCTGCACTTCAAATGGTGTACCTTAAAATTTGCTTTTATTTACCAGCAGCAGCGTGTCCGGAGAAGGCAGTGACAGTGATTTGGAAGAAATAGCAGAATTGTCAGCCTCAGAAGGTATGTAATACTTTTTACTTTTTAAATGAAGAGAATATATATAATCTAATCAGAGGTTTGCTCAATTCGAGTGACTAATTAAAAGAATGTTTCCACTTTTAGCTTGACATGGATTTTGTTTTACATTATTATTTTGCACCCTACCTGAAAACAAAAAAGACGGGAGACTGGTCACTATTAGTTGCTATGTGCTTGATTTTTTATTCTAGCTATATTGTTTTCTTATTTGTCCCACAATCTGTTAAACAGTGTGATATATTAAACAACAAATAAAATGTATTTCATTTTTATAAAATGATGCTAGATTATTATTCTGCATTATTCATGTATACTTGACATCATTTGTTCCCACAGGATGGGACGTATTACAATCCACACATGTACACGCATTCAAACGGGGTCAATACATTTTTAAAGAGAGTGGTTTTATATATATAATTTACATTAAGCGTTCAAGAGCTGCTCAAGGCGCTGGTCAATACAGGATCTAACTCAAGCCGACAGAGGCGCCCACCAGCAGCCTTTGGGCGCATAGTGCGAACACAGAAAGTTGTTGTGCAGGTCAGTGATCTTTTATGAGACCTATATATATATATATATATATATATAGAGAGAGAGAGAGAGAGAGAGAGAGAGAGAGAGAGAGAGAGAGAGAGAAAAAGAGAGAGAGAGAGATAATTTATTTTTAACTTTTTTTTAATTGTTTATTTTCTTGTGTGCCAGGGGTTAAATACAAGCCAGCAGCACCAATGTCTCTCACTTCGATGGTAACATCTGATCCACCAGCAGCAATTCCTGTCTCATCAACAGCAGTGCCATCGTCTCTCACTCCATTGAAGACATCTGATCCTCCAACACCACTTCCTGTCTCATCAACAGCAGCACCACCGTCTCTCACTCCATTGAAGACATCTGATCCTCCAACACCACTTCCTGTCTCATCAACAGCAGCACCACCGTCTCTCACTCCATTGAAGACATCTGATCCTCCAACACCACTCCCTGGCTCTTCGTCATCTTCCTGCAAGCTGTTTGTGCAAACAAAAAGTCCAAAAAGCAGAAATGACAGAA
Organism: Oncomelania hupensis; assembly: GCA_036898135.1. Lineage (NCBI taxonomy): Eukaryota > Metazoa > Mollusca > Gastropoda > Littorinimorpha > Pomatiopsidae > Oncomelania > Oncomelania hupensis. The sequence goes on along the minus strand of CM072514.1, from coordinate 63,882,374 downwards.
TATCCACCAAGAATGGAGGCGCAGGGAAGAAGTCTTTGCAAAATAAAGACTTTATGACAAGTGATCAGATGAAAGCAGTTAAAAAGCACTTTAAAGCACAGATAGAAAGTTTGCAAGTTCCTAGAAAAGCAGAATGTGAAAGTGTGTTGAACAACGAACCTTTTCTTGCAGGGAAGTCTTGGCTGAAAATCAAATGCACTGTTCGAAATGAAATTGAGAAAAGGGAACGTGAAGTCAGAATTTTAAGGCTTCAGAAACGATGAAATGATTTTTCTATCATCATACTGACTATTTTATCTGATATGGATGTTGCTAAGTGCTGCAGGTAGTCATGATTTATTACTTCATATTCAAATACATGTATGACTATGAGTGATGGCATTGTTATGTGTGTGGTCAATTATCGGAAATCCAATTATTGGAAGTCTATGTACAGGTAATTTGCAGAACGATTGTTTTGATTGCCAGAGAACTTGTACAGAATTTGTGCAAAGGGACACATATGCTTAGGAGAAAGATGAATGAATAGGTATATTTCAAAATTCTGTATTTAGATTGATTTACACTGATGTGTGAACTCCCGTTGGGGTGCCGGGGGTTTCAGTCTTCTTCGCTAGACCAGTCTCCTACCTTTTTTCTTGAAAACTCTTCCGGGACAAGACTCTAGTTTGTGTATGAGGTCTGTTGGATCAGCTTGGGAATATTGGACGCTTTCTGCCAGGTGGTCACTAGGGCTTCCTATGATGTTATTATTTAGCAATGTAGGCATTTTATATGTATGTGTTTTGTTGATAATTTATAATGATGTTTGTATTCTATTTTGTTTTTGTAAACGGGGGTTCGATAAGTTGGGGTGAAGCCTCAGCCGTCCCCTGCATGGGATGTCTTTATTGTAAAGTGACTGGCTGGTGGAGAGCTTTCGGTTTTACCACTAGGGTTGTTTCAGCAGATCTGTTATGTGGATCAGTGGTTGTCCGGTCCTGATTTGGCTCGGAAGAGTCCGCTGGACCTAAAGCAATAATAATGTAACTGATGTGTGACCACCACCCTCCCCCTCCTCCCCCTCCAAAACTCCTCATTTAAGTATGGGGTCTGTTGGGTCAGCTTGAGAATATTGCACTCTTTCTGCCAAATGTTCAGTAGGGCTTTCAAATATATTATTATTATATATTTAGCAATGTAAGCATTGTATATGTATGTGTTTTGTTGAAAATTTATATTGATGTTTGCATTCTATTTTGTTTTTTTAAACGGGGGTTTCATAAATTAGAGTATTGCCTCAGCGTCCCCTGCGTGGGACTCCTTTATTGTAAAGTGACAGGCTTGTGGGGTGCCTTCAGTTTTACCACTACAGTTGTTTCAGCAGATCTTTTATATAGATCAGGGGCGAGTCCTCTTTCAACCTAGTTGTGGTCCTGATTCAGCTCTTTGTAGTCCGCTGGACCATGTATGTAATGAATAACTAATTATCAATTGCTCTTAATCTTATATCCCCACCTAAACCTACATTAACATATTATAACATTACAGGTTTTAGCGTAATTCTGAAGAAATGTAGATTACAACAAAATACAATGTAACATGCGTTAAACTTACGGGGTGGTGGTGTAGTGACTGGGGTGAATGTAGACAGACGGGAGAGGCAGACATTTGTGCTTGACAATATTACAACCATATAAAATTAGCAAATTCATTTTTTAAAGTTTAACATTGCACTGGCTTTGTATTCTATAGTATATATATATTGAAACATCCTTAAATGTGAAAAAAAAGAACTACAAGCTCAGTTTTAGATGCCTACTGTTACGTAAACTTGTGCAGATGAATCTGAGTTTTTTTAAGCTTAAAAATACTTTTGGAGGTACATTTCTAGAATTTGTGATTTGGTTATATTTGACACTGATTTGTGGATGTGAATGTATATTTCTCCGTTCATTATAAGACTGCGGAGCAAGTTTGTTTTCAAAATTATTATTATTCGTTATATGTTTTGTTTTATTGTTATGTGTAAAGAACCATATTGTTGAAAGATATAGGTAGACAAAATGTACAAGAGAGCTAAGATAAAATGGAAAAAGCTGAGGGAAAACAAAGCTGTAGTTCAGCCATTTTGGCAGGTTTTATACATGTATATGTTATTGTTTACACTTTGTTGTTGGTCTTTGAATGGAAGGTGTGGTATATATTTAATTCATGACTTTATATTAACACAAATGCTGCACTGGCTTGTGCAGATACATTTTTCTTTGTAAAGACTTAAAATATTTTTCAAGAATCTGTGCTTTTATTATTTTACACTGATTTGTGAAGCTCAATATCCAATTTTTATATCATTATCGACCCCCGTGGGGGTGCCGGGGGTTTCAGTATAAATAGTATCCCCATTTTCTGGAAATTTAGTGCCTTAAATTCCCACTGTCATTGTCTTTCTCCTTTGTTCTTTCTGATTCCTACTCTGTTCTGTCAATCTACTATACTATCTGCTTCTGGACCAGTCACTTACCTTTTTCTTGAAAACTCGTCCAAAACTCTCCATTTGTGTATGGGGTCTGTTGCATAAGCTTGTGAATATCGGATGCTTTCTGCCAAATGGTTACTAGGACTTCCTACGATATTATTATTTTGCAATGTAGACATTTTATGTATATGTATGTTGTTGATATTTTATAATGTTTGTATTCTATTTTGATTTTGTAAACGGGGGTTTGATAATTAGAGTATAGCCTCAGCGTCCCCTGCGTGGGATGCCTTTATTGTAAAGTGACCGGCTGGTGGAGTGCCTTCAGTGTTACCACTAGGGTTGTTTCAGCAGATCTTTCATATGGATCAGGGGCGGGTCCTCTTTTAACCAAGTTGTGGTCATGATTTTATGGTCATGATTCGACTCTTTGCAGTCCGCTGGACTCTGTATGCAATGAATAACTATCAGTTGCTCTTAACCTTATTTGCCCAGCTAAATATTCATTAACATAATAATTACAGTTTTTAACGTAATTCTGAATAATGGGTTATTGCAACAAAATAAAGTGTAAATTGTGTTTCAATTACAACCCCCTTTCCATTTCTTCAAAAAAGTTCAAAACAGGAGTTGGGGAAGGGTGGGTTAGGGTTGGTAAGGGTGGAGTAATAACTGGGGTGAGCGGACCCCTTCCTCCCATTGTGCCCTTGCAATTCCTGTTAGAAAACCCCTTCCTCTTTCTCTACTTCCAACTGCAAAAGGGATTCTAAGGTGCCTATGATCAAGCTCGCTAGAGTGACCAAAGTTTTGGGACGCACAGGTTCTCTGGGACAGTGTACACAAGTCTGTGTTGAGTTCCTGGATGACAGCAACCGCTCAATCATCCATAACGTGAAAGGACCTGTGCGTGAAGGGGATAATCTTGATATTGCTTGAGTCTGAACCTCTGCGAGAGGGGGGGATAATCTTGATATTGCTTGACTCTGAACCTCTGCGTGAGGAGGGTAATTCTGATATTGCTTGAGTCTGAACGTGAAGCTAGGATATTAAGATGATCTTGCTTCTCTTTTAGCTCTCCATGTAGTTTGTGTGGTCACTTGTTTCCTTTGGTGGCATCATCTAATAGAGTTTAGTTTTGGAGTATCAGGCATGAGCATGCATCTCGGCTCTTATATTCTATACATTTCCAATGAAATGGATCAAAACCATCTGAAAAAAATAAATGGCTATGGCAGTGCTTAAAACAAAACAAACAAAGGGGGTGAGCGGAGAAGTACGTTTCAAGAGTCTTTGATTTGGTTTAATTTACACTGATTTGTGAAGTTGAATGTATAATTTTCTGTTCATTATTAGACCATGGAGCAAAATTAATATTATTCATTGTGTTTTATTTTATTGTTAGTGTAAGGAACCATAATTGTTTCAAAATATAGGTTAACAAAATGTACAAGAAAGCTAAAGTGGAAAAGGCTCAGCGAAAACAACACAGTACTTTAGTGACATTTGAATGGGCAGCACTGTCCATTTTGGCATGTGTTATAAATGGTTTTTTTTTACACTTTGTTGCTAGTCTTTGAATGGTAGGTGTTGTATATATTTCATTCATTACTTCATATTAAAACAACTGCTACACTGGCTGGTGCAAATAAATCTTTTCTTGTACAGCTTTAGAAATATTTTTTTTTAGAATCTGTGATTTTATTATTTTACACAGATTTGTGAACCTGAAGATATAATGTTTAGTACATTATAGGACAGTTGAATAGAGCAATTTCTTATGAATAATACGTCACATCAAAATACGTGTTTTATTTTATGAACTTCAGTTTGAGTGACAAAATTAAAAGGAATATATATATATATATATATATATATATATATATATATATATATATATATACATATATATATATATATATATATATATATATATATATATTTGTGAAGCTCAAGATATAATTTTGAGTACATTATAGGACAGGTGAATAGAGCAAGTTCTTATGAACAATACTGTACTTTATAATGTGTGTTTTATTAAGATGATGTACTTCAATTTGAGTGACAAAATTAAAAGGAATGAACCATTCTATTGAATTCTGTTTTTCAATGTTGACCGTCTTTGTTTGCTGGTATTAAATCTAAATAAGACTGTATGTGTACGTATTGTTTATGTGTACGTCTTGTGTGTGGTATGTATGCATTCATATGAGCTAAGCACTAAGATCTCAGAACTTATATTTTATTGTGAAGCCGCAAACATGTACATAACTCCGAATTACAGTAATAATGGAATATGACAAAATAAATAACACTATTGAAACTTGCAACATTATTGCACTACATATATATTAAACAGGTCAACAAAGGAAATTTTTATAAATATACATCAAAATATGAAGTGGAAAGAACCATTTGTTCAAGAGAAAGTGAAAGAAATATTTAAAAAAATGAAACGGCTTAGAAATATAAAAACAGATAAACACTAAGAACTCAAAACTTATGTTTAATTGTGAAGCCACAAACATGTACATAACTCAGAATTACAGTAACAATGGAATATGACAAAATAATGCACACAAATATATGCACACAGTGTCCCCCATACTGCATATTGGTACTTCACAAACCCAGGTAAACAGACACGAATCTATTACATAGGCTACATTATATCACACCTGTTTACATTACGATTTGAGCATAATAAATAATATCTTATTCCGCGTTGCCTCTTCAAACTCAACTTTGCCAGCTGCTAAAATTACGTTTTCAGCATAATATCTGCTTGAGGAAAAAAAAAAGTATAATTTTCGGTTTTTAGATAGCACAGGTTTAATCGTATAGGCATACATGTTGCATTTCCGTTCGCAGTTATTCAGGAATGGCGCAATTATCAAGACTTGTGGATTACATCTATTTTGTGCTAGCAATAGATATAACTTGAGTTAGCCTAGCAGGTTAATTAGACCAAATGTGTAGGCTGTCATGAAGGAACATTTATATGTTTGTATTGAACTACATATGACGCACTTGCTTTTATCTGCTATTCATTGTCACATTTTGTGGAGTGTTCAAAGATGGAATGGCCAAGGAAAGGCAATAGTATTTTAAATTATTTATTTTCAAGTGGAAACCTGACTTGATATTGAACCTGCAAATTTCATAATAAGAAGCTTCTCTGAGATATTAACTTGTGTGAGACATGTCATGTCACCCAACTCAGTTTGTGCTTCAGTACTAGCTTGCATAGGAGCAGTAAAGCAGACAAGGTAAGGTATAAATTTGTTAGTTTATTTATTTTATTTTTGTATGTTTATAATGTGTTACTGATGATTTAGAAGAAGTAAACACCAACTTAAACTAAAGTGAATATCTTTTCTTGGTCTATTATTTGATTCCTATTTAGACCCAAATTGCGTGACAAAGACATTCCTCTTTAGATTCTCAAATTCCTCTTTTTACCCTTCTGGATTCCTCTTGGTTCTGCTTGGGTGTAAACAGGTCTGATATATATATATATATATATATATATATATATATATATATATATATATATATATATATATATATATATATATATATATATATATATATATCAGTAAATGAGTAATGTTATAATATGTAACCATTTTTGAAGAGAAAGTGAAAGAAATATTTTAAAAAATTAATCAATATAATCATGATGAAGAAAATAAGCGGAAAGCTTGGACAGAGTAAAAACAGCCTGTGGAGACAGATGTATTATATTTTATATACTTTTAGTTATTGCTCACTTGTGGTTCTTTTTTTTTTTTAAATCTTTTTTGGTTTCATCTCTCTCTCCCTCTTGCCTCCACAGTCTCTATAATATTGTTCCCAAAGTCTACAATTTTGCTTTTCTTTGTTTAATAATTATTGCTTTTATATAACACACTTTCCAACGACAAGTTTCTCAATGCGCTGTTAGTACAAGGGTTCACCGAAATAATTAGTCTCATTGAGATTGCCCTACCAATTAGACTAACCTTTGCTCTTTTGAGTTAGATCACATTTTGAAACAATCATTATAAAGGTAATAATATGTAACTTAATTGCATTAACGTTATCACTACACCAACTAGCAAAATAGCATTTAAACATTAGTTTATTTTATTCAGTCTTTCACTTCTTTAACATGCGTATTATGAGTCTGCTTAACAGGTTTCACATTTGGTATTTGTTTAATTACACCGGTGTTCATGCTGCAGCAAAGCAGTTGGTACGCCTTTGTTTTGGAAATGGCAGGCTGCAACAGACTCAAACAAATGCTGTTAGTGGAAGAACATTATAATGTACACTTTTCATCAACAAAAAACACTATAATAGCACCAAGTGAAGTTTTATATGGTTGATCTTCTTCTTCATAAGTAAATTAAAGTCCCTAAACATCTTCTAAACATATTAGGGACTGATATTTTTGCAATAACCAAAAACATTGTAATGTGTGTATGTGTGGTTTTATTTGCATACTTTGCGAGGCACATTGTAATGTGTGTATGTGTGGTTTTATTTGCGTACTTTGCGAGGCACCTCATGAATATTCATCATGCATAATACCTCAGAAAGCAGGTGTCATACTGTTTTAGTGTAATTGTGTTGCTGCAACAATTTTGTTTTTACGTCAATCAACAGGTTCGGTTTTCTTAGTAAAATTTAAATTTTGTTGAATTATATGTGAAATGTGTGTTTGTAGGCTGTGTTTTATGAGTTCTTCACAACGATGATTGTTTTGACTATGCAAAAACATGCACACTGAAGTACCCCATGGGCTAATAAAGACGGGTATGTGTGTGTGGGTGTGTGTGTGTGTGTGTATTTTATGAATGCTTTTTGACTCTCAGATGTGATGTTCGTTATTATTTTTGTATGACGTTTAACATGTTTTATTCTCATAATGTTTTAAAATTATTTAAATATTTATCATTGCGAATGTATGTGTATGTAGCCCTGAGAGCAGACTTTAGTTTGGTTTCGCGCTTTAAAAAATTAATTATTATTATTTTATTTTTTTATTTTTTTTATTTTTATTATTATTATTATTATTATTATTATTATTATTATTATTATTATTATTATTATTATTATTAATCCCCAAGCATCAACACGACTCATTCGTTACGAATTTGGTAACCATTTTATCATTGCTACTAGCTTCCTTTCTGTGGTTGTGAAATATAACTGTTCAGGAAAGAGACGGGCATTTGTCGACCTCGGAATATTCATTCATTACGAGTGGGGAATCATTCTTTCATTGTTACTAACCTTTTCGTTCTTAAGCTTATGGTCCCATGGCGATCTATGACAATGCCAGGGCCTCAAAATTATGCTTTTCGTTAAAATACTGAAGCCAGTTATTCCATCAGCTACCTTGAAACACTAGAGTGAATACAAGCCGCACAAGTCCAAACCTCTATAAAGAAAAAAAAATTAAGACTCATTCTGTTATTAAAAGTTGAGAGAGAGAGAGAGAGAGAGAGAGAGAGAGAGAGAGAGAGAGAGAGAGAGAGAGAGAGAGAGACAGACAGACAGAAAGACAGACAGACAGAGAAAGAGGGAGGGAGGCAGGGAGAGACAGACAGACAGGGAGAAAGAGACAGAGAAAAGAAGACAAAGACAGCAAGACAAGAGAGGGAGGGAGGGAGGGAGAGAGAGAGAGAGAAAGAGAGAGAGATACACACTTTTGCTCAAAATAACAATGTCAGTTAAGGTCATTTGCTCCGTCATGGCCGGCATTAGTCCTCGCTGATGTTGTAGAAGCAGAAGAATAAAGAAAGAAGGAAAAAAAAGACAGAAAGATGATGTTGATAATGACGATGACGATGATGATGATAATTATCAAAGGAGATCATGGTTAATAATATCATAGAGTCCAGAGAGAGAGACAGAGAGAGAGAGAGTTTGTTAATAACATCATAGAGTCCAGAGGGAAAGAGAGTGAGTGAAAGAGAGAGAGAGAGAGGGAGAGAGAGAGAGAGAGAGAGAGAGAGAGAGAGTTTGTTAATAACATCATAGAGTCCAGAGAGAAAGAGAGTGAGTGAAAGAGAGAGAGAGAGAGAGAGAGAGAGAGAGAGAGAGAGAGAGAGAGAGAGAGTTTGTTAATAACATCATAGAGTCCAGAGAGAAAGAGAGAGTGAGTGAAAGAGAGAGAGAGAGAGAGAGAGAGAGAGAGAGAGAGAGAGAGAGAGAGAGAGAGAGAGAGAGAGAGAGAGAGAGCTTTACTTCAGAAAACAAGAGGAATTTAGAACGATGACCTGTTGCGGTTGGCAAAAGCCTAACTGCTGCTATTACTATTGGCGCACTACTGCCACTACTGCTGTTGCTGCTAGGCCCACTATTTTCCACTACCTTATTTTACCACTACTGCTGCTACTGGCGTATTGGGGTCCTGATGCGGCTCTTTGCAGTCCTCTGAACCTGTGGTCTAATGGTAGTGCTTCGGCTTGCGGATATGAAGGTCCCAGGTTCGAGCTTTGGCCGGGCCATTGTGTTGTGTCCCTGGGAAAGAACACTTTACTCCTGTTTTCCTACTCCTTCGGATGAGAGTATAAACCGAGGTCTAGTCTGTGTCGCATACATTCCATCATAACGGACTTTAAAGATCCTGACGCTCATGTCCTAGACGGGTGAGTGCCGGTGACAAGAACACACCCAGCATGCACCTAGGTCCTTCTCCCCCATCCCTGGCTGCCCAGGATTGTGCTCAGTTGTCCGGGCGCCAGACCATGCGCCCAAAGGCTGCGGGTGGGCGTCTCGGGCGGCTTGACTTAGATCCTGTATCGGCCAGCGCCTTGAGCAGCTCTTGAGCTGGAAAAGCGCTATATAAGAACAATTAAATAATAAATAATAATAACAGTGACTAACAAACGAACTAACTACTGGCGTACCGCCCCCGTTGGAGTGCCGGGGGTTTTCAGTATAAATAGTATCCCCACTTTATGGAAATTTAGTGCTTTAAATTCCCACTGTCGCTGTCTTCCTCATTTACTCTTTCCTATTCCTGCTCTGTCCTTCACTCTGCTATACTATCTTCTTCTTCGCTAGATCAATGACCTACCTTTTTTTCTTGAAAACTCTTCCTGGACAAGACTCCTTGTTTGTGTATGAGGTCTGTTGGATCAGCTTGGGAGTGTTGGACGCTTTCTGCCGGGTGGTCACTAGGGCTTCCTATGATTGTACTATTTAGCACTATAGGCATTTTATATGTATGTGTTTTGTTGATGATTTATAAGTGTCACGTGACCCGTGCGATTTACGTGGAACACATAAACAACACAGACCTCAAGTACAACTACTCGTAAATTTTACAAGACCACACCGTTTTGCTGAGTTTTTTGTTGATGTTTCACTATTTCTGTTCTTTCATACACATATATACAACATGCACATCAATGAGATGGAGTGAATGATGTCAAATGGTATAACGCATGCACATATATATATATTGATGCTACAAAGTATTATTTATTACTGATTTATCTTAATATGGACTAATACTTGATCATTTTCCTCGATGATCCATTCAAGACATAATTAGCATTTGAATCTACTCACAGTTTGTCAGCTCCAGCTTCAACACGTAATAATCAAAGAATGAGTGTTTTCAGTCAGACAGTCAGGTCTTTGCATTTTCTTTCACACGTAGAATAGCTCCTTGTCGTAGGTCTTCCGTGGATATGACTTCTCCGTAATGTCAATATGCAAACTCCTTTTAGAGCCCAGCTTCCACTCGTTTATAAAAGTTATTATATGTTGAACCTCAAAGTCGTAGATCTTTATAGTTCAATGTTATTCACACGACAGGTTATTTGTTGATATCAGTAGTAATAGATAGTCTTTAGATAACACCGATGATATCATTTTGTCGTTACAGAATCTTCATACGAATAGTCATGTCACTGTAATCACACATGTAGATTCACAAAGTTCAGCATTTGGAATGATGTCTTTGAATGATGTTCATTTCAAATGATCGAGGATCGTAGAATTCAATAAAATTGCAAATGTCCATATCGTCCTCGATAAATAAAACTAAATCTTAAACTAAAACTCGAACCCTTATAAAAACAAAAATACTTGGAAAGTAGTACAACACTAAAAATACTTGGAAAGTAGTCAAAACACCTGAAACATATGATCATACGGAAATGATAGTGAGACGCCGCCATTTTCGCGCGATGACGTCAATCAGTCTCACCATCACTTCCGCCTACGCAATCCCCTAACTGCTAACGAAAGTATACCTTTTTCTCGTTGCTGAAAAACCGAATGAATAAGCATGCAACCATGCACGAAACGATCGGATTTACGAACCGTACAAATCATTCATTCACTCATTCGCAACTGGAAACCAATGCCCCGCTCGCGCGATCATTGCCGACACAAATACCGCCGAAGCCGCATCTCGATCCCTCGTCCTATAGATAATCTATGACTTCACGGACGTTTCCAGCCACGAATTGCACGCAACCGACGAATTACATACCCAAACGGTGTCTGAATAAACTGGCTATGACTCTCCTGCTATTACGGCTGCAGTACGCCTTTCACACAAATAATCTGTAGCATTGAATCGTTGCTTACATCGCCAACCATCTTATCGCTGCTGACAGAATTTGCCAAGATGGAAGTGTAGCTACTCAGCATACCAAATCTTCCAATGTTCGTGCCTAAATGCTCTTCACAGTTGTCCTATTTGAAACCAACATGTTTCCACATCAACATAGGCTGTGATCCATTTACAACACAACGCTTTTTTAGTGGTAAAAAAGTCGAAAAACCGTTTGTTAGGCCAGCGCCTATTGCACGTGAGTCTCCCTCTTCCAGAGTTTCCTGCAGACTGATTTTCAACCGTGAAAAATTTGCGTTCCTACGCGACAAGGCTTTTCTCTGCAAATCATTGGTCCTCGAATTGACACAATACAAAATGAAAACAAATGACGAAAGCTCCAAAATGACGCATCTGCTACGTCATTCAATATTTTTGTGTCCGTCTCGGTGCTTTACGAAACAGAATAATTATTGAAAACTTTTACCTACAACAATATCATTTTTAAACAGCGTTATAATATACAGCTTATCAACGTATCTCAATGGAGCTTGTATCGCGACATCAAGCCCCCCCTTTTGAAGCTAAAACTATCAGTTTTAGTTGACCTCATCGTGGTACATGCGACTGAGATAGTCCGCACCCACATTATCATTTCCTTTGATGACTTTCACTACGAAATCATGCTGTTGCAATTGTAGCGCCCACCTCATCAATCGGCCGTTTTCCGTTCTTGACTTCTTGAGGTAATGCAACGGTTGGTGATCAGTTTCGAGAGTGAATTTTCGACCAAACAGATAAGGTTCGAATTTCTTGATTCCCCACACTGCACCAAGGCATTCCCGTTCAATTGTCGAGTAGTTTCCTTCTGCCTGACTCAGTTTTCTGCTTGCATATGCCACCGGTTGAAGTCCTTCACCGTGGTCTTGCATTAATACTGCTCCAACAGCTCTATCTGATGCATCTGTTCTCAAAGTGTATGGGAGTGAGTTGTCTGGCAATAACATAACAGGTTTTGCAGTTAAATGTTCTTTCAGCTTGGAAAAGCTATTTTCTGCTTCTTCCGTCCACACTACCTTGTCAGGTTGCTTTGCTTTGGTCATGTCGGTGAGTGGTGTTGCTATCTTAGCAAAGTTTGGTACAAACTTTCTGTAATAGCCAGCCAATCCCAAAAATGCTCTGACTTCTTTCTTTGTTCTTGGTCTTGTTGCTTGTTGCAATTTCTTGATTTTATCATCTTCCGGTTTGATTTTCCCTTTTCCAATCTGATGTCCTAGATATTCAAGTTCATCAAATCCGATGAAACACTTGGAAGGTTTTGCCGTCAAGTTTACTTCCTCTAAGCGCTTTAGCACTGTTTCCAATGCTTCCAGATGTTGTTCCCATGTCTCTGTTGCAATCAGGATATCATCCATGAAATTATCAACATCTTCTCTGTTCAGTGGTCCTAGCAGTTTTCTCATCATCCTTGAAAACACTGCTCCTGCAGTTTTCAATCCAAATGGCATTGTCACCCATTGGAATTGTCCTGAGGGTGTATGAAACGCTGTTTTGGGTCTGTCCTCTACCTTGACAGGTATTTGCCAATATCCTTTGGAAAGGTCTAGTTTTGAGAAATATTTTGCTTTCCCAAGTTTGGAAAATAGTTGTTCAATGTCAGGGATGGGTTCTGCGTCAAACTCAACTACATCGTTCAGCTTGCGGTAGTCTATGCAGAATCTGACAGAATCGTCCTTCTTTTTCACTAATACAATAGGAGCACTGTATGCTGATACGCAGGGTTCAATCACTCCTAACTTTAGCATGTCTTGAACTTCCTCTTTTACCGTTTCAACTGCTGCATGCGGCAATGGATACTGACGCACGAAAACTGGTTCCTTTTTCGTTACGCGCAGTTCACACTCCTCTAATCTCGTCTTTCCAGGTAGTTCAGTGAGTACTGCTGATCTTTTCTTGCATATTTTGTTAACTTGGTCTCTCTGTTTTCCAGTTAGCTTATCGCAGATTTGTACATCTTTCGCAGATTCCTTGGGTTTCAAGGACAATGTTGGTAAGCTTGTCAGCACTGGGTTGAATTCATCCCCTTGTTCGTCATTGTCTTCTTGAATCACTACTGCCACGCGTACAGTATCTGTTTCACGCTCAACATAGGGCTTTAGTAGGTTAGCGTGATATACTCTCTCCTTCCCCTTTATTGCAATTCGGTAGTCAAACTCGTTGAGTTTCTTTTGTACAACGAATGGTCCTTTCCAGATCAACTGTAGTTTGTTGTGTTTTTCGGGCAAAAGTAACAACACTTTTGATCCTTCCTGGATGTTTTTGGATTTTGCTTTCTTGTTGTACGCACGCGCGTATCTCTTGCTTGCCTTTTCCAACCGTCCTCTGGCCAGTTCACAAGTCTTTTCTATTCTGTTTCTCAAGTCGATGACGTACTCTGCAGTCGTTCGTACTTCTTGCTCAACTTCATCCTGTGTCCATAGTTGTTTCAGCACTTGCATAGGTCCTCGCACAGTTCTCCCAAACAACATCTCAAATGGTGAGAACATTGTTGACTCTTGTGGCACTTCTCTGTATGCAAACAGTAAAGCTGCCAATCATCCTGTCCCACTCATTGGGTTGTTCTAAACACATTTTCTTTAGCATGTGTTTCAGTGTGCCGTTGAATTTCTCCACAAGTCCATTAGCTTGTGCATGATAGGGTGTTGTTTTGATTCCCTTGATGTTTAACAATTTGTTTACCTGCTGCATCATCTCGCCTGTGAATTGAGCTCCTTGATCAGATACAACTTCTTCTGGTATTCCAAGTCTCGTCCACATGTTCCATAATGCTTCTGCTACTTCAGACGTTTGACACGTTTTCAACGGGACTGCTTCTGGATATCTCGTGGCATAATCTACCATTGTTAGGATGTATTTGTATCCTCTGGTTGATGCAGGAATAATGGGTCCAATCAAGTCTACTGCTACTTTTTGGAACGGTGTTTCTACCACTGGTACTCTCCCTAATGGTATTTTCCTGTTGTTTCCTTTGTTGGATGTTCGCTGGCATGTGTCACACGAAGTGCAATATCGTCTGATATCTCCACATACTCCCAGGCCAATAAAAATCTGCCCATACTCTCCCTCTGGTTTTTCTTGCGCCTAAGTGTCCGCCCATAGGTGTGTCATGTGCAAGTTTCAATACTTCGTCACGGTATTGCTTGGGTACTACAACTTGGCTGAATTTGTTCCCATTTTCTTCAAACTCGCGTCGCAGAATTCCATTTTTCCACAAATAGTGTGCTTTTCTCGCCTGCTTGGCTTTTCCATGTCCAACTTCATTTGCTTCTCGACGTACCTTTTCTAAAGTTTCGTCTGTAAGTTGCGCCTTCCTCAAATCGTCTTTTGACACGTTGATGATGTCTGCTTTAGTTGTTTTTAATTCTTTCATTTCCTTAGTCTTCGCTGCAGCCCTTGTTTTCACTTCTGCACAAATATCTCTTGTTGGATATACTGAGATGTGCCCCTTGTTTGTTGACGTTATATACCTTTGGTTTCCCACCAGAACTGGTATTACGGGTCTTGGCATCACAATCACGTCAGCTTCTCCTTTGAAGAATGGTGTGTCTAGTTCAACTCTAGCCACTGGTACATCTTGAGTATCGCTAGATGCAAACTTTACATTTCGTATATCTCCTGTGTACTTTTCTTTGGGTACAAGTTTAGTATCCACAACACTGATTGTTGCTCCTGTGTCGCGCAGTCCTTGTGTTTCGACTCCTTCAACTTTCACTTGGCATAGCGGTTCATAGGTGATCTTGCTACACTCATCGCATAGTGGCTTGTTCACTACAGCTACGATGGGTTCTTCACTGGTTGGTACACTGACTCGAAGTGCATGGTAATCAATGTGGTCTGAATCACTTTCTTCATCTCCACTACCGGATTCACTGCCGTTACGCGGTACGTAAACGCAAAATGCTCTGTGTTTCCTTTTCGGACAGTGTGCTATTCTGTGAGGTCCTCCACAATTGAAACATTCTAGTCTAGTGTGCGAACGCGATCTTTCCGGTTTGTCGGTCGATCTATGCTCCGTTTTTTCAGCATCCCCTGATGTAGATTGTTCCTTATGGTTATATTTGTCGTCTCTGCGCTGGTGGTGATCTTGATTTCTCATTCTTAACTTGTCTTGGTGTCGCACTCGGAACTTGTCTTGATGTCTTTCTCCAGCTCTCGCTTGTTCATAAGCTTCCGCTGCGTCAACTGCTGTCTCTGATGTAGTAGGTCTCTTTTCCCTTACGAATCGGGCTTCATCTTGAGGTAGACCATCAAGAAAAATTTCTGTCACCAATTGGTCAAATAATTCGTCGAATGATTTTCTTCTCCCGGTCAAAGCAAACCATCTTTCCACCCACAATGACAATCTGCCGAACCAATCTTTTGCTGTTTCTTCTGGTTTCTTCTTTGCTGACTTGAATTTACGTCTGTACTCTTCTGACGTAAGTTGGAACTTTTTCATCAGTTCATGCTTTAAATCTTCATAATTCGCCAAATCGATCTGCTTCATTTGTGCCGTGGCTTCTCGAGCTTTGCCCTTCAATAATGAAAGTAGGCGTATGCCCCATTGATCTTCAGAATATCCTTCTGCTGCCATGATCTTCTCAAATTGCCACAGGTATGCTTCTAAATCATCTCCATCTTCGTAGTATGGCAATTTGATTTTTGCTCCTTTATTTCCACCTCCATTCATAGATGATCGCGATGAAGTAGCTGTCGCATTTTGTTCTCTTTGAGCGTACAATTCTAATTCACGCATTTTCAAGGCTAATTCTGCTTCATCTCTTCTTTGCTCTCTTTCTCTTTCTGCTGCTTCTCTTTCTCTTTCTACTTCTACTTCTAGTCTTTTGTCTTCTCTTTCTCTTTCTTCCTTCCTCCTCTCTTCAACATAATGGGCCAGGTCTTTCCCTGTGAAACCGAGGAGTTCGCCATCCTCTTTCCATATTTGCATGTTTGATTTGTTCTTCTGAGTTGTATTTTCTACAGCTGAATTATTAGAATCTTGAGTTTGCTGAGCGTTACCATTTTTCTTCTTGCTCGGTGGTGCCATCTTATTTTGGAAACGAACTATACGTCACGCTGTAAATTATTTACGCAAAGAAAACATCGACGTCACTACTAGCTGACGTCATACGTTCTGTAAACACCGACACGTGTCTTTATGCCGCACTCAAAACCATTAACTTCACTGAAAACCTTACAGATTATAAAACAACCGATCCTTCTTATCACGATTCCCTCTTGTGATAATTTCTGCCTCTACAGAAAATTAATCGGAGTTGTCTTATAAACTTTCAGTCAATTTCAGTTTGAAGTTAATAGCGCGAATCACTTACTACGTGTCACCACTCCCCGTGTACACGCTAGTGTTCGCAAATCGGCGTTAATAACCGATTTTATTGATCAACATCAATATGATACGCGAATACTAATAATCGCGTTTTGCTATACAACTATAGCTGGAAACGTTCCGGAATTCAAAAGAATTACGGACGACGGTGTCAATCTGAAAACAACAATGGGTCAGATGACTGTGGTCGGCTAACGTTCGCGCAAAGCGTAGCGAGGTTGTTATTCCGCCCAGATCTTATAAGCGCCCGCCAACCGCCCACAATATCAGCAAAACGATGGTCAAGTAGAATTACGTGACCTTGATGTTACACAACTAGTTGGAAAGAATTGGACTACTCCAAGTTCGAATCCCTAGACGTGACTCATGCACTGTCTTTAGACTAGTTTATGTGTAAGGTAAGTACTGCTACTTAACATAGAATTACGTAAATTTTTACGTGTTCTTATCCCGGCTTGGCCCCCAAATTATGTCACGTGACCCGTGCGATTTACGTGGAACACATAAACAACACAGACCTCAAGTACAACTACTCGTAAATTTTACAAGACCACACCGTTTTGCTGAGTTTTTTGTTGATGTTTCACTATTTCTGTTCTTTCATACACATATATACAACATGCACATCAATGAGATGGAGTGAATGATGTCAAATGGTATAACGCATGCACATATATATATATTGATGCTACAAAGTATTATTTATTACTGATTTATCTTAATATGGACTAATACTTGATCATTTTCCTCGATGATCCATTCAAGACATAATTAGCATTTGAATCTACTCACAGTTTGTCAGCTCCAGCTTCAACACGTAATAATCAAAGAATGAGTGTTTTCAGTCAGACAGTCAGGTCTTTGCATTTTCTTTCACACGTAGAATAGCTCCTTGTCGTAGGTCTTCCGTGGATATGACTTCTCCGTAATGTCAATATGCAAACTCCTTTTAGAGCCCAGCTTCCACTCGTTTATAAAAGTTATTATATGTTGAACCTCAAAGTCGTAGATCTTTATAGTTCAATGTTATTCACACGACAGGTTATTTGTTGATATCAGTAGTAATAGATAGTCTTTAGATAACACCGATGATATCATTTTGTCGTTACAGAATCTTCATACGAATAGTCATGTCACTGTAATCACACATGTAGATTCACAAAGTTCAGCATTTGGAATGATGTCTTTGAATGATGTTCATTTCAAATGATCGAGGATCGTAGAATTCAATAAAATTGCAAATGTCCATATCGTCCTCGATAAATAAAACTAAATCTTAAACTAAAACTCGAACCCTTATAAAAACAAAAATACTTGGAAAGTAGTACAACACTAAAAATACTTGGAAAGTAGTCAAAACACCTGAAACATATGATACATACGGAAATGATAGTGAGACGCCGCCATTTTCGCGCGATGACGTCAATCAGTCTCACCATCACTTCCGCCTACGCAATCCCCTAACTGCTAACGAAAGTATACCTTTTTCTCGTTGCTGAAAAACCGAATGAATAAGCATGCAACCATGCACGAAACGATCGGATTTACGAACCGTACAAATCATTCATTCACTCATTCGCAACTGGAAACCAATGCCCCGCTCGCGCGATCATTGCCGACACAAATACCGCCGAAGCCGCATCTCGATCCCTCGTCCTATAGATAATCTATGACTTCACGGACGTTTCCAGCCACGAATTGCACGCAACCGACGAATTACATACCCAAACGGTGTCTGAATAAACTGGCTATGACTCTCCTGCTATTACGGCTGCAGTACGCCTTTCACACAAATAATCTGTAGCATTGAATCGTTGCTTACATCGCCAACCATCTTATCGCTGCTGACAGAATTTGCCAAGATGGAAGTGTAGCTACCTCAGCATACCAAATCTTCCAATGTTCGTGCCTAAATGCTCTTCACAGTTGTCCTATTTGAAACCAACATGTTTCCACATCAACATAGGCTGTGATCCATTTACAACACAACGCTTTTTTAGTGGTAAAAAAGTCGAAAAACCGTTTGTTAGGCCAGCGCCTATTGCACGTGAGTCTCCCTCTTCCAGAGTTTCCTGCAGACTGATTTTCAACCGTGAAAAATTTGCGTTCCTACGCGACAAGGCTTTTCTCTGCAAATCATTGGTCCTCGAATTGACACAATACAAAATGAAAACAAATGACGA
The DNA here is from genome assembly GCA_036898135.1 of Oncomelania hupensis. NCBI lineage: Eukaryota > Metazoa > Mollusca > Gastropoda > Littorinimorpha > Pomatiopsidae > Oncomelania > Oncomelania hupensis. The sequence continues at coordinate 63,863,787 of CM072514.1, read as the reverse complement.
AAGCTCCAAAATGACGCATCTGCTACGTCATTCAATATTTTTGTGTCCGTCTCGGTGCTTTACGAAACAGAATAATTATTGAAAACTTTTACCTACAACAATATCATTTTTAAACAGCGTTATAATATACAGCTTATCAACGTATCTCAATGGAGCTTGTATCGCGACAATAAGGATGTTTGTATTCTATTTTGTTTTTGTAACCGGGGTGTTCGCGTAGTTGAGGTCAACCCTCAGCCGTCCCCCGCGTGGGATGTCTTTATTGTAAAGTGACTGGCCGGTGGAGGGCATTTAATTTTCCCACTGGGGTTGTTTCAGCAGATCTTTTATGCGGATCGGGGGTTGTCCGGTCCTGATTTGGCTCGGAAGAGTCCGCTGGACCTAAAGCAACAATAAATCAATCAATCAATAAAAAAAACCGCTACTACTCTTTCCGTTACTTACTCCTCATCATAGAAAATAAATTTGTAGCACACGTTCTCGTTTCCAAAAACGGGATGATCCTGTAGAAAAAAAAGGAATAATAACAAAAATAAGAACAAACAGAAAGCATGATAAGCCCCAAAAAATAATGGAACGCAACAGGCGGCTTTGCGTGATCGTATAGTATATCATATTAGCTGCTCCCGGATCCCTGGTCTGGGCCGAAACAACCACTGGATCACACGGGCCACACGGGGAAGCTATCGGCTTAATAAAAATGATGCAAGCTGGGACTGGGGTCAAAGGCCACACGTGGAAGCGATCCCAGTGACCTCGTGGCCGCTGCGCACGCACCTATTTAACACCCCCTTTACCCTTTTACAGGCGCATCTCTCTCTCTCTCTCTCTCTCTCTCTCTCTCTCTCTCTCTCCACTTACACACACACACGCACACACACGCACACACACGCACAAACACATCTCCTCTACCCACCGCAGCAGCTCAGTGGTAGAGAGTTCGCCTGAGTGAGACACCGATGACGCAGGTTCGATTCCTGTAGTGGACAAGGCAAAAGTGTGCTTCCAGCTTAGCGAAACATGGACCCTTACAGCAGATCTACAACCAATAATACAAAGCATGGAGATGAGGTGCTACAGAAGACTTCTGGGCATTTTCTATACCCAGCACATCACCAAGGACGAAGTCCGACAGACCATCACACAAGTCATTGGACAACACGATGACATCGTGGTCAAGAAACGGAAACTCTGATGGTATGGCCACGCCTTGCAAAGACCATCCTGCAAGGTACAGTGCAAGGGGGCAGAAGAAGAAAGAGACAGAAAAAGAGCTGGGAGGAGAACATTCGAGAATGGACTGGCTTGACACTGAGCGAAGCCATGAGGACTGCTGAGGACAGAGAAAGATGGAGTACGCTGGTTAAACGATCATCTGTGGTGCCCCAACGACCTTCGAGTTACGGGATAGGATAGGATAGAGTGGTTCAGTGTTGATTTATAGCTCTTTTCCCACCCCTTCTTCCCTGCTGGGATGGTTAGGTACGTCTATCATCCTCGTCTACCGTGTCACCCAATGGTGGATGCAGACGTTATTAAACTTCAAAGTTCATTCTTTCTACACCACAGTCTGACAGGCTTCTAATGATGTTGCATGGAGCACCTCTATGTTCCCTCAGGTTCACAATTGCATGTTTACCGAAGGTCTACATAATTTTTATCCCAGGGATATATTCCTCCTTCTTCATATATCCAGTCCAGGGTTTCTCCTCAGATCTGTGTTCTCCCCAATGTAGGTTTTGTGTCTTCCCCAACAAAAATTCCACCTTCCCAATCTAGCTCTCGATTCCCCTATAAGTCTCACATTTCCCCAAATCTAAGTGTCATGTTTCCCCAAATCTAGGTCTATATTTTTCACAAATGTAAGTGTTATTTGTGTTCTCCACAAGCGTCTTATCTCCCAAAATTTCAGTCTACATTTCCTTCAAAATCTAAGTCTATGTTTTTCCCAAATATATAGGCCTATGTTTCCCCAAATTTCATTAATTAATTTATTTAATAGCGACTGTTCTTTCTATAAGTGGGCTCAAATTAAATTTGAAATATCGCAATGGAGAATATGGAAATGGTGGGATCCCTGTAATGTATGTAAAAAAAAGGTTTCTCTACCTGAGCCCTAAACTAAGGATCTACAGTTTATTTATCGCGAGTTTAAATTTGTCGATAGGTGTAGATCTTAATGTAATCACTGCCTAAATGAGGCGGAACGCAGCGGCTGGGAACACACACACACACGCGCACACACGCACTCTTTCACACACACCCACACACACACACACCCTATCTCTCTCTCTCTCCATCTCTCTCTGAGAAGGCCGCTCTATTTTAGGCCTACTTCTCGTCCACACAGTTGTAGGCGATGTTCAGCGTTGATCACACCATGGCATACACATAGCCGACCTTGGAATGGTTTCCAATGCTCCCCACATTGAACCGTGAACAACCGGAATACTCAATCTCAATTTCTTCCATCTTAAATCCATCGTATCTTTTCGACCATCTTCAAAATGGTGTAAAGCTGTTTTCCTCTTTTTGTAATCATCATCCTTGATAGACGACTACAACCTTCTCAGAAAAACCTAACAGGTTTATTTATTTATTTATTTATTTATTTATTTATTTATTTATTTATTTATTTATTTATTTATGTATTTATTAATGTATTTATTCTATTGCATCATTTTTATACAGTAATTTTCCAGCTCGAGAGCTGCTCACAGGCGCTGGTTAATGCAGGAGGTAACTCAAGCCGCACGATGCGCCCACGTACAGCCTTTGGGCGCATAGTCTGACGCCCTGACAACTGAGCACAATCCTGGGCGGGGATGGGGAGCAGGAACCTAGTGCTTGCTGGGAGTATTTGTGTTGCCGACATTTACTCGTCTAAAACATGAAGTACATACAGTACGTGCGATGGAATGCTCAGGTGCACAGGCTAGACGTTCACATCCGAAGGAGTAGGGGCGCAGTGTCTCAGAATCATTTCACAAAATGTAAAATTAATTAATTTATTTATTGTTTTATTCTCCAGGCTGTTCACGGGCTTGAACCTGTCCAGTCTGTAAAGTTATCGCTCGACATTCAACGTTTCGTTTTGTTTTGTTTGTTTGAGTACATCACTGAACCAACTGCTTCTCAGGGTCATGTCATTTTTGTTTCAGCACTCTAGGTCCGATTACGGGCTTTGGACCGCTGCATATGCGAGCTTCCAACGGCATTGCTTAGCATTCAATCCTTCAATTGTATTGCCACTGACTACACCACCACTGAACTAACCGCGCTCCCGTTTGGCGAAAGGTCAAAACGGCGTACAGTTTTCCCACAAGTGGGACGATGGGGTGGGGGTTAGGTGGGGAGGGGGTAAAAGATAAATCATGTCCCCTTCCCTATCTCACCACAATCCCTTAACATAATTTAAAAGTCTTGTAAATACGACGCTACGTCGAAACAGACCGCAAAAGCCCATAGACGTTTCATAATTAAAAGAGAGGGGTTAATCTTCTCTAAAGAACGTCATTTATAGCAGGATAATTTGATGGACAGACGATGGTTCCAGGAGGGAGAAGATAGGGGGTGGAAGGAGTCCCGGTGGGGCGGGGGAATGAGGTGGGTGGATGAGGGGGGGGGGGGGGAGGGAGGTTTAGCGCCGGAATCAGGCTGAAGGTGCAGAAGTGGCAGCTGATCTAGCCGACATTCTTTTGTAATTCCTTATCAACTGCGGCCCTTATTCAACTCATGACATACCTTGCAAAGAAGGTGAGTATAAAAGACTGTGTTCGACTTTGGAGAAGGAGGAGGAGGAGAAAAAGAAGAAGAAGAAGAAGAAGAAGAAGAAGAAGAAGAAGAAGAAGAAGAAGTAAAAGAGCAAGAAGAAGAAAAAGGCTGCTCGAAGAAGAAGAATGGTGCTCGAAGAAGAAGAAGGCTGCTCGAAGAAGAAAAAGAAGAAGAAGAAGAAGGCTGCACGAAGAAGAAGAAGAAGAAGAAGAAGAAGAAGAAGAAGAAGAAGAAGAAGAAGAAGAAGAAGAAGAAGAAGAAGAATGCCGCTCGAAGAAAAAACAGGCATGCTACTCTGAAAATTTTGTTTTCCAGGAAAATTTTGGAAGGATTAGCAGAGCCCCGAGAGCGAGCCTGCAAAGCACGTGAGCCCCCTAGGGAGGTCCGGGGGCATGCCCCCCGGATTTTTTTTTAAAGTTAAAATCTGTGCAATCTGGCACATTCTGAGCACTTTTTGAGAGACGAAAAATCAATCAAATTGCCCGGAACCTTAAGCTTTTCGATGTGGTCGCCAAATTTCTCGACGTACTTCTTTTTTTCTTTTTCTTTTCCGACAACTTTTACTTCATAATCCAGTGTTCTCTGCAGCCAGTCCCAACGGCACTTGTTTTTGATAACTTTGTCCCAGTCTCCGACTGTGTTTCTTATTACAATGTCGGTTCGAAACATTTTGATACTATGCTACTATTAGTAGTATTTATCATCACAAAAACGCTTCCATACGTTATCAAACTTAAAAAAAACAGAGAATCGTGTTGAAGACTGTCAAAAGTCAAATGGAAACAACTGGTTATAACACAGAGCGAATCACGTAAGAGAGAAGCAATCTGATTGGTGAGATAAATTAAGCTAGCCAATCACAACGCCGCTTTGATATGATCGTTAAATTGACTGTCATGGCGGTCTAGCAGACGAATCCCGCTGATATCGCCTACCGTGATAAGAACGCTTGCTTTTTTTTTTCGACACAGATTTTTTTAATACTCCCGGAAATTTTTCAATCACCCGGAAAGCCAAAGATCGATTTCCCGGAATTCCTGGAATTCCCGGAAAAGTAGCATGCCTGGAAGAAGAACAAGAAGGCTGCTCGAAGAAGAAGAAAAAGCAGAAAAAGAAGAAACAGAAGAAGAAGAAACAGAAGAGAGTGCAGAGATCGTGTTTTTAAATACAAAGGAAAGAATGGAACGGCGGTTGAGTAGAAGTAGAGAGGAGGGGAGAAGAAGGAGGGGGAAAGATAATCAGAAGACGTGGTGAAGGCTGAGAAGATGAAAAGCCTGAAAACGATGGATGAAGTAAAGAAAAGAACAAAGAATGGGAAACAGAGACGAAAAAAAAACCAACAACAACAAAAAAAGCAAACAATGAAAACAAATGTGAGGAAACGCAACGCCAAAAAAAAAAAAGAAAAAAAAAAGACTCCAAATGACGAAGAAGAACGAGAGAAAAAAAAGGGTCAAGAAAAATCGGGAAAGTAAGGAATTAAGAAATGACAAGGAGGAAAAAGCGATACAGCAGTAGAACTAGCGTAAGCAACAGTAGCAACAGCAACATCAGCAAAAGCAACTACTGCAACATCAACAACATAGCAGCAGCACAGAAGAAGAAGAAGAAGAAGAAGAAGAAGAAGAAGAAGAAGAAGAAGAAGAAGAAGAAGAAGAAGGAGTGGAAGAGGAGAAGGAGGAAGAAGAAGACGAAAAAGAAGAAGAAGGAGGAGGAGGAAGAAGAAGAAGAAGAAGAAGAAGAAGAAGAAGAAGAAGAAGAAGAAGAAGAAGAAGAAGAAGAAGAAGAAGAAGAAGAAGAAGAAGGAGGAGGAGGAGGAGAAGAAGAAGAAGAAGAAGAAGAAGAAGAAGAAGAAGAAGAAGAAGAAGAAGAAGAAGAAAGCTGCTCTCAGAAGAAGAAAAAGACGCCAAAGGCCACCGCAAAAAAAAAAAAAAAAAAACACAAGATCAAGTAGAACTAGATGCAAGAAAACGCCGTTTGCAACAGTAATTCAAAAGCGCGTTGACAGATCACCTCGCTAAAACAAAACATTGAAATCTGCATTTTATTGACAGTTTATGGACATGTAATCCGGGGCAATGTTTCATGTTTTCTGTTTGTCTTTCCCCAAACCCTGATCGTTCTGAAATGAGATTTTCCCGGAGGATTGCCTTCCGAATTTCTTTCGTCTTCATTTTGGAATCATGACATCCGACTCCTAGCTTCGCTTACTCCAAGACTGGTTTATGTAAACACATAATCTCTCTGTCTGTCTGTCTGTCTGTCTCTCTCTGACACAGACACGTACACACACGCAAACACACACATGAGCACGCACACAATGACACACATATACACAAGCGCTCGGGCTCCTTCCCCATCTCTTTATAAAGCCTCACTCTGTTACACTCCGTTTGATGGTGGTGTTTTCAATCAGTAGTAGATTCAGCCCCAATGCGTGAATGCTCCTGATGAGTGTAAGCTCGGATTCGATTATCCACGTAACCCGTTCAATCAGCATACAAGTCGCTGAGTCTTCGTATGAAATTTTCCACTTTTATTCAGCACACATCAACATCTGCATACAATTCTCAACTCAACTTTTACTTTCCAACTCAATATCAACAGCACACCTTTGAAACAGTGCGGCACTATATATATACAGTCTCTCTAAACTCCAGAAAGAGCGAGAACCCCCCCCCCCCCAACGTGACACACCTCAACCAATCAGAATTAATTTCATCATCACTGTTTTACGTCATACGACCTTTCTTTCTGTCAAAAGAATGTTCTCAAATATCCCGAAATTTCGATCGATAGTAAACAAGCAGATCTAGAATTCTCCAATAATATCGACTAACGAAAATTATCAACGTTAAACAAAGCTTCTTCTAACAACAGCGCACACTCAAATCAAAGGTAAATACACTCTATTATTGCATGCTTTGCAAAATAAATCGAACAGATCTATCGCGCGCGCTTCACACATAATATCGTGCGCATTTCACACGCACCATCATACGCGTTTCAACGTAACACACTCCTACGCAAATAATCTCTCGCTCTCTCTCTCTCTTTCTTTCTTCCTTGACCCACCCAAACACATTTGCCGCTTCCCTTCTCTCATTCTTTTCCTTCTTTCCCTTGATCCCTACCCTCTCCCCCTTCTATCCCACAGCACCCTCTGTCCTTTAGCTTTGTCCAATTCTTAGGGGTGGATTTTCCACATGCACATTTTGGGTTTTCTCAGTAGAAAGCATTTGGATTTTTTAATGCGTTCTGTTTTCCATGTTCTGTCAAAATCGCTATCTGTGATGCATTAAGATGCACTGGTATCGAAAAACTAAAGACAGCGAGCTTAAACATCGAGAACAGGAAAGTAATAGGAAAAGTGGGAGGTGGTGAAGCAGGAAGAGAAAGGACGGAAGAAGAAGAAGAAGAAGAAGAAGAAGAAGAAGAAGAAGAAGAAGAAGAAGAAGAATTTTAAAAAAGCAACAGACGAAGAAGAAGAAGGAGAAGAAGAAGAAGAACAACAACAACAAAAAGAAGAAGAAGGAGGAGGAGGAGGCGGAGGAGAAGCAGGAGCAGACGAACAAGATGCGGCTTTAAGCCTCGAGAGTAAAAAAGAGACCATCAAGCATTTATTTTATACATAATTAATTTGTTTTAATGTACATGGTTGTTGACATTATTCACACTTTTCTGCTATCCTATGCACCAACGGGAATCCCACATGTAAGAGGAGTGAAGCATACTTCCGGTTTCTTTCTCCACGTATTGTTTATCCGAGTGTTTTGAGTGAGTTATTTTCAAATATTCAAGAATATGTCGAATCACATGAGAAAGCGTTAATGGGAGCATAAAAGAGAAAGTGTTGCAGAGAATGCCTGATGGATTTGAAGTCCCGGTTGTGACAGTCAAGTTTACAGTGGGAAGACAACCTGTGTCACTGGCCACCGGTATCGTACCCTGGCTCACATAGTCAACTACTTCGTGTTTTGTGAAGGTTGCAACGGCGAAGCTATGGAAAACTACAATAGTCTTCAGGTCCTGTTTCACTTTCTGTCGATGATCGTTCTTTAATCGTTGTATCGCTAACTCTTCCATCTGACGACTGGCGATTGCTTTTGCATCCTTTCACTGAGCATGTACTTCCTCCACAGTTTTTATACTTATCCCACTCGTTTTCTGGCTCTAACAATCGTCGTTTTCGGCAATTTGCCATATTTAAAAGTCACGCATCAAGCTTTGAGAAAAGCAAAACAAGCCAGACCGGAACTTGGTTTAACTCTAACCTCGTTTTGATTTATAATGGCGATACCCACGGGTTTTTATGAGAGGTGCCGGAAAGTTGTGAATACACAGAAAAAAAAAAGATGTATATCTAAAAATAACACAATGGTTATTAACAATAAACTGTACAATATTGTAGCAGTAGAAAAAAAATATCCAACGATAATTTTTAGCACCGATCGAAGAAACATTTTAAAAGTATAGAGTAAAGTATTGTATGTGTGTGCGTGTATGTGTGCAGTGCTTGAAGATGTGTACCAGTGTAAGCGAATTTCTAAAATCAATGTTAATAAAACAAATAGACTTTCAATAAAAGATCCGAACTGAAGTAAGAAAGAGAATGATGGGAACAGTAAAATTATTAAGGCACGATAACTAAATAGCAAGAAAGAAAGGGGAAATGGGACCAATGGGACGAGTTTGAATGCATAAATAGAACCTCATTATATTTGCTTGCTCCAAGTAGCAAAACATCAAGATCACATCTCTCTCACTCCCCTCTTTCTCTTGACAAGAAACACACCCTATCCTATCCAGTAACTCGAAAGTGGTTGCGAGCATCATAGATGGTAGTTTAACCAGCGTACTCCATCTTTCTCTGTCCTCAGCAACCCTCATGGCTTCGCTCAGTGTCAAGCCAGTTCATTCTTGAATGTTGTCCTCCCATCTCTTTTTCGGTGTCCCTCTTCTTCTGGCACCTTGCACCGTGCATTGCAGGATGGTCTTTGCAAGGCTTGCTGTAATACCGTGGCCATACCATCGAAGTTTCCGTTTCTTGACCACTGTGAGCATGTCATCGTGTTGTCCAATGGCATGTGTGATGGTCTGTCAGACTTCGTCGTTTGGTGATGTGCTGGGTATAACAAAATGCCCAGAAGTCTTCTGTAGCACCTCATCTCATCTTTCTTGACAAGAAACACACATATATAAATAAATCTAAATAAATTTAAATAAATAAATACATACACAATCCCTTCGGTGAATACATGTTAAATGAAATAAACACAATACATACACATGTCAGTTGTGTCATGCTCTTATCATTCCACACCTTTTGGAAGATAGATCTATGTACGATGTTTATTTGGGAGGTGTAAGATCCTGTCTTAAGAGTGAGAGGGGGAGAGGGAGAGAGGGAGGTGTTAAACAGGTCTAGACTGATGAGCGCCTGCGTGCTTGTTGACTGTTCAAGAGGTTGCAAAAGTACGTACATAAAGAAATGTTTCCTACTCCTCCTTGTTCTTATTCTTATTTCGTTCTTTCTTTCTTACTTTCTTCTTTCTTTCTTTCTTTCTTTCTTTCTTTCTTTCTTTCTTTCTTTCTTTCTTTCTTTTTCCAATAATTATACAGGACAACAACAGCACAATCTTATTACCCTAAATGGAATGACATCAGGCGCAAAACCCCATTTTAAATTCATGTACATATAAAAAATATGCCGCTTTCAACCTCTTCACGCTCATCGTGAACATTATTCCAACTCTCTCCGCCTCTCTTTCCCACACAAAGGAACACACACACACACACAAACACACACACACACCCACACACACACACACACACACATCACATCACATCATACCTGAGCGAGTCGAGCAGTTGCATGCCTTGTTTTCTTCTTGACGTAAGACTAGACTTTTAAGCCAAAAACCTTTATCCTACCAAACTGTTCAATGTTTCTTTTTTTCTTCCTTCTTTTTCTTCTCCATCTTCTTATTCTAAATGCGTTTCATTCCTTTCTTCTTTCTCTCTTCCTTCATTTCTTCCTTCCTTCCTTCCTTTCCTCATTCCTTTCCTTTCTTTTTCGGCACTATCAATCTTCTTCCAGTTTCAGCTTAGTTAATTACTCTTCATCCTCTATCTTGTAGCAGCACAGAAGAAGGACCCTTTTGCGGTCAAACTGTCTCGGCCGTTTGAGATACTGTCGAGGTTAAGTTGGTGATGATACTTGACACACGAGCCCAAGATTTCTGTGTCTCGGCAACCCCTAAAGACTCTCCCTGAGCAGAAACAGCTGACTGGTCAGGATGGCTTATAAATAAAATTGAGACCTATTTTCAAAATCATCGTGAACGCTAGCAAGAGAGAGGCACTCTGAAAGTTATGGTTTTGAATACTGGTGTGCTGCAGCAGAAACAAAAATCTTCAACTTTACCCTACAGTTGCTCTGCCCAAATCCTTATTAGAGGTTGGCATCTATCGCGAAACCCCGATGGTATGGCCACGTCACCATATCATCGGGTCTTGCAAAGACCATCCTGCAAGGCACAGTGCAAGGAGGTAGGAGAAGAAGGAGACCGAAAAAGAGGTGGGAGGACAACATTCGAGAATGGACTGATTTGACACTGAGCGAAACAATCAGGGTTGCAAAGGACAGGGAAAGATGGAGTACGCTGGTTAAACGATCATCTGTGGTGCCCCTACGACCTCCGAGTTACGGGATAGGTTAGGATAGGATAGGATCTATCTGGTGACATTTAACACCAGTTGTTCTGCTGTGACACTTTTCTTTATTTTTCCCCCTTCTTCTTATTTTTCTTCTTCTTCTTCTTCTTCTTCTTCTTCTTCTTCTTCTTCTTCTTCTTCTTCTTCTTCCTATCTTCTCCCTAGCCGTCAGTTTGTTTCTTCCACTTCGTTTTCCCCCCTTCACCATGAGAACGTGGTTAGCGAGCTGCGAGTCTTAACTGTGGAGCGAGTGTCGGTTAATCTTCTTGGTAATGAGGTGACAGCAAATATATGGGGTCGTATGGGTGAGGGGGAGGGTTGAGGTCAGAGAGAGAGAGAGAGAGAAAGCGAGAGAGAGAGAGAGAGAGAGAGAGAGCGAGCGAGAGAGAGAGAGAGAGAGAGAAAGAGAGAGAGAGAGAGAGAGAGAGAGAGAGAGGAGTATTTGTTGTTTTTTTTATTTTACAAAAACAGCAGGCTTTGATTGGGACTTGCGAGTTTGGAAACGAAAGAAAAGCAACAAAAATGGAGTGGAACCCTTAGCACTACTTGATAGGCAAATGAGACGAAGAGTATATCCGAGAGAAGAGCTTTACACCAAAAAGAGGAAGAATATTCACCCTCACCTCCACCTCCAACACGTACACACACACAAACACACACCCACACACACACACACACACATTAACCAAAACAAACAAACAAACACAAAATTAAAGTAAAACAGCAGCAAGGAAGCACGAGTGCACATACTGGGTTTAAACAAAATGTAAAGAAAATACTTTATAAAAAATAAAAAAAACATAGGGTCTCGCGCCTTCTCGAGTCTTCCGGGATAATCCGAGAGACGATCACTTGCCAATCTCCGGCGCCAGAAGAGCTCCGGCAGGGGACATCACCGCCTCATTGGGGAAGGAACATAACCGTCTCATCGCCCATATCCAATTCGATTGCTCTCACCTATTTGGCAATGTTCTGAGGAAGATGGCCTCCGCTGGACTACGAGCTCGTAAACCATTGAAAGGTGGGCGAGATTTCTCTGCGGAGTGAGCGACGACCGACAAGTGAGGAGCATGGGGCAATATCATCCTCCTCCTCCTCCTTCCGTTTTTTACTTCAATCTCCATCCGCCATCTTCTTCCTCCTCATCCTAGTCAAAGTCAGCATCGCAACACTAACCCACGCTACACGAAACACACCCACGATACCCCATAATATATCATACACCTTGTCTCATCTAGTAACTCAAATTGTCACATCGCAGAATGTTACCTGAATCTGTATACGTCAATGATGGCACGGGCGGTCGCACCATCATGTTCGACACTGGCAACATATCAGACCAACCCCCTCTTCTTCCTTCTCCCCTCCTCCCTTCCCCCCATACCCTTCCTAAACCAACCAATATACAAACAAACGACATATTAACAAATAATAAAATGAAATATAATAAATTCCTCGAAATACCTTCAAGCAAAGAAACATCAAGTATAAAGTTGCTACAATTATTTACAAATCAACATGATTCGACTATCATTGTAACACCTCTCGGTAAATTCGAAAAATCGGTCAAAGCTGAAATAATAATAATAATAATAATAATAATAATAATAATAATAATAATAATAATAATAATAATAATAATCTATATATATAAATTGCTTAGCCGGAAGTCCTTCTTCGCCGTTACTATAAAGTTTGTCTCCTATGGACGCTGATCTGGGCAGGTGCTGAGTGCTGCTGATCGGCCTGCTGTGTGCTCAAAACCAGCCAAATCGTTATAGCCGACATTTCCTTACCGAACGTTTAACCGTTTCTGAGATAAATAAATAAACAAAATGTCCACAAACTGCAATAGCCTCATTCCGCGCGCTTCCATTAAAAATCAAATTGAGGTTTCAGCATGTTTTCCCATATAGCTTAAAAAATTCATGGTTTTTCTACGAAGCCTTGGTAGCGTAGTGAGTTAATCATTCGCCTATGGTTTCGGTCGACCCAAGATCGATACTTACGCGGGCCATAATTTTTTTTTATTTTTTATTTATTTTTTTTACACTACATTATGGATATTTTTTTTTTAAATTTAGACTTTTTACCTTTAATTTATTATTATTATTATTATTATTATTATTATTATTATTATTATTATTATTATTATTAATAATAATATTATTATTATTAATAAACTAATAATAATAATAATAATAATAATAAATTATTATTATTATTATTATTATTATTATTATTACTATTATTATTATTATTATTATTATTATATCAAATTTTCTTTTAAAACCTTGGTGTTTTTTATGATTTCTATTTGTATTATTCTATATTCAATATTATTATTATTATTATTAGTAGTAGTAGTAGCAGTAGTAGTAGTAGTAGTAGTAGTAGTAGTAGTAGTAGTAGGCCTGCTGTGTGCTCAAAACCAGCAAAATCGTTTTAGCCGACATTTCCTTACCCAACGTTTAACCGTTTCTGAGAAAAAAAAATAAACAAAATGTCCACAAACTGTAATAGCCTCATTCGGCGCGCTTCCATTAAAAATCAAATTGAGGTTTCAGCATGTTTTCCCATATAGACCAAAAAATTGATGGTATTTCTAGGAAGCGTTGGTAGCTTAGTTAGTAAAACCATTCGCCTACCGTGCAGTGCGACCGAAGGTCAAATCTCACCCGGCCCCTTATTTTTTTGTGTTTTTTTTGTTAGTACACTAAAATATGGATATTTTTCTTTTTAATTTAGGCTTTTTACCTTCAATTTATTATTATTATTATTATTATTATTATTATTATTATTATTATTATTATTATTATTATTATTATTATTAATTATTATTATTATTATTATTATTATTATTATTATTATTATTATTATTATTATTATTATTATTTTTATATCTTATATCAAATTTTCTTTTAAAACCTTGGTGTTTTTTATGATTTCTATTTGTATTATTCTATATTCAATATTATTATTATTATTATTATTATTATTATTATTATTATTATTATTATTATTATTACTTATAAACTAATAATAATTATTATTATTATTCTTATAATAACAATGATACTATCTTATATCAAATTTTATTTTAAAACCTTGGTGTTTTTTCTGATTTCTATTTGTATTATTCTATATTCATTATTATTATTATTATTATTATTATTATTATTATTATTATTATTATTATTATTATTATTATTATTATTACTACCAAGGATCGGGATGGGGTGGTACGTGTAGGTAAAAGGGGGCTACGGGTAGGTTTAAAGGGGCATGGGTAGGCATAACGGGGATACGGGTATCTATAAGGGGATATGGTGATGGTCGATTCCTTTCATCCATACCTGCGAAACGATCAACGGGGAAGTATCAAGGAGGGTACAGTTAGGAACCAAGGGGGTATGGGGAGGTATCAAGTGGGTTCGGGGAGGTATCAAGTGGGTATGATGAGGCATCATGGGGGAGGGGGGGACGGGGAGATATCAGGGGTGGGGGTATGGTGAGGTATCAAGGGGGATATGGGGAGGTATCATCGTCCAAATGAAACTCGCAGACAAAAGTTCTCTCTGTCTACATTTTAAACAGCATCATGTGTACCCTGGCTTGCCAGGGTACAAAAACCACTAGTAATAATATAATAGAAGAAGAAGAAGATGAAGAAGAAGAAGAAGAAGAAGAAGAAGAAGAAGAAGAAGAAGAAGAAGAAGAAGAAGAAGAAGAAGAAGAAGAAGAAGAAGAAGAAGAAGAAGAAGAAGAAGAAAAAGAAGAAAAAGAAGACCCATGAATCTTCGTTTTCAAGACTAAAGATCTTTAATACTTTGACTTTGAATCCAATAATATATCGTGCATTTGCTTACCTAATAGCGTTGTCATCATGATTGGCAGCACATGAAACAGATAAAACAAATGAATCAAAATTAATACACTATTAAAAACATTCAAACGATTTATTAAAATTTAATTAATACTGCACAGTAGTATAAGTAATAGTAGTAGTAGTAGTAGTAGTAGTAGTAGTAGTAGTAGTAGTAGTAGTAGTAGTAGTAGTAGTAGTAGCAGTAGTGTTAGTATTAGTAGTAGTAGCAGTGACATTTGGTATATCATGCATAATATGCATATTCATAATAATCACATAATATTGTCAAACATTACTATGGTCATTATACAAAATAAAGATCATAATGGCATAATGGTAACACGTACAATATACGAGAGAGAGAGAGAGAGAGGAGGGAGAGAGAGAGAGAGAAAGGGAGAGAGACTTTAGACATTAAAATGTTTCATTGAATAAAGCAATTTGCTCATATGAAGGGGGTATAGGGGAAGCAATGGGAAAAAATGAAGAATAAATAGATCAAAACAATAAAACCGTATATTTCCATGCAGATTATTAAGATGGATGTTCATGTTAAAATATCTCATACATATTACTCTGCAGATCCAAACTCGATATTTATTACATCATTTATCTTTTTTTTTTTTTACTTCACGCGTTTGCCAATCAATTGCGAATCCTTTGTCAGGCAAACCATTATTACAAGTTTTGCCTTTCGTTTCAACTTTGTCGCCTCATTGACAAGTAGGCTAATCACTTCATCGCAAATATAATGATTAAAATTATAATCTAGCTACGGTGCAAATTACAAGCGAAAGATCCGGTAACAGAATCGGTAAAGAGAAATTCCTGCTGAATTCTTTTAAGGGTGATCTGGTGCAATCGCAAAAATAAATGGTTTCTGTGAGAGCCTATACAAAATAAAAATGATAAGTGATTGATTCTCTCTCTCTCTCTCTCTCTCTCTCTCTCTCTCTCTCTCTCTCTCTCTCTCTCTCTCTCTCTTCTTCTTCTTCTTCTTCTTCTTCTTCTTCTTCTTCTTCTTCTTCTTCTTCTCTCTCTCTCTCATTCTCTCTCAAACACACACACAAACACAAATCATACAAACACACAAACATGCGGATATGCGCTAGCTCATGAACACAATGCGGACACACTCGTTCATTAATTCTCTCTCTCTCTCTCTCTCTCTCTCTCTCTCTCTCTCTCTCTCTCTCTCTCTCTCTCTTTCACACAAACAACATACACCTCGCCCTACCTCCCACCCACAACTTTCCCAATACCATTGAACACCACCATCATCTCCCTGCATTTACACACTCCCTTCACAATCATATATACAGTTACACTGGGCAACAATTAGACCACAGAAGGGTCTCGTTTGGCAACCTCGTCCGCTTCTCTTAGCGTAATTACGTTAATTATAGATGCAAGCGACACAGTCCCAGGGTCCGCGCACTTAAAATCGCTTACAAAAATCGAACCATTTTGCAATTGCCGTTCTCAATTCTCCTGGCTGTTCATGTACTTGTATCAAAAGATTGTAACACTTCGCCCTTGGGGTACTATGAAATTAAGCCTAATGCAACTAGCTCCATAAAAGCTTCATTGTTGCGATCAACAGCAGCAGCAGCAGCTGCAGCAACACAGAATGATTGTATAGTCATTTGGACGATGTTTTGGTAATACTGGGTATATCAAGAAACTTGAATTAAACCCTTGTGTGCACACCGATAGCACAAACAATTAGCACAAACTGACCAGCTAATGATGAGATTGCTGTAATACTGCTGCCTGTTGGAATTCTAATTAAACGCGATAACGTCGTTCATGTTAACAACAACAGCAACAATACAGCAGCAGTAGCGTAGAATTGTAGTTGTCGCATACACTACGCCAATGATGTTCATTGTTATTTTACCATTGGGGATACATTGTTATTCATGGAGACCAAACGATAGTGTGCAACACAGGTATAATATAGTTGTCTCGCTCAAAGGAGATAGAACTGGAGTTTATCAAAAATATTGTGGATGTCATCCTTATTCGTTACATAATCCTTCGCATTGTCCTCGTGGCGCAGTGGATAAGTCGCCGGTTTCCTATGCCGAAGGTAGCGGGTTCGATTCCCGCAAGAGGCGAACACGTATGTGACTTAGGTACGAGACTATTGAGGTCACCGAGGGTTTTCTCCGGGCACTCCGGTTTCTTCCCTCCCTTCAATAATGGTACAGGACGCAGTCAATATTTAAAAAAAAAATCCAAAAAAAAATTCGATTTTCTTTCCGTCTTCTAATAGCGATCTCCCTGCCTTTACACCACCTGTTTGAGTGATGGATGTGTATTTGGTGTGTGTGAGGGTGGATGAGACAGGTGAGCGTGTATGTTGGTATAGATCGCCGCGCTTTGAGCCTGAATGATTTGGGGAAAGGCGCGTATAGCATCCTGTATTATTATTATTATTATTATTATTATTATTATTATTATTATTATTATTATTATACTGTAAAATGTCGTTTTTCCCGTGGCTCTGTGGTAGAGCGCTGGCCTGACACACCGAAGAACCAGGTTCCAAACGTGTGTTGGGCAAGGCTAAAGGTGGTCATTTGTTCTCCTGTCCGTCTTAGCAGTATGGATGCTCTGGTGATTCAGTGCTTATTCAGGTCCATGCACCTCTTCCCGAGGATGGATATCCCCTTCTGTTATATCGCCAATGGCGGGTGTGGAAGGAAATGTCAATATTCGGTCTGTCTGTCTGTCTGTCACTCACTCTCTCTCTCTCTCTTACTCACTCTCTCTCTCGCTCTCCAAAAGTTCCAGAAGTTTTCTTCTTTTCATGCCACTAGTCCTAGCGTTACCGCATCTTTTTGATCATATTTGCCCACAAAGTTGAATAATGTACATACATGAAGTTCATAATTATATTTCCACCCAAAATCCTACAGTTCGTCCTTCCAGATTCCTTTCCTCTTCCTTCTCGTCTACCACCTACAGTATTCTCATCTTCCCTTATCTGTTTCTTCTTTTACCACCCCTCCCACCACACCCACCTATTTTCTTGTTACATATCCTCAAGCCTCCCCCCTTCTCCCCATATCTTAATTTTCATCTTTTTTTTTTGTTCTTACTTTTCCCTCAAGTCACCCCATTTCTTTCTGTCTGCTCTGTTTTACTTACCGTGCTCGACCCTGTACCCGCCAAAGCTACTTATTCCAGCCACCTCTACAGAATATTGCCAGAAGCAAGTGAGTCTCTGGCCGCCGAATAGGACGGTTGGCTTGCTCAATGATGCGAGAGCAATTATTTGTGGTGTCCCATAGCCTTGGGTCACGGTGGTAGCTTGGAATACTAACTCTCAAACCCTCGGCTATCTACAGGCAATTTATTGGCCAAACGTTCTAATCAAAACACATACAAAAACACAAGACTAGCATTCCAAACTCACTTACCCAACCACCTACAACCACACAAGCCCCTGTATTTTATTTTTTTTAAATGGTCGGAATTCTGGACATTTGCTGGAATCTTAAATGTCTAAAAAGCCTCGGCCATGGGCCTGCAAGCCAACTGATTGATAAAACGCCCTTTGTTACAGCAACACTGTAAGACCAAGAAGCCATTGTATACATTTTTTTAGCGTGGTAAAACTGACCAATCAACTATATTTGTGCATTTGAATTGGAGTTGCACACTTGAATTTGGGTTATACACTTGAATCTGAATCGTCAACCTGATTTGGACTTGTACACTTGAATTGTGGTTGAACGCCTGAATTGGAATTGTATACTTTCACTACTCTTATGTACTTCTTAACTAAAGGCTTTAGCCAATCCTAAATCGTTCATGTTTGATGCAATGCTGGCAGCACAATAACTGGCTTTAGTACAGGCCTGTGCATTACTAGGTGATGTAAGACGACTGACAGGCCATAACAAAGTCCCACGGTTACTACGGGTTAGAAAACTACCTAATGCTTATATCCTTGGTAAAATTGCTGCTTTTCTTGTGACACGTTTGCAAAGCTAGTCGAGGTTAAAACCCTAGGTGATGTATGACGATTGCCAAACTATAACAGGTCCTCGTGCGGAAGAGACAGCCCACGCTACATCACTCAACTGTCCTTGGTCCTTTAATAAACGATACTTCTGCGTCTAAAAATTCTGGTTTCGTCATTTTAAAGTCCCTCTTTATTGTCCACGTCAGTCCTTTTAGGTGATATAATTTCTCCGACAGCATTTCTGAATATTCATGATTTCCTCAGCGGAAAAGAAAGAGCGATTCTGAGAATTCACAGACATGGAATCCGCAGTCTAAATCATTTACCAACATTCCCAAAGGCTCATTTTGGTCACAATTAAACACACACACGCACACACGCGTGCGCCTGCCAACCCCACAGACGCATTGTTATACGCACATTATATTTTTCTCTCACACCCACTTCCACACAGGCACACATATACGCGCCTTTCACTTCTTCACAACACAAGCCATTAACTACCATCTTTGTGCAACATTCTATTGGGTCCCTAATGACCTGTCTTAAGTGAAAGATTCGTGGAGGTTTAAAAACATTCCTTTCGAGGATCTTAGATCCAGAACCTAGACTGGTGAAATCTTTGGACTGAAAAAGGTTCAAGAACCTAGGTTCGGGGTCTGATAACCTCGAAAATAAGTTTTTGAACCTCCGCAAACCTTTCAATTGGGACAGGCTCATTCTTGGTCAGTGTGACCCCACAGCAGACTTTGCGTCTCTGAAAGGAAGAGCTACTAAGCTCACACTTCGTAGCTGAGACTCGCCGAGGCTTAAGTTCACCTATCCGCCGCGTTAAGCCTCATCGAGTCTCTGCTACGCAGTGTGATCCAAGCTTTTACTGGAGCAATATGTCAGTGCAGTTGTCACAGCTCGTTACTTTCACCTACGCTGTCTTGGGCAATGTTGCGACCGTTCCAAATGTTCAGGGCGCCCAAATCCATGGTTGTGGCTCTTAATTTACCCATAAATAAATAATTGCCTCTGGGGTTTCCCTAACATGTACATGGTTCGTCTACATCGCGTCATGAGCACTACGTTAACTATTGCGACACAAGAATAGTCACTACAGTGTCAGACAACGAGAATACAATCATCTCCCCTGTATTGTCATGTAATCTCTGGCGAAGAGTCTCAGCCAAACACGTGTAAAAAAAATTTCAAGTTTGTGTGTGTGTGTGTGTGTGTGTGTGTGTGTGTGTGTGTGTGTGTGTGTGTGTGTGTGTGTTAAATTTAGTATTTTAGCTCTTTCAACCTTTTTGATTGTCCTTCTATATTGCGCGACCTGCACTGCTTTCCTGTCAAACAGAGACTTGATCACACGGTTCTTTCTGTCGCCTTTAAAATGCCTTACTAAGCAGACAGCAACTTCATACCCTCAGAACGTTATCCCCCGATACAACAGACAAAGGTGGCTTCTATCTTCCTCTCCGTCTATAGAGTGTTGACTATTACAAGAAGACGTTACTAGGATACAGAGTATTCAGGCATTCTAGGGCCTTGTTGAGGAATGTTTCTCCCTCTTTACCTGTGAAATGCGGCCAAGCGAAGAAGAAGAAGAAGAAGAAGAAGAAGAAAAGTTTTTTTTCCTAATCTCGAATAGAAATAACCTAACATTTTACGGAAAGCAAGTTTTAAGTAAAGCTAACTCCTATAAATGGAATCCCGTATTTATGAGTAGTGTTAAAAAGAACAAAAGCAAAAAGAGGGCGTCCCATGCTAAACAACCGATTGTATATCATTACTGTATATATTATTCTAATGTCGTGATTACTGTACCATATTAACATATAGTAGAAGCAGTAGTAGTAGTAGTAGTAGTAGTAGTAGTAGTAGTAGTAGTAGTAGTAGTAGTCGAGGTTAAATCCCTAGGTGTTGGAAGACGATGGCCAAGCTATAACAGGTCCGCGTATATACCAACACATGACATGTGTAAATCTTATGCTAATTAGAAAGAAAGTAATTAAGTGAGAAAACAGTTGCTTATACAAGCATCAGACTGAACATTAAGCAACAGCAGTTCCTCTTTCGCTCGAGACTTTTCTTCTTCCTTCTTCCTTTCCTTTACGCCCCCGCTTCCTTTTCCAGTTCTTTTACTCTGTTTTTTTGTTCTCTCTCTCCCTCCCTCTCTTTCTCTTCCCCCCCCCCCTGCCTCCTATTTGATCTTCCAATAATTTGGCTAGTTTGCGGATTTGGGATTGATAATGATTTAATGTTACTAAGTTGTTGTATACTGTTGTCATTTAACATGGTATAGTTCTTAGTGTCATACTGTCTTGTAGGTGAATCCCTTCCTTCAATGTTGGTTACACTGTGACGTTTATAATACGTGTATGTGAGAGTGGTGGCTCTTAGGACAGACAAAGATTATGATTAACTCTCCATGTTGTAAATAGAAGGTCTTCTTCTTCTTCTTCTTCTTCTTTTTCTTCTTCTTCTTCTTCTTCTTCTTCTTCTTCTTCTTCTTCTTCTTCTTCTTCTTCTTCTTCTTCTTCTCTTCCTCCTCCTCCTTGGTCTTCTTCAAAAATCTCAATTTCCCTCCATTGAGAGGGAGAGAGAGAAGGGGGAGTAAGGAAGGGAGGGAGAGAGACAGGCAGACAGACAAAGACAGAGAGAGACAGACCGAAAAACAGACAGACAGAGAGAAAAAGGGAGAGAGAGAACCTGTGTCATCAATCATTTATTGAAATTCTCACTGGTTAATTTTCAACCTGTTTACACACTCACACACACACACGCGCGCGCGCGCACACACACACGCATACTCAACAAAATACACACACACACCCCCCTAATACACAACCGCACACACAACCACCCCTAACCCTCCCCTGCCCCCACCAAACACACCACCATACGCATAGACGGACATACACACAGATTTCTCCTCTCTCTCTCTCTCTCTCTCTCTCTCTCTCTCTCTCTCTCTCTCTCTCTCTCTCATGAAGCATCTCTTCACGTAAATGTCTCCACAACGCTAACAACCCACCATTTTTGTACATCCTTGTACTGGGTCCCCTAAGGCTAATTCTTGGTCACTTGACCTCATACAATCGGACTGCAAAGCTGTAAACAGAGAAGCAGCCAAGCTTTAAACGTCTTTACCAGCGACAGACGGCAAACTGGCGTTATTTCCTATTGTCATGTTGCGGTCTTGGAAACGCGGAAGAGCCCTCTTTTTATGCTGAGTCATGGCTGCACGGTGTGGGTTCTAGCAGACAAAAAGGATGAAGAGGAAAATAACACAAAGGGTTGTCTGATCAAACCAAGCTTTCGAGATTTTGATTGTTTTCGTTTTAAAACTCTTTCTCAATGTAAAAAACTAGGCTAAGTAAGTGCCTGTAGGTATGGAAGCACACGCTTTGTGAGCTCAATCGCAAAGACCTGACGCCCATTCTTAGCTCTACCCTCCTACACCACATAAGAGTACAAGTTTTTAAGTCTTTTAACTACGGATAGGATTCGACTGCGTAAACTTTATAGGACAATGACACCTCTAAGCTGTGTCGAGCCGACTTATGCCTCACCAGATTAACTTTTTTAAGTTGTTCACACAGATTTCTCTGGACCCTATAAGCACTGAATAACTATCTATCTATCTGCCCATAAAGGCAAGGGTTCTTATTTGATTTGATATTGTGGGATTTGTTGTACACGCGAATGCCAAGTAGAGACGCATACACATCCGACCTCTGCTGCACAGTCATTAGCCCATACCCCTCCGGACTCCCTCCACGCGAATTTCACCCTCAGAATTGACTGCCCGAGGCACTAGCCACCTACCTAATTATCTTCAAGAATCAACTGACGCACCTTGCCACATTCAAGCGGTGACTTATCCGAACTCTGCCGCTCAGCCCCGAGTCCCACCAGTTATTTTACACACATATACAGACTTGACTGCCCAGGGAATCAGCCGCTTACCTAACTATTACTGACTGACGCACATTGCCACACTCAAACCATCGACACATCTGGCATTTGTCGCTCATTCATTCTTACCCGCTAAAAGTTTTACAAACCCAGATTTGACTGTCCGGGCCAGCGGTTCCTAATTGCTGTTGACGTGAAGCACTTTGCCACAGTCAAACCGGTGACAAATCCAAGCTCTGCCGCTCAATCGTAACCCCATACAAGTGTTCTCACATTACATATTTTTAAATTATATTTAATTTAGTCGTTATTATTATATACATAATGTTTCTCAAGCTAATCCGAGGAGCCTACATGCAGCCTTTGGGCGCATTAGTCTCACGCCCAGATAACTGAGCACAATCCAGGGCGACCGGGTATGGGGGAGAAGAGATCGAGTCCATGCTGAGTGTTTCTGTGTAGCTAGCCGGCACCCACCTGCCTAGGACATGAGCGCCAGGATCTTTAAAGCTCGTACGATGGCTTCCGTTCGCGCCTAACTATGGAGTTTCAAGTCAACCTTCTTTGCAAAGCGTTGAACTTTCACCTTCGAAGGATAGACAAGATCCGTAACTATCTCTCCACTGATGCTACAAAGAAGCTCGCTGTCTCTCTGTCCCGGCTTGACTTTTGCAACTCACACTTGCATGGCTGGTTTCCCTGAAGAAAATCTTTCCAAACTTAAGCGCATTCAAAACAACATTGCTCGTCTCGTTCCCCGTCTATCCCGTCGTGCTAATGCTTCTTCAGACCCCAGATCCCTGCACTGGCTTCCAGTCAGAGCACGGATCGACTATAAACTTGCTATCATATCATTTCAATATCTCCATTCAGTTTGCTACCCACACTATCTCCCTAACTTCTCACCCCTAACAAGCCAACCCGCACCCTACGCTCTCAAGATGCTTCTCTTCTGAAAACTTTCAGATTCTCTCTAAAATCATTTGGCAAAAGGGTCTTCTCCACTTATTCACCAAAACTCTTGAATTCCCTGCCCGATTCCCTGCGCCACGCCCAATCTCTTCCAACTTTCAAGGCAAAGCTTAACACACAGTTGTTCAAATAGTACTTCTAGCTGGGACTGTGGATGAACATTTGCCTATATAACGCATGGAGTGGAAAAGCGAATGTTGCGTGAGTGTATCCACTTGATTTTCATCCTCCCCTTCCATCCAATTTAAATGCCAGTTTGTGTGTATGTGTGTGTGTTTAATTCCCCCCCTCCCTCCAATTTAAATGCAGTTTGTTTGTTAGTATGTGCGTGTGTGTGGGCGAGTGTGTATATGTGTGTGTGTTTGTTTGTGTAATTTAAATTAATTTTTATGTTTTCTCCGTTGGTCCGAGCGAATGTGTGTGAACAGCACTTTGAGCAAACATTGTGTCTGACTTGGCCCTATACAAAATAAATTATCATCATCATTATTATTATTATTATTATTATTATTATTATTATTATTATTATTATTATTATTATTATTATTATTATTATTATTATACTCTCATTCTGAAAAGCAAAGAGGAGAGAGAGAGAGAGAGAGAGAGAGAGAGAGAGAGAGAGAGAGAGAGAGCAGGGCAGCCGGTTGCTAATTATTGTTGTTCGACCAACACACTAATTCCATACACAAGGCGGTGGTGACACATCCGACCTTAGCCGTTCAGTCCTGACTCCCACAAGTCTTTGACGCACAGATCTAACTGCCCGAGGCAGCGGTTCCTAATTGGTATTGACGGACCTTGCGACGTTCTGCTTTACTGGCCCCCAGACTTCAGGGAAATAAACGTCTTCCAATCACATCACCTTACGGTCTCCATTGTGGGTGAATGGAGTTAAACGGTGATGGAGGAGGAGACGAAGGAGAAGGAAGTAGGGTTCACAAGAGGTGACTAGAAGAGCTGGAGGAATAATGAAGGGAGAACAGAAAAAAGATGAGGATGGAAGAGGTAAGAAGGAGAGAGAGAGAGAGAGAGAGAAAGAGAGAGAGAGAGAGAGAGAGAGAGAGAGAGAGAGAAGAGAGAGAGAGAGAGCATGGGATTTGGGAATTGAAAAAGAAAGAAATATAAAGAAAACTGGAGGAGCAAGAGGAGAAGAAAAAAAAGAAGAAAAGAAGGAAGAAAGAAAGAAAAGAAAGGAAGGAAGAAAGTAAGAAAGAAAGAAAGAAAAGAAATAAATAAATTAAGATGATGATGATAATAAAGATGGCGATGTAAAAGAAGAAATCAAAAGTGGACGAAATAGCACCCTTCCAATTTGAAGTGAGGAGAAGAAGAAGAAGAAGAAGAAGAAGAAGAAGAAGAAGAAGAAGAAGAAGAAGAAGAAGAAGAAGAAGAAGAAGAAAAAGAAGAAGAAGAAAATTATGGTTATGATGGTGATGATGATGACGATAAAAGTAAGCTATCCATTAACCAATTTACGAAAAACGGGAAAAGCTTTGTAACAACAACAACAACAACAACAACAACAACAACAACAACAACAACAACAACGACGACAACAATAACATGTGTTTCTTGCATTATCCAGCGCGAGCCTCCATCGATTGTGCATAATTACTGTATAATTATAGTACTCTGTCATCGTAATTACTGTGCCACACTAATATTACCTGTGTGGATCGGATGTTAAATTAGCAAGAAAAGTAAAATACACGATTACAAAAAGATAATTATACAAGAAACCCATCAAAATCGAAATGTAACAAAACTTACAGCAGCTTCTTCTTCTTTTTTTTTCTTCTTCTTCTTCTTCTTCTTCTTCTTCTTCTTCTTCTTCTTCTTCTTCTTCTTCTTCTTCTTCTTCGTCTTCTTCTCCTCTTCCTCCTTCACTCCTTCTTCTTGACCCAGTGCTAAAGCGTTCGCCTAGTACACCGATAGGCCAGGGTAAGAGGGGCCATTTTAAAAAATCTACTTTAGCGGTGAGATTGTTAATACTAATACTAATACTAATAATAATACTAATGATAATACTAATATACTACTACTACTACTACTACTACTACTACTACTACTACTACTACTACTACTACTACTACTACTACGTCTACTACTAATAATAATACATATAATAATAATAAAACAAAACAAAAAACAGGATGCTATCACAAGCTTTTCTTTAATCGATTTCCAAGAGCGGCGATCTAAAGAGATCGCTGTTTCAGAAGGCGTTAGATACATCTTTTTATTTTTTGACAGTTGCACAGTGCAAGGAGGTAGAAGAAGAGGGAGACCGAAAAAGAGGTGGGAGGACAACATTCGAGAATGGACTGGTTTGACACTGAGCGAAGCCATCCAGGTTGCTGAGGACAGAGAAAGATGGAGTACGCTGGTTAAACGATCATCTGTGGTGCCCCTACGACCTCCGAGTTACGGGATAGGATAGGTTTGCTTAGGTGGTTCGGTGTTGAACTTTCCTTTAGTTGGAACAACCCGCGGTCTTTAAGTCAAACCATCTTTCTTACTGTTTTCATAATTATAAAAGAGGTGCCGCAGTTTCGTCAGTAGTTTGACCTCCTGCTTAAACTACATGTATGTTCATGACGAGCAGGTTTTAGGGCGGCCTACTAGCGCCAAAACCTGATAATTACAATTATCATGGGATAATTACAATTATCATGGGATAATTACAATTATCATGGGATAATTACAATTATCAAGAGATAATTAAATATGTTCGTGTGATCATGTTTAATTTTCAGTTTTGGCTCTATCAATCCGCCTGCAAATGCGCCAAAACTGACAATTGTAATTATCACATAATAATTAAAATTTTCACTTGATAATTATAATTTTCACGTGATCATGCTTAATTCTGGTAAGGCGGCTTACTAGCGTCAAAACTTGCAAAACTTACATGTATCAGTGATAATTGTAATTAACACGTGTTCTGTGTAATTCACAGAGATACCGGTAATTCACAATGTTAATTACTAATTTTCAGTTTTGGCCACGCTTTACTAGGGCCAAAACCCCAGGCGTGCTGGGAACAGTGCCGCTGCCGCGCATGCGCATCGCGTCGGGCCGCGCATGTTCAGCTTGATATTTATAATTTTCAGTAATAATTGTAATTATCTCTTGATAATTGTAATTATCTCATGATATTAGTAATGATCAGGTTTGGGCGCTAGGAAAGCATGGCAAATACTGATAATTAATTATTGATTAACACTGCGGATTACCGGTATCTCTGTAAATTACACAGAACACGTGATAATTTCAATTATCTCGTGATAATGGTAACTCTCGGTTTTGGCGCTAGTAGGCCGTCATAAGGTTTAGAATTTGGATGTGTGATTATCGACTGTTGCACCCGATACACATTGGTCGAAGGCTACTAGAAGCATGCTGTAATAGTCGCCTCAACAGGTCATAAAGCATGCTCTCATGCTTCAGAGCACTGCTTCCTATACTCCTCAAGCCCTAGGAGCACTGACCAATCAACTCATAAAACTAGAAAATGTAAGTTTTGTCTCCTCTAGGGGACGAATTAGGTCAAACTGTATTTGTTTCTAGGTCAAATGTCTTTTACGAACCGTTTGAGAATATTTTTCCCACAGTTTGTTGACGCCAGATAGTGTCCTCACTTGGTTTCATACAATTTAAGAATCCAATAAGGCAAATGAGTTTTTGAGACGGAAAGAGCGGAATGTTGTAGAGCAACATTCTGTATATATTTGCAGTGAAATTGCGCTTTTTCCATCACTATAGATCTTGAAGAGTATAGGAAGCAGTGCTCTGAAGCACGAGAGCATGCTTTCTCGCCTGTTGAGGCGACTAGTAAACCATGCTTCTGGTAGCCTTCGACCAATGTGTACCGGGTGACTGTTGAGCGATGCGAGGAGAAGGAGGAGGAGGAGAAGAAGAAGAAGAAGAAGAAGAAGAAGAAGAAGAAGAAGAAGAAGAAGAAGAAGAAGAAGAAGAAGAAGAAGAAGAAGAAGAAGGCAGCTGTGATACGTTTTTTTACATTTCGATTTGATGGGCTTCTTGTCAGAGCTAGGTTTTGCGGCCTGGAATGCCGAAACAGAAAACGTATAAACAATGACCCTGATTCACAAGCAAGCGCCTCTTACTCCTTCGGATGAGAGTATAAACCGAGGTCTAGCATGTGCACGCACGTATTCCCTCGCATGGACTGTTAAGATCCTGACGCTCATGTAATAGACGGGCAAGTGCCAGCTTACACAAATACCATCAGCAAGCACTAGGTCCTTCTTCCCTCCCCCCCCCCGCTCCCCTCCACCTCCATCCCCGGTCGCTCAGGATAGTGCACCGTCGTCTGAGGCGTCATGCGCCCAAGGCATCATCAAATGAGCGCCCCGGGCGGCTTGACTTAAGATCCTGTTTCGGTCAGTGCCTTAAG
The DNA here is from genome assembly GCA_036898135.1 of Oncomelania hupensis. Classification (NCBI taxonomy): domain Eukaryota; kingdom Metazoa; phylum Mollusca; class Gastropoda; order Littorinimorpha; family Pomatiopsidae; genus Oncomelania; species Oncomelania hupensis. The sequence continues at coordinate 63,836,151 of CM072514.1, read as the reverse complement.
TATCTCTTAAACTGGAAAAACGCGCTATATAAAACCGATTAAACAAATACAAAACCAAGAGAGAGAGAGACTCTATACAAACATGATGGCGCTCAAATGCAGAGTAAAACGTCAAAACTTTGGTTTAGTCTAAAAACCAGTGTATAGCGTAGACCTGTTATAACAACGGTCAGAATAGTACAGGACAGACTTTACCTGTTTATCTACCCTGAACTATATCTATATAAACACACTGATTTCGGTCACAGAGGGAAAAATGCTGGAGATCGAAAAGACAGACTCCGAGTCTGCCAACCGAGACTGACAGACCCGTCCTTGCCCGTCGCTGTTCAGCGGTGGAATTCACGCCCTGGGGCACCTCGAGCTCCAGCATTTACCACTCGCTGAGGTGTTGGGCATCCTTTACGTCACCGCCTGCCAACCTGGATCTTCCACTGCGGCGGTTTTCTGTTCAGCCTGCCTAGCCAACCTGCGTTTTCCACAGCGGCGGTTGCCGACCAGCATTTTCTACAGCGGCGGTCCTTAGGCTTCTTCGAGCCCACACCTGCTCACGGAGACGTTCAGTCCCACAGCGGCCCAGCAAGCCTAGATCAGGAGGACGCACTGTCGGTATGGTTGGGGGCCTGTCCGGCGGTGTTAGTCCGGAAGTCGAAGCTGTTGTCGCTGACTGTGGGAGATCCCGATACGTCATTCCACTTCAATCCTCAGCATTCGTCTTCTCCTCATAGGGCTCCGTTGGTCTCGGCGACGGTCGTGCTGCGTCGTGGGGCCCACCCTTCGCTTGACCTCCGCCTGCCCTGCCTACGGTTGCCCTCCATCTTTTTCTACGATTGGGCGACGTAGGGTTCCCTGTGGAGCGTGGCGACCTCCGGACAACAGGTGTTTCACCGCCAGTGGCTCCCTGCGTTCGCCTACCCACCCTCCTGCGGCCTTGCTTGGTCATCTTCTTGCGGCCTTGTCGGCGCTTTCTACACGAGCCACATCGGCACTTCAGGACCGGCCCCGTGTCCTGCTTGGCACTCTTACGACATCCTACTGCGCTTCTTCCTCCGGGCATTCTTACTCCAGTGGCTCTTCTGATTCAACATGACTTCTTCATCTGACTGTAGCAGCTGCTTCGCGCGCTCCATTTCATGCGACTTTCTTACAGCAAAATGATCTCTTCTTCATCGAATCTACCTTACTCCAAAAGGACTTCTTAATTCATCGGTTATCACTAACCAAATCTCCTATATGCTTCAAAGTGTCCGGAGACGTTAATCTACTCCACCAACCAATCACAGAGGGAAAGAAAATAAAGTTCAGTTTAAAACGAAATGTCCACGAAATCCAGCCCTGACGCAAACCTATCAAGTTAAGATTGCGTGTTACCGAAACACCTGCTTGTTTATACTATTTCCTTCGAGGATTGTGAAAAGAATTAGCGCTTGGATTACAGAATTTGTCTTGGATTTCGAGACTAATCCTTTCAAGGAGATTTCATTTGACAACGATACGTTTTCACCGGAACTTGGATTTTTTTTTTTGCATTTGGAAGTGCCCATTTAAAGTGGAAACAAACACCCCAACATTTTTGAATACCTTCATTTAAAAATGTAAAGGGCGCAACATCATACGACTTCGGGAAGGCAAAGAGGGGGAGGGGAGGGGAAGAAGGAGGTGGGCTGTACCGCAATATCGTCGAATTTAAATCAGTTTTACAATTATAATCGCATTTGTTGATCAGGCACACCTTAGTTTATTTTAATGTCCTTTTCATGAAGACGATAAGACAAGTGGTTTGGTCTTGAAAATGCACGAAGGAGTATTATAGTTTTAATGTACTGAAAACCACCAAAGTAATTGTGATAAGAAGAAGAGGTAGAAGAAGAAGAAGAAGAAGAAGAAGAAGAAGAAGAAGAAGAAGAAGAAGAAGAAGAAGAAGAAGAAGAAGAAGAAGAAGAAGAAGAAGAAGAAGAAGAAGAAGAAAGAAGAAGAAGAAGAAGAAGAAGAAGAAGAAGAAGAAGAAGAAGAAGAAGAAGAAGAAGAAGAAGCAGAAGAAGAAGAAGAAGAAGAAGAAGAAGAAGAAGAAGAAGAAGAAGAAGACTTTAAACGTTTATTGCAATTACAACATGTAACAAGGATAATAATTTTAAGCTTACAGCTTATTCTTACAATTAGTCCTTGTTTCAGGCACCCACTCAAGCATAATACATTTATACAATCAATTAATCAAGAAGACGAAGAGAGAAGAAGAAGAGAGAAGAAGAAGAAGAAGAAGAAGAAGAAGAAGAAGAAGAAGAAGAAGAAGAAGATGAAGATTGTGATGATGATGATGATGATGATGATGATGATGATGATGATGATGATGATGATGATGATGATGATGATGATGATCGTGCTGCAACCCAGTTGTAGCTAGCGAAGTGTTGTTTTCTAAAATAAAATCGAGCATTCTAATATTAGAGGCTACACAACGCATCGCAGTAAATACATTTTAAAAAGTGATAAAAAATATAATTATAACAAAAGCATTTGCAACTATATAGGAATAGTATGGTATTAATGTACTGAAAACCACCAAAGTAATTGTGATAAGAAGAAGAAGAAGAAGAAGAAGAAGAAGAAGAAGAAGAAGAAGAAGAAGAAGAAGAAGAAGAAGAAGAAGAAGAAGAAGAAGAAGAAGGAGAAAGAGAAAGAGAAGAAGAAGAAGAAGAAGAAGAAGAAGAAGAAGAAGAAGAAGAAGAAGAAGAAGAAGAAGAAGAAGAAGAAGAAGAAGAAGAAGAAGGAGAAAGAGAAGAAGAAGAAGAAGAAGAAGAAGAAGAAGAAGAAGAAGAAGAAGAAGAAGAAGAAGAAGAAGAAGAAGAAGAAGAAGAATGAAGAAGAAGAAGAAGAAGAAGGAGAAGGAGAAAGAGAAGAAGAAGAAGAAGAAGAAGAAGAAGAAGAAGAAGAAGAAGAAGAAGAAGAAGAAGAAGAAGAAGAAGAAGGAGAAGGAGAAGAAGAAGAAGAAGAAGAAGAAGAAGAAGAAGAAGAAGAACATCTTGGGATCGTGGCACAAGTCAGTTGTAGCTAACGAAGTGATGTTATATTTTAAAAATAAAATCGAGCATTCTAATATCAGAGGCTACACAAGTATGGTTCGGTTAGCAACGGCGAACAAGAATCCCAATATAATAATAACTGCTTCTATTACTAAACATAAGAAAACAGAATCAGGATGCATGAACAAAACCAAATCTCAAACTACACTGAAAATAATGTTTTGCTTTACAAAAGTATGAAACAATTAATAAACTGGAAAACTGTCAAAAACTGGAACGCATCGCAATACATTTAAAAAAAAATTAAGTGGTAAAAAATATAATTAAATAATTAAAAGAAAAGCATATGTAACTACATAAAAATGTAAAAATGAATAAAATAAACTAAAACAGATAATTGAAATAAAGTAAAATCAACTAAACAAATTCAGTTGAAATATTAATTTCCCAAAAATTGCAACAACAAAAAAAAATAGAGGTAATAATATTTCACGAAATTATAATAACAATTATATTAAAAGTACGAATGAAAAGAAAGAAAGAGATTACTCTTATATAGCGCACTTATAAGCTCAGAGAGCTTTTCAAAGCGCTGGCCACTACTATCCAGCAATCACAAAATAGTTTGCTGAAGTCTGGATTCGAACCCATGTCGCCCGAGACGCGCATACACAAGTCGATCGCTCTGACGACTGAGCTATCCCTGCCGCCGATGAAAGTCACACACTATAACATTCCAAATCAATTAACATGAAACCTGTTAAAATCCCTGTATCGCCTGTATAGACATAAAATAAAATAAAATAAAATAAAACAAGGGAATTATTGACAGAATGCTTTCAATTTCTTACAGGTCATTGTATAAGATTTCTTTCAATTCGCTTCCAACAATCTTCACACTCTCTCGTTTCTTCCTAAAATCAATCTTACAAACAATTACTATGGTTTCGTGTGTGGTGGAGTATGAGGGTGCTGAATAGGTAGTGGCCGGGTAAAGGGTAAGAGGGGGTGGGGAGAGGGAAGAGGGCAAAACGGCAAATAAAGAAACTAAAGACATGCAAAAGTGGACGGAATAGCACTGCACCCTTTCCAGTTTGAAGTGAGAAAAAGAATAAAAACAAGAAGAGAAGGAGGAGCAGGATGAGAAGGAGAAAAGAGAGGCACAGATAGAGAGCGACTAACGCACAGAGAGAGAGAGAGAGAGGGAGAGAGAGAGAGAGGGAGAGAGAGAGAGAGAGAGAGACAGAGACAGAGACAGAGACTGAGAGACAGAGAGAGAGGTAGAGGGAGAGAGAGAGTCAAGTCACTTTAAGTCAACAAACAATTCTTTATTCCAATAAAATGGGAGATGTTGGTGACATAAGTACAAAGATTACAAATATTAAATTGAAAAAAAAGCAACCTTTGTACTGATGTACAAGAGAGAGAGAGAGAGAGAGAAAGAGAGAGAGAAGGGGGGGGAAGGAGGAGATAGAGAGACAGAGGGAGAGACAGAGACACAGAGAGAGAAACAGCCAGAGACATAGACACTCAGACACATAAACTATGGTTGAAGTGGCGTGGAAACGGGCGCAGGTCGGTGAAAATGGTTGTTATTGGGGGAGCGCCTTAACGAGAGCATTATGAGCAGATAATGAAAAGGGACTGAGCATAAGCAGTTAGTAAATGCCCTGGTCGTATACCCCTTGCGGTGAAAGGGTCTTGACCACTGAATTCCCCCATCGTTTCTGCTGCGTTTGCCTCCGAGGAGCGCTTGTCTTGGGAATTAGCGGGTGATCATAAGGTCTTCAGTTTCCCCTTATCATCATCGTCTGCAGTTACTCTACAATGCGATTAGGGATGCTAAACTGTCCCTCTCGTCTCTCAATCCCCTTTCCAGCATTTGAATGGTAGTATAGAGCGGGTAGGGGAATTGCATTTTATTGGTTGTCTGTTATAGGGGTGATTTTGAAAACGTTTTTTTTTTGTCTCTTTCTGTATGTTGGTGTTTTATGTTCGTGTCACTCTTACGCCCCTCTCTCTTTGTCTTTCTCTCTCTCTCTCTCTCTCTCTCTCTCTCTCTCTCTCTCTCTCTCTCTCTCTCTCTCTCTCTCTCTCTCTCTCTCTCTCTCTCTCTCTCTTCCTTCTCCGTCAATTCATCTTTTTATCGCCCTTGTTTCTCGTCTCATACTTTGTACTCATACTTTGTACGCGAATACGACTTATTGATTATTTCAAAAGAAAAATTCCATAGTGGTGCTAACATAGTACACACAGTTCCTTAACAATGTACACAAATACACCTAATTTTATATACAGAAGAAATTATAAAGACTTGTTTGGGTAACAAAACATTCTACATTGTACCAATCACCAGGCAATCAAAACTAAAGCTAAAGCAGTGAAACATAATGATGAAAAAATCGTTCCTTGGGGTTACAAGCTATATAGACCTAATATAATCCTTTCCAGTATTGCCTCAGAAACAACATTACTTTATTGTAAAACGAACTCACCATTCAGTGTCACAACGAAAACGCTTCACCGGTCTCATAAGGAGTTTCATTAAGACCTCGTGTTACTTGTACCAGAAAAGAAATCGAATATATTCGAGGTACAAGTTTAATTACTACCGTATCATTTGCAAAGAAAGCTGTGCGATCAACGAGACCAACCAATCACGTAAAATAGATCTCTCTCTCTCTCTCTCTCTCTCTCTCTCTCTCTCTCTCTCTCTCTCTCTCTCTCTCTCTCTCTCTCTTTCGCACTGTCGCGAAACGAAACGATCGCGAGTATTTTATTTTCCAAGTGCAAATGTTTATATAGAGTGCCTGTGGTAGATTTAGGAATATGACGTCAGTTTTGCTAGGTGTCAATCGCCATTTTTTGTATTCTTGGAAAAGAATAAAATGGACGATTTTTATTGATAATTCTTTTGTGTGAAAGATCGTGATTAGTTCCAATAATAAAATTTTAGGGAAAGCAAAAAGGTTGTAAACTATTAATTTTATAAAATATATATTTGAGGTGATAGTTACTTTTTTTGCGTTGTGATGTTTTCATTGGCTGTTCTAATGATGAAAGTGTGGTAGCCTAGGTGAATTGGAATTGAGGCGAAATCGGTTAGGAAAACTGTCGGAAGATCAGTTGGGAGGAAGATCTAGACTGGACAGGGAGGATTTTACCCAAGCTCCGAGGCAACTTGTTCTGTGGGATGCCAACAACAGTTTAGCTTGATGCTGAATGATGTCTGATGTGGTTGGGCCAGGAAGGTGAGTTGTTCCTCAACGTTTGATCAGTTTTACTTTTAGCTGAATTCTGGCACCGCAGGGTGTTTTTTGTGGTTTTATTCATCTTGGGTTTCTGTGACGATCTCATCTTCGAGACTACACTGGATTCTTCTCTGATGTCTTGTTCATGATCGGGGTGACTGATTCTACGATGGGACTGTACGTCAACGATGGCTACAGAAGTCACTGGTGGGTCACGGACAGCCATTAGATCTAACGGCGACATTGACAGCAAGTTCCAGCTCTGATGAACTTTTCCTCCTGCTCAACTTAAACCCGGTTTCTTCATTTGCCAACGACTACAACTAGGACGTTATGCAAGATAAGTGGGAAAAAAAAGTGAACTTTATTTCGGTAACCACGACTGAAAGTATCGCCAAATTATCGTTCCGATTTCGAGGAAAAAATAACGGAATATAATAAAATAATCGAACTTGGAAAAACGTGTTATGTGTTTGTGAAGTGTTGGAAAGAAATGGTGTAGGCCCTACCTTAGTTTTTTTTTACTGAAATAAAACCACGTTCTGGGGTAAGTCATGAAAGTCAAGGAAGTCCTTCATCAGTAGTGACCACCCAGTAACACCAGATTTGCGACACGCACATACACACATAAACACACACACACGGACACCCACGCACTCACGTAAGCACGAAATTACGCACGCAAGCACGCACACAAAAGGAGATGCAGTGCGCTGTATGAATTCTCCATTCTGGTAATACGAATTTGTTGACTTAAGTTGACGCTCACAGTACGAACGCGCACACAGAAACCCATTTGCATATCTATAGGCACGTGAGTACACACACAAACTCACACACGAAATCCCAAGAGAACACTTATAATTCGTTACCTTTGTTACTCTATCTCGGCAAAAGTTATTTTGTTCCTGTTTAAATATATACCACGTCAGGAGCATTGTAAGAGGGAAATTCTAACCTACCATTCCCACCAAAGCTCTCTCTCTCTCTATCTCTCTCTACACACACCCACACCCACACACACACACCCACATCAACACACACACACATGTGTACGAACACACGCTAACGCATTTATGCACACACACAAGTCTTTGCGAGATGTAACGTGCAACGCAACCTCTTCAGCATCCTGAAAAATTGCTAGAACGCAAACAACAACACTTCTTCCACTTACCTCTTTTGTCCCCCACCCCACCCTCACACCCTTTCCACACAGAAAACAACCATTTCCCCCAGTTCCGTTTGCCATCCGTCATGGTCTAAAAATACACAGTCTGCATCAGCACACAGTCCTAAGTAAAGTAGTACCGACATAGCTATACGGTTTAAGCAGTAGTACCCATTGACTTACAAATTCCTATCGAGTCATAGGAAGGAAGCTCGTTGTGTTACAGTGTAGTTACTCCTCCAAAGAGTTCTCTGTTTAATTGGCAACGGTCTGTGAGTTAGGAGTTGCAAAATTGAGACTCAGTGGAGTGTTCCTTTCACTGAATCTCATGCAGGGGCTCGTGTCGTGACAGGATCGGAGGTTCGGCTGCAATCTTTGTTTAGTTGCATTTTCAAGATTCAAGATTCAAGATTTAATCCCATTATTCGCCCCTTTTGGGGTGTGGAGGATACAAAAACATAAGCATAACAATCATAAAGCGGCTGTTAAAAAAAATAAAAAATAAAATAAAATAAAAATAACAGCAACATTACTAACATTCCACTTTAACATTCACAACAATAACATTTTGCTAATATTGTTAATATTATTAGTATACGCCCTTTCCTAATTTTATAAATTTACTCAATTTTAATAACACATGTTTTTTTTCCCGAAACAAATGACACAAGTTAAACATTGACTTGCACAATAAATATTTACTACATATAAACATTTGTCGAATATGCTTGTGTTTTGGACACTCAAAAATAAAGTGAAATTCATCCCCAATTGAACCCATATTGCAGTCCTTACAAAATCTTTCTTTCCTTGTTACACCTTCCCGCCTTCCTAATTCTATTTGTAACTTATGATCTGAACAGCGAAATTTTATCAAAGTATGAATATAAATATCAGGTAATTGAGATATATACTTTTCACGACCAAACTGTAATTTAACACTTTTGTAGAAAAAAACATTTGCTGCTTTCGTCAAGAGACTGTTTCCATGTCAGTATAAAGTTATTCTTTAAAGAGATGGCTACATTTTTGCATAACGAATCTGAACTCTGAAAATGTTGCGTCTTCCACACACAGTCATAACCAGTCTCCTCCAGAATAATCTTAATCTAAACACCGTTTTAGCTACTCAGAATGTGAGAACCTCCAGCTTGAACAGACGGTAGAGCGGCGAACGCAAACAACAGTTGTAAATGAGGAACTTCTCTTTTGTTTTTAAATAATAATGGGAACCATGTGGCGGGAAAGCGCAATAAACCGGTTCATTACAATGATGGTGCTGATGATGATGATAATGATGATGATGATGATGATGATGATGATGATAATGATGGTAACGACAGCGATAATAATAATAATAATAATAATAATAATAATAATAATAATAATAATAATAATAATAATAATAATAATAATAAGGCTCGAAGAGAAGAAAAAGAAATATATATATGCGCGTTTTTCCCCACATAGAACCAATCAGGCTCAAAGCGCGGCGATTTTTTCCACCATACAAGCTCTCATTTTTTACCCGTTCTCACACACACAACACACATCTATCACTTAAACATGTGGTGTAAAGGCAGGGAGATCGCTTTTAGATTGACTGCATTACGTAATACCGGAATACATGGAGAAAATCCTCGGTGGCTTGAATAGTCTCGAACCTAAATTCGCCCCTTATGGGAATCGAACCCGCGACCCTCGGCGTAGGAAACCGGCGACATACCCACTGCGCCACGAGCCACCCTTTAATATTATTATTATTATTATTATTATTATTATTATTATTATTATTATTATTATTATTATTATTATTATTATTATTATTATTATTAATATTATTATTATTATTATTTTTATTTTTTTAAATTTTTTTTAAAAACAAATATTAGTGGTGGTGGTGGTGGTAGTAGTAGTAGTAGTAGTAGTAGTAGTAGTAGTAGTAGTAGTAGTAGTAGTAGGTGGAGGAGGAGGAGGATGATCAGCAACAGCATGATTGCTAAAGGAATAAACTCGCTATTCAATATCCTTCTCACCTGAGTAGTCTAGGCCAACCTCGTTGAAGAGGTAGTTCTCCAGCTCGATCTCTTTTGGCGGCTCCTCCATCCTGTGATAATCCTGTTTGAAGTCGGGTGCGTCCTTTCGCAGAGTGTAGTGCAAGGCCTCAATGATGAGGTGGCAGAGCTGCTTAATCAGGTAGTCCTGCCCTTCCCTGGAGTACAGCATCTTCATCCTCTTCCAGCCGTACCTGATCGCCTGGGACTGGAAGAACTGCGAGAGGCTCCCAAAGTGCGCGGGACCTATCCGAGTGAGCAGCGGGTAGATGTCCGCTTTGTTGTAGAAATCCAGGGCCATGGCTCCAGGCGCGATCAAAGGGATGTTCCAGAATCTGATCTGCCGAGCCAACGGAGCCACAGCGAAGTCGCAGACGGGCCCAAAGAAGACGTCCACCTAGTGAAGCAGGCAGTGGTGTTGTGTGTGGGGATTAAAAACAAAATATTGAGACGTTACTGGAATTGACGGGCATGGGAAGAAGACGGAATTTGGTATAAACAAGCAATTTATTCAAACAAATACAAGAATATAAACCATGATGAATTATAAAAACAAAAGCCCAACTTTTTAAAGGGGGCCGACTTCGACCACGCCCCCTCGGCAGCTCCGTTTAACATTTACAGTGATTGCTGCCCACTGACAAATGTTAGCTTTATATATATATATATATATATATATATATATATATATATATATATATATATATATATATATATATATATATATATATATATATATATATATATAGATTGATAGATAGATAGATATAATTTGTTGCGAGATAATTATACTGTAGCATTAATTTTTGTCATTTTAATACATTTATTTTAATTTTATGTTAATCTATTTCTAATTGCCATTGTTTAAAATAAGAACTTCACTCTCGTGAAATCAACGTCAGCAGAAAACTAGGCGTTGCAGACCTATAATCGGCAATGAACAACTAATAATATATATTACGTTGTAATGATATTGTTATGTTCTGTGTACAGGGGAGAGTTCCTTACCTGGCCTTTCATGTAAGCGTTGAAGGCGTGGTTGATTGGATAGGCAATGTTGCATTTGGAATCTTGGATTCGCAGATTCAGATGTGCGTTCTTCAGCAGCTTGGTACTGTTGTTGAGCTCTTCAACCGCCAGGAGGACCGCGGGCTCGACGCGGTGCTTAGAAAACAGGTACTTGTCGTCAAAAGGGAGCTGCACCAAAACGTTGACATTCAACCCTTCCACCACTATTATTCCAGAATGTATCACCATCACTGTCAGCGCCACAACCACCGACAGATACACTCTCGAAGAGGAAGAAGAAGAAGTAGTAGAAAAAGAGCAGGATAGAGGACGCGAAGATGAAGTTGGTGGTGACGATGGAAGCGAAAGAGAAGTAGAATCCGAGTGTGGAATCGACGTTAACGACGACGATGCCGGTGACGTCGTGGCATGTGACGATGAAGAAGATCGTGACGACAGTGTGGAACGCGTGGAAATACTATCCTGATTTGAAGATGGTAAATTGGTCGATTCATGTAGTGAAGAAACACGAGTTATATCATCACTAGTCCCCAACGAAGGTTTACGACGTGCCATTGTTGACTATAACCACTAATTTATTATAATTCACAATCTGATCAAGTTGTCCTTTCTTGATCATGAAAAAAAAACCACGTTCACAGTGAAAGAAAACAACAATTAAAAGAACAGAATCCAAACTCACAGAATTTTAAAATTCCCTTTGTGGTCCCAAATTGAAGCGAGATACGATAACATTCACCACAAGCTGAAAACGGAAAGATACGCACGTCTAATGTTGACGGGAGCAGATGCTGGTTTGTTTATGATGAACGAGAACACGAGTCGAAATAACAACGGCACGTGGAAAACACGTGACACATCCAGCTTAAATATATTTGTCTAACTCAACACCCTGTCGATAAACCACCCTTTGTAAAAAAAAATAACCACTGCCAAGATTCGAAGCTAGGACTTGCAGGACATTGCCATGTTCCGAGTACACACACACACACGCACACCCACACACACACATTTCACATTTCCATAACTTTATTACAACCCAAACCATTAACTTTAACTATGTTGTATTGACCTCAGCACAGTTCGTTGAGTACGCCACCCGCACCCTTAAACTTTTCATCACCCTTGAGAAGAAAAGAGAGAAAGAGAGAGAGAGAGAGAGAGAGAGAGAGAGAGAGAGAGAGTGAGAGAGAGAGAGAGAGAGAGAGAGAGAGAGAGAGAGTGTGTGTGTGTGTTTGTGTGTCTGTGTGTAGGAAAAAGAGTGAGAGCGAGAGAATCGATGAGAGAGGCACACTCTGGCACGCACACATATGCACTTCAGTGCATGCACACGAACACGCAAGGACGCACACATTATATTACATGATTATTGCTTTAGGTCCAGCGGACTCTTCCGAGCCAAATCAGGACCGGACAACCCCTAATCCGCAGAAAAGATCTGCCGAAACAACCCTAGTGATAAAACTGAAAGCTCTCCACCAGCCAGTCACTTTACAATAAAGACATCCCACGCAGGGGACGCTGAGGCTATACTCTAATTTATCGAACCCCCGTTTACAAAAACAAAATAGAATACGAACATCATTATAAATTATCAACAAAACACATACATATTAAATGCCTACATTGCTAAATAATAACATCATAGGAAGCCCTAGTGACCACCTGGCAGAAAGCGTCCAATATTCCCAAGCTGATCCAACAGACCTCACACACAAATAAGGGGTCTTGTCCCGGAAGAGTTTTCAAGAAAAAAGGTAGATGCCTGGTCTAGCGAAGAAGGAGATAGTATTGCGGATTGATAGAACAGAGCAGGAATGAGAAAGAACAAATAAGAAAGACAGCGACAGTGGGAATTTAAAGCACTAAATTTCCAGAAAGTGGGGATACTATTTATACTGAAACCCCCGGCACCCCAACGGGGGAAAGCACGCACAAACAGGCACTCATTATTTGTATAAAGGCAAGCTAAGTTTATTACTTTCTATTAAAAATAATAATAATAATAATAATAATAATAATGATAATAATAATAAAAATAATAATAATAATAATAATAATAATAATAATAATAATAATAATAATAATAATAATAATAATCATAATAATAATAATAATAATCATAATAATAATAATAATAATAATAACGAATGCTATACGCGGCTATATCAGACTCAAAACGCGGAGATCTGTGACCAACTCACTTGTAATAATTATTAAGGAATTTTGTTGTTGGTTTGGTTTTTTCTTCAGCACAGTAAATCAGATAAGTTAATGTTCTCCTACCACAAGCACATACACTGTGAGCCTCGGGCGGCTTGAGTTCGACCCTTCCTGGATCGTCCAGCGCCTTGAGCAGGTTTTGAACTAGAAAAGCGCAATTATAAGAACGAATAAACAGATAAAACATAACAAATATGGTTACCAGATACACCACAAAACACACACACACACACGCACACACACAGTAACTGTCTAGTTTTGAAAGCAGACTTTATCTAACATACAAAGAAAGTAGCTATTTAAAAAATACATAGGCCCTATAAATATATAGTGCAAAGACACCAGTAAAAACATAACCTAGCTGTAGGCATATTCCTTTATCCTAAACACAACAACAGGTGCGAGCAATATTGTACATAACAATGGCCGACTTTTTTTTGTATCGTTAATGGTCCGAATCGAGCCCTCAACAACAACCGCGGATGTTACAAGGTAAACATAGTGATACGCTTCATCGCATATCCGCAAGACAGGCTATCAAAATAATCCGTTCTAAAGAAGAACGAGTTCAATTAAAACAGCGGGAAGATACGCATAATTATGTAGAGAGAGGGAGAGGTAAAATGGGTAAGACAAAGAAAATTGAGTCTTGAGTTGTTGTTGTTGTTGTTGTTGTTTTTTCTTCCAAAAGATTTAAACTACATATAAATAGTAACGTATGATGATAGAAGAGTTTTTTTTTTTTTGTTAAATCTAGATTTATTAGCCCCTTTCAGTCCGAAGCAGTATTTTTTCCAAATGATGAACTTCACATAGGCAGTAATTTATGATGATAGAAGAATTTATAGATCTATATTATCGAAGTGAAATCTCTTGCGATGGGCGTGCACGCATGCAGCTTAGAAAAGTCGTTGTGGTCCCTGACAACGTCACTGGCTTCACTACAGCGGAAGGGTCGCTAATGCAGTCATTCAGCGTCACTTCAGACTACAGCCACAGCAGTGCGTCATGTGGCTTCTCCCCACCAACGAACTGGTCTTTTGTTGGTAACGCTCCGCTGCTCTTTGTTTGTGTGCTATGCATGTGCCTCTATAT
>CM072514.1:63787308-63817308 GCA_036898135.1 Oncomelania hupensis | reverse complement strand
TTCAAAGTGTTAATTAGGCTTACTAATTTTCAGTTTTGGCCACGCTTTACTAGGGCCAAAACTCCAGGCGTGCTGGGAACAGTGCCGCTGCTGCGCATGCGCATCGCGCATCGGGTCGCGCATGCTCATCTTGATATTTATAATTTTCAGTGGTAATTGTAATTATCGCTTGATAATTGTAATTATCTCTTGATAATTGTAATTATCGCATGATATTTGTAATTCTCATGTTTTGGCGCAAGGAAAGCGTGGCAAATATTGATAATTAGTAATTAACACTGCGGATTACCGATATCTCTGTAAATTACACAGAATACGTGATAATTTCAATTATCTCGTGGTAATGCTAACTCTCGGTTTTGGCGCTATTAGGCCGTCATAAAGCTCGCTCAACGACACTCACTTCATTAACTGTTTAATTGGTGTGCGCTTTCACGTAGTTGTTTATGACTAGCGTGCGCGCCCGTGGGTGGGTGGGAGGTCGCGTACAAAGTGCCCCTAGAGCTGTATTTTATCTTAGACCTCCCGTCAACCCATTATAATTAATCATATTGCCCCCCGCACAAAGAAAGAAAGAAAGAAACTGAACATCCCACATTGTTTAATGTCTCTAGTTCATTCATCAGTGCCAAGAGAGGTCCGCTAAAACAAAAGGTAAAATGAGCGAATCCATTACGAGTCTGGCAACGTTACACATTTGGCCTCTTTCAGCAACATACAATTAAGTATTGGAATGTCGGCTGTCACTATAACTGAAAACAATGCTGCAACGGCAAAATAACATTACCTACACACCCACGCCCAAACAATAGCAACAACTACAACAAAGCAACAACCACAAATGAAATAGGCACAACATTGTCACTCATGTCGAGTCGGCACACAAGAATTCGATGACTGTTGCTTAATATTATGCGATAAGTTGGTTTGCCTTTGGGCTTGTTGGATTTGTTGTTGTTGTAGCTGTTGTTTTGTTTGTTTGTTTGTTTTAGTTTTCAAAAACATGTCTCCCACCCATGCTGGTGAGACTTAAGCAGCTTTTTAAAAATCAATCACAAATAAAACAAGAAGAAAGAAAGGATTTTTTTAACCAAAAATAAAAAGAAACAAATAGATTAGATGGAAAAAACACGAAAGCAACATTGCGGCTGCTATCCTATGCACCAACGGGAATCCCCTCATGTGAAACATACTTCCGGTTTCTTTCTCCGTTGTTGTTGCATCAATTTTTATTCATCAGATTAACATAAGTTGTACAATGGGAAGTTTTACAGTGGGCCACCAGTATCGTACCCTCACATATATTTTTATTGATGCAGTTTATTATCCCTTTCTATCGCCAGTGGCGCGCCTAAACCCTACCTACCTAACATTATTTGTGAATTTTTGAAAAATATTCGGAGAAACATAACGCCCAGATGCTGGCTCGAACCCACACCTGTCAGGCGCCATTGGTTTCTGGCTTGTGAACATGGCAAGTTAGTCCCGCTATAGCCCACTTGGCCACAACGTTCGCCTAACATAGTCAACTACTTCGTGTTTTGTGAAGGTTGCGACGGCGAAGCTATGGAAAACTACAAGAGTCTTCAGGTCCTGTTTCACTTTCTGTTGATGATCGACGCACCTCCGAAGTCGCCACAAATACAGGCCTCTACGATTGTTTTTTGCATCCTTTCACTGAGCATGTACTTCCTCCACCGTTTTTATACTTATCCCACTCGTTTTCTGGCTCTAACAATCGTCGTTTTCGGCAATTTGCCATATTTAAAAGTCACGCATCAAGCTTTGATAAAAGCAAAACAAGCCAGACCGGAACTTGGTTTCATTCTAACCTCGTTTTAATTTATAATGGCGATACCCACGAGTTTTTATGAGAGGTGCCGGAAAGTTGTGAATTCCATAGAAGGGGAAGAGAAGACCAACCAACAATGAATCCATATTCGAATCTGTCAATCGTATCCCATTCAACAAGTGCTGGAATAGCAATCAGAATGATTGAAGCAATAACAACTAAAACCCTTTGGCTTTTCACAGCACCGAAAAATCACAGATTTGAACCTGTAAAACTTGGAGAGTCGGTGCGCGGCGTTCTATTCACTATGCTAAGTCTACAAAAGTCTTCATCAACACTATAAAGTAAAGAGAATCTCACACTTCTTCTTCTTCTTCTTCTTCTTCTTCTTCTTCTTCTTCTTCTTCTTCTTCTTCTTCTTCTTCTTGTGTGCTTTCATAATTACCGTAATTTTAAACAGTTCGGGTTATTTCCCTTTTCCTACTGTAATCATCTTCCTCTTGCTGTCTTCTAAATCACTGCATTGCTTTTTGGATATCGGGATAATGTCAGCAATACTTTCAAATAGTCGGGACTCAGAACGAGACAAATGTCTCGACAAATGACAACAGAAGTACCAAGTACCACCGAGCAGATTTTCAACCTTAGAATACTCTGCGACAAATACCTACAGCACCAACATCTATATCATGCGTTTGTAGACTTCAAGAAAGAGTTTGATCGAGTTTTGCATGCAGCTTTGTGGGCAAACATGAGAGTTTACAACATCGGCCATAACATTATTGAAGTCATCAAAAGCCTATATTACAAGGCTACCAATGCAGTCATCCACAACAGCGCCATCGGGAACTAGTATAAAACAATAATCGGTGTGCGTCTACAGTACGATGCCTACTCTTTTCCCCCCATGGGGGTGCCGGGGGTTTCAGTATAAATAGTATCCCCACTTTCTGGAAATTTAGTGCTTTAATTTCCCACTGTCGCCATCTTTCTTGTATGTTCTTTCTCATTCCTAATATGTTCTATCAATCTGCTATACTATCTTCTTCTGCGCTATACCAGTCACCTACCCTTTTTCTTGAAAACTCTTCCGGTAAAAAACGCCTTATTTGTGTGTGAGGTCTGTTGGATCAGCTTGGAAATATTGGACGCTTTCTGCCAGGTGGTCACTGGGGCTTTCTATTCCTTTATTATTTGGCAATGTAGGCATTTTATATGCACGGTGGCCTAATGGTAGAGCTTTGGCTTGCGGATCTGAAGGTCCCGGTTCGAACCCAGGCCTGGGCATTGTGTTGCGTCCTTGGGAAAGACTCTTTACTCCCGTTTCTTACTCCTTCGGATGAGAGAATAAATCGAGGCTTAGTCTGTGTCGCATACATTCCATCATAACGGACTTTAAAGATCCTGACGCTCATGTCCTAGACGGGTGAGTGCCGGTGACAAGAACACACCCAGCATGCACCTAGGTCCTTCTCCCCCATCCCTGGCTGGCCAGGATTGTGCTCAGTTGTCTGGAGCGTTATTACGATGCGCCCAAAGGCTGCAAATTGGGGCCTCAGGCGGCTTGAGTTAGATCCTCTGTCGGTCAGCGCCTTGAGCAGCTCTTTAGCTGGAAAAGCGCTATATAAGAGCGATTAAATAAATATGTATGTTTTTGTTAATATTTTATAATGATGTTTATATTCTAGTTTGTTTTTGTAAAGGGGGTTCCATTAATTAGAGTATATCCTCAGAGTCCCCTGCGTGGGATGTTTTTATTGTAAAGTTACCGCTGGTGAAGTGCCTTCAGTGTTACCACTAGGGTTGTTTCGCCAGATCTTTTATGCGGATCAGGGGCGAGTCCTCTTTCAGCGAAGTTGTGGTCTTGATTTTGTGGTCCTGATTCGGCTATAATGGTCTTGATTTGGCTCGAAAGAGTCCGCTGGCCCTAAAGCAATAATCATGTAATGTAATGCCTACTCTTTTCAACACTCTTCAACATCGTCCTGGAGCGCATCATGTCAGATGTCCTTGCAGATCATGAAGGCACAGTCGTATAGGGGGTAGGGCAATCTCCAAACCCTATTTTGCGGATGACATTGATGGATTGGATGGAGAGGGATAAGAACTTGAACAGAGGCCTGACACCACCCTCAGAGCAGTTGGAATGGAAATAATTGCAAAGAATACCAAAATGATGACCAACCACATCAATGGGATTAACACGGACTTCAAAGTCCACGGCCAATCCCTCAACACGTTGCATAGCATCAAATATTTAGGAGCAATTGTATCAGACAATGGGTCTCGACAGGATTGTCCTCTCCACGATAGCACAAGCTGCTGCCCTGACAAGGTTGAAACCCAATGGGAAAAACATGACCCTGAGTCTACTCTCATATACGCTTGCGAAACATGGACCCTCACAGCAGACCTACAACAAAGAATACAAAGAATGGATATGAGGTGCTACAGAAAACTTATGAGCATTTCCTATACCCATCACATCACCAACGAGGAAGTCCAACAGAATCTCACACAAGCCATTGGACAACACGATGACATGCTAAGTGGTCAAGAAACGGAATTTCCGATGGTATGGCCACGTCACCACAGCATCAGGCCTTGCAAAGACCACCCTGCAAGGCACGGTGCAAAAAAAGTCAAAAAATGGGAGAGACAGAAAAAAGAGGTGGGAGGGCAACATTCGGAAATGGACTGACTTGACGCTGGGCGAAGCCATGATTGTTGCTGAGGACTGAGAGAGATGGTTTACGCTTGTTAAACGATCATCTGTGGTGCCCCAACGACCTTCGAGTTACGGGATACCTTCGAGTTACGGGATACCTATAGGATAGAGTCACGTTGAAACAGCACACTTCTAAAATTGCAAGTCTTGTCCATGCAGAAGGTTGAAAATAATAGAACTGAGAAAGGACCTCAAACGTAGCATGAATATACTGAGCTAAGGAACTGCGACCAGCATGATGAGGAGAGAGAAGAAAGAGGAGAAGGAGGCGGAAAAGAGGAGGAGTAAAATAAGAGATTAAGGCCCCCCCCCCCCCCCCCCAAATAACCTCTTACTAACTTTTCTTTTTTAAATCGATACATTCATTAAATTGGGTTTATTAGCTTACTTATCAGCGTGCAGTGGTTTGCCACACGCTAGACAATGTTTAGTGAAGCAACGTCGGGACCGTTTGCGCTGGGTTATCATACTTGGAAGGTAGCCATCAAACGACTATTTAAAAAAAAATTGAAACAAGCACACAACACACTCCAGTTCACCTAGCTGTGAATGGGTTCCTGGCTCACACGCCTCTCTCCCCAACGACCGAATGGTTAGGGGAACACCTGTACCTTTGAATTGCATCAAGGTTAACATGTCTTTTAATAGCATCAAGGTTAGCGTGCCTTTTAAAAGCATAAAGGTTCTAATTTCATTTTAGTTAGGTGCTATATTTTAAGTCAGTTTTATATCTAATTTGGATTTTCGTTAAAAGGGCCTCCAATGAAGACCCCACATCGTATTCCTACAGAATACCCCCTAATACGTTAGTAATTGTCGAGAATGACAGATGGACACTAAAGGAAGAAGAAGAAGAAGAGTACAAAGAAGAAGAAGAAGAAGAAGAAGAAGAAGATCGATTTTAACAATAGCTCGGCAACGAAATTGTGTATAAAATAGTTGGTTGTTTTGCAAAGCAAAGGAAGAGACGCCCTAAAATTCAAAGCTTGGCGGTCCGGTTTAAACCATTATCTTTCCTGCTTAACAACAGTGCAATTTGCCAAAGTAAAGATATCAAATCTGTTCTGTTCTGTTTGTTTATTGTCTTTTCCAGCAAGCTGATAAGACATTTAAAAAAAATTGTTAGATTAGATTACCAACAGGAGAGTCCAGCAATACTTTTTTTTAATATTTAAAGATATCAAACACAAAAATAAACATGCTGGAAATTGTGCACCGCTCTCTCTCTCTCTCTCTCTCTCTCTCTCTCTCTCTCTCTCTCTCTCACTCTTTCTCCCCTCCCTACACCACACTTTAAAAAACAAACAAGGGAATATACAATATTGTATACCCAGAAAAAGTGATTGCCACTTGAAGCATGAATTTAATTCTAACCTGAGATCCCCACAGTCTCTCTCTCTCTCTCTCTCTCTCTCTCTCTCTCTCTCTCTCTCTCTCTCTCTCTCTCTCTCTCTCTCTCTCTCTCTCTCTCTCTCTCTCTCTCTCTCTCTCTCAGCTAGCTACTCATCTGATGCGAATTGTGCCCGCCATTAGTATTCTAAAGGGCCCGCCTCGCAGAACCCCACGTGACTGATGACGTTTTACCAAGGGGAAACTAACGAGGTTCCCCCAGACGCTCGCCCCGTCGTTATTTATACCAGACCCAATTACCTTTTGGTAACTATAGTTCCTTGTTATCCCTCGCTTCACTGCCAAACCCAAATATATCTTCTTCGTTCATTCCTAATATACTGTCTTTCACAGCGCCTTCCAAAATTTGTTCATTCATTTTCTTGTGGAAATATTTTTAAAAAATGTAATCATTGAAATTATTTTAAACTTTATTTCATTTTTTCCCCTTCATTCCTTTTTTTCTTTTTCTTTCTTTCGTTCTTTCTTTCTTTCTTAATTTCTTTCGTTATCATAAGTTTATTAATTAAAAATTGTCTTTCTTTCTATCGTGTTATTTTCAAATTCTTTCTTTTGTCTTTCTGTCTTAATTCTTTGCTTTTTTTTTGTTTATTTGTATATGTTCCGCTATGTGTCTTACCATTCATCATTCTTTCTTCCTTTTTTTTCGATGCCTTTTTTCTCTTAGTTTTTGTTCTTTCTTTAATATATATATATATTTTTTAAAATATATAATTTTCGTACTTGTTTACATTTTTTAAAAAATATTTTTTTCCTGATCATTTTTCCCTTTCTTCAATGTCTTTTCATTTCTTTTAATTTTATTTCTTTATCCAAAATCTTCCTTCGGTGGTTCAAATGCCCTTCCTATTACAGTGACCTATTTTTCTTTACGTCCACCATTTTATCGCGTAAGCTATGTAATATTATATTTGCAATACATTTGAGTACTTGATTCCTCATTTAAACAACAACACGGAATTCTTAAACACCTACTTCACCCCCACCCTTCCTCTCTCTTTCTCTTTCTGTCTCTCTGTCTCGGTCTATTTGTCTGTCTGTCTCTCTCCCCCTCTACACCCGCCCTCTACCTTCCCTGCTTACCCGCCACCCTCTGGGGAGTCGTCGAACCAGTAAAGTCACTCTCTCTAGTTTCGGTCATGCTAGCGATCATGTTTTCTTCTTTTTGGTCTGTCCTTTCTAGGCGAATGATTTCTAAGGCTGTAATTCCATCTGTCCAGCGGTATTGATGTTATATAACCCTGTGTTCTTCTTCTTCTTCTTCTTCTTCTTCTTCTTCTTCTTCTTCTTCTTCTTCTTCTTCTTCTTCTTCTTCTTCTTCTTCTCTCTCTCTCTCTCTCTCCCTCTCTTTTGCGTGCCACCCTTCAAATATAAGTAGCACGTTTTCGTTTCAGACCTATCCCTCTGCCCAAATTGCTCGAGTATCCCTTTCACTGGTCCTGCTAACGTCATGATTAGTTGACGACACGAACATTATATATTACCATGCATGTTAAAACACAGTCTGATCAAGCGGAGAATTGTTTCTCATGACCCAACAGCTCCACGCTTTAAATTAAAAAAGTAAAGTAAGACAGTGCAGTGTTTAATTAATTAATTTTTTATTATGTGGACTCTGATTTTGTATGGATATGGCTTAGATCTATCATTGAAAACGTACACAAAATACTGAGCCTTAACAGACTATCGACACCAGTAACAAAAATAAAAACATAAATAGCACACATCTGCATTTTGCTGAAATTACTTATTTGTCTATCATAATACACCAAGTTAAAAAAAATCAAGAAGAACAACTTTTAGAGTGGTTATTTCCCCTTACCTCTACCCCAAATCCACCATTATTTTCAGTTTCGTGATACTCAATCTACTCAAACCCTCACTCCCATCCCCCGAAGAAACAATGTCAATAGTAGTCCCACTGAACGCAAATTTTCAACCTCTTCGAAGTAATTCGGTCACAAAGTATATTTCATCTTCCATGAAAGTGTAGGGACTTAGCAATTCTTAAATGTATGTAATTGTGTGAAATAATTATGACTATATTTTTGTTGCATTGTTTCAATGCGCAAGAGATATTTAATTGGTATATACATGTAATATCGATGGGCATCTCTCATTTAAAACTTCGCTTTTGTGTGCCCTCTATGCATTTCATGTTACATGTATGTTTGTTTGTCACGTGAATAAAATTTAGTTTAAACCAACAATTCTTAGACATTTGAGTACTGAATCAATTTCTATTTCAAAACTGAAAAAAGAGTGACGTTTCTCAGACGAAAAATAACATTCATCATTCAGAATCAGCTTATATGGAAAAAAATTTCATAAATTACACTTAAGTTTAAATAATGCATCATTTAGGTTTGTGTGTCCCCATCAGAAGATTACATTTTTGAACCTAAGATAACTGTATTGTATTTGCT
Source organism: Oncomelania hupensis (assembly GCA_036898135.1). NCBI lineage: Eukaryota > Metazoa > Mollusca > Gastropoda > Littorinimorpha > Pomatiopsidae > Oncomelania > Oncomelania hupensis. The sequence goes on along the minus strand of CM072514.1, from coordinate 63,808,952 downwards.
ATTATTGCAAAACAGTTGTAGCAAAGCAGCATGAGTACCATTTCTTGAGGAACATTAACTCGGGCAAATATCAGAAACAATTGTAACGGGTGCTTGCTACATTCAGGTGGTCTTATTACAACTACAACACATTTCTTTGCTCAGAAAGCTTGTCAAAGCGTAACGTTGCCATCAGAAAATGTATTCATTTATGTATTTATGAATACATAAATAAACAGTACAAGTGGTGACATCATTACATAAATACTATTTGAGGTGACAACGTCGTCACAAACTCTTTTGAGTTAAGCAACTGTAATTGAGCATTCTTTTTTAAATATACATCTGAAATTGAGCATCATGCATTCAAAAAGGCCGCCGGCATGAGGCAACGCAATCCTAATTAGCGGCAAAATAGTTCCACGAAATCACAGTCTACTTAATATCATCCAACAGCAGCACCCAACTGATATACTGCGAACGAGTATGCGCGGACGGTATATGATCATCACGGACCACCTGGCCGCACTCCACCAAGCCCCACCTTTGATAGTTAAGAGAAATTTGAAACTAAAATAGTCTTGAAGGGAAAAAGGTGTTTCCCGCAAACCAGCCAACTTTTCCTCGGCTAGATATATAAGGTTTCTTCTGCTTCAGCTAAAACGATTAAGCCCAGAGTGGATTAATTTCTTGTAATGGATAGTGTATCTCAGCGGTGGCGGAATAGGCTAGTAGTATACATTGCGTCTGCTAGTGTTGATTCAGTTAGTTTTGGCAGAACAATTTTGAGGGGTGGGTTGGTGGGGTATGGAAGTATGGTGATGGTGCCACGACAGTTTACGTTCGGTTAGAGGGAATGGGGTGGAGTAGTGTGGGGTTGAGAGAGAGAGAAAAAGAGAGAGAGAGAGAGAGAGAGAGAGAGAGAGAGAGAGAGAGAGAGAGAGAGAGAGAGAGAGAGAGAGAGAGAGAGAGAGAGAGAAAGAAGACAGAAAGACACACAAAGGCAGACAGTACAGACACAGTTTAATGAGTATGGACACTGCACACAGACTTAATGCTATAATTTTGAGGACAATAATCCACTTTCAATGTGAAAACTACATTCGATGTGCATTGATAAAATCCTCAACTCCCCCAGCGCATTAAGCAGATCTATATAGCGCGTAAGTGTGCTACAGAAGCTCAATTATTTTCTCTCACTAAAAGCCAAACCCTACTAAAATAAAACATAAAAAGAGGGATTGGTTTTCATATAGCGCACTTACAAGCTCAGACAGTTTCTCAAGGCATTGGCCACTCAAATCCAGCATGCTCAGAAAGAGTTTGCTGAAGTTTGAGGATTCGAACCCACATCGTACAAGACGCGCGTACACATTACGGCTTGCGCTCTGAATCACGGAGCTATCCCTGGGCCCCAGTTGGCCCGTTTTAAATCTTCCTGTACTGGTATTATTATTATTATTATTATTATTATTATTATTATTATTATTATTATTATTATTATTATTATTATTATTATTGCTTTAAAACACCACGCAGGTACAGCGCTTGTCAAATCTAATAATACAATGCCTTGCAACTAAGACCCCGGCAGGATATGATACATAGTCTAATCCTAAAGAAATTTTCGAGTTTTAGACAATGACGTTAGTTGTGCCATCCAACTCCGCGTATTATTTTATTTATTTATTTTTATTATTATTGATGATTTTTATAGCGCACTTATCTCGCCGTACTTGACCAGATTTTAGGCGCTGGCCGATACAGGATCTAACTCAAACCGCCCGAGACGCCCACCCGCAGCCTTTGGGCGCATGGTCTGATGCCCTGACAACTGAGCACTATCCTGGCCAGCCAGGGATGGGGGAGAAGGACCAAGTGCATGCTGGGTGTGTTCTTGTTACGGCACTCACCCGTCTATGACATGAGCGTCAGGATCTTTAAAGTCCGTTATGATGGAATGTATGTTTACACACAGACTAGACCTCGGTTTATACTCTCATCCGAAGGAGTAGGAAACGGGAGTAAAGTGTCTTTCCCAGGGACACAACACAATGGCCAGGACAGGGCTCGAACCTGGGACCTTCAGATCCGCAAGCCAAAGCACTACCATTAGACCACCGTGCCTCACGGTATACTTCTCGTAAAAATATTGGCATCACTTACGCCCAATAATACAGTGTATATTGTCCCTAAAATGTTGGTATCACTTACGCCAACCAATGTAAAATTCAGTTGATAGAGTTTGTTTAAAACAAATCACTTTATACTCAACAATAACTAATACAGTGCACATTGTTCGGGAAAAAAAATCACTTACGCCCAACAATCAATGTACAATTCAGTGTATAATATTGTCATTAAAAATGTTCGTTACGCCAACCAATGTACAATTCACTTTATATTGTTCGTAAAATATTAGTATCACTTTACGCCTAGCAATGTCTAATACAGTGTATTTTGTTTCTTAAAATAAAAATGTCACTTACGTCAACCAATGTTCATTTCAGTGTAAAATAGGGTTACTGAAATATAAGTTTCACTTTTCGTTCAACAATGTAAGATTCCCTGTGTATTGTTCGTAAAATATTGGTATCAATTACCCCCGACAGTGTACAATTCAGTGTATACTGTCCCTACAGTAGATAATTTGCTAATGCATCTTACTGAAGAAGCTATAGTATAGGCTTTTGATACGTCCACAACAAATCGTCAAGTTGTTTCTTGGCTTTATCGTCCATTGTTTTTTAACATAATTAACAGTACTGGGGCGGTGACATCAACATCACCGCACGTACTGTGTTGACAAAACCAAGTCTCCCACTATCCAACCGTACCTATCCTATCCTATCCCGTAATTCGGAGGTCGTAGGGGCACCACAGGTGATCGTTTAACCAGCGTACTCCATCTTTCCCTGTCCTCAGCAACCCTGATTGTTTCGCTCAGTGTCAAACCAGTCCATTCTCGAATGTTGTCCTTCCATCTCTTTTTCGGTCTCCCTCTTCTTCTACCTCCTTGCACTGTGCCTTGCAGGATGGTCTTTGCACAACCGTACCATAGATCCAATATTGTTATACAGGAAGTGAAACCACGTACATGCACACCAACACTACTATAGAACCTGCGCGTTATAACACCTCTCGCACTCATTTTGCAGCAATCGTCCCCGGAGGCATGCACCCCGACATAATCATAATAAAAATGTGTATCGGCGGTATAAATTATTCCCAGAACCAGGTCCGCGCGATCAAATTTATGGACGGGTCGCTATCTATTTACGGCGGTCATGCCCCACATCAATTTCGATGTTATCTTTTGAACATTTGTCCTAACCATAAGCATCCTTTGGACTTTGCCCTAACCATAGTTATTTTGTCCTAATTAATATAAGTGCAAGAAAGTTTAAAAGCACTAAGAAGTGGATCTACTGCAGGTGGTATTTGCCATGGTAGGGCAGAGTTAAATAGCAATATTGATGCAGTGGTTCAAATCCCGTTAACGGCCCGGTAAAAAAAAAAAAAATTAAAAAGTAACTAGAACACTGCGTTCCTACTCCTTCGGATGAGAATATAAACCCAGGTCTAGTATGCGCACGCGCGCATGAAATCGCACGGACTTTAAAGATCCTGACGCTCATGTCCTAGACGGATGACTGCCGGTTACACAAATACACCCAGCACGCACAATCGGTCCCGTATCCCCATCCCCAGTCTCCCAGGATTGTGCTCAGTTGTCTGGGCGTCAGACTATGCCCCCAAAAGTTGCAAGTGGGCGCCTCGGGTGGCTTGAGTTAGATCCTGTATCAGCCACCGCCTTGAGCAGCTCTTGAGCTGGAAAAATCGCTATATAAAAAGTGATTCCTATCCTATCCTATCCCGCAACTCGAAGGTCGTAAGGGCACCACAGATGATCGTTTAACCAGCGTACTCCATCTTTCCCTGTCCTCAGCAATCCTCATGGCTTCGCTCAGGGTCAAACCAATCCATTCTCGAATGTTGTCCTTCCACCTCTTTTTCTATCTTCCTCTTCTTCTGCCTCCTTGCACCGTGCCTTGCAAGATTTTCTTTGCAAGGCCTGATGCTTTGGTGACGTGGCCATACCATCGGAGTTCCCGTTTCTTGACCACTGTGATTGTGTTGTCCAATGGCTTGTGTGATGGCCTGTCGGACTTCGTCGTTGGTGATGTGCTGGGTACAGGAAATGCCCAGAAGCACCTCATCTCCATGCTTTGTATTCTTCGTTGTAGATCCGCTGCGAGGGTCCATGCTTCGCAAGCGTATAGGAAGATGGAGATGACAAGGGAGCGCAGCAGCCTTACCTTGGAATGTAGACTGATGGTCCTGTGATAAAATAAAATAAATAAATAAAGATGCACACACAAGTTGCTGACAAACAAGTGTAATAAGAGCCAATTTCTGGTGTTCAATTGTATATGTTTATAGCGTTGTTTTATATTCTATTATATTATATTGTATTGTGTTATGTTGTATTGTATTGTATTGTATTGTATTAGGTTGTATTGTATTGTATTCAGCTGCTTGAGTAGCTGTACTAACTGGCAAATGCGCTATAAAAGGAACAAGCTGATGCCTTTTCACTGTATAGTATCGCATTGCATTAAGTTGCATTGTAATGCATTGCATTGCATTGTATTGTACAGTACAGCCGCCAGCGGCTTGAGCAGCCATATTTGCTGGCACGTGCGCTATAGAAGAATAACTACTTCACTCATGTATATTATATTGCAGTATCACGGTAGTTTATAGTCCTATCCCATCCCATCCCGTAACTCGAAAGTTGTTGGGGCACCCCAGATGACCGTTTAATCAGCGTATTCGTTATTTCTCTGTCCTCAGCAACCTTTATGTAAACATGTAAACATACTCCTACCTCGGACAGGAGAATAAAACGAGGTCTTGTCTGTGCACGCATGCACCATTCCATCGCATGGACTTTAAAGATCATGAGGCTTGCGCATACATAGGATGGGTGAGTGAGTACCTGAAATATAAATACATACACCCACCAACGCCTATAGGTCATGTTACCCACCTCTGTCATTCAATATGGCTCAGTTGTTCGGACCGTTTGACAATGCGCTTGATGCTACAAATCTGGGGTTTGGGGCGGTTTAAGTTAATAAATGACATCGACCGGCGCCTTACGCAGCTCTTTGGACTGTGTGACACTCGATGTTGTTTTTTTTATCAGTTGATTCAGCCCCGATGCTTGAAACCTGATAAAGTGTAACTCAGATTCGTTTATCCACGCAGCCTGTTCACTCAGCAACAAGGCAAAGTCGTCGTATGTAGTTTTCCAACTTTATTCAGCATACATCAACACTGCATAAAATCGCTCAATCGCTTTTTCCACTCTACAATTCTCAACTATCAACCACCTTTTGAAACAGTGCGGCACTATATATACATGTATAGTCTCTCTAAACTCGAGAGAGCGTCCGAACGTTCGAGCGCGACACAATTTCAACCAACCAGAACAAACCTCGTCATCACCGTCTCACGTCACACAACCATATTTAGGATGGAAGCTTCTCTATTTACCACTAGAATTATCCATACGCTTCGATCGATAGTAAACAACCAACTCTAGAAAATTCTCAAATAATATCGACCTACTAAAACTACCAACGTTATACAAAGCTTCCTCTAACAACGCAAAATCAAATCAAAGACAAATACACTCTGTTATTGCATACCTAGCAAAACAAAACAATCGTATCTATCGTGCGCGTCACACACAAACTATCGTGCGCGTTTCAACGTAACAGACTGATAACTGCTGCTGCTGCTGCTATAATAGAATAATCGTGCTTTTCATTACTGTACTGTATTAAACTACATTGTCGGGCAGACCGCTGTGTTAAGACTAAGTGCTCCTGTGCTTAAATACACACTAATGTCTGCCTATCCTTGTTCAGTTTCAACAATTCTATTATACTATACTGCAGTGCCGTACCGCTGTGTTAAGACTAAGTGCTACTGTGCTTAAATAAACACTAATGTCTGCCTATCCTTGTTCAGTTTCAACAATTCTATTATACTATACTGCAGTGCCGTACCGCTGTGTTAAGACTAAGTGCTACTGTGCTTAAATAAACACTAATGTCTGCCTATCCTTGTTCAGTTTCAACAATTCTATTATACTATACTGCAGTGCCGTACCGCTGTGTTAAGACTAAGTGCTACTGTGCTTAAATAAACACTAATGTCTGCCTATCCTTGTTCAGTTTCAACAGTTCTATTATACTATACTGCAGTGCCGTACCGCTGTGTTAAGACTAAGTGCTCATGTGCTTAAATATACACTAATGTCTGCCTCTCCGTGTTCAGCTTCAACAGTTCGGATACAGCCGCAAACCTCAGCCACTTGGGAAAACCTCCACTCTAGCTGAGCATCGGAGCATCAGAGACCACAGCACGCAAGATATGTTTGTATTGACAATGCTGGTAGCATCAGCTGCATCCTCAGATGTTCTGTGTGTTTGTTTGTTTGTTGTTGTTTTGTTTCCCTGCATTGTCCTGCTGAGCAGCAGGCCAGCAAGTTGCTAAAAGGACGTAATACAATAATGACAAAGCTTGGTTACCCTCTGTTCATCCCCGTTCTACCTTCCTATTCCTCGCATTCTGAGATAAGTGACAGAGCCTGGGGGCATATGCAGAAGTCCGAGTTAACGAGTTTAATCCCAAATCTAGCCCTAACCCCAATTTAATGTAGCTCTTGGCTAAATATTTTGTATACACAGGGGCGTCGCACGGTCCGAAATATTGGGGGGGCAATCCTGTCGACGGGGAGGTGGGTGGGTGGGTGGGGGGCTGACAAGCGGGACGCACCCTGTAATATATCCTCGTACCTTCATCCAACTGAAAGACTGAGAGTAAAAACATTTAATTATTTATGTTCTTCTTTACTGAAAATACAAGATTCATTTCCAGAAACTACAAATACATGATTAGCGATATGTGATAATGATTAAAACCAGGAAACACGAACATTAATTACCTGCCGCAAGATCATCTAGGTTGAAATTGTGTCTTCTCTATAAATCACAACTCGTTTTGCATATTGCATACATATAATGACCAAACACTTCCACTACCAGTTTCAGAAAATCAGTCAATTGATCAATTTGTTTTACTAGGGCGTTTATTATTCGCAGTTTCTCTAAAGCAAAATACTGTCTGTCTGAGTGCCTTTTGTCTTGGTGATCACACCCAGCTTGCAGTTGTCCAGGACGCTGAAAGTTCCAAACACTTCTCTGCGGTGCTTCTTCTTCTTCTTCTTCTTCTTCTTCTTCTTCTTCTTCTTCTTCTTCTTCTTCTTCTTCTTCTTTCTCTCTCTCTTTCTTTTCTTTTTTTTTTTTTTGCCAAATTATTGGGGGGGCAGGTGCCCCCCCTGCCCCCCCGTGTGCGACGCCCCTGATACACGAGTCCAAGGTAGACCTATCCTCAAATCCCGCCGTTTTTACGAGGTTAACTCACTTAGCAGCGAGAAACAAAATCGCGGCAATCGCGATCTTGAACAATCGCCGGCGCAGATTATTGAGAAGACATATAATTCTCTGGGAATGGAAGAACCCGTTCGATTTTCTTGATGCCGGAGAAATGTTCAAAAAGTTTAGATTTCACAGAGAATAAATCCTCGCTATAACTTTAGCAGACGACATTGATTAGCAGACGACATTGATTATCGAATTGACAAGGTTCGCTCACCCCACTGTTGCAGGTATTAGGAAAGAATAGGGAAGGTTTAACTACAGTCATGGATCTTAGTGGGGGTGGTGTAAAAAAACTGTAAAATTGTATGTGTTGAAAGCTGTCCAAAGACTGTGAAATTAAGTTAATAACTACACTCTCTGCTATATGACTCAGTCAGTGCCAGTGAGAAAAATGTAAGATAGATAGATAGATAGATAGATAGATAGATAGATAGATAGATAGATAGATAGATAGATAGATAGATAGATAGGCCGCAAGGTCTAAAAAAGAAGCTTCTATTAAACTACTAAACTAAACTAATAAAGATCTTCAAGAGACTGGACGCGATTTATTGCTGTGTTGAGAAAACTAAACTTTTGAAGAAGATACGAAAAGTTTGACCAAACCTGGATTATATAGACACGCTTCTCAGCTAGTCAGCTTAATGACTAGCGTTGCTGTAAAGCAGAGCAGTAGGATGGACGTTAGCTGCGAAGGTCAGTGACCCAGTTATGAAAGTTTCCCCTATTGGTTAAACCTGCATGATAATGTCTGGCCAGTCAAATGTCCTGGTCGCTACAACTTGATCAATGTACTCGTGCACATGAACAAAACCCAATAGTCCAGTAGCTAATCTGAAAATAGCAAGTCAACTTGCTTGTTTGTATACCAGTGTGTCTGTGTGTGTGTATGTGTGTGTGTTGGTCCCTTTGTTATAATTATCAAAATTACACTTCTTTTTATCTAGTTTTGTTGATGACCAGAATGTTTTAGCATAGAGTGCAACAATTGTCACAATAATATTGTTGGCTCACAAGCCATTCTAATGTCAGCATCATTTCTATTATAATTATTACTAATATAGCGGAGAGGAACCCAAATCTTCACTGAGCGAGCTATAGTATATTGAAAAATGGAACCACACTTCCAAGTATTCGTTCATTCTAACACTGCCTATTAGCAGCATTACACAGTCTCGTCATTCAAAGCGACCCTGTCAATAATTCATGCATGAACTATGCAGCGAAACAAATGCAGAACGACTTAATTATTCATTCTGATTTTACCTCTTGACCAGCACTCTCTGTGAAAGGACTGACGGACAATACAGACAGTATTTGGATATGCAGTGGGTATTATGCGCGAAGAGCATAACAGCTCCACAAAGAATAGTGATTAAATTCAATCTGAGTTACCATAAACCTTGTGGAATTACCAGCTCAGTTTGAAGGATGGCAAATACAATAATTCTAAACTCAATAAAAACAAAATTTTGTAAAAATGTGTACAGTAATGAAACTGTATCATTGAAGCATGTATTACTTGAATGCAGTCGTATTCGTCTTCTTGTTTTGTGTGGACAACTGATTTACAAACTATGAGTTATATTGATAGCATCAATTTTGATGTTAAAACAAAAGCTGATTTGACAGCAGCTCGGCTTATTTTATTTTTGTATGTGGTGTATACGTGCCTGAGAGTACGAGTCTTATAATTTTGATGAAGACAACTACCAACTAACCAACCAGCCATCTGCAAAGCCGCCACACCCCAATTTTTTTTAAAATGAATTTGAACTGTGGGATTCGTTTTATGCAGTAACGTTTTTGCCCCGAGGAAGCATTTCATTGTGTGAAATAAAGCAACAACTTGGAAAATTGTATTGGACTCTTTAGGCTTTTCATTTTTCCCTTGCTCGTGAAGATTTCTTGCAGTGGTGTCAGCCATGTTTTACTTCTGCTCACATGACTTTTAGTTGTTTTGTTTGTTTGACATTTTGGCAATCTTAAAAAGAACACGCTCTCACCTGCTGCCGCTCGCTATGAAGGGACCTGCAAGTGTACAACAGGTCTTGTCAACCAACAGTGTGCTTGCAGGGGATGACCGTGGCGGACCTTCATAAAAGTTTCAGCTCAAAACCAATGCCAGAGTGAGAGAGACGTAATTATATTTTCAACTTCAATTTTGTATCACAAATGATTTTTTTAATGAAACCTAATCAAGCGCTTTAAGCTCGAATGGATAAACGGCGCTCCACACATAATGCGTTAATAATAATAATAATAATAATAATAATAATAATAATAATAATAATAATAATAATAATAATAATAATAATAATAATTTTAATAATAATAATAATAATAATAATAATAATAATAATAATAATAATAATAATATTTTTAGTAGCAGTAGTAGTATAGATCACCGAACCAGTGTGAGCACTATTATGGTGATTTCGTGGATATCTGCGCTATACAGATGATGCATTAATAATAATAATAATAATAATAATAATAATAATAATAATAATAATAATAATAATAATAATAATAATAATAATAATAATAATAATAATAATAATAATAATAATAATAATAATATACATATTATTTGTAGTAGTAGTAGTAGTAGTAGTAGTAGTAGTAGTAGTAGTAGTAGTAGTAGTAGTAATAATAGTATAGATCGCCGAACCAGTGTAAGCACTATTATGATGATTTCGTGGATATCTGCGCTTTACATGACCACGTCATCATCATCATCATCATCATCATCATCATCATCATCATCATCATCATCATCATAGCTAGGTTAATAAAACTATAACTACTCCAGACCAATTTCTCTCTCTCTCTCTCTCTCTCTCTCTCTCTCTCTCTCTCTCTCTCTCCCTCTCCCTCTCTCTCTGTCTCTCTGCCATACGGAACAGAGTTCTGCTGTACATAATATACAACTGTGCAAAAGTACTTTCGCTACGTTTTTTTTTCCTTTTCCTGAGTTCCCGGGTTTGTACGGCAGCTTAAAAAATCGAATTAGGTTGTCTGGAAGTTGCTATTGATAAATGTTGCTGAAAGCACTACAGAGGGAAACCTATTGACTTTGAATAAGGTAACACACTAACAGACTAACTGTGAAGCTGGTCCACAGACATATTTTAAAGTCGGTCTGAACCCTTTGACAGAATGCGAATATACTTTTAGAAAAACCACCTCTGATTTCTAGTTATGAAAAAGACTCTCAACCCCTCTCCGTATGTGTCTGTCTGGCTGGCTGGCTGTTGTTCTATGTCACACACACACACACACACACACACACACACACACACACACACACACACACACACACACACACACACACACACACACACACGCACGCACGCACGCATGCATTCTTACACATTCCTCCCTACCTCTCTAACCATCCCACCATCACACACAAAAACACACAAACATAACAAATGTTAAAAGATGATAAACAAAGCATCAGAATAAAAAAACACCCAAACTGGAACGCAATACAGGAAAGAGCGAAACACAAAGAGTTACGTAGGATATGCCTCGCCGAAGGAAGTAGAACTGGAGTTAAACGACAGCATTTTGCATATAATCTTTATTAGATACATCCTCGGGCGAATGTTGTGGGGGAAAATAGGAAAGATCTTTCTCTCTCTCTTTACAGGAAGCGGCTTTCAAAACAATATTCATACCCACGCAACGCAGGAAACCCATTAGACAAAGGCGTATTCACCGACAGAAATTAAAATACGGATGAAAAAAAAAACAGTTTTTTGAAACGTATAGAAAAGCGGATCCCCTTATTTTTAGTGTTTATTGTCAAGCGTGGAACAGTTAGTGTAGAGAATAATGTCAAACCTTTTAGAAAAGTTCCCTATAAGGTACTCGATGTAAACTAAAAACAAGAGCGGCTATCAATCTAGTTCCTCTTTGTCTCTGTCCCTCGGTCTGGATTGGGGTGAGTGTTTATGTGTGCTAGGGAGAGACAGATACACAGACAGAGAGACTGCATTTTTGAGGTGGAAATTTGTACTAAGGTCCTTACTAAGGTCCTTAGAACATAAATGTATTAAAACAGGCGAATAAATACATAAACAAACAAATAAATAAATAAATACAAGAATTAATCAAGGAATTAATAATATACATCAAATATAAGAAAATAACATTAAACATAGCGAAGCCCCCCCCCCCCCCCACAAGCGTTGAACGCACACACACACACACGCACACCCACATACAAACGCAAACACGCGTGCGCGCGCATTCAAACACACACACGCACACGCACATACAAACACACGCAAAAATAAAAACAAACCCAAAACCCAAATGTAACAGAAACGTGAATGTAAGTTTCTATAGTAATATTTGCAAAAATAGCAAGTGACAAAAGGAAAACTTTAGAGAACGTTTTAAAAAAAATCAAAAGTTCGTGTTAGATGAACTGAACAAAAATGCAAAGGAAAAGTAAAATGAAATTTAGAGTATGAAAAGAACACCGATCCTGTAAACCTCGACCCGTTCCATTTTAACCTTTTTGTTCATTTATTTTTATTTTTTTCTATTTTAAAATTTGTATTAAATTATTCTTTCATGTAATTGCTTAGTTAATTGTTACTGTTTTTTTGCAGTCTTTTATTACATTTTTTTGTTTCTGTCTTTGTTTCAGCCTTTCAATTGGTCAGTATATTTTGTTTGTTGATGCAACCGTTCTCATCCTTTTTCACTCGTCTCTTTCGATGCTTTACTTCTTTCCTTCCTATCTTCCTTTCTTCCTTCATTCTTTCTTCGGTTTCTGCTGTCCATTTCTCATTGGCCGTACAATGTTCCCTCCATAAACCATCCTCTGTCTGTCTGTCTTTCTCTGTCTCCATCCTCATTATACAAAGATTCCCCCTACCGTCCCCACCTACACTGAATATAAGAATTTAAGAGTGCTCTTTGACAGTTTCACAGGCAGCAGTTATTACTTTCTGTCTCTCTCACTCTTTGTCTCTGTCTCTCTTACTGTCTCTCTGTCTGTCTCTCTCTCTCCCTCTCTCACTCTCTCTCCTAACCCTTCTTGCAAATTACCCAACTCAGCACATTTCACGCTCAGCCTTTGAAGGCACTATAAATGTACACAGCCTTAGTTACAGGTTGACGAGTGACCTTTCAGCCAAATGGTCACTAGGACTTTCTATGGTATTATTATTTAACAATGTAGGCATTTTATATGTATGTAGTTTGTTACTATTTTATAATGAGGTTTATATTCTAATTTAGTTTTGTAAACAGGGGTTCGATAAATTAGTGTACAGCCTCAGCGTCCCTTGCATGGGATGATGCCTTTATTGTAAAGTCACCGGTTGCTGGAGTGCCTTCAGTGTCACCATTAGAGTTGTTTCAGCAGATCTTCTGTACGGATCACGGTTGAGACCTCTTTCAACCAAGTTGTGGTCCTGATTCGGCTTTTTGCATTCCGTTGGACACTATAAACAATGACTAAATAATTTACTAACAGGTTGACGGTAGCTATAATATGAACTTTGTTCGCTACACGAAACGAAAGACTATGCTTAGTGACATTTAAGCATTACTCTCAAATTAAGTGAGAGAGCCCAGGAAATATTATGAGGTATGAGGCAACAGAAACAGTAATAATAATAATAATAATAATAATAATAATAATAATAATAATAATAATAATAATAATAATAATAATAATAATAATAATAATAATAATAATAATAATAATAATAACATTAATCTTAATAATAATAATCATACTAATATTCATACTAATATTCATTTTAAAAGAATAATAATATTCATAATAATAATAATATTCATAATACAGTGGAACCTCCGGTATCCGTCTCTCTGGTATACGACTCCCTCCGTTATGTGACCTAAAAACTTCTGACGGATTCACTTCCAATAATAAATGACCTCTGGTATGCGACAACCTCGTTTATGTGACCAGCGACCGTGTCTTAAGCCCTTTATACGACCGTCTTAGGTCAATTTAAAAAAAGGACATCAGTTAATTTGTTGTCTGTACCTTTCGGTTTTTTTCTCTCATGTTAGTGTACGGATGCTGTTGTCTGCTATTTCCGGTTCGCAAATAAGGGACATTACTCGCCTACACTGGCTTGTAAAAATGGCGTCGCGCAAGAGGAACGTTTTGAGTTTGGCAGAGAGGATGAAAGTGATTGAAAGAAGTTAAAATGGGGAGATTTGTTTGTCTATTGCAAGAAGTTTAGACGTTGGGAAGACCCAAATTCAGCTCATCATAAAGGATAAGGAATCTGTGAAACTACGATGGGAGAGTGGAGAAAGTGGCGAAAGGAAAACATCGAAACCGAGAGCTTCTGCACTGACAGACTTGTATGAACGCGTCTGGCAGTGGTTCAACTGTTTTGTATTTTTGAAGTTGTGAATAAAAGACAAAGCTAAAAATGAAACATGTTTTACAGTTTCCTTGAATACATGAGAGAATACAAGTTGGTGAAAGTAAAACTTATGACTACATACCCCTTTGAGCCTGACCCCCCTCCCCCTCCCCCTCCCCATCCCACCCCTTGTTTCCGGTATAAGACCACCTCCATTATAAGACCGTTTTTTTTCTCAGATTTTGGAAGGTCGTATACCGGAGGTTACACTGAAATAATAATGCTGCATTTTATGCACATAGCGCTTTTCCTCAAAATCACCAATCAGGTTAAAACATGTCACGGCGACCTGTACACGCTCACATGGTTCACATACTCTGTGGGGCCAAGTAGCTCAGTTGGTAGAGGGACTTACTAGCAACCGAAAGCTACCTGGTTCGAATCCCGGATAGATCAACGTGTGACCATGTTATTTTCCCCTTACCATCAGCTGGTTCGCGGGTGTCAGAATAATGTGCCCAGTAGTCGCCTATACGCTCCGGTGTGGTGTGACTATAATCTATAGTTATCATTACCACATACTCTCGCATCTAAATACACAACAAGCATACAAATATCACTGAAACATGTGCTGCAAGGGCAGAGAGATCGTAACTAACACTTGTTTTTTCTGTTCATGGAGTTGGTTAGTTAGTTAACTAACTGGTTAGTTAGTTAACTAACTAAATAACCAATTCGATAAACTATCTGACTACCTAACCAATTCGAGAAACCAAATAAAAAAAATGAACAAACAAACAAACACAAAGCAAATAAATAAATAAATACTAAACAATAAGCAAACTGGAAACATAACGCAGCTTCATAATTTGCTATAAAAAGAAAGTCCAATCTCGCAGCAATAATGCCTGTCCCTCCCTCCCCCTTCCCCGTGGGGGTGCCGGGGGGTTTCAGTATAAATAGTATCCCCACTTTCTGGAAATTTAGTGCTTTAAATTCCCACTGTCGCTGTCTTTCTCCTTTGTTCTTTCTCATGCCTACTCTGTTATATCAATCTACTATTCTTCTTCTTTGCTAGACCAGTAACCTACTTTTTTTCTGGAAAACTCTTCCGGGACAAAATTCCTCATTTGTTTGTCAGGTCTGTTGGATCAGCTTGGAAATATTGGACGCTTTCTGCCAGGTGGTCACTGGGGCTTCCTATGATGTTATTATTTGGCAATGTATGTGTTTTGTTGACATTTTTTAATGCAAATAATACTTTTATTTCCCATACACTTTAAAATCATACAGGAAAATCCTCGAACACACCATGCGTCATACACATCAGTCATTTGTTCGCAACATTTTCAAACGCATCAATAGCCAATACAAGATATTCACTTCTTCAGGTAGTCTGCATAGTTACAAGATTAAAATATTGTCCGCAACATAAATAATTATGACAATTATCCAGAATAAACACATAAAATTAAGCAGTACAAACATTCGGTTCAGATGACAGAATCAAGAAGGAATTATACCACAGAATTCATATACGCGCTTACAGCTATTCACACATAACTAAATTTTTACAAACAAACAAAATTCTTCAAAAATACTTTGTTATCATATTTACAATTTCGTAAAGAAAATGAACAGACAATTTATTAATTACAGTTAAATATAGATGAGTAATAATAAGATATTATCATCTCTTGGCAGATGCATCATACATAATCATCACATGTCTTACCTGGGAATAATAATAATAATAATAATAATAATAATAATAATAATAATAATAATAATAATAATAATAATAATAATAATAATAATAAAAGTAATAACAATAATAAATAAATAAATAAATAAATAAATAAATAAATAAATAAATAAATAAATAAATAAATAAATAAAAACACAACTGTGGTTTTGCTTTTGCAAATCTGTTAGTTATTCATTGTTGACATTTTATAATGATGTTTATATTCTATTTAGTTTTTGTAAACGGGGGTTCGATAAATTAGAGTATAGCATCAGCGTCTCCTGCGTGGGATGTCTTTATTGTAAAGTGACCGGCTGGTGGAGTGCCTTCAGTGTTACTACTAGGGTTGTTTCAGCAGATCTTTTATGCGGATCAGGGGCGAGTCCTCTTTGAGCGAAGTTGTGGTCTTGATTGTGTGTTCCTGATTCGGCTATATTGATCCTGAGGAGTCCGCTGGATCTAAAGCAATAATCATGTAATGTAACGCCTGTCAAAAGCATCGCGGATATAATCCTCATTAGGATAAATCCCTGGGGGAGGGGACTGCCTGAGAGGGGATATGGGAGGATTTTAAGGGAATGAAAGGGACGCTTGATATATCTATTTCCTTCATCTGCAGCTTGTTAATATTCATACTCTTCGTCTCTCTGGGAAATGATAAGACTTAGGATGGGAACATCACATGATTCGTTCCCGTCAAAATTGTTTTATTGAGATGCGACGTTGCCCCCTCGGATGTCTATTCCCACAGCCAAATAAAAGTGACATTGGATACAAAACAACACTATAAAGACCTGTCCCTCGTATTCTTCAAGCTGAATCCTTTAACCTACAAGATTACACTAGTAGTTGGATTCCCGTGGTTACATTACATTACACGATTATTGCTTTAGGTCCAGCGGACTCGTCCGAGCCAAATCAGGACCGGACAACCCCTGATCCGCATAAAAGATCTGCTGAAACAACCCTAGTGGTAAAACTAAATACTCTCCACCAGCCAGTCACTTTACAATAAAGACATCCCACGCAGTGGACGCTGAGGCTATACTCTAATTTATCGAACCCCCGTTTACCAAAACAAAATAGAATACAAACATCATTATAAATTATCAACAAAACACATACATGGAAAATGCCTACATTGCTAATTAATAACATCATAGGAAGCCCTAGTGACCACCTGGCAGAAAGCCTCCAATATTCCCAAGCTGATCCAACAGACCTCACACACAAATAAGGAGTCTTGTCCCGGAAGAGTTTTCAAGAAAAAAAGGTAGGTGACTGGTCTAGCGAAGAAGAAGATAGTATAATAGATTGATAGAACAGAGCAGGAATGAGAAAGAACAAATGAGAAAGAGAGCGACAGTGGGAATTTAAAGCACTAAATGTCCAGAAAGTGGGGATACTATTTATACTGAAACCCCCGGCATCCCAACGGGGGTGATTCCCGTGGGGGGGCAAGGTAATAATGGCTCTTATTTCGCTGACCTTCTTAGCAGTCTGATTGCTTGTATGTAGATTATAGTCACACGACACTTTCGCATATAGGTGACTACTGGACCGATTTATACTGACACCAGCGGGCCAGTTGTTGGTAAAGGGGAAAATAATATGATCACACGTTGACCAATCCGGGATTCGAACCAGCGACCTTTCGGTTACTAGCAAGACGCTCTTACCAACTGAGCTACCCGGTCCCTAATCTGATTGCTCTGGCGATTCAGTGTTGATATAGGACCCTAGCCCCACTTCCCTGCGCTGGTTATCCCCGTCTGTCATATCGCTAATAGTGGGCGTGTGTATGGAGATGAAAGTTAAACATGAATGTTCATTCTAGTAGTGGGCCTGTTGTCCGAGTGTTTCATTTCCACAATGAAAGTGAATTGGAATTGGAGGGGGGGGGGGGGCGGGTGGAGGGATGAAGTCACTACTTATTTAATGGTTCTTATATAGCGCTTTTCTAGCTCAAGGTGCTCAAGGCGCTGGTCCATACAGGATCTAACGAGGCGCCCGAGGCGCCCACTCGCGGCCTGGCGCCCACACTTCTGAGCACAATCCTGGGCGACCGGGGATGTGGGAAAGGAGACATAGCGCCTGCTGGGTGTATTTTTGTAGCTAGCACTCCCCCTTCTTGGACGTGAGCGTCAGGATCTTTAAAGTCAGTGCGATGGAATGTGTGTGTGGACAGACTATACGCCCCGTACTATTAAACTGCATTTAAGCACAAACCTGATTGGTAGAGAAAGAAAACCTTGTCATATGAACCCTTTAAAGCTTAAATGAAACGAGATCAACGTATTTTGAACATTAGAGCTACATTTAAAATGTGGAAGAAAGGCATTGAAAAAATATTCGGATTCAAATAAAATAGTTATTTTCTTTTTAGGAGAAAGGAAATTAGTTATTCAATAAACCAACAGTTGAAATCGGAATAAAATGGCGATCAAAGGATAGAAGAGTAAATATTATTCGATGTATGGGGTTAAACACTTCAACATTGTTATAAAAGCTTATCACGTATTAGTGATAGCAGTCAACGCAAGTTCAGTAAGCGGCAGCTTGATTACTATCAAACGCAACGATACTACTGTCACGTCACTGGTAAGTAGGTCCCAGTGGCGGATCACTTCTAGTAAAATATTCCACAAAATCAGAAAACGTTAGTTTTAAGAACTAAAAACAACCAAACGCAGTAAAGTATTTAAAATAAGACGATTTTCACCATACCCTATGAAAATCAAAACGCATTAATCCTATAACGAAACTTTATTCACACAATTCCTCATGCAGCTTCATAAAATATCAAGGAACGACGTCTCAGCATAGGAACACATTCCATATTTAATTCTCACTGAATAAAATACATGTACTCAATCCGAAAATTGAAAATACAGACTAGAAACACTAATGTATCCACGAAATGCCACAGAATCTATGTTTGTCTTTATCCAATTCAGAAATATCCACACAATCAACGCCCCCCCCCCCCCCCCCCCAATTTTTTCCAAGAAATGTCACTGCGTGAATGTCGCACTTCTCTCCTTATTCAATCCAACTGTTTATACACAATGCAACAAAACTAAGATTCATTGGTAATATATGGAATTTGATTTTAAAACATTACAATACAGGTTTGTTAATAAAAACAAATTTAGTACCTAAAACACAATTGTGACGTAAGCATTCACCGGGAGTAATACAATCGAATGGATTCCACATTTTAAAAAAATGTATTTTAAATTCTTACATGCATTTCAAGTCAAGACAAGCCAAGACAAGTTAAAAGCTCACCCGTTTAAAAGTATTATCCGTATCGGTACACAACTTCAGTGAACCCAACATTGTTTATCTAATCAAATGATAAAAGCAAAATATCCCAGAGAATGATTCAACTGACAAAATACATCGTTCCTCACAAATATTGCTTTGTTATCTCTCTCTCTCTACGTGTCTCTGTCTCGCTTTCTCTCTCTCTCTCTCTCTCTCTCTCTCTCTCTCTCTCTCTCTCTCTCTCTCACACACACACACAAAAGCCTTGCGATTCCACATCACATAAAAATGACTCCGCCAATAGGAACACCTGTAAAAATATATATAATGCTATTATTCAGACATGCAGTTAGGCTAACACCTCGGATCCTGATCTAGCATTTCACCTGTCTGATACGATAAAACGCGGATTAAAACGCCATCATAGAAAACTAGTCAAAACTATACGGTGACAATGCAAGGCGTAAGGTATCCTAGTAATGAGTCTGCAATGAGTCTTATAGGGTAGATTTTTTTTATCACCCTCGCACTTTTGAACCCGTCTGCGTAGGCTGAACAAAAAAAGATTGGGTGACAGGAATAATTTATTGTAAGTATGCAATGAGCATCTCAAGAATGCCTGAAACAGCCACACCAAATCTGTATTAAAAAAACCAGAAGGTTAATCGTATATTAGAATATGAATAGAAATAAAAAATAAACAAACAAAAAAAACTACAAACAAAGAAACATACTAAATAAATAAAGCAATACAGAAATAAAGAGCGAAAGAAAAAAGAAGAAATGGAAAAAAATTAATTAAAAAAAAATACAAATTAAACACAAATGGGTAAAATAAATAAATAAATAAATAAATAAATAAATAGTTTGCATTTCTAAGATTGAGTTCAGTTCAATATTTTACGTATTGTCTTTTCACACAAATTGTGATTTTCGACCTATCCTATCCTATCCCGTAACTCGGAGGTCTTAGGGGCACCACAGATGATCGTTTAACCAGCGCACTCCATCTTTCCCTGTCCTCAGCAACCCTCATGGTCTCGCTCAGTGTCAAACCAATCCATTCTCGAATGTTGTCCTCCCACCTCTTTTTCGGTCTCCCTCTTCTTCTACCTCCTTGCGCCGTGCATACATGCATTTATCCTCACACTCGCTCGAACTCACACACGCACCTAAGAAAACAAAATCTAGTCTAGATGCACCTAAGAAAGCTATTCATGTACTTTAATTACCAACAGTTTGTCCTTCAAAGCTATTAAAAAACCGTTTCTTTTACAATCTCAAAAACTTGACTCTGACCACGGCCAAATAATACTTTCTATTGTACTAGCTAGCTCTAATACTTCAAATAAGTTCATAAAGCTGAGCAATAACATCAAAGAAACGCGATTGAACACGCTGAACTTGCAACGGTGACATTCATTTTAACTGTGGCTGCACCGAAATGACTATAAACACCGATGGCAATGTTCTGCAACATTAAAGACAAGTTGGCGTTTTGGGCTGCTTGAGTACGTCTCCTGCTTACGGTCGAAGCCTTGCGCAGCTCTTTGAGCTTTTAAAGAGGTGTATGAGAAAAAAAACACAAAATAATTTCATTGTAAGTAACAAATGACAGCAGAAAAGTCACAATGGGTATGTTTCCTATCATTCCATTCACCTCGGCGGACTGTACGAGTATATAAAGAAGATTTATAGAAGCATACATTTCTCACACGCGAAATTCCGCGAGCCCTCCTAAAACTCCCACTGTGATGGAGGAAATGCTTTCGTTAAACTCCTGCCCTCCGAAGGCAGCAATCACATTACGAAGAAATAATAATAATAATAATAATAATAATAATAATAATAATAATAATAATAATAATAATAATGATGATAATACATAAATTTACATAGCGCACATATCTCACACAAAAAAGAGTGACTCAAGGCGCATTCTCATGCATTCAAACATGTATCAGAAAATGATACATAGAAAAATGGCGAAACCATGGATGTTCAATCATATGAGTAAAAACGCAAAATAAAATGCTTTTCGTTAACTCGATTCAGTCTACATTCCAAGCAGTTCAAAGCTGTCTTCTGATCCTCCCTTATTCCAAATTTAAAAGTGTCTACACCCTATGAACTACCTGAATTAAATAAACTTCTCCATTTGCTAAAACGAATAGAACAGTACACTTATAATAGCGGATCAAGCCAAACGAAGAGAGACAACTCTTTGCTCCCTTGCGTTCAACATCTGCCGTTTGTCTCCTTAATCCTACGAAGTAAGAAATCTACTTAAGAGGCCAAGTTGCCTTCTTTTGAAGAGACGAGAGCACTTTCTTTCAAAGTCCCCAGACGCACTTTAAGAAATTTGCGTATAACACTGATTACTTTACTGTAAGAGGGATAAACGTATTTTTTTCTATTAGAAAAACCTTACTTCCCAAAAATTGGGCGACTTTCGTAAGATAAAAAAATAATGGAACTTTTTATTTGAAAACGACACTGACTGCTTTGCTGCTTAAGATGCAAATGTACTTTTCTAAATTTGATGTCATTGAAGATTGGGTGACTTTAATAAGATTACAAAAAACAGTAACCATGTTTTTATTTACTTGAAAACAAAACTGACTGCTTTACTGTTTAAGAGACATCCTTCATGTTTCTAAATTTTACCTCACTGAAGATTGGGTAACTTTCGTAGGATTTCCTCCCTCCCCCATACCCCCTCCCCATCAAACCCTTTTTCCAATTCTACCCCCACCTCCC
>CM072514.1:63769808-63782308 GCA_036898135.1 Oncomelania hupensis | reverse complement strand
ATAATAATAATAATAATAATAATAATAATAATAATAATAATAATAATAATAAATAGGAATAATTATAATAATAATAATTAAAAAAAATAATAATAATAATAATAATAATAATAATAATAATAATAATTATAATAATAATAATAATAAATAGTAATAATAATAATAATAATAATAATAATAATAATAATAATAATAATAATAATAATAAGATTAATATTAATAATAATAATACTACTAATAATAATAATAATACTACTACTACTACTACTACTACTACTACTACTACTAATAATAATAATAATAATAATAATAATAATAATAATAATAATAATAATAATAATAATAATGGATGCTTTCTATATACACCTTTTTCCCCAAATCACCAAGCGGGGTCAAAGAGCAACGATCTGTACCAACATTCACGCTTACATGTTTCACGCACTTCTACAAACACAACGAGCACTCCTCTAATCATGAGATACAAACATGTGGTGTAAGAGAGAGCTCTTACAAGACAAACAGGAAATTTCAAAGTTTAAGGCAGTGCGAGACTGTTAACTTTGACGTAAAATCTTCTTTTATGAGTTTATTTCTACATGATCATCCAGTGTTCGGAAACGCTCTTTCTCTCTTTCTCCATCCCTCCCTCCCTCCCTCCTCTCCTTATCCCCTTTTCCCTCCCCCTTCCTCTCTCCCCTCCCCCCCTCTCCCCCTCTCTCTCTCTCTAAAACATATGTCAACATCATTGGTGAACATTTTCTTCAGCATTTTCCCATCGAACCTTCAGATATAGAAACTATACAACAATGTGTAGAAATTCATCTTGCCTCGTTTTATGGGGAAACATCTTTCCTTTAAACTGGAATGAAGATTTTGAGGTATGCAGATTTCCTACCACTACTTCTGCACACTATTTATTTGATGTTGTTGGACTCGAGCCGTTCACCACTTTATCAGAGTTGACTCAGCGTGTGTCTGATGAAGACCTTCAACGGTCGAAACATCTGTCACGGACTGCTCTCAAACAGTGGTCCTCTTACAAAGAGTGGACGAAATTATTCCACAAAGGCTTTCACACCCCCCTTCTAAATATAACGCAGTGTGATTCTGTCAACTTTGATGATAAATCTTGAATTTTTCAAAACTGAGTTAATAGTTCATTTCTGCAAAAGGTAAACTGAATTTTATTTTCGATATTTTAGATTGATAGCATTCAGTACCATTATTGAAGTGAGCGAGCAAACCGGAGTTCCCGGAGAAAAACCTTCGATGACCTGAATAGTACGGTTCGGCCCTCGGCATAGGAAACCTGGCGACTAAAACAACTGCGCCCCCCAAGCCGCATACACGATAACAAGTTTAATTGAGCCAAAGCCCAGCATTTAGATGTTGAAAAATCCTCTGTCATCATCACACATGCTGCAGGATTAATTACAATTGTCATAGTTTTAATATATGTTTTATACTTATTCATTGCTTACATGGTCCAGCGGACTGCAAAAAGCCGAATCAGGACTACAAAATCAAGACCACAACTTGGATGAAAGAGAACTCACCCCTGATCCGCACAAAGGTCTGCTGAAAACAACCCCAGTGGTAACACTGAATGCACTCCACCAGCCGGTGAATGTACCATAAAGGCATCCCACGCAGGAAACGCTGAGGCTATACTCTAATTTATTGAACCACCGTTTGCAGTAAAAAAAAAGGAAAAGAAAAAAAAGAATACAAACATCATTATAAAATATCAACTAAACACATACATATAAAATGCCTACATTGCTAAATATAATAGAATAGAAAGCTCTAGTGACCATTTGAAAGCGTCCAATATTCCCAAGCTGATACAACAGACCTCACTCACAAATGAGGAGTTTTGTCCCGGAAAAGTTTTCAAGAAAAAGGGTAGATGACTGGTCTAGCTAAGCAGAAGATAGTATAGTAGATTGATAGAACAGAGTAGGAATGAGAAAGAAATGAGAAAGACAGCGACAGTGGGAATTTAAAGCACTAAATTTCCAGAAAATGGGGATACTATTTATATAGAAACCCTCGGCACCCCCATGGAGAAATAATAATAATAATAATAATAATAATAATAATAATAATAATAATAATAATAATAATAATAATAATAAAAATAATAATAACAATAATTATAATTATTATTATTATTATTATTATTATTATTATTATTATTATTATTATTATTATTATTATTATTATTATTATTATAACAGCGGTTCATTTAACGCAATTAAAAAATTCATCTCTTTGTGCACGATGATGCATTTTAAAGCCCATTTCCTGTTCTTTGTGTCAACAATGGAGACCAAGAGTGCTCTTGTATTTTTTCAAAATAAGATTTATAAGCACAAGTCGTCAATAAACCTATATCAAGATATTATCTTACGGTTAACTATGTTGTTGTTTGTTCTTTTTTTAACGATAATGTCAGTAACGCCAGTTAATGCGCAATTAACTATTATTTCAACCATCTGTTCACTCAAGGACGGGTAATATACACATTTTGCTCAAATTGTAATACTACACTAATAGTTCTAAATGCTCATTCTAAAAGGGCTCCCAAGGCAGTTCTAAATGTGTTTTTTTTTAAATGAACAGCATAATAGTTACGCGCAATTAACTATTGTTATCATCATTTCCTATGACAAGGTCAACGACGACGAACCCATCACATTTTCTGAAAAAAAAAGGTAATACTACGTCAGTCCATAAAGAGAAGTCTGTGCAAAAAACAACCTAATCTGAGGTCATTTAAGATGTAAAAACGCATTTGGGTAATTTACGCAACGTTTAATAATAACACACATACCAACAATTTGGGCACTTTCGACAAGTGGTTTTTGACAACGCGAACCATTCAACCATTCAAGTTGTAACAGTTGTAAACATAAAACTCGAATAGCGCAGTGGTTGGAGCACTCGCTACTGTGTCGCAAGTTAAGCACCGTCCAGTGCGGTTAGCACTTGGATGGGTGACCGCAAAACGTGAAGCGACAAATAACAACGCCCCCAGTTGACTCAACTGTGATTGAGTACCTACTCTCTTAAGGGTGGGGACGGTAAAGCAGCGAGGGAGAGAGATGGGCATCACCCTCATTACGCTGGTCCAAGATAAGTGTGATCTCCAACATCACGCTCCCCTACGGCCACAAGGCTATGGGACCACCTTTACCACCTTTTTAAACATAAAACAGTAAGAATGATCAGTCTATTCACATTCTGAACTACTGAAGGTGATATATATTCTTGAGGCAGTGTGAAATATTCACTCACACACACACACGCATACACCCACACACACACCCACACCCACACATACACATACACACACACATACACACACACACACATTTTTGTAGAAAGGACATTCTGATGACTGTTGTTAAAAAAACAGAGATTATTTTGACACACTTTCCATTTCTTTGACATTATTTTGACATTTTCAAAGTTTTGAAGCTAACCCTAACCCTAACCCTAGCCCAAACCCTAACCCTTAACCTAACCCTAATGCTAAAACAGCTTTAACTCAACGGGGAACTTTTTTTAACGTCAAAATAGTACGGCCTTCCAAATATGTCAGAAGAAACCATGTGGAGTTTCATGTGTGTGTCATCAGAACGTCGTTTCTACATGCCCACACACACACACACACCTACACACACGCACAACACACACACACACTAACAATTTTGAAAGATGGTTTTCAACAATTCCAAACAATGAACAATTCAAGTTTTAAAAAAACCAAAACAACAACATTCATATAAAACAGTAAGAACGCTCACACTCTAAACTACTAAACCTGATATATTTTCTTGAGCCAATCGAAAATAATAAACACACATACATCGAAACTGGTCCTGATTTGGCTCGGAAGTGTCCGCTCGATCTAAAGCAATAACCATGTAATGTAATGTAATGTAATGTAATGTAATGTAATGTAATGTAATGTAATGTAATGTAATGTAATGTAATACATTGAAAGTTAGTTTTCGACAGCTCGAGACCTTGAAACATTTAATTGTTTTTTTTATTTTTTTAAGTTCACATAAACGGTAGTCTATAATAAGAACGATTGGTCAACTAGCACTCTGAACCTGGAATATTTTTACCTGGTAGTCTACACTCGCTCAATATTAAAAAAAATATGCTTTATATTTTTCCCTTTCTTTTTTCATTTCAAAAAGTGTATTGCTTTTTTCTTCTTTTCCGGCCATGTGTGGCTATACAACAATTTAAAAAAAAGAAATTTTTTTACATTTAAAGCAATGCGGCGTGTTTGTATTGCTTTAGAGCAATTGTGTAGCATGTGTTTTGAGTTCTTAAAAAAAAAATTCCCTGAAGGCTTTGTCTCCATTTCATTGCCTAAATATCCATTCTACATTTTGTAAGGCTCTGGCAGTATAATTATGGAAATACATCATCATCACTACTAATGGAAGGGATTTTTATAGCGCACATATCTCAAAGCACATGCCATAAGGTCACACAGAATATGTGAGACGGCTATGGCATACTCCAACACAGTGTAATCATATTACTGACACTCAGAATGGCATGCAGACGTAAAGACTGTTCGAGATCTTCCGCCATGTGCCGATATGCACCGTATATACCGATCGCATTGAAATGGTTAACGCCGGTTACAAGCTATAATATCATAGTTCTATCTGCGACGGTTTCCCCGCCTAACCATACTTCCGCACCTCACCTACACACAGGAATTGGCAAGAGGGTGTGGGGGGGGGGGGAATTCTTCATTCTACCCCAATCCCCAACGACCCACCCCCACTACCATCTAACTAGCCCCTCTAGTTTCCATGCTCACTCCTTTTAAATGCTGCTAGTAACCCGACTCAAGCGCAACAATCTACATAATCCTGTCGGACCTATCAATCATGCGGTTCAACTATAGTGATCGAACCCGGGTTTACATCGATTGCACGCTCACAATATGGAAAAGGATTAATACTACTTTAGCAAGTACTCGAATGACAACCACGTCAACTTTACGATAACATGGCATATCATTTCAACAGTTTCAACAAAAGAAGTAGTTTGTTTGGGTAGTTTTAAATATAAAATCGTTGATGTTTAATGGACAGTTTTGACAGGCATGTACCGTAGATACACCCATAGATAACGAATAAGGTATTGGGCTTCTCAATGCACTTAGAGATTCACGTTTTTTGTGTATATGTTTTTTTTGTGACTAAATGTGTGTGTTTGAAAAAGACACGTTAAAACAAAAAGAGCGAGAGAGAGAGAGGAGAGAGAGAGAGAGAGAGAGAGAGAGAGAGAGAGAGAGAGAGAGAGAGAGAGAGAGAGAGAGAGAGAGAGAAAACGTGGTATTATTTTGATGTGCGTGTATCGTTTTATTTATTTATTTATTGAAACCATCAATTATTTTATTTGTTGCTTTTTTCCCTAGCCAAAATGATGACCAACAACACCAATGGCATCAACACGGACATCAAAATCCAAGGCCAATCCCTCAACACAGTGCATAGCTTCAAATATTTAGGAGCCATTTTATCAGACAATGAGCGAAGCCATCAGGGCTGCTGAGGACAGAGAAAGATGGAGTACGCTGGTTAAACGATCAACTGTGGTGCTCCTACGACCTCCGGGTTACGGGACAGGATAGGATAGGATAGGATTCCCTAGGCGGGTAATAAGATAAATTATTGGTCTATACTCTCTTCTGTTGGGAGTTTTAAAGGTAGATGTTGAGTAACGGTGCTTTTCGCTTGAGGAAAAAAACAAAGGGGAATGGGAAGGAGCAAGCGGTTATTGGTGTTTTGGGTCGGGGTGGGTTGGAGTGAGAGTGGATGGAGGAGGGAAAGGGAGGTCGAGAAATGGGGGTATAGTTCAATAAGGGATAGGGGAAGGATTTTTTTAAAATAATTGTAATGGAGAGGTAATTGTGCAGTTTGAAATGGAGTACGAACAGCTGTCCTACGCAAGACGTCAATAATCTCATCTTTCTTCCCACTGTTATCTGCTTAATTGCTTCTTGTAATGACCAGTTGTCTTGCTTCTGATCGTTTTAAATTTGTGATTGGGTTAGCCTCTCTCTCTCTCTCTCTCTGTCTCTCTCTCTCTGTTTCTGTCTCTCTCTCTCTTTGTCTCTCTCTCTGTCTCTCTCTCTCTTTTACCCTTGCAAAATAAAATTGTTATCTTATATATATCTCTCTCTCTCTTTCTTGCTGTACTCTATGTGTGATCGTGCCTGAGTGTGTATGTGCGTGCGTGAGAGTGTGTGTTGGGGTTGGATCTTGGAGGGAGAGGGGGGTAAGGGGGAAGATACGTTGTGTAAACGTACGTTCTTTTCTTTTTTGTATATACTTTCAATATGGATTTTTAACTCATTCATTTTGATTTGGCAAACACACTGATATTCAGAATCTCTTCTTGAATTGTTTAGACACTTCTTTCTTCATCTTCATCTTCTTGGTTTTGACTCTCCATCTTGAACTTAAGTTTCTTGTAAATGTTACGAAGATCTTACATTACCGTTTCTTTTCCCTGATGTACCTTCAAATGTCTTAGATGATTTTTAAAAATATTTTGTGTAAAATGTCTGGCAAAAAAACGCAATGAAAAAATCCAAATACCAAGTAATAGCTATTTGCAATTATTTTTATTTCTTTACTTTTTGTTGTTGTTTTTCTTTACATGATGATAACAATCTTCTGTTATGAACTTTATAGGGTTTTTGTTGTTGTTTTTTTAAATTTATTTGTTGTTGCTTTTTTTTTGGGGGGGGGAGGGGAGGGGAAGGGGAGGGAGGGGATGGAGGGGCTTGCCTTTTAAAGTGTCTTTTAATGTGTCTGCAAACACGCAGAAGAGTTTTTTTTTCATTTTATAGTCTTATGGTATCACAATAAATCGCGTTTTATATTTAGGTTTTCTTTTTCTTTATCTCTCTCTCTCTCTCTCTCTCTCTCTCTCTCTCTCTCTCTCTCTCTCTCTCTCTCTCTCTCCCTCTCTCTGTCTCACTTTGTTTGTTCGTTTTTTTGTCTTTCTTTCTTTAATTTTCTTTTCTTTTTCTTTCTTCCTTTCTTTAATTTTCTTTTCTTTTTATTTCTTCCTTGCTTCTTTCATTTCTTTCTTCAGTTAGTTATTTATCGTCTCTATTTGGCGTTGTGGTTTTCACATTCTGCTCATTCATTTTGTTTGTGATTCTCCCAGTTTTGTTACATTATGATGATACTTTGGTAAATATTAGTTATAGTACTGGTTGTGCTTTAATATTTGCTTTTGAATTGATTAGTTGTTGTTCATTTCGATAAAAAAAAGACATTAAAACAACGGAATTGATTGTTCTGTTATATTTATATTAAACAGGGGAAAAGTAGAAGCTCATGCACATTTGCCTGACACAATCTAAGAATCAAGCATTCTCAATGCTTATTATGTCTTTCTGTTAATGCTATTGTGTTTATGTGTCCTTTATTGTCGCTGTTCTTCTTTGTCCAATTTTTATGTTCTGGTAGGTTTTTTGCATGCTGGTCGTTTTGTTCGTCCCTTTTCTACATTTCAGCTTCTTTTTATTTCCTTGTTGTAAACTCCACTCCATTTGCGTTCTTGTTTTTTTTTCTTCTTTTTATTGTCGTTCTTGCCTGCGTTAATTATAACGCACACTTGCGTCGTGTCCATTTTCTTCTTGCTCTTCTTCTTTATTTCTTCTTTTCTAGTTCTTTCTTCCTAATTTTTTCTTTTTTCCCTCTGCACTGACGTGCAATGTTCTTTCAGGCATCTTAAACTAACCTCCGGACCACTCCCGCCCCGCCCCATACACACACATACATACACTCCCAGCCTTCTCAACACCCTCACTCATCCACCCACCCACCCACCCACCCCTAGAAAAGGAAGAAGAAAAGAATGGGGTGTTCTAGATGTACTTCTTTCTTTGCATTCTTCTTCCTTCGGCTCTGTCTTTCTCCTCTATTTCTTGGTCCTCTTCTTACTTTTTCGATTGCAGTGTTGTGCCACTTTGTTTTAGCCTCAAGCGCGGTAATATATCTTAGTCTCAATTGCGGTAGTATATACAGTAATTCGGATGAGAGCATAAACCGAGGTCTAGTCCGTGCAGGCACGCATTCTCCCATTACACGGATTTCAAAAGTTCCTGACGCTCATGTTTTAGACGGGTGGGTGGATGCTTATTTACCTAAATCACCCAGCAATCGCTAAGACCTTTTATATATCTCTCTCTCCGTCCTTTTACCCATTCCCCTCTCCATCATCTCCACCCCACTCCTGGTCGTCCACGGGAATGCTCAGTTATCTGAGGCGTTAAACAACGCGCATAAAATAGCAAGTTGTCGCGTTCGACGGCGGTTTGATTTAGATCCTTTTTCTGCCATTGAGTATCTCTTGAACTGCTAAAATTCTACATAACAAAAATAACATAAAATCCTCGTCGTATTAGTAGTGTATAGTAGTAGTAATAGTGGTAGTAGTAATTGTAGTAGTAGTAATAGTAGTATAAGTGGTAGCAGTAGTAGTAGTTAAGTAGTAGTAGTAGTGTAAGTGGTATAAGTGGTAGTAGTAGTTGTAGAAGTGGTAGTAGTAATAGTATTAGTAGTAGAAGTGGTAGTAGTAGTAGCAATAGTAGTAGTAACGTTGCACTCTTTGTGCCCTCACATTCTTTCTTTTTTTTAAAAATCATTTTCTTCTCTTCATTGTCTTTTTCTTCTTTTAAAGTTGCATGCTTTGTTTCCTCACATTCTTTGGTCATTTAAATCTCTCCTCTTCCTCCTCTGTTTTTTTTAATCTGTTGTATATTTTTTGGCCTTTGCAGTGGACCTTGACATAACCGTTCTTCCTCTATATAGACCTCACACCCCTTCCCTCTTATGAGAGAAAAAAGAAAGTAAAAATGAAAAAAAAAGCAAAAACAAATTGTGCGTATGTGTCCTTTTAGATCTTTCTTTTCTTACTTTCTTTCCTTCTAGTATTCTCCTTATCGTTCTCTGTCTAATGTCGTGGCACCATCCCTTTTTTAGGCACCTAAAACCCATACCACAGTTGCGTTTGTGCATGAGTATTTTCTTTCTCTCTGTCTTTCTTTCTACTTCAAGCCTTCTGCTTCTGTCCTCTCCTGCTTTTTTCTTCATATTGTTTTTTTTTGTCTACACTAGATGTTTACTATTTTTTTTAGCAGAGGCACTAATAAAATGAGAAACCGAAAAAAAGTTTCTTCCTTCAAGATTTCCTCGTGCTAAATTGGCCAGAGCGGAGCGGGAATCAGATTACAAGAAGAATGGTCGCCTATTGTGCCGTGTTAATTTAATTACAATGTCACACACGTTGGTCCATAATTACACCTGTACTGCTCTATATTTTTATCTTATATTCTTTACCCGTCTTATTTTTTTTTCTATTTGTGACGGACTCCGAAACAAACACACACACGCGCACACATACACAAACACACAACACATACTTTAAAAAACACACATTTCTGCAGGATGCAGGAAAACGGAACCTGTCTTTCCCTCTGTGTTTTCAAACACCCATTATTGTTTTAAAATTTAATTAAGATTTATTTGTGGTTACTGAATGTTTTATTTTTAAACTTCCAATTTTCACAGCACAACCATCCCACCAATATACCATAACTTTGTAAAACCCAAAACAAAAAGGCACCTTAAATAGTTGGCTTGGAACTCCTGCCGAAGTGGTTTTAGCAAAATTATACATGCAGGGAGAATATTTCACTCTGGTGTACTGTTTAATCTCCTTCAATTTAAAACAAAAAAAACAACTTGTTATGCTTGCAAAGGTTGGGATAACTAAAAGAACTTAAAGAACCTTAAAAAGAAGTTACAAAAAAATATATTTTGCAAGGCAAAACACAACTGCGTAACATGGTCGTGCCGGTGCGTATTCCTCATATAAAATTACCCCGGCTGTTTTATATTTCAGCATATTCTGTCTATTCTTACGTATCTAATGATATTTTGTACTAGATGATTTTATTTTTTTGTTACTTATGGTTTTTAAAGATCAATATCCCACAAACTTATAATAGCCGTTTTAGAACAGACGAAATGGAATACAATTTGTTGTTTTCTTCTTGTTGTTCTTGTTCTTGTGGTTTTTCTTCGGGTTCTTCTTCTTCTTCTTCTTCTTTCTGGTTCTTCTTCTTCTTCTTCTTCTTCTTCTTCTTCTTCTTCTTCTTCTTTAAACAATGAGACAAATCGAACCAAACTTGTTTCTGCCGGAACGTTTGCCTGGAATGAACTGACACTTCCTCGCCGCAGCAAACCAACTGTTTTCCTTCTTGATGTGTGAATGCGTTAAAATTCCATTTTGAATCCAGCCTTTCTAGGGAAAAGGGCAATAGAAATGATGATGATGATGATGATGATGATGATGATGATGAAGATGATGATGACGATGATGATGATGATAATTATGATGATGATTACTGGATGCCATATACGCACTTTTTTCTAACCAACAATCCGGCTCAAAGCTCACATGCTCCACCCATGTGAGATACACGTAACAAACACAGTACACAACTATCACTCAAACATGTGGTGCAAAGATAGGGAGATCGCTGTTAGAAGACGGAAAGGAAATCGCGCGCGCACAAACGTAGGCCTACAGTGCAATCGTATTGTGCGAAAAGAGATACACTTTACTTTCTTCACTACACACTATAGCATCACAAGACTTGAGTTCACCTTCAGAAAACGAATACTAATAACACAAAGTTAATTACCGTTGGTCACGCACACGAGGTAACTGAGATGAAGGCAAACTATATGGATTTAATTAGAAGGAAGAACTTTAGACTAGTTTTCAAAAAAGAGGAACGACAATTAAATTGGCCTAGGTAATGGTACTTTGCGTACAAAAGAATTAAACACGCAGCGAAAAGAGAAACGTAACGAGAATAAAACGTTCATCACAAATGTGTTTTTATTAGATTTACATTGAGAGAGAAAGAGATAGAGACAGACAGACAGAGACACAGAGAGACAGAAATTGTACTTGAAATTTACATTGAAAGAGAAAAGAGAAAACGAGGGAGAGAGAGAGAGAGAGAGAGAGAGAGAGAGAGAGAGAGAGAGAGAGAGAGAGAGAGAGAGAGAGAGATCGAAGTTGAAACCTTTAATAGGATAATAGCATTAGGTCCTATGGACCTGTCCTACAGCTAGTTCTTAATAAAATTGTAAAATAAAAGAAATAAAAAAAATCAGAACAAACAAAATAATGAACATAAAATTGATTTGAAACTAACACAAACCTTAACAATAGTAAGAGTTAAAAAAAATTACTAAGAAAATTAATGTACCGAAATACACATACTTCCTTTCCCAACCCCCTCCAATATTCCTTCCCTACTCCCACTATCGCCACCTCCTCCACCACAACCACACAAATACACAAGCTAATTTACATCTCAACAAATTAAACTGTCGCAAGATAGAAAAGAACAAAATGTATACAATCATCTTAAATATTAGAAGCAATGGGTAAATAGACATTTGTGGAGAATTAATTAATGATTTTCTTTCCTTGATCTCTTGTGTTAGAAAATTCCACTTACTTGGACCAGAATATGACAGATATAAAAGAGATTTTTCTTATATAGCGCACTTACAAGCTCAGAGAGTTTCTCAAGGCGCTGGCCCGCAATGTCCAGTAATCACACACTAGTTTGCTGAAGTCAGGATTCCAACCCACGTCGCCCAAGTCGTGCGCTCTGACCACTGGCACTGAGCTATCTTTGCCGCCCATGAGAGATGTTTTAAATATGTCTAAGCGTGGCTGTGGCAATGTGAAATTATGTCTGAAAATTGAATAACGAAATGAAAGAGAGAGAGAGAGAGAGAGACAGACAGACAGACAGACAGACAGAAACAAAGAGAGACAGAAACAAAGATATGTATGTTGCATGCACGCCACGACACGTCTAAATCAATCATCTACGCACTCCTGTTTTTCTGTTTACGTTTGGATGATACATGAACCCTTTCCTCTTCATTTCGTCTTTCTCCGGATTCTTTTGATGTGTAGTGTTATCAAAGCATCACACTTTTAACACTTCAAACTGAATCCTTAGCATCAAATTTATTAAACATTGAGCGAAGGAAAACAAAGCCCGAAGATCGACCCGGAACGGACCAACCGAGCGTGACCGTCACCTGTTCTGCGCATGCGTGAGTTGAATTTCCGGCTGTCACACCGAAGATCCGGTGAACAGAGAGAGGCTAAGTGGATCAAAGCAGGTTGGAAGAGGTGAAAGGAATAGGTTTTCATCTCCAAAAGTAAACAAACGCGCGCTCACATCGTCAACTATTATTGTTGGTTTCGTCATGACTAGCATTGACGACGACAATGATGAAGATATAACAATGAACTCAGGGTCGAGGTTTTTGGTTTTTCATCGCCAAAACAACAGTGCATGGACATCGTCAACACTTCTGTTAAATCCTTCCTGGCCA
>CM072514.1:63764808-63767308 GCA_036898135.1 Oncomelania hupensis | reverse complement strand
AATTGTATGTCAGGGCTTCAAAGTAAAAGTGAACTGCCACCCCAACGTTAAGGAATCAACTCTCTTTTAAAAACAGTCTGTCTAACATTGTGTAGCGGAGCGAAGTATTTGACTCTCGACTCTCGGCCACCACCTTGAGAACACGTCCCAACCCGAGCTGGTAGTTTTCATTTATCCCTCGCAAGAGGGACATAAAAATATTTTGCCCTGCCAGGCGGTGAAGCGTGTTGTAAGTAAACCGGTTTGCCGGCTACTAGTGCCACGACATTCTCTGCAAAGTCACTGCCACTGACTTGCATAAAATGCCTGCCGACAATGTAATCCTGCTCACCACCAAAAGCAGAAGACGGTTAGCTGGGTATAACAAATGTCGTATCGTCTTGTCCTGCATAACCCAATGGCCACTCCAAAGGATTCTGCACAGCAAGAGCCACCCAAGGCTAGTCTAACCAACAAATGGAAGGTAGACAACCTCTATCCCAAGGTTTAACCAGTCGCCTCCCTTTCCGCCACAATTGAAACAAAGCCTTCGAATTGGGTGGGACCTTTTAAAGAACGGCAAGGAAAAATTGGGTTATTCTACTGTAGTAAAAGAAATGGTATTATGGGGCATCAAAGTAAAATAAACTGCCACCCCCCCCCCCCCTCCCTCACAAGGAAATAACTGTAAAACAAAAGAGTCGAGTTTTCTTTTTATTTGGAGAAAAAAAGCTGGAGCATCATCTAAAGACGTTTAGCTCTCCTTTAGAAGTTAAGAATGGTACGGAGCCATCAAAGTAAAATAAAACTCCACTCACACAATTAATCAACTCTCACAAAAAAACAACAAAAGAGTAAATCTAACAGTTTTATTGGTATAATATACACTATATGGAAAGTAAAATAAACACTCTTTAAAACAACAACACAGATACAAGTGTTACACGTGTTATCAATGGTTGATTCAGCCCCGATTCTTGAAACTTGATAAATGTAACTCGAATTCCTTGCTCCACGCAACCTGTTCACTCAGCAACAAGGCAGGAGTCATCGTATGAAGTTTTCCAACCTCACTCAGCAAACATCAACAACTGCATACCAGATCGCATTCCGAAAATTACTTTAAAAAAATCATCATCAAAACTCGTCATAAATCGCTCTTACACATTGCCTCTCTGCAATCGAGAAAAAGTTCGGACATTCCAGCATGACGCAATAACAACCCTATTAAAATGAAACTCGTCACCAGAACTATGCACTGTCCTACGTCATTAGGTTAGAAGAATCGCTTAGCTATTACCAGATCTATCTGGAAGCTTCGGCCGACAGTAAACAATTCCAGAAAATTCTCAACACTATCGACCGACGAAAATGATCAACATTATACGAAGCTTCTTCTAGCAACAACGCAAAATCAAATCAACGGTAAATACACGCTATCATTGCATGCTTTTCAAAACAAAATGGTCGGACCTATCATACGTGTCTCAATCAGTAACAATAATGAACACGTTTTATTTGGTGGAAAATATCCTAGAAAGGAAACAACTCTCTCTTTGTATTCAAGTCACGTCAAGTCAACAATTTATTATTTTAAAACAGCGGAAGACATGGGTAACATCAGCACATTCACACACTAATAAAATAATTAAAAGTAAAAACAAATACAAAGCAAGACGTATATGTTTAATTGTATGTACCATAAACAAATGAGAGCAAACAATAAACTTTACATACAAGACCACGACTTCTACATTCATTTCACTGCATTTTTAAAGTGCATTGTAAGAGTCTGTCGAACAAGTTGTATTTGGTAGAAAATACAGCACAAAGGAAACAACTCTATTTTAAAAAAAAAGTTATATCGAACAATTTTATTTGGTGGGGAAAATGCACTGGAATGCAAAGTTAGAGAATCAAAAGAAGTTTAGCGATTCTGTGCGGCAGTAAATAGTAGTCGGGGAATTAGGCGTTGACGAACGACAAGACCACCACCTCTAGCACTCTAGCACTGCATCTATAAGAATCACTGCTCGGTTCACTGGTTAAACAAAAGAGGCCTAATGGCGACCTAAAATAAAAGGTGGTCTTCTGGGTGAGAATCGAACCATGGAACCCATGAAGCGTGAATATGGAATGCGTAAAAGTCACCCCTGAAATATCTGCTATTGTTCTGCTTTGAAAGTGTGTGGGTGTGGGTGTGTGGGTGTGGGTGTGTGTGTATGTGTGTGTGTGTATTAGGGGGTGAGAGGTTTGAGCGTGGAAGACCAGAGTATGGGAGGTGTTATATTCGGCCGAGAAGGAGGCTTTGAGAGTGAAGGTTGGCATGAATCGTGTTGCAGGAAACGTAAGTGAATCGAAATGATATCGATTTCGTCAGTAGTTATGCGTACGTTGTTGTTACTGGTGATGGTGGTGATACTGATTGTGTTGTTGCTGAAGGTAGTAGTAGTAGTAGTAGTAGTAGTAGTAGTAGTAGTAGTAGTAGTAGTAGTAGTAGTAGTAGTAGTAGTAGTGGCGT